>JAVHKY010000044.1:0-1200000 GCA_035079385.1 Aspidiotus rigidus | reverse complement strand
AGTTCACGCGGTCTCGATAAATTTAGAGATTTACGTTACAAATAAGTGTTTTTTGGCACCTGTTTGCTTTTCCTTTTTCACCGGAAGTTGAGCTCATTCCAATGATGTAGCGTCGGCTCTACGAGCTCTTTTCCAAAGAATATTATTCTACACGAAAATAATCTACTCAGAGAAAAGTGACTTACTTTCTCACTACCAGCTAAATCGACTAAATACAATTTTCCAGATAATTTCTTTTCATTTTCTAGGTTTTCTTGTTTCACATTTATAAGAAAAACGCTATGAGACCTGGAACTATGCTCGTTCATATCTACAACACGAAACGACGCGTGAGTTAAATTTTCACGACAAATAATATTAATTTTTTCAAACGCTCATCGATACGTACTTGTTACGGCTATGTGTCGATTGGCTTTGCCTTCTTCGATCACTTCGAACACTTCGTCAGGACTAGAAACGAAACGTTCTGTCGCTCCTTTCACAAATGGTACTCTGTTCTTATCTTCATGTACGCTAAGGTTAACTTTGGACACTAGGTTCCAAAAAAAAAAAAAAGACAGCTGTTAAGTAATGTAGCAACTAAATACAATTTGCAGCTTTCGATTGCTCACCATCCAGCAGATCTCTGATCTTATCCATGTATATCTCGAAATAGGAAACTTTTATGTGGAACTCTAAATTTTCTTCCATCGCGTAAATGTGATTGAAGATATCGTTTACTATACGAGGAATGATACCTTGTTTGGCGGGATCTCCGATAACACCCTCCATGGTGTGAGTCTTACCGGAGGAGGTTTGTCCATACGCGAATATCGTTCCATTGTACCCGCATAGTACGTCTGTAACAAGGAAAAATTAGTTTACCAGTCATGTTCAAAACTAATCGTTGAGCAGCAGAGACAATAACTTACCAGCAACAATGTTTCTAGCTGCTTCATTGTAAACTTTTTCTTGTGATGCGTTCGGTTTGAAGACTTTATCGAATAAGTATACTTTACCCTGTAAAATATGAACGACAACGATTAGCGAATAAAGGAACTCGTACGGTTACTAGTTACGTAATGAGTTATTAGGCGATAAGTGCGAAGTGAAGAAGACCCGCCAGGAACTAGCTCAGGTAGGTGCAGTATTATCTTGAGTCGTAAATTTGTAGATAATACGAAGAGTTTACGAACAAACTTGGCGATACATGATACGCCACGATTACAACGACAGCTGGTGAATCTACAACTATATCATTTCCCTCGGAATTCAGAAATATTGCACCTAGACTAGACGGTTCTTCATCGTGGGTGGATAACTCTGGATGATTAGGTTTGAAAATATTACGTCGAGGAAAATTCACATATTGGCTCATTTTGATGACATTCATCACTTTCGGCATTAATGTACCAATGGGAAACTACAAAGCAACTTTTCTACTTACGCCAATACTTATGCAGTTCTCTTCCTGGCCAGAAGGAAATTTACAGATGAATTTTGATCCAGCTTTTTCTTCGGAGTCGTTGAGAGGTCTGAATCGACAGACCACTTTGATACTGTCTTCGCCAGCATTTTCACGTTCGCGTTCCGCCATTTCGCGAATAACGAACTTGAAACTAAATTACCACTTAAACTAGGTGCACATTCTGATTATTGGTTCTATTCATTACGAAATTCAAATAAAGAACGACTACGAAATAGAGTAAACGGGAATTCGGAGAGGACTTAATTGCTGAGGAGCGACTAATACTAATTCTTGTGACGGAATAATGGATTCGATAATTTCGACCAACCGAGACGAAACTAGACGAAAGGAAGGCAATCAGTGCAGGAAAGTTTCCACAATGTGAAACAATTTAATCGCGAGGTGATGATTGATATCCAACTTGCACTGTTGATGGAGATTCTTGGTAAAAACTTAATTTCAATTTTCTTTCTAGAAATAATAAAATAGTAATCAATTCTTCGATATCACTGACGTGATTCGAAAAAGACGATGAAAATTAATTTTGAATCGACGATATTTCAAACGCGAAGGCTGATAACGGATGGTGATGGTGGCAGCACTGAACACGATTTTCATTCTCTGATAGCTTCTGCTGACAACTGATCTGAAACGGAAAAGAACAACGAACTCCTCCGATGACAAAGAATCAAGAGATCATTCGAATGTAATATTTCGATCGAAAAACGTACAGCAGGCCTAAAGTAATTACAATAGCACGTTTTGCCTTCATTATTAGGTCGAAAAAAGAGGAAATCACAGAGATCCGCGGTTGCGTGTAGTCGTAATTCCGATCTCGAATTTTTATGTAGCGATAGTCGTGTGGGAGTTCATACGGTATGCGTGAATTTTATGGCATGAGAGAAAGTATTATCGTCTTATAGGTCTCTGGCATTCTACTAGTTTTTTAAATCCTTAGAAAAAAAAATAAAAAAATAGCGTACTTAAGAAAGTATACCCACGGGATTAAAAAATCATTACCTATATCTCGCCAATTGATGCACATCTGTGTTTCTCTTATTCAACCTAAAATTAAAGAATTGAAAAAAAAAATTAAATAATCTCTCACACCTACTTTGAACCTTGTATCAAAATGAACAAATAAATTGAGGTTTGCGGATGAGCTCAACTCTGTTCAATTTGACTTTTAGCATAAAAAAGCATTTAGATTTTTTTTTCTTCTTGAATTAATTTCTTTTACAGTTCACTTTTCATATTTTTAAAGCTCTTTCCTCGGCAAGCCAAGAGCTCCTATGCATTTGCGAAAAAAAAAAAAAAAATTATTTATGACATCTGCATCCACCTACCTACTTTTTTACTTGAGATTTAATTTTTGCGTCAAATTTTTGTACGATCTTCGAATAGCTTAATACCTCAATAAGAATAATATATTCTTCTACCGTGAAGTCAGTCACTATACTTTCTGATCATACATACCTCATTTTTTTCAGTTGTATATCTTTGTTTTTATTATTGTTGTTATTACGGTATTGTTATAATTACATATATCTCATTGATGCAGTGCAGGTTTGGGAACCCTTAATATTATGATTATTTGTGGAAATATACTTCCGAATTTCTGATCCTCACAGGCAAAAAGGAACCAATTTCTCAAATTCTAGATCTGAGCGGAACAAAAAGATGCTGATCTTAAAGTTTCCAGATCTTGACATAGAAACAATCTGGATAAAAAAAAAATTTAGAACTTTGGCGATCAAAAAAAATGGAGAGATAAGTAAATTTTTGTTATCTTACAGTCGATGAAAACGAAAAAAAAAATCCTAGAGACCCGAATACTGAGGCGCTTGACAACATAGTCTTGTTTTCAAAGTACCGGGTATTTGCATCTCAGGGTAAAATCACGAAAATAAACAATCCCTTAATTATTAACCACCTAATGTGTATGGAAAAGAAGAACATCTCGTTCATCTCATTCACCGCATGTGGTGTGTAGTTTAACTTTTCGATTTATACAAAGATAAATTGAAAACCTGCGGGAGAGAGGACAGAAAGGCGAAAGTTATCTTCCTATCAGCGTCGTCATCGAGAAATGATCTGTCAAATTGTAGACTTCGTGAATTTCCGCAAACTCATTTTCATTTTATAAGTCCCTTAAGAAAAAAGTTCCCTGCGAATTTGTAAGCAGCAAGACAGTATTGAAAACAATCGACATTAACAAAAAATTCTTCGTGATTTTAATTGGGATTTAAATTGGGAAACTATTAAAAATATTGAACGTGTTAACGAGTTAGACCATTGTTTAAATCCTACAAGTGTTAGGCAAAATAAATATCGTAGATGTTCATTTCTTTTTCTCAAAACTTTTGTTCATAATCTAATTACGGCTTGAAATATGATTGACATAATGATCAGTATAACTTACCTTTTCTGAGCTTGCTAGAGGTCATCAGCAAAATATAATTATGTGCGATATTTGCATCACCGACTGGAGATGTTTGATCAGTGATTATTTATAAAGACATTGTACCTAGGTTATAGTTTTTCTTCTAATGAAGATGAACGATCGCGACTTTTGCTGGAGAATTTTAAATTCACGTATAGGTAATAAAAAATTAGGTACGAGCGGAACTGAAAATTTATTGAATTTTTTTTCAAATATTCTGAATATAATATCGGTAAGTACTATTCTATAATTCAATTCAAAGTTGGTGTCCCAAAATTTTAACATTAGATATAATTATGCTTAAAGGTCGGTGAATTTGACGATTGATGCATCACAGAAATGATGGTATGGCTCCATAGCTCCTAAAAAGAATTTGTAGAAACCTGGTATTATTTGACAGAAAATTTGTATCGAGAATATACACGTTATACAATAGCAAATGCAAATTGAAATTACCTATACTTGTCGAATATGATCGCAGAAATTGTAATCAAGATTCTCGCCTATTTGTATAATAGGATTCTTTTTTAGCTAAGTTAGGATTAGAATATTTTGAAGAATGACTCAAGAGTTCCCAACTAAATTCGATCTAATTTCCAGTAGGCTAGACTTGAAGGACCTTGAAAACCTTACCTGAGGTGTACAAATGCTTAATGTTACACTTTTGTACACAATTCCTAGGATATCTCTTCAATATTCTGAGACAGTTTACCATCTTCGATAAGTCATATTTCTAACGGCTAGTCGCGCTTGCCTCTTTTCTGCTTTCAATAAATTGGGAGTGAAAAAATGTATTGTTTAAGTAGACTGTCCATTTCCTTCTCCCGGCCACTTTTATTTTTTTTTTGTCTTTTAACAATCATAAGTTATTATTTAAAAAGGATAGGCGGAGTTGATCAAAATTCGTTACAAAATCGATTTGTGTCAGATTTTCAGTTTTTTCATGAGAATACGAGCTCTTCAAAGAGTCCGGCTGAGGTATGCTCATACCGGCAGGGCTAGTATAGAACTATACGTTATTGAGAAATCGGTTTTCTCAATAATATTGTGATAATTCGCCTAAATTTAGAAAACCCCTCACCTATTTGTTAGAAGAGGACCTTCAACCTACATAATTTTAGGTAACTTCCCGTTCAGAAACAAAGTTTTCCTAAATAACATTTCAGCTTGCTCCCGGTAAAGCAGAAATTATTCTTATCAGAGTCCTGTCGTTCATTGTCGCAGATTTAAACATTAGCGCTATCCTCTAGTTGTAGGTACAAATGCCAACTTTTTAGAGACGAATGTTCATCACCTTCAGCATCAGAATTTTGGCGCTAGTATATGCGCGATTGATTGAATTTTTAGTTTGATAATTTTATTATTATTTTTATGAGTTCGAATATTTATTATTTGTTTTCGTTAAGATTTAATAATAAAAATTATATAAAAACAAATATTTTTTTTATTTTTTTATATTTCTTATTTAATTTTTTTGTTCTTTCCATCATTTTCATCTAGATAGGTACGTCGCGTCGCGTAATCCAAAATAGTTTTCTGTTGATCCGCTATCTTCATTTTGTAGTTCTTAAAACTCTCGTTTTATCGTTGTGAGCTGTGAATTAAGCACCACTGGATTTTTTTTTCTTGAAAATACTTTTTGTTCCCGAGTTGAAAAAAAAAATTTCTGTTGCATTGCAATAGAATAGAGAAAGTAGAAAAGATTGATACCTCAAAGTATTGAACGCTGATTTTTTAGAAAGAATTTTCTGTCATATATCTCTGAATCTTACAGGTATGGTGATTCAAATAATAACTAATTTTTATTCAAGACTGATGATAAGAAATTTATTTCTCATTACTCGCTGGTAGTATTCTCGGATCTTTCGAGCTGTTAAGAATAAAGTAACAGGCAAAACATTTTTAATCTATTTTTATTCTGGAAATACTAATGAAATATGCGCATTATGGTTGAAAATTGTTGATTGCCTGTATTGTGCACTGTACTAGTAATTTTAGACTAAGTTAGAAGACGCAATAATCAAATTTCCTTTCATGGTTTGTCTTTTGGTGAACAACGATGTGTAATTAAAGCTCACTTCGGTATCATTTATAATTGTTTTACGCATATAAGGTGTACACGCAAAATTTCTGTAACGAAGTGAAAGGTATTCCAGTATTATCGGAAATACCTTTTTGTTCAATGGTACCTAATGATCGGCATTCTAAGGAATTTTCTTTTCGTCATTCGCTTCTACAATTAATGCGTTATTCATCAACATATTTTCATATCATCATGCGTCATTCTCGTAGTTTTTCCATCATTGTAAAAAAATTTCGCGGTAAAAATTGCTACTCTAAGTACGCACTGATGCATACACAAGGCTCGAACATTGTCAATTACTAGAAATATACAAAATGATAACGATGTCCGAGAAATTGGCTCTCAATACGAGTCGAACCCAGTTTTTTCGAATATTCTCCAAAATTAGGAATATTTATTTACTCGAAAAATCAATTCGTGCTTATAACTTTGTAGTACCTTGATGCCACTTTAAATTCGTCAAATCGATCACTATCTAGGCCTATAGTAAATTATTTCTTTGACAAATATGAAATGCAACATATAAAACTGATTTTTTTTTCAGGCTTACAGTATTTTCGGTTGTATATATAGGCATATAGCTGAGAAATGACTAGGTAAACCAAACGAACAATTTGACTTAAATCAATTTCGATTATTACAGTTCAATAATATTCAACAAAGAGATATTTCTTCGAAAAAAAAAAAAAAATGCGGTATGTAAGTATCTAAATTAATTAATTTATTTCTCAAAATATAAGCTGTTCTTTACTCTTCTGAGATTCTACACATAACTTAATTATACTTATTTTCAGTAATTTCTATTTGAGTTCATTGACTATTTTAGTTGAACAAAAATTAACACGATATTTTGATTCTTGTAGGACATTTTTCTGTTTTGTCTCAAGTTACTCTAGCCTACAGAAATTTATTTTCATGAATCACTCTAATTCTAGGATTGATTTTAATTAATAAGTATATGATCTCTTGAGAATCTAAATGGTTCACCATTTTTTTCCGACAGTTTGTAATAAGAGTTCTCCCACACAGAATCGAATTGACGTACGTATATGTATCAACAGAACAATGATTACGGAAAAGTATAAAAAAGGATCGAAAATGTGTTTGAAAGAAAATCACATCACTATACAGTTGTTCTCTGGTTTCAGTTTTCAAGAGGATTCTCTTCAACAAATTGTTGATCTTGAGATATGGCTCATATTATGTGCAGAGATACAGAGTACTTGTATATAATTATCCTAGCTTACAACAGAACTAGGGTTACGCTTACATTTTCAAGTTCAAGTCTATTAAAAAGATTTATTTCGCTCTTGTAACGTTAGAAAGTTCAGGCTAATAAGAACTCAATTTGGTAAGTTACTATGTGTAAGATTTGATTTTTTTTTCACTTATAAAAAACCATAAAAGTGAGGATATCATCTTCAAACCCACAACCTAAATTACAATATTTCTCAGTCCGACAAGAAGGCTTGGCAGTTCATTAGAAATTTGAATGGTTTGAGGTAGGATTAAGATTGTAATTCTCAACGTTGCAAATGATTATATAACGCCTGAGTTTTTATCTGATGTTACTGTAAATCATTGAATTATATCAAGAACAAACTCGAGCTATCCTCTCTGAAAATATGTGGATTTGGGCACAATAGTTACTGAAGTTCTACTAATAGTTCAACCAGATTTAAAAGGATATGTATGAGATATTGATGATACAAACTCATCATTGAAACTGATTATGAATTTACCACGAAGCTTTATTCATGATCGTACAACTCTACTAGGAAAAATGATCACCGTGTTTTGTCGTAAAGCGAAATCACTATCGATAATCCAGGCGCGGATTTACAGGTACATTTTTTTTTTTTTTGAGGGGAGGGGTATTTTATTGTTCAAAAAACTTTTTCCTTGCTTCGTTCGGAAAATATGGCCAAATTGCACGATTTCAGCTTTCTATTCAGGTTTCGGGATTGGATAAATACCTTTTCATCCTCCCATGAATCCGCGTCTGTTGTAATCAAATTTCGTGAATTTCATTGAAAAAAAAAGAAAAACGGATATGGGCACATTTTAGCTGGAGATCAATCATTACGGAATACTTGGTCGATTCGTGTTAGATACAACGATATAAACTTTCAATATGCATGGATATAGCCTCACATTAGCAATTTCTAAAAAAAATGAAAACAACTCACATCGACATTTTCAACTTACGTGTATTTTAAACAGATTTTTATTTTAACACAGTATTTGAAATACTAGGCGTGGAGGGAACAAAAAAGAAAGAAAAAAAAAAAATGGTACAAAAAAAGGAGGGAAAAAAGATATGTACTTACTGAAAAAAAGACAGAAAAAAAAAGTTTAAAAAAGTTCTTTAAAAATCGTATAACAAAAAAATAATAATAATAAAGTTGATAATAATTACAATAGTAATAATGATAATAATAATGATACGCGTTGTACAAAACACAATTATTTAACAAGGAATGACTCTGTCTACGGTTACATCATCACGAGGCTGCTTCGACTCCCTATCCCAGGATCCACCAAAAATGGTTCCAGTGTCTCACCTAGATCTCGTGAGGTGGGCGGTGATTCGTTACCACTGTCCGGTACATCTAAACCGTTATTATACTCGTCTTCGTCTTCGCTCGGCAATATTACATTGAGGCGGGTCGGTACTGGAAAGTTATTTAACCACGGATGGAGAAGACATTCGTCTACGGTAAGTCTTTGGCTGGAATATTCAAAAACGGAACATATTAGCATAGCCGAAACACTTCTTTGTATTAACAACACCTGAATAGAATGAGCTAGTATCATAGTACACGCACATTGTCGGTATAGACACAAGATTTCGTAGTTTTATCCTTACAACAGCACATTGGCGACCTCGCAGAACTACTCTTTCGAGACTAGTGTTGCCATTTTTCGAATTCTTTTTTCGTCATATAATTCATGACCAGATTATACATATAAGAATAAAGTTCGCAAAATTTTGTTTCAAGACCTAAAATTTGCCATTTTTTCTTCTGGTCGATCTTTAGTTTTTTGAAACAATTTTTTTAAAGCTGTGACTGCCGATACCGGCAGCGCTTTCTGCAACTCACCTTCCATCTGGCACGAGTGTGACCATGATAAAATCTTTAGCATAGTCCGAAACGTTATCGAATAACTCCGGCGGGAAAGATAATGAACACTGAGCTATATTACAAAATGTTTCCTGTTTCGTGTCTCCAGCGAAAGGCGAATAGCCGCTTAGCAGCACGTATGCTAAAACTCCGACACTCCATATGTCCGTGGATAAAGATATTGGTTCGTAATTTAGCACTTCAGGAGCTGCAACACAGTGAAAGAACCATCGATCAAAACAAACGAAGTTACGAAAATGACGCATGATATGCAAATACAAAAGAGAAATAATAAGAAAATCGCTACTGCTGAGAATTCAGAGCGGACACTGTATGAGGCTGGAGAAGGTAGACCCAGAAAGAAAGAAGGGATGAAGTCAGCAAGTATAACCTGTTCCAAGTCGTTAGAAAAACGCCCGGTGGATGGAGAAAGACTTGATACATATATGTGAAGTTACGTCGTCAGTGTCAATAATCGGCTGGAAAGTCAAAATTTCAAATTTCTCGGTTTGATACCCGAACCTAATCAACGGAGTCGACTGACACAAGTGGAACCTGTTTTACGAACGAATATTTGAACAAAATGTCCTGATGGTTCTCAGCTTGCTCTCAATGAAAGAGACTGTGCAAATAATGATCAAAATGAGCAGCTCGATAAAATCAGAGTTCAGAAGAGATGAGAAGAAATCCCTTGACTTTCCAACTCAATATGCGTTCAAACCGAGTTATATCTCCAATGAGGGTGGTACTCTTGGAAGTTTTGAAGAACGCAAAGTTGACCATTAATCGATGTTTAATACGTATATTACATGGTACATCGAGTGAACAACCTTTCTCGTGTTTCAGTCAGCCTAGAAACTGGTCTGTAGCAAATATCACACAGCTTAAAACCACTAACGGTACTCGTTGTATGCGAAATGTTTCCCGGAAATACTTATTAAAAGCGTCCCATTGTTCGCAGTCGAAATAATTACATGTCCAAAACACGAAAGGGCGAACGTACACCGAGATAATTAAATCGTACAACATTTGCGGATAGGAGATATAGGAAGGCTATACACAAGCGGCGAGAGATTTTATCTAAAAGTTGACCAAAGGTTTTCGGAACAAATTATACCCAAATTACGACACAGTCGAGCCAGAAAAAGCGCATCTTCATTAGTACTTTGTACACCCATCTAATAACGATAATAATAATGATCGTCATGAAAATTCTCTCTCCATCTCCGCGTTCGGTTCTCTTTGTACGAGAAAAAGTTGCACGCTGTTCACGATCTTACATCGTATTGTGATTTACTGCACATAAGTAGAAGTACCCAAGTTGGTATTCGTTGACACGGTAATTAGCGTCGTAATTTGGACGCGATCGCATTCGCGTTGGCGGTGAGAAAGAGAATTTTCGTAAAATCATCCTTGTTAGCGTGTAATTTTAACAGAACAAACGCTTTTATCGCTCTGCACAAATTGTATAATACGTACAAATACGTATTTAGTAATGATATACAGAGTAACAGCGCGTGGAGTACTGCGGTAGAGAAAAAAAAATTATCATTCAAAAGGTATGTATCATTTGTCGAGAAACAGAAAGAAACGAAGGTCGACAGATTCCCTCTCTTTCCCTTTGGTCGTCATCGTACCTGCGCTACCGGGACGATTTTCTAAATGAACGTTTTCCATATTAAGATTTTTCAATTTAACAGCGATCCGGCGTGTCATATCTCACTTTAGATGCGAACGTTACGAGAGCTTTTTTCATTTTATATTTTCTTAAGAGATTTTAATTGTGCCGCCGCGAACATACGACGTAACGATCGTATTACGATTCGATTTCTTTTATAATGTAAAGATAATGAACAGAAATACTGATGGGCAGAGGGCTGTATTATTATTCGCGAATATAATTTTCCGTTTGGAATATTATTATAATGATACGAAGTGGCGGATAGAAATTGGGTGAGGCGCAGCATGATAAGATTTTGCGTGGTTGCACCTCTCCGGAAACTCATGCGATGCTGCTGCTGCTGATGATGAAAAGAGGACAGCGGACACGTGGTACCGCAGGTCTATTATAAAAAGATATTATTTCAGTAGGTGCGTGCATGAGATTAAATCAGCGTCCGCTGTACACGGCGCAGGTGGTCGCGCACGCCGACCACAGTTTCCGAAGAAGGAAGATACCTGAAAAAACCCTTATTAGGAAATCGGCGAAATGATTTCGATGTTTCACGAATCAACGAACGAGTCATTTTTCGCGTATACAAATAAATCCTTGATATGCATACGGAGTATTGTACGTGATTCCTGGATATTCCGATTCAGCGCAGAAGGTCTCCACGATATAGAGAAAAAAAGTGATGAAACTCGTAGATGAAGGTTTGCTCTCTTCATTACAACAACGGGTCGTGGCCTAGACAAGTTTCCTTCCTTTGAGGAAGCCTTTATATACAAAAACAAACACTTTAAAATGAATACAAAGATTAGCGAAAGGAAGAATACTCCGAAGGGTGAGTAAACAATGCAAACCGCAGAATCAAATTAAATGACGAGCGCTTTCGGTTGATAAACCATCTTCAGGACTGAAATGAAAGCAAATGACAAACGGAGGAGAGAAACAAGGAATTAAGATTGGCCAAACGAGAAATCGTGGTGTGAATCATAAACCAGTTCAATCAGGCCATCTTCCGGAATATACGAATTAAGTACAGTAATGCCATCGGTGTTGAGATGACGTTCTCCTTATGGAGGAGCTTTTCCGATCCCTCACGGAAACTGTGGCCGCTGTTTATCAGATGATCAGCAAAAGCAGTAAATTTTATGGAAGGGTACCAGGAATTGAGATACCTCAGAAACTCACCGAGGATATGCGGGGGACCAGTCCACGTGCATACAACGTCATCAACGTATCCTTGCCAATAGTGAATATGATTAAGTAACACCTGGTTCGAGGAAAAGAGGTCAAAGTAATAAAAGGACTTGTCCAGACGAGTATATCATAAACACAATAATGAGCTTGAAAGCACTGTCGTCTAAAAAATTTTTTACTTATACGACGATCGACGTTTCGAACGTACACACGTTCTTCTTCAGGATCGATAAATTTGTAGTATTTATCGATCCTGAAGAAGAACGTGTGTACGTTCGAAACGTCGATCGTCGTATAAGTAAAAAATTTTTTAGAACCAGTGCTTTCAAGCTCATTATTGTGTTTGTGTTTATAAAAGAGGTCAAGTTCAAACTTAGATATGAAAATTTCGGAGATGAGAAAGCCTAAAGGTGATCCTATAGGGATCTCTACTTCTCCCTTCTAATTTACAATAGTTGGGGGACCAGCGAGTATTCAGGAGGTCGAAAAATTCATGAAGCTCATTGTGAGAAATGTTGGCTTCGACAAGTAGCTCATCCATACGCTGGATCGTCGCAGCCTTAGGAATATTCGGGAACAAACTAACAACATCAAACGAGCAGATGGTTGTTCCCAGGGGAAGACTTACACCCTTCAGGACGTCAGTTAAAGAGGCCAAATTCAAGACCGAGGGAGGAAATTCAAAATCAATGCGATGTTTGAACCAGCGGTCCAGGAATTTGTCAAGGAGGTAGGTGGGAGAGGAGATGAATGAAACCACGGGTCGCATCGGGGTGTTATTCTTATGCACTTTAGGCAGCCCGTAAAGGAGGGGGGCGTGGGGTTAGGAACAAGGAGGGCCTTTTTCATTGCTGGAGTTTTAACAGGGAACCTGTTTTATGGGGGGCTATTTGAGAAATCTGGCGTCCGCCGTGCGCCGTCCGCCGTCCAGCGAAAAACTTAGAAAAATTTCGACCCTCGAGCCATATATGATAGGAGAGGGACTTAGAAAAATTTCGACTCTCAAGCTATATATGATAGGAGGGGGACTTAGAAAAAATTTCGACTCTCGAGCTATAGATGATAGGAGGGGAACTTAGAAAAATTTCGACTCTCGAGCTATATATGATAGGAGGGGGACTTAGAAAAAATTTCGACTCTCGAGCTATAGATGATAGGAGGGGGACTTGGAAAAATTTCGACTCTCGAGCTATAGATGATAGGAGGGGAACTTAGAAAAATTTCGACTGTCGAGCTATATATGATCTAGGCTTCCTTGAATTTTCAATACCAAATCTCATTCGAATCATAAAACAGGTTCCCTGCGTTCCTCGTTTAACTTCGTTAAGGAAGCCGTAATTTTGATAATAGCCTCACACTTGTTGATGACACTCCTAACTTCTTTAACATGCTTAGGGAAGCTGAAATCCTCACTCTCTTTAGCACCACACTGCTGGAGCACTTTGTGGACTTTGGAAGCATAGGAGGATTTCTCCATCATCACAACAGCATTGCCCTTGTCAGCCTTAGTGACGATTAAATCTCTCTCCTTAATCTTCCTCTTTAAACTTTGGATCACTCCTCCCTATTTGTTACTCAAGCGAGTGGGGTTATTACGGACTATTTTAGCACAGACTTTCTGGGTATTAAAACCGGAGCCAATTTTAATAGCAAGATCTGCAACAGTTTCATCCTTCTTGAGGGAGGTAGACTGAAGTTCAAATCTTTCTCAAGGAGAGCTCTTTCGTCACTATTAGAAACTACCTATTACAGTAACTCCCGCTTAATGTGATTGCGCTTAATAGCATAAATCGCTTCATGTTATAGAAAATGCTTGGGACGGAACATTTTTACAATAATGTACATGAATTTGACCGCATAATATAATAAACAGACCGCTTAATGTTATAAATATTTGACGAAAAAATCGCTGAAAAGACTAGGATTGACAAGAAAAATCGTGAAAATGAGATAAAATATGTACGAAACCAACTTAGACTTGCTGTTTTATTCGCATCTCGCAGTTTTTTTATAGGATCGATGCTGAGAGTGTATTCATTGTTACTGGCAACGTATTTGTGATAACTGTTCTCTCTCGCAAAGATGAATAAACGTAAGAGATGTAATGTTACCCATTATAAAAAAGCAAAAATACAGTACACAATTCCATTTTCATGAAAAAAATTTTTTTTTGTGTGTTTTGATATTAGCATAGACCGCTTATTATTATAGATTACACTCTGTCCGGATGCGATCACATTAAGCGGGAGTTACTGTATTTATGAGGGGGGTGGGGGGAATAGAATTTCTGAACGACACCACCGTCACTAACCCTTCTTCAACCACATCCACATTATCATTCATTAGGTAGGACAACTTCCTATTTTTCTTCTCCTTCAAGTTCACCTCAAACTTCTGGCACTTTTCATTGACATCACGCATGAATTTATCAAATTCGAGGAGAGTTTCTGAGGTATCTCAATTCCTGGTACCCTTCCATAAAATTTACTTCGGAAAATGGTATATTTTCCATTAACTTCTTGGATTTATCGATATCTATAATAGACGGTATCCATGAGTTTGGAATTTACAGGAAAGATACTATGACCGATGTTTTCGTTCTGTCCTGTTGCTCATAAGATAGCTGTCTTCAATAGCCTAGTTCACAGACTGACCCCTATCCCTTTGAGTCAGGCTGCTTTCAAGAAAGAGTTATACTCACAATAAAACACCTGGCCAGAATGAATTGGGTCAATGTTGACGTTGACGTGATGGTTCGGAGGAAAGTTACGAGGAGCATTCTTGATTATACCACCTCCCTCCCCCGAGACACGATCCTTGATCGTCGTATCCGTTGGATCAGTCTCCCTTTCCTGGAGAATCCTCCCTCCAATTGGGTCGGACCCTCCACCCGTTCGACTTCAGACCCGTGTTTTACAACCCTACCACAGTCAAAGGGTTGTTTGTGAGGCTGAAGGAAGGAGTGATGTTTATAAGTTGGAATGTAAAGATTGTGGAGGCTTTTATATTGGTGAGACCAGCCGCCAAATGAAAGTTAGAGTACCTGAGCACCTGAAGTCTTGGAATGAGGCACACTTCGGGGAGTCAGCTTTTGCTGATCATTTAATAAACAGCGGCCACAGTTTCCGTGAGGGATCGGAAAAGCTCCTCCATAAGGAGAACGTCATCTCAACACCGATGGCATTACTGTACTTAATTCGTATATTCCGGAAGATGGCCTGATTGAACTGGTTTATGATTCACACCGCGATTTCTCGTTTGGCCAATCTTAATTCCTTGTTTCTCTCCTTTGTTTGTCAGTTGCTTTCATTTCAGTCCTGAAGATGGTTCATCAACCGAAAGCGCTCGTCATTTAATTTAATTTTGCGGTTTGCATTGTTTATTCACCCTTCTGAGTATTCTTCCTTTCGCTAATATTATGGATAACCGTAATTTAGAAGAACGTATTCGTTTAATTGAGATCACTGGTTAATAGCATTTTAGGTCAAAATGAGTCGCTTTCTCGTGTTAGATTTCAAATTCAGAAAAAATTTACAGATTGCCGCATAGGTCAAGCATAATTGAAATACTCAATGGTTCTTGTTCGCATACTTTCTGCGAGTAGCAAAGTTACCAAACGGACTGACTGTACATCGACTTCAGATCGACATCGATTTAAAGTCGACCCGCACATTATATTTCCAGACAAGTACAACGCAAAAGGAGAGGAGTCAATTTCAGTGAAGTCCATTCAAAGTCGTTACGACGAAATGTGAGGAGTTCGTGAAACTTCACAAACCAAACTGTCCGATGAAACCACTATCACCAGGTTACAACATAGCAAAGATCGCAGTCACATTCTTGAGAGAAAACGACCAGTTTGCATCCAGACAAAGCTGCAAAAACAAGGGTGAGTTGATACCGCAAATGGCCAACGTGGGAATTAAGAGTAACGACAAGCTGGTATTCTAAGATGTGGCAAACATGTTTGGTACCGCATACCGAAGGAGAAACTTTTCCCCCTGCTTCGAAATAAGAAATATCATGGAAATCCTGAAGAGCCGAAGTACGCCAAAATAGAAGAAGAGATTTTGAGCAAGAACTATTGCCGCGTTGATAATAAGTTCTATAGCCAAGGAAAAGGGACTAGCGATGGGATCACCGCTGTCACTGATCTTGGCGGAGATATTCATGAATGAAATAGAAAACAAGATTTTGAAGGGAAGCAAGTTCAGAAACTCAATTAAACATCGGGGCAGATATGTACATAGATGAAAATTGTGTAGTCAAGCACTAATGGTCAGGTGGACCAATGTGATGAACGAAAGCATCAAATTCATGAGAACATCGAATATTTGAACCCAACAGTCCGGATCGAATAAAAAATCTATGGGAAGCCGACGCACACGGACACCATCATCCCAAATAACACGTGCCTCCACCAATGGCACTATAATTAGTGGCAATCCAGAATTACTGCTATCGAGCAATTTCTGTCCTGAAGAACAACGAAGAGAATTAGAAAGAAATCGAGATAGTAAACAGATCACAGAAGCAAACGGCTACCATAGAGGTGTGGTTGAGGAAGTCTTTGGGAAATTGGAAGTAAAGAAGCGAACCCATGATGGCATGGTAAAAAAGTACTCCGGACATAGCAAAGTACACAAACAAGAACGCCTATGACGGGAATGTGGGTATCCATAATACCCCACTCATGGTAAAGAGAATCAGCGATGACGAGACAGAAGAAAAAGACAGGGGAAGCTTGAGGAAAGTGAACAAGCTTAGTTATGAGTAGTCCACTTTTTACCTAGATTTTGACACCCCATCAAATTGTGCTCTTACAATCTATGAAACGTCGAAGTCCCCTGCCGGTGAATGACGGGTGATCGACCCGAAATCGACATCGATATTCAATCGACTTTTATCTAATACCAGAAGTCGACAATGAGTCGATGAACAAAGCCGGGTCGGTAATCGGCCAATATTGGTTCGAATTCCATCGGTACGTGATCCTGAAAACCGTGAGATGAAGCTGACACTTGCTTCTAAACTAGGACGGCCAAGAGCAAAATTGGGCTTCAGAGGAAAGACGATATTAGCGGCCCACATCGGAATAGTTCTCCGCATTCCCTCTTCCATCTGAGTCCGGAGAAACGTCGTTACCTCTTTCGTCATCTTTTCTTATTTGTCATGATATTTGACCTCTCTGAATTTTCAAAAAGTGTCAGGAACATAGAGGCGGGTTTACGGGGAGAAAATTAGGGACACCCCTTCCCCCCAAATAGAAAACTCACGAGTTCTTTAACGGAGTTGAACGAGGGGTGGCAGGGAACCTGTTTTATGGGGCACAAGGGATCTGAAAAATGTAGATAGTGACGTCACAAGGCTGATTTATGAAGTCATCAAATTAAGACATCACATTCCCGGACTTTGTAGCTATACATAATAGAAGAAGAACTTGGAAAAAACTGATCCATAACGTCATCAGATTGTGACGTCAGAAGGCTGACCTATGACGTCATCAAACAATGACGTCACAGGCCTCGCTCACAAATTATAAGTGTATGATAGGAGAGGGACTTAGAGGTGCACTCAGAACATTTTCGAGGCCGGACAGCGGACGTTTTTTCCAAAAAACTCCCGATAAAACAGGTTCCCCGCTAAAACAAAAGTCAAATTGACTAAAAGTACTGTTTCAACAGGCAACCTGTTTTATCGAGGAGGGGGGGGGGGAAAGAGGATGTCACAAAAAACGTCCACCATCCGGCAAAGCTCGAAGCTTGGCAATCATTCAAGTCCCCCTCCACGTCCCCTTCTATCATATATAGCTTGGGGCGAGGCCTTTAACGTCACAGCTTGATGACGTCATAGGTCAGCCGTGTGACGTCACAATCTGATGACATCAGTTTTTCTCAAGTTCCCTTCCTATTATATATAATGGTTCCGAAGTCCGAATCTGTGACGTCTTTCTAAATCTTCCACCTTTCTTCATTTTTTAGATCCCACGTGCCCCAAAAATCAGATTCCCTGCCACCCCTCGTTCAAATCAATTAGAGAACTCGTGAGTTTCGTTTTTTTTTTTTTGCGTGACCGTTAATGAAGATACTTGACTTTTACTTGATTTACTCGACTTACTTGACTGATAGACATCCTGGAGGGTGACCTGTGACCTCACAGGCCCCGTCTCCAAGATATATATGATAGGAGGGGAAATTGAAAAACAATTGATCAATAACGTCATCAGATTGTGACGACACAAAAGTGACCTGTGACGTCAGAGATATATATGATAGAATAGCGGCTTAGAAATTTTCGAGCTCCGAGCTTTGCCGGCCGGCCGTAAGACGGATGTTTTTTGTGACCCCCCCCCCCCCCCCCATAAAACAGGTTCTCTGTTAAAAGAGGATATTCAAAGAAATACTTGACCCAGGGTTTCTTAGTCTGAAAATTCGAGTCCCCTTCTCAAAATCCTCTTATGGATCTTTTCCTAGTTGTTCTACACGTTTTTCTTCTCATTAATTATTCGTATATGTAATTTGAGGCAACACATTCCAAGAAGACTGTAGTCCCATTTTTGCGCTCCTCTTCCCTTGCCAGTGTGAGCATGGCAGATTTCTCCATTCACGTATATAAGTATATCATGGTATTATTTTTGGTTTATCTTATGATTACTATTCTAAAAAAAAAAAAGAATATCAACTCATAAGAAATGCTATAAAACATTTTTTCTTTTCTTTTAATTATATAACTCAAAAAATGTTTAAAATGGACTAAAGTCTTTTTGGGATGTGGTGCCTCATTTATCCTGTGTTAGGAATGATGGGTGCATTTGAAGATATCTCACGAATACAGAAGACGTACTGCATTCAAACAAGATTTATACTCACCAACATAATCTGGAGTTCCTAGCATCTCTCGTACTTCAATACCTTGTTCGATGACCCTCGAGATGCCGAAGTCGCATAATTTGATATCACAATGCGGAAAAGACGATGATGATGTAATTAACAAATTTTGAGGCTGCAACAAAAGAGGAAGACGTCACAATGAGAGTACCATTACCTATTTCATAGGCACGCGTAATTCTAGGGCAAATAAGAAAAATACCCATCTATACCTGCAGAGTATACTTACTCGTCGTAATTCAACTTAAAAGAGCACTTCTACTAAACCGTAGAAATACGTAATACAGTAATTGCGTGAACGCAGAACACGTGTTAAAAATTATACAGTACGATTAGCGGAATTATATACCGAGTATTTGTATGTCGAGTACGTATAAATGCTACCTGTATACCAATATTTACTATAAAAATGCGGCTATTAAATATCGCCTTCGAGATAGATACTCGTCCACATAGCTGTTATGCGATGATAATCTCCATCACGAGAAGAAAGATCGAGAAGAAAAAATCTGTCCCCCTATGTATGTTTAACGCCCGTAATCTCGCCACTCGAAAGACAGCAAACGATTTCCCGGTATACGTACACTCGTATTAAACACAGCTACACCATTAACAATGCAAATATTTGATAATCCATAATGAGCAGTCAGCAGCGAAACGTTCAAATAAGACAACCGAGGAAATGCCTAAGTGCTGCATTCCAAAGCAAGCAATCGCGCGCAAGCACGTCTACTCTCGATGGCCCGCCAAAACGGTAGCGCGAATTTCAACGGGGCGCCAAAAAATGTCAATTTTGACGCGAGCATAACTAATCGATAATGTCGTGACGTCGTCGACCAATTTACCAAGCCGGTAAACGTGAATTGGCACTGGCACCGGACCGGCGGTGCCGCGCCGGTGTTGGCATTCCAAGCTTCTAGCTTTACACGCACACGATGCAGTCCGATGCACGCTGGAGTTTCGTGAATGTCAAGTTCAACTTTCAAGTGCAGCGGCGAGCCAGCGATGTGAGCGAAGGAAAAATCTCTTAAGAAGCGAGTTCCATAAAAACAGGTACTCGATGAACTCGCATTATAAATATGCTGAAAAGACGTAGAGGACCACACGTGTGAATAGTTATCACGCAGCAAATGAGATCGTCTCCGTCTTCGCAGCATCATTACCAAGTTTGTCCCGCGAACGTATCCGTCACTCGTCGATCCATTAATAAATTAGCGTAATCCATCAGTCGTAAGTGCGTGCGATTAGAAAGCTATTAATTATATATATTTTTTTAATGAATAGTGATAATGATGATTATTATTGTTTTTCTCATTTAGAACGCTCGCAATAAGTGAGTCACTTATCTGCGTATACGAGATTCGTTTGGTTTACGTTCGACAAATATGATCAGAAAGTCCGGAGGAAATCGCAAAAAGTGTTACGCCGTCGTTCGAAAACTACGTTGAAAATAAGATAGCAGTCGGACCTCGATAAGGCAAACAGAGATGATCGAAATCAGAGATATCTGCTCCCGACGCACTCTTATCTAAACCTGTACTATTTTTCTCGCCATAACTCAAACACTATCATGGATAACTCGAATCAAAATAATTGATAATTTTACACTCTTTCCTCAGTACCACGAAAGTTTTCTCGTAGAAGTCAAATTTTAGGGCGTGTCTGTAAATTGTTGAACTACCGAACACCTCTCTTCATACTTTTATCGCCCACCTGTTGGCACAAGTTTTAATCTAGGGTACAATCTTCAATCAGTTCTCGTATGGCAACTGTTATTTTCAAAAAATGTGCCGCTTCCAACTGTATACAACTTGAGGAAGAAGATACAGATGACGATGATTACGAGCAAGATAATGATGAGGACGAACCTATCTTCTTTCCCCCTTGAAATAGTTCGTCGTTATATTTAATAACTTCGAGTAATTGTTCATAAATTACTTTTCTGTAAGTCGAACAACAAATTTCCCAATTCGAATTTTCATAAGTCGAAAGTATACGAGTAGATAACTCCAGTAAAAAAAGAAAAAAAAAAAAAAATGTTCGGTCCCTTGGGGTTCGACTTATCGAGGCTCCAAGCTCAATGAAAGAGATCACGACAGAGCCTACTTTCATGTCGAATCTCCGAACAGACGAACCATGGGGGTCACCATGTCTGACCTCGGTGACGTCATCAATGTCCTTGGATTTGAAGAAAAGGCTGAGTTCCGATCCTCTACAGACAGTAGATTTGAGTAAATTTGGAGTTATGAACCTCTGTAGAGTTGGGCCCAGAGAAAGCTGAACTAAGCTCAAGCTTGCTTAATTGACGGTCAGAAAATCATGGCGCGTAACGTGGTCGGTCTACTTTGGTGGTTGGATATAGGTAGAGGGAGGACTTTAAAAAATTACAAGTATGAGAGAATGATATCGCCAGAGCTCGACTCTCTTACAAATCTCTAACGACGAGGAAAGAAAGCACGGCTAGTGTGGATCGATAGGTTTGCCATCCTTTTATCGACCACTTTGTCAGCTACACAGTATGGGCAAACTCTTGGAGGGAGTGATAGCCAATCGACTCGAGACCTATCTGAAGGAAAGAGATATAATCTCAAGTAGTCAGACGATGTGCTTTAGTTGCTGGAATCAGGCCGAAGAGGGTAGCCAAGTCAGCAATGCGTAGCCGAAAGCCTCGATACAAGAAATGCGTTCAACTCGATTCCGTGGGAGAGGATAATGGAAGCTCTCATGGACGCAGAAGTGCCCGCATACCTGCTTAAGATGATCAGCAGCTATCTTAGCTGTCGAAAAATACAAGCAGAGACGTCTACTGACACAATAAAACGCCAGTTACTTGTGGGGTGCTGCAGTCGGTTTTTGGACCGCTCTTTCGATGCGTCGCATTTAACGGAATTTTCAAGGCGAAGCTGCCACCGAGTTAACGCTTATCTGATGTGTGGGTGACACACAGATGATATGCACTGCTGAAACAAATGGAAGCGGTGGAGGATAAACAAGACTCTAGAGGCAGTGTTACGTTGGATCGAGTCAGCCAGACTAGAACTTGCAGCGGGTAAGACGAACGCGTTGAAAGTTCGGTCCACCCTACAAGGTGTGGAAATCAATACCAAAAAGGTAATGAAGTACCCAGGCATGACAAACGAAAAATTTTTTGATTTTGTTTCATTTTTGTTATCAACTTTTTTAGTTTTTTGTTTTCGTAACAGTTTTGTTATTTGACAAATTTTTTGTTTGTTTGTGTTTTGATTGTCGAAAAAGAATTCGTTTGCAAAAACATGTTTTAATCAATAAAAACATATTTTTTCACTAAAATAGTTTTTGAACAGTCTCATTTTCAGCAGATTTTTCGTTTTTGTTTTCGTTTCGTTAATTTCAAATACTAAATTTTGTTTTTCTATCGTTTATTGTTTCTGAAATATGATTTGTTTTGTTGAATAAAGTTTCGTTTTTGTTTCGTTAGCCATGCCTGGAAGTCCTTAGGCATCTGGTTTAACTCAAAACTGAGCTTCAGGCACCATAATATCCTAATGACAGCGGAAGAGGTGGGCAAGACACTTACATACCTAAGCTCAATTTGCATGTTCTCCTCCAACATGCGAACCATTATCTCAAAGAGCGAAAAATACTAAATCCGCAAAGACTTTTAATACACCCCAAATATGGTAGTATAAAATTGGTGACATGTTTCAGTCGATGAACATTATCAAACTCAAGTTTAAAATAATAGCGTCGTGTTCGCAAACATCACTAGCAAGAGTGAGCTAAGGGATGTCCTCGTTCACTATGATGAAACTTTCATCAGATGTAGCCTTGAGGATTTCAATGTTCTCAAGGGCTCGATATCTTACCAAAGGCGAACTCCACACTTTCTATCACAACTGTGACCTATTGCCAAGAGATGGAACGCGAAGGCAGATTCTTCCAGCGTGTTATTTTGGGCGGCTTTAGTTTGATAAATAGCCTTCGACCAAAACGCGTCACAAATTTTATACTACCATACTGGGCGCATACCAAAAGTCTCGCTTTTTGATAACTACGCTACCTGAGGAGAAATCTAGGAGAGCCGAGAGAAGCAAGAAAAAAGATCACGATGAGCACCACGATCTTCCCATATGCGCCCCAATATGGACCTACCTGATGAAGATACCCTACAGAAAGACAGAGATGGTGAAGACCCAGCAAAGACCCACGCTGAAGTGTGTTAGTGCCTACCGCACTGTCTCGACGGAGGCTCCTTGCAATCAATCGTGAGGAAAGAGCGGTGGTGTTCAAAGCGAAAAAGAAGACAATGACCAATTAAGAGGCTTTACGGGTCAAGAGGGAGGTCAGGCGCTCCTTGCTTGAGAAATGGAAAGCAAGAATTGCTCAGAAAGAGCTGGGTACATGGACGACCCGTGTGTTAATAACCGACTTTGATGAGTGAATGAACCGAGATCATGATCAGCAGAACTCTCGCCTGATGCAGGTATTCAGCAGCCAAGTGCCTTCATGAGAAGTTAAGGAAAGTTAAGCAGGCAACGTGTTCGCACTGTAACCAAGGGCGAGATGGTGGGCGACAGCAGACCTTATCCGAGCGTGAGGCGTGGAGGTATGAGCGGGGCAAGTTTAGTCAGTCAGTAGATGGAGCGCTTGCTCCGAGTGGCCCGGTATTCACCATGCTTCCAAAGAAATATGGCACGAAGTGTCTGCCTTTGCAACCACAGTCATGAAGAAGAAAATGGACCTCGAATTCAATAGGCAGCCTACTCGACAATCGTGCGCCATCCACATACAGATGTGCAAGAAGAAGAGGAAGGTTAATTGAAGACTCCAACAGCGATCTACTATTACTAAGGTGGTGTGTTATTGTATATTCTAAAGTTTTGCGTGCCAAGAGGCACTGCAGCTCGGCGGTTGTCAAGAGGAACAGAGAATTCGCCGAAGAGATTTTTCCAATATTGAGATTATCCTCGGTTGGGTGTTGGAAGAAACAAAATCGATACATACGCAACATGCACCCAATCGACCATGGAGGAGGAAGAACTGCGCTGCATATGCGACAAAAGCGACTTGCACTAGAGAAGAGAACTTTCACGACTTCAAAAAATTCCAATTGAAGAAAAAAGGAACTCGCGACAGAGGATTGACAACAGAGGAGATTGCGGGTCCTCCGCTGCTATTGCAGTAGATGCAACAGCCGCTAATTCTCCTTCTTATTGTGGCTCGTTACATTGAACATACATTCAGACTCGCGGTGATTTCATGAGAAATTTCATGAAGACGATCCTCCCGAAGTAAATGGTGTAAAAACTCTCGCGCATCTTAGCAACGCCATTTACGGCTATACTTAAGGAGGAGAGTATTTCATTATCCAAAAAATTGTTTTCCCCTTTTCAGACCTGCAGAGGTGGTTTGGGAGGGCATTGTCAATCCACGCCTGGAGTAGTGATGCCGGAAATAGGACAAAATTCCGTACTCTGAAGATCTCGTTTCCGGCCTCAGTACATCGAATTAGTATCCTGAAATTCGTTAGGCTTCATCTGACGAAAATATTCGTGTGAAGTCGATAATCTGAAAGATATCTTGTTGTACATCATTTTCTGGTCATGGTCATACTCTTTCAGGATAGATCGATACGAATAAAGGAAATTAAGAACTCAGTCTTCTATATACCTTCTTGACTACTTTTAACAGGGAACCTGTTTTATTGGAGGGTAATTCGATGAAAAACGCCGGGCGCCGGGAGGAAAAACGTTGGACTTGAAAAAATTTTCACCTCCGAGCTATAGATGATAGGAGTGGACTTCTCTCTGATTCGAGCAGTATATTATACTGGGTTTATACTATGTATTATGCTAGGCTTATATGAGGTCTAAGCCTACTTTATAGTAGCTTTATATTCGATTTATGTTTCTTATATACCATAGACTTAGGAGGTGGCTTATACTTTGTATTGTAGTAGGGTTATACTAGGTTCAAGCTTATAAATACTAGGCCTATACCCCGTGGATGATTGAAAATCTGTGACTTTATACACCCCCCATTGTTATCCTACACTAGGCCTAGTATAATAAAGCTAGTATAAAGTAGGCTTCGACCTCCGAATTTGCATAGCTTGAGGCAGGCCTATACCTTGTGGGTGAGTGAGAAATCTGCGAGTTTCCCCCCCCCCTGATTTCAGCCTATACTAGGCTTAATATAGACCTGTAGGAGGCTAAAGCATCTTTACTAGATCCTACTACATAGCTTAAGTCCTAGTATTATAGCTAGTATAAAATAGGCTTCGACCCCCGCATTAGCATAGCTTGAGGCAGGGCTATACCTCGTGGGTGATTGAGAAATCTGCTAGTTTATTTCCCCCCTTGCGAGTTTACACCCCCTGATGTGTAGGCTAAAGCCTCTGGTATAAAGTAGGTTTGGACTTCGGCAGGCTAAATCCCACTACATAGCTTGAGGCATAGTGTAATACAGCAAGTATAAAGCAAGCTTGCACGTAGTATAACTTTACTGCCTACTTTATACGAACTTTATACTCAGTCCAGGTTTCTTATGTTCGATAGACTCAAAAGGTAGCTCATACTTTGTATCTGGCAGGTTTAGCCTTCATTATAAAAACGTAATACCAGGCTTATAATACATTTTAGAGTACACTACGGAGGGGGAGAACGAGAGACTGCGAGTCACCCCTGTAAAGTTACCAACTACTGAGAAAGACATGAAACATGAACTTTATTCATTTGGCTATATACTACGCTTGTACTAAGTCTAAGTTGAGCCTAGTATAACCCTACTCTAAAGAAGTTCAAGCTCGACTAGTAAATACCACAACAGGTTCCCTGTTTGCCTCAATTAACAAAGTTAATGAAGGCAATTCCGAGCAGCTAGTCATGACTGCTGCGAGTTTTTTTTCGTTCATATAAAGTCCAGCTTATTTTATTCCTCTTCACTCGAAATGATTTGACTTTCGGTAAGGCTCCTTACACTTTTTTCGAATACGATTATCCTACTAGAACCACAAGCTCGAACTTTGTTGAATTTCTGCACCGTTTTAAATCTTTTCTATAGGGCTTGAAGATAAGTAATATCTGTGAAGTGAACCCATATTCACCCCTGTCGTCAACGCGTTATTTCAAAAGCAGGCGCGCGTCTGTGTAAGGAAAGAGAGACGATAGAGAGGAAATGCATTCTCTCGACACTCGAAACAAAGTTGTCACGAGAGTACATTCTTACACCCCGAAGACTTCGCTTTGACACGATTAAAAGACCGCAAAAAAAAGGTTTGTTCGCGTGACATCAAAGACGCGACGCGTGCATTTTACAGTTTCGACTTTCATGATTGTCATCTCGACTTTTGAGAGTACAAAAGATTAGAGGAAAAAATAGAAAGCTCTATACGTTGCACCAGCACTTGTATTCTTTCTCGTTGCATTTTTCAAGTCGTTTCGATCGACCCGTTAATTACCCTAGGGAAATCATCGACCCGCAGAAAGACGAAATGAAGTCCTCTCCTTCCTGGAAAAAATACATTCTTATGCACGTCCGAAAGTAAGAAGGATTCGTCGTGCTCGATGTACGCATTCTACACTCGTAGCACGTCTTTTTTTTTTTTACAGTTCAAGAAACTTTCATAGTTGCTGCACGCAAACCCAGTAGCAAAGCAATTAACTAAACGACGACATCGACATTGACATCTGCAATCTCGTACTCAAGGTGCGAACATGACAGCTACATTAGACTCTCTGAGAAAAGAGACGCACATGCGTGTACGCCGATAGTGTATAGGAAATGCAAATCCTATAATATACATCAAAAGAAAAATAATACGTAAAAGCCTCATGAAAAAACCAGCGGACAGATTAGAAGTACAGTCATAACAATATCAATACGTACTACTAACTGGAAATCGTTTCATTCGAGTAGGAGTTTTTTCTTTACACTTTAGCACGTACGCATTTGCTTCTATAACAATCCTCTATATCTTCTCTTCAATTTACGATCGACTTGTCAATAGTAGGCATGAATATGAGATGCAGCCGTTTCATTATAATATGTTCGAGTTACTAGCGGTAGGCAGTTCTTTCATTTTTTCGTCTCCTTTCTTTTTCTTTAATTAAAAAGAAAAATTTCAATTTCTATACACGTGTTTGTGCGTATGTAATAATACTATTATGAATATGTAAGCGCAACCGTTAATCACTCATCACTCGTCGATATCATTGCAGGTCGTCTTCAATCATCACTCACTTTCATTTTCCTGCTTTATCTTGCGGTGTGAAATCGGGATACTTCGCCTCGTATTCGCGGATTATCATATTAGTGTAGGCTGGCAACGATATTTCGAACCGTAAATTAATTTATTATCGCCTAATGAATGTGTTCTACTTTGGAATTGTGATTCCCGAATCAGCCGCTGTTCGTCCATGACGATTAGCCCGAAGTAACGCAATACGAACGCGTCCTTACGTCATGATCGTTCAGATGGGGGTCTTTTTTGTGAAGGCGTCTGTCAGACTAGACAGTAGACTAAAATTAGGGTAAAATTGCCAAAGACGGACCACTCAAACTAAAGTATTTAGTATAAAAATGGTTCAACATTTAGGCAGTGGAGTCTTGGCCCATATCTGGCGATAGAACTAGACAAAAAAAGCTTCGGATTACGTTGAATGCCGAATATACTATGTCAGATCTTGCGCGAGACGGAAGCACATAAAATCTACGTACGACCAACACATCATGAGGAAAATTTTCGGAATAGAGAATTCTGCAGGGTTAGATTAACGAGAAGGGGCAAGGAAGTCCCGCAATTGCAGTTTGAGGAACATCAATGAACCATGAAAAATTATTCACGTGTTACAAAATACAGGGAAGGTTGGGGCCGGCGTATATTGAAAGTTTTTCAACAAGGAACCTGTTCCAAGGTGTGATGTCCAACCAAAACCTCGGGGTGATACACGTTGAGCGTATTCAAAAATGAAGAATGGAGATCGGGTAACGGGCCATGTCAAATCCAAAGAACCTCCATCCATTCTTGAATACGCACAACTTGTACCATCCTGCGATCTCCTTCATAGTGGAAATCGGAATCAACCATCTCCATTACCTCAACTTGTCAATCTCTCCTTGTGAGACAAATGATGCATTATAATAGCTTTAGCGAAAGCCTAGTTTCAAACTAGGCCTATACTATGCCTACAATTGCTTATACGATAGACTTAGCTATACTAGGCCGAAATTAGATCTACTACGCTAAGCATATACGAGTACTACGTTATGCCTATGCTAGGCTGAGTTCAAGTTCCCCTGTCCTAGAATACACAAAAGTTGGCTGTACTTAGCTTTAAACAAGACCTAATTAGGCTATATCAGTTTTAAACTACGCCTAGTATACGCCTACGCTATGCTAATGTCAAAGGAGGGGAATGTTGATGATGTTACAGACAAAGTCAAGCTGATGACATCACGAATTAATGACGTCACGCATATTGATAAGGTCATTACATCACAAACTAAAGACGTCACGAGTATTGATGATCACGGATTTTTATGACATCACATACAAGCAGACTTGACAGATGGTGATGATGACGTCACAAGGAGGTTCAAACTTCTTGTTGTCTTTGGTGTGCATTTATCCGCCAACGAAAATTCACAAGTTTGGGACTGAGTTCCCCTTTTTAAGGTATTTACTGGCACCCCAGCCGTATATTGGATATCTGCAAGTCCTAGTCCGAGCTGATGCCCCCCCAGAAAATTTTCGAGGAATCCTTGACCTAATCCAGAATAGTTGGCTTATTATATTAGACTACAAGCGGAACGAGTGAGTCCCCAAAAGCAGTCAGCTTAAAATATGTGTACAATACTAGACTTATACTAGACTAAGAACGGAAACGAACGAGCGGAAGCAGCCTAATTTACAATCGATAAATCGATACAATCAAGATACAACGCCCGAATACATATGAGTCGCAATCAGACAAATCCAACCCTAAGTCGGTAAATTGATTTTCGTAGAACGAGAGAAATCCCTCCACGATTTCTTTTTTTTTCGCAATTCTGATAGTATTTTCAACGAGCTTTCCAATGAGCTTACTCTTGAAGCGTAAAAACGTTCTTAACGTGTCGAACGGGCCTTCGAAAATTGAATGTTCCATAGAGTGAGACGCTAATTAAAATTTTGCAGAGGAGGATGGTATTCATCTTCACAATGTCGCACACGAGCGAATTTGTGTTGTAGAAACTTGATATTTTTTTTTTTTTTGTTCAATAGCTTTCAATCTCTTCTACAAATTTTGCTAATGACCCCAAAAAATATTTTTCCAACTTGAGGATGAAATTATCTGACTGCGCCTCATATACAAGATTCAATGATTTTCCATGGAGAGAAGAAATTTACTCTTTTTACCTTCAGACTATACTCAATTAAGCTAGCATTGAAATATAGGCCTAGCACATGCCTATGGTACGCTATACTAATGCTAGGCTATACTCGGCTTAGCATACAATACACTAGATTGCACTAGACTTCTGTCTTCTTCCCGTTGATGAACTCGTAATCCTC
This sequence comes from Aspidiotus rigidus, assembly GCA_035079385.1. Taxonomy (NCBI): domain Eukaryota; kingdom Metazoa; phylum Arthropoda; class Insecta; order Hemiptera; family Diaspididae; genus Aspidiotus; species Aspidiotus rigidus. Next base: position 1,170,618 of record JAVHKY010000044.1, on the reverse strand, counting down.
GACCTAATCCAGAAATCTGCGAATCCGAGAGTGAAAGGAGAAACAAATGCTGCCTAGGACCTATTCATACCGACTGCTTCAAAGACGTGGAACAGTGTTCAGCCTGTAACGCCTGAAACCCTTTATACACGTACAAAATTTTCATTTTTGGCATAATTGTTTTCTCGTAAACATCAATTTTCTTCTGACTCATTAATTTCTCTTAGTACCTTCAAATAACGTTTTTTATGTCGGTGCAGTACCTTTGAATAAAGATACCCAAACATTATAGTTTAGGACAACCGTATATAGCTGTGAATAATTTGATGTCTTCACGAATAACATCAAAAGATCCATTGCAAGCGATTTTCTTCACAAGAAAATATTGTGGCTCACTGCAGCAGCGTTCCCGAAATATTCTTGGAGGCTTTTCGCGGTTGATGAGCGCTGTTATCTTCGGCTGAATCAAAAGTCAGATATTCTGTTAACTAATCCTTCTCAGAAACGGTTGTCGTCAGTTTTGTGATAATCCCACTACATTTCAAGAGGTAGTGTCGGAAGATAGCGCCCAATTTTTGTTATGTATTTTTAAAAATTTGTAGAAAAATCAGAAAACAACCTAGAGAACTGAAACTCGGTCAAATAAAGAACGTGTGACATAGACTGGACTCACTCGGATGTTCTGACTATGGGTATATTCTTGAAATACTTTAAATTTTCTGTCAGAGCCAAATAAATGAAGATCATGTTTCATGCCTACTAATAAATGACCTCATTTATATTTCAAGGCCACACCTGTTTTGTGATGAAATCATGACTTAGCTTGTGAATTTTTCTCACAGAGGCGTACGTCTGGTTCTTGGACTGATATAGGTGTGGTGTGCTTTAAGATGAGCTATCTAGCTCAGGGGGACTCACTCGTTCTTGGAATACTGAATTTTGAGCTGTCTTGCTTACGAGTGAGCCCAGGTTCTTGGATCAGTATAGACGTAGTGAACTCTGTGTTAGGTTATCTAGCCCCCATGAGGATGTCAACATTAGTGACGTTTTCAGCTCGTGACGGTCAAACATTTTGAAAGCACCCAGATATTGGATCAACTGTTACATCAATACTCGACTCATAATGGTGATTACATGAATTCTCGCTAGATGGAGGAGGTGGGCGGCTGAAGAGGAAACTTGTGTTCGAGAAAAGTCTCAAGAGCAATTTTTCTCGTCAAGTCATACAACGGCTAGTGGCTGAGAGCACTGGTTTTGGTCCCCCTTTCTTTCATTTCGAGAAATCGATTTCCAATTCTGCAAGTCCTTACTAGTCCCCTCACTACTTCTATGATTTTAAACGTGTAAGAGAGAACTACGATCTTCGAATGAAGAAACGCCGCCGAAGATAACAATCGACAACGTTGGCGGCATAAATTCGCATTTTATCAACTACTGTTATGTGTACATACGTGTACCATTATAACATTCGTGATACATGAAATCGAAACTCTCGGACGCGTAATACTCGTACACGCTACTAGCCAGAATATGACATAGATAAATAACAAAACGGTATTTTCGCACCGCAATGTTATACGAGTATACGTATGTGGGGCTTCTTCCATATAGACATAATCAAAGAACCATTGGGCGCCGGAGGTTTCCCCTCGCTCTTTTCGAAATCACTCTTTCTTGAATGTCAATTGATTAACGAATATACTGCGAGATACCCTGTTTATCTATTCCGGAAGAGAGAAATAAAGATAGCGGATTGTATTACACTTTTCGAGACAGAAAGACGTATACTTGTCTTCCAGGCTGTAGCGTAATATCATTCGGGTATATGAAAAAATTTTGGAGGCAGCTCGTGGGCCATCCCGATCTCCGATATTTCGTAAGAAAGATCTGCGCTTTCGGAGCGTGAATACGGAGCAAGTGTTTCAAATAAAAACGGAGACTAGCCACAGGAATTGGGATGGTGGCGAATTAATAGAAATATGTAGGACGATTACCGTCCTCATAGAAAAAAAAAACGTCGTAGGTAATAACGAAGATTATAAATTTTGAGACGAACGCGAATGTCCTTGCCATCTTCAAACAATTCAATTCTTTTGTTGGCTTTTTGATGCTTGAAGACCGCTTTCTCATAACTTTTATCACCGAAGGTTTCACAAAAACATTGAAAAATAGCGTCGAAGAGCAGTCGCAAACTCTATTAGTGTATTACTGGGCTACATAAGATAGGTTTGCGCAAGTGATAAGAAGAGGACCGTCGCCATATTGATGAAGTCGAAAGTGGAGCAGTTTTAGGAGGTTTCATATGGGCTGTGGGAAAAATTTATCGAATGACTATCGATCACATTCCAACTAGTGTAGGCAAATAGAATTTAAAAGAAAAGTTTTGCTGGAGCAAACGACGTTTCTTTGCTGAAAATGGTTCAGGATGTGGTCCTGAACAACATACTAAAAATCCCGCGTCTTCCCCCTGGTGCTTCCTTTTTCAAGGGGGTTCGAACCCCCGGAAATTAGTTTTTTGCCTATATCGCGTCAAATTGAAATTTTATTAAAATATTTTTCAAACAAAAGTTGTTCCTCGTTAAATTTCCTATCAAATAACGAATTCAATTTTCAGCCCGTACCAATTAGTGCCTTTGCAAAGGGCGTTCAAAAGAGTCCCAAAATCAGTTTTGACATGTTCCATGTCTTTTCTCTCGCCAGACCCCGATTTTGAAACTCGCGAGTACACCCCGCGTAATAATAATAAATAATTAATTAATTAATAATTAAATAAATAAATATTTAAATAATTAATATAATTAAATAATCAAATAAATAAAAAATTAAATAATTAAATAAATAAATAAATAATTGAATAATTAAATAATAAAATAATTAATATAATTGATAATTAGAAAATACAACAGCGAGACAGGGGGCGAACGAGCGGAGCGAGTTCGCGCTACCTCATATTTCTCATAGAAGACTTGAATTTGGTCATACCATTCCAATACAACAGCGAGATCGCTCGTTCGCCCCACGAAAGTTGATACCTCAAAATATAGAACACCCACAATTACCTCAAAATATTTCTCATACAAGACTTATACGACGCCAAGATAGGTAAAGGGGTAAACGAATAATATCTCACGAACACTTGACCTAGTAGAAGAATTAATAATAAATAAATAAATGAATAAATAAATAAATAAATAGATAAATAAATAATATTAAATAATAAAATAATAAAATAATTGAATAATTAAATAATTAAATAAATAAAGGCTGAATAGTCGAAATTTCTCCAAGTCCCCTAGACTTGAATTGTCTCATACCATTCCAATACAACAGCGAGACAGGGGGCGAACGAGGGGAGCGAGTTTGCGCTACCTCATATTTCTCAAAAAAGACTTGAATTTTCTCATACAATTCCAATACAACAGCGAGATCGCTCGTTCGCCCCACCGAAAGTTGATACCTCAAAATATAGAACACCCACAATTACCTCAAAATATTTTTCATACAAGACTTATACGACGCCAAGATAGGTAAAGGGGTAAACGAATAATATCTCACGAACACTTGACGTAGTAGAAGCCTAGACTGAAATATTTCAGGATGACTGATAAAATATAAAAGACATGGAACATGATTTTCATTTATTTGGCTATGCCAGAAAATTTCCAATTAATTCCGTAGAATTCTTGATCGAAAATTCTGACACAAAGTCAGTCCAGGTTCAAATATTTCGCCAGTTTATACTTAAGGGAGGATATAGAAGAGACTATTGGCCTGACCGGAACTCCGGCTTTGTGGACTTTCGGTAGACCCTATAATCTAGGAGGGATAGGATTCATGACCTTGAGTGATTCTTCTTTGGACTTGATATTCCTGGCCGTCGATGGATTCTTATCCGAAAGCGCTTGTTGAGTAAATATTTTTTCCATAATCTTACAAAATTGAAATTTTATTAAAAGATGTTTCAAACAAAAGTTGTTCCTCGTTCAATTTCCTACCAAATAACGTATTGAAGGTTCAGCCAAGGTCAATTAGTGCCCCGTCAAAGCCTTAAAAAGGCAGTTGAAAAGAGGACCAAAATCAGTTTTCTATCTCACAAAATAGAAATTTTATGAAAAGATGTTCTTCGTTGAATTTCCTGTCAAATGAGCTATTCAGTTTTCAGGATAGAGCAACTAGTCAGTAAAAAAGGGTTTTCGATATTAGAGATAAAAGGATGTACTATATTTTTTTATATTCAGATAGCTTTGGTGCTGATTTATGAAAGTCTAGCATCATTATCGATTGTAAAGACTATTTTTTTTACCAGTGATAGAAATATTGAAAAGACGGATTGAAATTAAATAAATATTTTTCTCATATTCATAACTCACATGTTACCTAGGTATTGAAATAAAAACAATTAAAGTCGCGTTGTATTCAAGACTCTAAGGCAGCTGCAAAACTCTCTGATCTACGGCAGTACAAGAAACAAGCCATTGAACAAATGTCGGTTTCAAGCTTTCGCGAAAAAAGTCCGTCCGAAAGTACTTGACCTCTCTACCTCCCACTGAAGAAGCTGCACGGACTCATTTATACCGAGTGTACCACCAAGTATATTTGTGGCTTGGTCATGAAAAAGATCCATTAGAATGGAGAAGGAAGCGAATCGGTGGAATATTGGAGCCTACAACAATAAACAAAGCCCCGCACCAGACCATCTCCTACAACTTATTTTTAGTGGGTGCGCTAAGGGATGTAGAAATGATAGATATTCCATAGATAAAAGAGAGTAATTTGGCAATTTCATCGAAGAAAAAACGTGTATTTTAGTCATTCCGACCTCGATGATGAAGAGGCGTCTACACTATATACTTCTCAAATAACATAGTATCATGCCTCCACCATAAGTTAGTATCCTCTTGTTTGAATTTTTGTTGAAAATAGTTCTTTTTTTTCTTCCTAGGATTAAAATTTTCCCCAATACGTCTTGGGCAGATTTGTCTCAATGCGGGTGGAGTATTAGAGGTAGTAGACGACATTGAGGACGACTTGCAGGATGTATTCAGTCAGGACGAGGAAGCTGACCATGAGTCCAGTACTGATGACGATTCCTCAGTAATCACTGGCGAGAAGTATGACGAGAGCGAAAATATCAAGTCCCTCCATCCCGAATATAAGACTACTGTAAGTCGACTGGCTAACGTACACTGCTCGTATTAGAAAGCGTAGAAAACTGGTAGGCAAGGCATAGGACGGACGGCGAAGCTCAAGTCATGTGCGAGAAACGACCTCCCTCCTCGGGCTACGTGATAAAATTATGTGTATATCACCTGAAATATACTGGCCACATGAAGTAAGATTCACTTGAGGAACCTACAGGAAAAATGTACCTAACACACTTTTTTCATAGACAAATTACTCTATTCTGAAAGCTGAATAGCTCATTCGATAGGAAATTCAACGAGGAACAACTTTTATTTGAAACATTTTTTCAAAATATTTCAATTTTGGGAGATATATGGAAAAACCTTTGACGGGGCACTAATTTACCTAGGCTGAATCTTGAATACGTTATTTGGTAGAAAATTTAACAAGGAACAACTTTCGTTTGAAACATTTTTTAATGAAATTTCAACGTGATATAGGCGAAAAGTTGATTTTTTTGGGGTTCGAACCCCCATAAAAAAAGAAGCTCCAGGGGGAAAATACAGGATTTTTAGTATGTTGTTCAGCAGAGAAACGTTTGCTCCAGCATAATGTTTTTTTTTTTTTCCAATATGGCTCTAATTTGCCTACACTAAACATTTACTTTTGCTTACTGTCGTTCTTTGGTATCAATATTGTAACTTCACTAGGGAAAAGGTCTATTAAGCTGAATTCCATTCTACCATGGAATTAACTTGATTTTTCGGCGCTTTTCCAATGGCGTGTCAAAAAATCGAACAGAAAACCATTATCGTGAAAGTAGATAACTGTGGAGTCTAGTTTAAAGCTAGTACTGTATGTTAGAACAGGGAAATTCAGTCTCGTAAGACCGGACTTAGATATTTCTAATTGTGGGCTGAGGGCTGGCTGCGTCCCGCAACTCGGACTCGCAGATTTCCAATAGTGATTGGGGCTGGTAAAGACATGAAAATGTGAATATACTGAATACTAGGACAGAGGAACTCAGACTCGCAGATTTCTGGGTCAGGTCGTGGGTTTGAGGATCCCAAGTTCAGGGGCGTTGTATACTTTGCCTACTATACTCTGTTAGTACATTCAATTCATTTAATTTAGTGTACCGTATGCTATAGGACTGAGAAATTCGAACTCGACCTCGCAGATTTCTCGATTAGGTCCAGGGTTATCAACGGAGTGGGGGATAACTCGGCCTCAGAGATTTACAATAATGGAGTGAATTGCTGGGATATACACTAAAAATGTCGAAAAAATTCTGCAGCTTTCACTTTTCATTGCCTGGTCTAGTATTTCAACCAAACTTATTCGAAATAACATTTTCTTAAGTTAAACTAGTCTTAATTAATCTTTCAAAATCTTACATTACAAGGATAACGATTCGGGATTTCCGAGTTGAGTCTTAAACACAGCCATCTTTTCTGTGGCTCTGCCCTGAAAAGAGTGGACTGTAGCCGAGAAACTAGTAACCTTCAATTTTATGTGACAGACCACAGAATCAGGGATCACCATCACAAAATTGAGATCGGCGGCTATAAATTTGAACATGTAGACTAGAATTTATAGAGCCAGTTTTACCAAAGAATCGCTAATTCAACCAAGTAACTGGCCAAAAGCTCTTCCGACGGGAAAAATCGTGCAAACGATGTGATGATGATGGGTCTTTTGTTCCTGCACTTTTGTTACCTTGAGACTTCAACACCGATTTATATGTGTTTGACTGTTTGGTACAAGCCGTCGGTAAAAGCTCACCAGACAGGGATCTTCCTCTTTATCACGGCGTCGGTTGACCGATTAAAAAAAAAGTAAAACTACCGCCAGACTCACGACTATTCACACAGTTGCGTGTGTTTTATAAGCTCTCGTTTTTCCCATCCTCTACCTTTCAAACGTGTTGCAGTTGACACGACTTACTTTGTACTCGCGCAAGAAAAGAAGACAAATAAACAAGAATAGTTCGTGATTTCGTGATTGAAAAACTGATGTTGTTGGCGTTTTGATGATACGAGTAATTCATTATAGAAGAATATTTGTGGGTCAGAGATGAACGCGGTTATTGCGCTTAAATAATATTCACAGTTTTTCTCGAGTGTGCAGCGCATCGACAGAAATTCTCGTTACGACTAATGACAGTAAGTAAGCGGTCAAGTATGAAGGAATACAAAGATGCTAACGACTAAGATCTGATCATCTCGCTTAAAAATCATTCCCCTCTCCCACTCTTTCTCTCTATGTGGTAGGTGAAATGTTGAGGTGAGACGGCGAAGGTGTCGATGGATGTCACGTTAATTGAATTCGTTTCCACGTGTGACTTTGAACGACGGCTATACAAAAATAGTAATAATAATAAATTATTTCCGGAAGACGGGTGTAATGGACCAAGACGACTGCAGTTCCTCATGTTCGTCGCGGTGTCCTGCTCTTCTTCCTCACAGATAACGTCACGTACCCCGTAGGGTGGAATTTCGGCTACATTCTCCGAAAACCGTCTCCACACCTGGGAAGTCGATCTCGATACGACGAACTACTGCCAGCGAAATATGAAAGTTACTCCCGGAGGTAGACTATAAGCAAAAAAAAAAAAAAGTGGACGACAAAGAACACATTACCAAGCTGTTGGCGGTTTATTTTGCGACCACAAATAACACTTCCTTACACGCTTCTTCCTAACTCGCTCTCGACCGAGAATGCTTTCTTCTCTTTCTCTTTTTATGATGGTAATGTGTGTACACATTTTTTCATATCATAAATAACGTATATACGCGCGTGAAGTTTTATAGGTGTAAATTTCAACGTGGCCTGAATTTTCGTCTGCCCGGCTAAAAGATAAGATTATTCTTCCTAATATACTCATAACGGAGAGACTTTGAAGCTTGCTGTGGAATGCGACGTACGGATGTCGTAAAATATATACACACGTGCATGTGTTTGTGTGTGTGTATGTGTTTTTCGCAACGTTTTTAGCCAAATATCGCTCCCGGGGGTCGAAGGAAGCGAGTTCATCGTCGTAGCCGGAAGACGAGCCCGACTTTCAATTTCCAGCGCGAATTCGTCGTCCGGAATAAATTTTTCAGTACGTGTTATATCGATTTGCTTTTCGCTATTTAATCGACGTTTCTTGACCGTACAGACATTGACGAAAATAAAATGACGAGCTATGGCAGGCAAGACCATGCATTTTTGCTAAATTCTGTGAAACGTCATGAGGTAGATACCCAGGCCTCATGTTAAAAATATTTTCGAAGATACTGTACCGACGGATAGAACGTGATTTGAAGGTACTTCGTAAAATGAGTGAGTCGATAACTACCTCCAAAGCTAAATCACGGATGCTCCAATGTGCCACGGTATAAAAAGTACTGAGTAGCTGCAGAGCACATGAGTCTATAAAATGTTGAACCGAAAATACATGTTTAAACACAAGAGTGAGAAACTAGTGCAACAAATGTGGAGCCACTTACATTCCAAAAATGGAGGTAAATTTTCAAGATCTTCGATTTTGACCAAAGCTGAAAATATGAGGGCGCCCAAAACGTTCTCAGCGCTAACTATGTTTGTTCAGCAAGTCGAGGAAAAAAACTACAAACGAGCGCTGCTAATAATCCAGTGATTGTAAGACAGAAATAACGCTGTACAGCACTTACAGACAATACATTTGTCCTTGTCCAAATTAAAGACAACGAAGTCATGTCTACGCGACGGCTTCCTTAACAAAGTCGAACAAGGAACGCTGGGAACCTGCTCTATGGGTCCAATTGGTTTCGTTACAGAGAATTCAAATTGAAATATGGATTGAGTCCCTAGCTTGAAAGTCAATATTTTTCAAAGCCCTACTCCAATTATGTATTATGGCTTGAAAGTCGAAATTTTTGTAAGTCTCTCTGCAGTTGCATATTACTGAAAAATGAAATATTGGCTTAACCACCACCGTATCAGTCCAAAGATGGACGTAACTTTTGTTACAAATTAATAATTTTTCTCATTCGGTGATGGCTAAGCCAATATTTCATTAGTCAATCTTTCATATTTTATTTATGTTCCAAAGTCCCTCTTTTATCTATAATATGGCTCGATAGTCGAAAAATTGTCCAAGCCCCAGGACAAATGTTTCGACTTTCAATCTTGTGACGCCACAATCTGTTAACGTCATAGGTCAGTTTTCACCAGATGGCAGAACGCCAAAATTTTTGAAAAGACCCCCCCATAGAAGAGGTTCCCGGTTAATAGTAAGTTACTAATTTGATGACGTCATTGACAGTCGAATCCACGATTGATGACGTTACAAAAAGGTTTAAGCTGCTGGTTGATGTCTTTACTGTACCTTTATCAGCTACCGAAAATTATTGTAGCTGGATCATGCAACTTTAAAATGCGATCTTCATTTATTTGGCTTCGCCAGAACATTTTGACACGTTTTATATCGTTGTTCTGACCTCTTCCCCGAAATTTGCATCCTTATGTCCCCGTACAACCATGACCTTAGGATTTGGAAGAATTTTCGACAACCTCTCCCCTACCTAATTCCTGGATTTGCGTCCATACGTCCATACGGTTCGGATCTCCCCTAGTATTCTAGCTGATCTATACATACACAATCTACTGGAATTATATATTGGCTTTGAAAAGGGAATTTCTTCCGCCTCATTCCGACACCCTAGTATAAAGCTAGCCTTTCCCCTACCTAAGACGCGGGGAAGGGTCTTGAACAATTACCAGAGATAAAAAATTCTGCAGCTCTCACTGCTAACTACGACCATCTTCCAGATTTCATTGCCTGAACTATTTGGCTGAAAAGTGGTTTTGCTCCAAAAGAACATACGTCCACGTTGGGTAGCTTTTATCCATTAAATTTTTTGAATTCCGGGTCTGATAGTTTTCGCCCATTTTGTTCATGTTCTTTCTGTCCTTCACGGATGAATGCAAAAAGAGTCAGGAGTTTGTCTAGCATAGTGCTTACAAGACGGAAAAGCGAAAGTTCCGAGAAAGATTATAGAGTAGAACCTGAAAAACTTCATGACACTCAGTTCGCTTGCAAACACCTGTCAAAAATGATCTGTTCGATTTAGTGACTTTACAATGAAGACTCGAGGAATATCCGTACATCATCATCGAGTCCATAACGCGAGTATACACTTGTATGAAACGAAATTTCGTTGCCAGCATGTATTAATTATTATCTTGTAGAATTCAAACGGGACCGCGACGTTTTAATAAATGCGCGTACGATGGTGAGAATGATATCCTAACGATTGTATGTAAACCGTTTTACGAACTATTTTTTATTACACAAACTGCTGTTCTCTTTGTTGCGATCTGGAAACTCTCATTTTAATAGCGCTCGGCATTCACACTGCATTTTCTCACAAGTGAAGAAGAAAAAATTTCACTGTCCAGAACTCGCTTCCAGCGCACAGATGCAGAGTTTCACACTTCAAGCTGACCACGTCAAACCTATTAATCATAATGATAAGAAAGAAAGGAAAAGAAAAGAAATGGGCATACAAAACAAATTACTATCGCCTTCTGATCGTTTATGATTTATCTGTATCATGAATCTTTGCATCTCTTCGGAAAAAAAAAAAAAAAAAAAAAAAAACGTTCGACTCATCTCGCGCAGAATGAACGATAATTATTCTGTTAAAAGTTCGAAGCGTGTGTGTAATTTAAATTATGCTCGAATAACAGACTCGTCAAAATCGTATTAATTTTTAATTAGTTTGCTTCTTTTTCTCCTCGATCATGTTTCACGTGGTGGTGCAATGTGCAGTAATACATAATAATTCAAATTACTTCCCTATAAATTTAACGTCAATCGTCGTTATTATTATGTAAGTGCCTCATTTCTGTATGACGAAGCGCTACGCACTTACGCTCGTAATTATATTATTAAAACCCTGAAGATGGTTGTTTTATAATAATGTTGATTAAATGAATTTACATTTGATCGCGAAGGATATTTGTAATACAAAGAAAATGTGCAATAAAGTGCATTGTGCACTAGAATACCTCATTTATCGATTCTTCACAATTTTCTTCAAATACCATACCGTAACGTATTATCAGCTTTAAGATAATTATAAAACTCTCTAATTGAAATACTATGCTTGAGATCGGTTTATTACAAAAACGAGCGTTTTTAAGAACGAGAACTTCTACTTCTCATACCTCTCGATTCAAACTCTACTGGCCTACTTTCTTCCAGCTATTCTCACTCCTGCTGCACATTAAAATAGACTTCGTGACGTGAGGAGACAAGAGAAATAGTTTGGGGGGTACAAAGCATCACTTTGTGTTCTGTTGGTAGGAGTGACAGTATCTGAGGACGGTACGTATTGAAAATGGCTGCAAATTTCATTCGGCATATTGGCCTTCTGGTGAAAGGCAAATAACTCATGTTGCATGGGTCGAATTTTCTAACATTTTTTCAATGAAAGAAAATCCTGCATGTTCTAATAAATTTTTTGTGGCACGTTCTAGCCTCCGAAATCATTTTTTTGCAAATATCTTGAAAAATTGGACTCCAATCAAAAAAATTTCAGACAAAAAATTTCCCTCGTAAAATTTCTTTTAAAAAAAACCTTGTGAACTGTACTATAAGTCCAATTATGAGCTTAATAAGTTCGTCGAAAGTTGGGAGCTTCTAAGAAAAAGTCCAGAGAAATTGGGCTAATCTACTTACGTATTAGTTGAAATTCACTTTTGCCATGAGTGCCTCATTATTAGTCAGTAATGTCGGGTTAGATAGAATGAATGAGATCAGACTGAGGGGGCGTCCATAAATTACGTGAGGCGATTTTCGTGATTTTTCGCCCCCCCCCCTTGGTGAGATATCGTGAGATTTGCCTTACGCGTGAGATTTTCCGCAATGTGTATTTTTGCTTTAAATACGTTTATTTGTGCTTAATCGCGTTTATAGAATGTATTTGTGTGAGAGAAAAATTACGTGAGATTTGTCGGCACCCCCTCCCCCTCACGTAAGTTTTGGTGAGACTTAGATGGACTCCCCCCCCCCCAAAAAAAAAAAAAATCATGTAATTTATGGACGCCTCCTTATAGTGAGAAGACAGAAGTTGACTCGTGAGAATTTTGTGACAGCTTTGACGGCTATATCTAACTTTTCATCATACTTTGGATTCCCTTAAGGTTGGGCACCTAGATAAAAGTTGCGTGGTAAAGGATGAGTGAGAGGGTATGAGGAATGAGGAGACTGTGCATGTGTAGAATGAGCGGGTGAGTGGAGTGGTTATTGGGAATTCCTGTTGAGACACTGATGGGAAGTGGAGTCACGAATTCAAATCATAACTTTCGACGATTTTTAGAAGGAAATTCAAGTAGTCATTTTACGAAAAATTTCAAAAAGAACATTTTTTATTTGAAACTTTTTTTTATTGAAACTCAATTTTTCAAAATATTCACTTACTATGAATTGGTTTTTTCCAAAAGTTCAAAACTTTTCAAAGCTTTTCAAGACCACAACTAAACTGACAATTAAATTCAGATGTTCTACGTGCGCGGTGTGATAAATTCGATAAGAAATATTTTCTGATTTTTCTTATTGAAGCAGCTCGATTTTTTGTGATACTTATTTGGAAACAATCGACTTTCTTTCAAAAGCTCAGAACTTTGACAAACTTTGAAAGAAAATTCAGGCAATCCGTTTTATACATAGAAGATTTTCACAATAAACAGTGAAATTTTATTTCATTAGAGTTGGATTTCTTGGATATTTAATGCTGAAAATTGACTTTTTCCTAGAAGCTCCCAACTTTCGACGAACATATTAAGCTAATAATCAGATGGTTTTTTTTTTCTACACGATATTTCACGAGGAACAAGGAATATTTTTGGTCTGGAACGTTTTTTGATCGGAGTCCAATATTTCCAGATATTTGCAAAAAATTGATTTTGGAGGCTAGAACGTGCCACAAAAAATTTATTGAAACATGTGGGATTTTCTTTCATTGAAAAAATTTTAGAAAATTCGACTAATACACGATGAGTTACTTACCTTTTACTGCAAGCCCAATCCGCCATTTTGGAATGCGCAGCCATCTTGAATAGATGACCTTCTCGGATGTCTATCATCCTTTTTTCCATCAAATATCACCCTTACAAAGACAACTCAAAGTGACGCTTTGTCCCCCTAAACGGTACCAAAAACCACTATTTCTCATTACGGCCCATGGATTAAAAAACCCAACTTTCGTCTCCCACACCCAAGCTTTTGAGCAGTGAGTCTGAGGCACCCAACTGAGAAAAATGCTCGGCCTTGAACAAAGTATACAGAGTCCAGCAGCGTTTCAAAAAGTTTCGTGATATCAAGCTTTGCAACGACTTTTTTCCAAGTTCCAAGATCAAAAATTGGCAGCTCAACTTTGAAAATTCTTTCAAATGAGTCCGAATTACTCAAATCACTTCTAAAATGTTTCAAATCAAACATTTCCTCAAACCTACATTTCTACAGAATTTCCTCAACCCTAGAAAGCAACTTTGGAATTCAGAAGTCTCAGGAAGTAATTCCCTCTCCCTGGTCGCGACGACCCTTAAATATTGTCAAGAATTTTTATACAATATAAGCACTTACCTTTAAATCGAGATGAGCTATATTATTCGTATGTAGGAATTTGAGACCTTTTAATATTTTTTGTAAAATGTGAATGGTTTGCATTTCTTCCAGACCTTCGTTCTCATCAATCACTCGTTGCAGTTCGCCACCGGCCACCCTAAAACAGAATAAATTCGTGAACTCTAAAAATACCAGAACGATTGATTATATCGTACTCTTAATTACTCATTCGTCTATAGGAACACCCAAAGTTCTGGACCAATTTTTTTTTCCTACCTCAACCAGTTTTCCTGGCTATTTTTCTTCTTCAATTTTCGCCCCTCCAGGTAAGACCTACGTATACTTCTTTCAGTTGTTGTTGTTGTCGTCTATAATAACAATATGTAAATTACGTTGAATGGCCGATTTTTTTTTCTTCTTTCTTTCCTTCCTCCTCTATATATCGATGGAAAATTAAATTAATATTAAAGGGCGTGAAGGTCGACGTCTGCGTTCTTCGTTGTCGTCGTCGTCAAGATACCCAACAATCTGCAGCGTATCGTGTTGCTTTGTACACAATAAAACATACAATTACCTAGTCTACTTTATTTAACTGTGCTGTACCTGTTTTTTCCCCTTCCACAATAGATTGTAATATCTCATTTGCGTAAAAGTAAAGATACTGACACTAGTTCGCTACTACGCGTGCATACACGCATAAACGAAAAATTTAATTAATTATAATTATTAGAAACCATATATGCATCGACTTACAGCTCGAGAACCAAAGCCATTTCCGTAGGCGTCTCGTAAACTTCGTGTATATTTACAATATGGCCGCAATTTTGAGCTAATTTCAATACGGCTATCTCGTGGTAAATATCGTTTCTTTGGTCCATCGAACGTCTGCGTTTGCGAATGAACTTGGCCGCGTACTCTATACCGGTGACCTTATGCGTACATTTGCGCACCACAGCAAACTTTCCTCTGTAAACACAAAAATTTCAATAAAAATATGAGTTATTCTGTGAGAAATGGAGAGATAGGCCCACATTTGATTACCCGAAAATTTCCACTAATTTCTTAATGCGGAGCAGCTTCACAAGAAAATATGGGATATTTGACGGTCATTGGGCAAAAAGACGAAAAAAGAGAGGTGAAAGTTTCATTGGGTTTGGGATTCTAAAGATCACCATTGTCCCAGAGTTGAAAAGACGCATCTTTGAAGCCAAGATTTAAAATATAGCATCAAGACTGTCTCAGGTTTTAAACTTGAGGAGAAAAATCTCTTTGTATTAGCGGAAAATGAAAAATTTTCCGAATACTATTCTTCATACATAATGTATCTAAATAGCCTAACTTGTTTCTATTTTTTGGAATCGGAAGGAAATAATGTACAGCTGACTCTTCAATCGAAGCGAACTAGGAACTTGTTTTATCAAGTGGATTTCTCGATTTGGCTCGACTATCAGATTTTTTTCATATGACCCACCCCTCCCCTTTTATATAATATCTATATCTTATGAGCCATTACCATATATTTTTCCGAATACTCCCTCTCGAAACAACAGTCGCGACGTTGCTCAAAGGTCGAAATTCCCTCACGTCCTCTAAATAGTCAAAGGTTTTCCGTGCCTCTTCCTGAATAACTTCCTTCAAATAGTCTTCACTCCCAAGTCTCGTATACAAATCTCGATAGTCGAAATATTCCAAATCGTACAAAAACTCGAAAGTCAAGATGTTACACGTTCCTTAATGAAGACCTTTCCCAATAAACCATATCGACTGCCCACCTGGCGTCGATTTTTGGTCGACACCTGGCGTCGGGGTCACATGCGACCGCGAACTTACTCATTCCAAAGTCTTCGTCGATCATCTTAGATTTGTAACCCTGCAATGCACTACCTTCGATTTTCCTACGGAACGTCATCAAAAGTTTGTCTATTCGACTGGAATTGAAAATGTATTTCTAATAGTACAAATATGTGGAGCGGCAGAAATTTAGAGTGATAGTAATGGATTTTACGTTGTTGGAGGAGACAGAAAATTTGTTTCCGAAGTTCATAAGGTATATTGGCAGGAGAAAAAATGGAAGACAGCTAGTACCTCATTGTACCAATATTGGTATGAGGGTGGAACGGAGAGGCCAAGGAGAAGAAAGACGTAAGTTAGGCGGGTGCGCCCAACTCTTAGTCGTGCTATGACTATGTCTTCATGACGCGAGGAACGAATTGAAGAGGACCAGGGGATCGCGCATTTTTGATCAAAGTAACCATGAAAAAAAGGTAGACGGAGAATATCTGCCGCAGAAATGCGCTTCCAACGGAGATTGACCTAAAGAGGAACGATACAATATAAAACGAACTCGACGCAACTCCAGTACACGTCAGCAGAATGGAGCAAGATAAGTCACTCAAATTGGTCATAAAATACACCCCCACAGGCGAAAGAGACCGTGGCCGGCCAAGAAGAAAAATGGTAGACACATCTGCGTCATCCAAGACTGATCCAACACCGCAGGCACCGCGAATGTGGAATTGACGACGAAATACAATGCCGGGTTGAGAAGACCAAAAGTTGAACTATGATGAGATGATTAGAGAACGATACTAAAATTTAAAAACATAGGCCGGAGGAGGGGAGGGATCGGTGATGGAGAAGAAGAGCAGGACTTGCTTGGCTGCTAGGTCCACTGCGTCGTGTTTCGGGGGGCCGATATGTCCAGGAATGCAGAGAAAAGCAATGGAAGTTTGAGAGGATGGGAATGCGCTGAAAGATAGAGTTGGAAGAGTAACGTCTTGCAAGGTTTGGAGAGACGAAAGAGAGTTGAAAGAACGAAGAATTTACGGGGAAAGAAGAGAGAGGTGAGTAAGGTAGGAATAAATGGCCAAAGGAGGCCAGGAGACTTATCCATTGATAGAGAAGACGTAGTCTGTTTCGGAGCTCGATTTGTACCTATCTGTGAAGTACAGATTATGGAAGAAAGAGTAGTAGCAATGATGGTTTTGATATGTCTAATGTAGATTATATCGGGCGATTTTCGTAAGTTAGCTAGGGCGAGGCGAACGTGAGGTGTCAGGGATGCCCAGATAGGGAGAAGAGGGTTGAATTTGAGATGATCATGTAAATGGTGTTTTAATGAAAGAAGTAGTGAGTTTTTGGAAAGGGGATGGGCAGACAGATAAGGATTTGGGAATCTAAGCCCTGTTCTTCTTCTTCTTGAAGCAACACCCTGCGACGAAGGTTGATGACCCATAAAGCATTGGTGACTCTTGAAACAGCTCAATTGATGTACATCCGAACCAGCGTCTTAAATCCTTTATCCAGGAGTTCTGTCTTCTTCCAACAGATCTTCTCCCCGCTAGCTTCCCTTCTATCAATGATCTTAAGAATTTCATATTCCTCTCCTGGCAAAGATAGGACGCAAGACATTTGACGGTGAACGATAACGAGCGGAATTGTAGAGGAGGAATGCTGGGCTGAGCGTAGAACTGGTGCGCAGGACACCTAGGCCTATCCATAAGGCTGATTGTGTTGCATCCAGTGATATTGGGTAAGTTTTGTTGATCTTTCAGTAGAAAACGTTACAATTTCCTCAATAAATATATATCCCACACTGAGAGAAATAAACTGTAATTTTTTACCGCAGAATAGTAAAATTGAATAGAAAATCTGTAAAATTTAATGGAAGTGCTGGAATAATCACAGCATTCTTCAGTAATTTAGGCGTTTATCAAAATTTACTCCATTGGTTTATGATTTTCTTATTCAAAAAATAGTACTGGTTCAAGAACAGAGGAGGAAAAATTACAGAATTTGATAGTATGGTACAGTTCGAGTAGTAATTATTAATTCACAGATTGTATTATTTACAGTATACATCATGAAAGACAGTAACTAATGTTTCGATAGTATTTTTCACCGCATACAATAATCAATAAAATCAGTGCGCGATCACTATTATTTACAGAATGTACGTTTAAACGCGTGTTTTACTTGTGAATCTGTAATTTTTCCTAAAAAAGGTAATGCAAGAAATACCTTTCGATAGCAGCATTTTTTCCTCTTAGAGCTCAGTTGTAAATGGATTACAGTGGCGTAGATACGGGGGAAGGATATGGAGGATGAGTCCTTCCATTTCAATTTTTTTTTGGTTTTTACTATCTTTCTCACTCACTTTTTTACTTGGATAAAAAAATAATGATACTTAGAAAAAACTACATCCATCGAAAAATTTTCTGTACTCGGTATGTCTCTGATCTATTATAACCCAAATTCATCAGAATTGAAGTCCAGAAAAAGATAGGAGGGAGATCACAGTGCCTGCCGTAAGAAGTCTATATCAATACAGAGTCTTGAGATTGTTGAATTCTTTTTTTTTTTTCTCGAATAAGGAATATCAAAAAATGATTGATTTTTCTGACAAAGTAGGGCTAGAAATTACTTATAAATAATCAACGACTATTCAATGAAAAACGAATAATTTTATTTGTATTAATAATTATTATTGCACGATGAAATATATCTTTTTTATATCAATGCACAATCATTGAGACAAACTGTAACAACTTATCAACTTTTTTCTTCAAACTTGAGTAGCCAGTAGTCGGTTATGATACATCTATTGTCTACTTGCATTAAAAATTATATTTGTGCAGACAGGTTTTGTAAAATTAAGATACCTTAGGGTAAAAATTATGATTTTTGAGATACTAGCGGATTTTTATCAAAATGGAGATGGAAAATCCATCAAGCGATCAGCTAGCTCAGCCCATGAAACTTGGGATAATTAGAGGGGTTCAAAACAAAAAACAATCATGTACCATGGAAATATGTGTAATGATTTTTTCTCTTTCGCAATTTTCTCAAAATTAAGTTTTATGTTTTCGCAAAACTAGTCACACTTATTGATTAACTCATTTAGATAGGCAGCCTATTCTTGAAATTTTGTAGAAACAAAAAATATAAAAAAATGATTTTTGCTTTTTTTATCAGATTTATTATAGGTGAACAAGCGAGATAAAATATGTAGGACACACATTTTTGTTTCAAGCTCAAGCATCTTCTTTCGTTTAAATAAACTGTTTTAGAAAAGTATACAAATGAATAGAATAATTATGTTGATTCAATGAAACAACAAAACCTAACACAAAACACAAAATACGTAATGAAGATGAGACTTTTTTGTTTTCATTTTTTAAAGGAATATTATTTTTACTTTAATCGCTCGTGTCAGGAGGTATTTTTCTCAAAAAATAATGGTAAAGATTGCTATTGTGGGTAAAATCGCGCTTTACCATCGTAAGTTGGAAATTTTTCAATCAAAAAAACAATTCGCCACTAAAAAAGTTAATTAAACTACAGAAGTGTAACCTACCCACCTTTAAATGAAGAAATCATATGCCAACGCATGTTGGAACACAATGGCTCGAAGAAACCCGACATTCGCACCCGCATGACAGAGGTAAGTCACTTTCAGCAGGGTTAGTACTTGGATGGGTGACCGCAGTATACAGTAATGCAAGTAATTGTTACAGACATAATATAACAGGGAACGAAAAATTACAGAATAAGATAGTAAAGACAGAACAATTATTTTTTTCGAGATTGTACACCCTTGAATAGTAACTTTTACTTTTAGATGAGAAAATTTTACATACCAAAACTGTAAATTGCAAACTCTCTCCACGAATGAATATTTACTTACACAAATCTGTAATTTATCCTATTCTGTATGGTTATTTTTACTTTACAACTCTGTAATTTTTCCTGATTTTGTATGTTGTATTTACAGAATTTCTACCTTGTCACTTTTCTCAAGTACCATTTCTGTAAAAATTGCTACGAATATTTCTCTCAGTGATGAACTATGTCGACCGTCTACCTGACGTCGATTATCGGTCGACGCCCAACGCCGAGGTCAATTACAAGAGGGACTAGCGATGGGATCACCGCTGTCACTGATACTGGCGGAGATATTCAAGATATTGAGGGGTAGCAGGTTCAGAAACTCGATCAAACACTGGGTCGGATACGTAAATAATATTTTAATTGTGGGGGGTGAATCATTTTTTTCTTGAAACAAATACGATGAACGGAAGTATCAAATTCACAGAAAAAAAGGGCACCGAGAACATCGACTATATTTGCACCTAACAATCATGCTGGTAAACAACCGGATAGGATACGAAATCACAGGAAGTTGACGCACACGAACACCATCATCTCAAAGGATTCATATCACCACCCCAGGCACAAGTTAGCGGTCATCGAGAAGTACTGTTATCAAGCGATTTCTGTCCTGACGAACAATGAAAAGAAGAGGAAAGAAATCGAGATAGTAAAGCAGGTCGCAGAAGCCAACGGTTACCTTAGAGGTGTGGTTGAGGGAGTCTTTGGGAAAATGGATGCCCAGTAAGACGCTGAGAAAGTACTCCGGATCGATACCATACATAGAAAAGTACACATACAATGGTGATGAAGGCGTTCGACGGCTATGATGTGAATAAGGGTATCCATGATAATTTCGATTTGTTCCAGATGGGTGCGACACATAACAAAAAAATGTACAACTCAAAAAAAACAAAAATACTTAAGTCGCATGACCGTCGGTCGAAAACGTTCTGTTCTGTATTCATTAAATTTTGCGACTCAAGCATTTTTATATCCATGATAACCCACCCATGGTGAAGAGAATCAGCAATGACCAGACGGAAGAAAAGAAGAAAGGAAGCTCGAGCAGAAAGTACAAGCTTAGTTGTGAGCAGTGCGAAGGCATCTACCCTGGTGAGCTTGGGACAAAGTTTAAAATCAGGTAGAGGGAGCACGAAACATCACGGGAGAAAGAGGACGGGAAGTCTCTGTTTAGGAAATATTGTAACGAAGAACAGCACAATGGAGAAGGAATATTTGAAGTCATACACGTAGAGAATCGTACGAAGAGAAGAAAACACTGGGAACAGATGGAGATTGCAAAGGCAAAAAAGAAGAAAGCCAGCCTCTTGACCAATGTAATCACTCTGATTGGACAAGAGAAGAAGAACAGAACCGACCAATATGACTGCAACAAACGTGGCAACCAATAGAAACACAGCACTTAGGTCGAAAGAGTGAACCAATCACGATGCAGGGTTGTTACAGCCAATAGGACCACAGTTTGAGGGTTTGTTCTTCAATGGAAACACAACTGATGATGGGGTAACACCCGTGTAAACTTCAGAATTTTGTCAATGTCCAGTGCTCTAGTTACACCTCACCACACTCAATCTGAGTTTCAATGATCAAAA
This sequence comes from Aspidiotus rigidus, assembly GCA_035079385.1. Classification (NCBI taxonomy): domain Eukaryota; kingdom Metazoa; phylum Arthropoda; class Insecta; order Hemiptera; family Diaspididae; genus Aspidiotus; species Aspidiotus rigidus. The sequence continues at coordinate 1,149,651 of JAVHKY010000044.1, read as the reverse complement.
TTTTCGTAAGTATAAACTGATCAGTGATCCCTCCTTCACATTTTCTTGAATAGCCTGCAACCCCTCGCTACGACAATTTGCCAGATTACATAGGTCACTTTTCCCAAACAGCCCCTTATAATGAAACAGGTTCTCGTGATATCATTCCTCAGAGAAACAGACAACAAAAACAATCTCACTCTGTAACCTTCCACCCATCAACTGAGCTAATCAAAGAAATTCGACGTTCTCGACAACAATTTTTACAGCATTATTGCCTATAAAGAGTTTTGTTTGTCACACGTCCATACTACTACGCGACAAGACAGGGTAAACAATATTCTACCTCGATCTTATTTCTGCAATACACGTACAATATTATTCAACGACGACAACTATCGGCATTCTGCGGAGTTTACGTACATCCGCAAATATCCCAGTTCATTTTCCAAATACAGTATTCTGTATTTCTCAACTATTTTTAGATTGACGTTGATATCTCACGCGCGTATTTCCTTATATATAAATAAATATTATTTTTGATTTCGGCTTTTTAAGCCAGTAAAGTTTTTTTTTCTTTTTTTTTTCCAAATCCGGTGCATTAAAAACGCCTCCGAAGAATCCTAATGTATGCACCGGAATGCTGGCTACTCGAACGAGAGAATGTTTACGTGAAAATATAGTTGTAATTCGATACGTTTTTATTCTCTTGTTTTGACGCGAGCGTGCGAGAACAGAAAACAAATAAAATATACACCGCCATATACTTTTGTTCCAGTATAAAAAAATATAGTACATTGACAAAAAAAAAAAAAAAGCGACAATATGATGAAGGTAGCCGGGAAATGAATGACCTTAATCATTACCGTACGATACGCGGTATTACGTTTCCATCTCTTTGTTTTCTTACATCAACACGAGAATTTTTCGTCATAAGCTCGTGTATGTGTACATCCATAAACAGCAACTGGGAATTTTGATGAGCTCAAGATATTGTGCCGCCGTCCGGACATTACGATTGCGTTACCTCTCGGTCGATCGACCACTAAGAGGCGGCGCAAATAGAGGAAGGGGTATAGTATTAGGCAAGAAATTGGTACTCCGAACTCCGACCTACTCCAGCGTCCTGATATTCCGCCTGCACTCAATCAGAGTTTAATCGCTTAATCAACGACATCGATCTAAATCGAGCTTTCGACACTCTTCATACCAGACTAGAATGTCATTCGAAGTAACGACCACTAAGCGCAGACTTTTTACTGCTGCTTGCCTCAACCGGTGGCGGCGCAAAAAACACTCCAGCTAGGTCGTTAAAAACCCATAATTTTGAACATTTCCCAGTTGAACTATTGCGTCTGTTTTTGTTTTTTACGAGCTCGTACACAGACCTACACGACATACACACATACAAACTTTATAAGCTAGCCTCGCTCCCATCATCTTGGCGGTGTTTATGACCTGTACACATGTCGGCACAAAGGTTGATGAACATAAATGCGAAAAAACAGTGTTACAACAGCAGCCATACTAGGGTTGTATTCATCATTAAGTAACTCTCCCACCGTCGTTACACTAATCATACGTTTGGCTTTGATAACGCGAAACTGACCATTAAGGAAAATATTTCATAATTAATTGCTTCGTATGATTATACTGAGGAAAAAAAAGTCCCCAATTTGCTAACGCGTCCGCCACTACTTTACGCGACGACGAGCGGAGTCGAAATCGAAAGCAGCGACTTTTTAATAACACTATAATGGTGGCGAACTGCAGTAGATTTCACGTATCCATCATAGTGCAGAGCGTGCGTCAGCGTGGGTAAATTGAATAGAACAAACTGTACTAGTTAGTTAATTTTATTAAATATCGTTATAGAAATTATTTGAATTATTATATATCGCGATATTCAGCATCAGAAGGTACACACTACACACAGTGGATACCAGACAGAAAGCTCGAGAGAGCTGAAGAATGGAGAAAGGCTAGATAATGGTCACGAGTTCTTCATCAACGACGTCGTCATATTCGGAGACGCCGTGAATTTCGTTCGAATCTCTCTTCTTTCCAGCAGAACGTTCTCATGGTAACGGCAATTCCTAATACCAAAATCGTATAAAAGAATTTTTACTGCGTTACAATGGAATTTTCTAGCTCTCCATGCTGACGGCGAGCAAATGACAGAAGAGCTTCTTTTCTTTATAATCGTAGTAACTTCGTGATTCATTCATATTTGTATACATATTGTGCATAAAGTGCAGCAACGCGCATACCTTCGAGAAACGATAGAAAATGTGACACAAAAATGTCGGCTACTGGATACAAGGTGCAAATGAATGCATTTCGAATTCGTGAGACAGAGACAGACCAGTTATGGAAAAGTATGCGCGCACGTGCAGCACAAACTCGACGCGATATCAACTCAATTTTTTTTCAGAAATTAACAAAATTGAAAAGGAAAAATATGGACTTACAAACTTTTTCGAGATATGAACTTTTCAAAACCATTACAATCAGTCAATCAATGAAAGAGAGTTTATTATTTCTGCGATCTCGCTCAAATTAACAGGACACAATACTGCAAGTTTTTGTACCAGAAACGAAGAAACTGATAAAGGAAGCAATATGTTAACGTCCGAACCTAGAGCGATAGCAAATTTCATAAAGCGACTAGCCCTTCTAATTCCATCAGCTCACGGGTCACCCCACTTTCAGACTCAGAGGCCAAGAAATTTGTGCAGAAAACGAAATTACAACGTTGGAACCAGGGAGGAAATCAAAATTCATACAGCGACCAGAATCATTACTCTTCAACGACTCCGGACTGACCCTAAAAATTACTTCTTACTCCTTTTTTCAGGAGCACTCAGGCTCCAAACGGACACGGGTTACTTGAAAATTACCTCTACAAGAGAAATCGCAGGGAGAGCAGATGGTAAGCAGCACGTCTTGTACACGATTGGAACAAAGTCATAGTCCAACATGAGTAAGAGATATGATTAAAAACATAAAGGTTTATGTATATTGAACTACCATCTTGATCTTCACATCTTCCAAGCTCACTCAACTCCGACAACACGTCCGAGTATGCTCAAAGTCGAGGGCACTAGATGGAATCGAGAATTCCTTCTCAATCGTATCAAGGTCTTCAAAAACCACTTACTACCCGGGTGTAGAGATTTTATTCGAGAAACGAGAGAAAAATTTATTATTTTTGGATGGGGGCCCAAGGTCAGTTGACGGGGGACTCTAGAATGTTTATTTGTGGCAGGGTTAGATCAAAATAAAGTGTTCCCTCCCTGTTGAACCACAACGACCGTCAGTTTTCAGTCATCTAATCGAAAATTCATACCTTTCAAAACCTTCGTCGAACTTGCGGCGATATATGAGTGAATCGATCTCATGTGGACGTCGATACGGGCCAGTTTAAGGTCTACAAACGTCGACTCTATTTTGGCTCATAAGCTCCGTCTATTTCAGATTTATTTTCAGTCAAATTCTCCAATTCGTTCATCAATTTAAAATGGACTGCTCTATTGCGTTTTTACTTCGCTGTTAATGAACGCTCGATGTTGATCTCAGCCAACTGGTTCAAAATCGACTGCACTGTAGGGTCGATTTCAATTCGTTGTAGTTCTCAGGTAATGCACGTCTGAATCGTTTTCTTCAAATTTCTCCATCGACTCGAAATTGACAGCTCCGTTAGGCTGATTTCAAGTCGACAGCAACGATCTGGAGTCAATTTCGAATCGACTTCTCTGAATTTCTTTATTGATATGGAGTCGACTGCTCTGTTGGGTCGATTTCAAGTCGATTTGTATAGTCATACGGTAGTGTGTGCCGGTCGACGTCAAATTCACGTCGATGTGGAGTGGGTGAACAGTCAACCCCCCGCCCCCTAGTAGCATTCCGTCTATTTGGTGTCTTCGCTACTCGCAGATAGAATGCGCAACAGAATTACAAAACCTGGACCACCCGGAATTTCAATTATGCTTGACCTGCGAAACGAGACAATTTTTGACTTCGATTTTCAGCCGACTTTAAATCTATAGTACCAGAAGTAAACTTATTTTGGACTTCGATTCTGAAATTCTGCCCATGAGTGATGTATGATCAAAGCAGACGTCGATTTACAGTCATCATCAATCTTTACGAACAAAAACAAAAAGCGCCCTTTACGTGCCCGTAATTTCGCTTTTTGTTCTCAGTTTCTGGTTCGTAATACTATCTCTATACCTTTATCTCCTATTTTTATGAAATTTTATCAATCTACAATACCGGAAGTGGACTCAATTTCGACGTGTACAATTAGTCGGTGGTAGGAAGGAACGACGGGGTCGATTTTTAGTCGACTTCGATGGTTCATCGGGAGATTTGCTCATTTCACGTTGAAAAAGATGCTGTTCATCTCATCTATTTTGTATAATTTAAATTATAACAATAGAAAAAATCGTGCCGATGACGTTATTGAAATCATTCGAATAAATTTATAAGAGTATGTACAAGTTCATAAAGTTCGAGTATAATTAAAACAGAAAGATAGTGCCTGATCCGGTTATTCTTTCCAATGCTTAGCACGTTTTCATAAAGATATAGCAATTATGTCTTCATAACGACGCCGCTCATCTAATTCAGATTAAAAAACTTGAAACCCGATGGACTCCTTTGAAGAAGTTTAACGATAAACGCAATGAATCCGTGCTATGAATGATTTTCGTCATTTTCCCTCATTGCGCCAATAATCTTTTAAAATCAATACAGATTCATCACACTCAAGTAGTATTTTCTTTTCAGTTTCTTCGGCTTTTTCAAACACACGTTCTCTCGGACACTTTGGATGCGCTATATTATCGCCTAGCCTCGTCTTTCCGAAAGCAGTCTCAACCAGGTGAGAACAGTGCATCGGTTTCTACACACATCGAAATTCATGTTAGAAAGCCGATGATGAAGTAGAGAGTTGAATATCGATACAAGTATAAGTGACCTTGCCTCGCCCATTTTTATTGCCGCGACCGAGAAGTGTTTCTTTTGATAGTCGCGAAATGCCGATAAGTATGGGACAAATATCATTAATGGCAGGGAGAGGAGGAGAATAGATGCAGAATGAGTAAGCGACATAAACTATCGAACAAAATTATACCTACGTTATATTATAGAACTGAATTTTAACAGAAATTTTTTAGTCTATAAATACTCGCGACGATACGTCTCGTGATTTTCTAGAGGGGCGGGGGGAGGGGAAATTGCGGTTGATTTCTAATGAATTTACGATGTTACATCGAACATCACGCACGATGATAATATAAACAATTATGCGGGATGAAATGGAACACTGTACTTCGAGTGGGTGTTTTTTCCTTCATAAACTGGTTCTCGCGCAGATAATGTTTATAAAATATTGCACCCTGACCGAAAATCTTTATAATGTTTCTAATATTCAAACGTGATCGTAATAATTTATTAATATTATTGTGAATAACGTTGAGAAAGTGTCGGAAGCTATATACCAAAATAATGGTGACTCGAATTTCCAAGCAATAAAAAAGTAATAAATAGTATTTCGCACTTCTATAGGAATACTTCGAATTATAATAATTGAGACAACCCGCTAAAAATATTTATCGTCGTCGATTTTCAAAAAGGACGAGGGGAAGAGGTATGGAACAAGTCAGAGAATACTCGATGATGAATGGGATTTTTTCGCCAGCATCGAAGCAAAAGATTACCATTCGCAAGAAGATCCTAAGAAGGAGTAACTTAGCTGTAAAATCAACAAATAAATTTCTCAATAACATCATATAGCATTGCTGCTTACCATCATCCCAAATGACTCGTACCACGCGGTAATCCAAAACTACTGCTATCAATAAATTTCTATCCTGAAGAACGATGAACAAATGAGGAAATAAATTCAGATAGTAAAGCAGATCACAGAAGCCAACAGCTGCCACAGAGGTGTGGTTGAGGGAGTCTTTGGGAAAATGGAAGTCAAGAAGGGAGCCCATGATGGCACGACGAGAAAGGATACCATACATAGGAAAGTACACAAAGAAGGTGATAAAGGCGTTGAATAAGATGTATCTCGAGTTATGACGTCAAAACGTACCTTCTGACAGAAAACTTTTTTTTTCTCTCTATCTCTCGCTTTTGCAAACCATTTCTCAAATTTTTGTGCAGTCTAAAAAAGTTTAGACGAATTCAAATCCATATTAAGAAAAAATTCACACAAATTGAATTGAGATAAAATTTGATTTTAATTTTTGAGCTGCCTATTGAATAGTTGAGTGTGATTTTCATATTCATTTTTTATCTTTTATTGTTATTTGAAGTTTATAAAAGCTTAGACTCTTCTAGAAATATGAGCACAGCTTATCTAAAGCATTGGAAATACAAGAGAATAGGAAAATCATGCAGCTCAACCTTGGACAAAATTGTTCAAAAAATTTTTGTTGTTTAATTATCATAGTGCGAGAGAAGGGATTGATTAAAATTTGCACTGTACCAAGGTTTTTACAACACGGAGGTTGTGTGGGGTGTACTCGTATATCTGGACTAAAACATGCTGAAAATTTGCTGCAGGGGTTCTTAAATTGTAAGTACTTGAAGAAAAAAAAAGATTTTAGCGATTTATGGTTGATGATTTAAAATTTGCTCCACTTTTAGCCCCCTCAGAGGTAAAACTCACCTCAGATTCATCAGGACTGGGAGGATATTTAGACAGGGGTCTTCTGCAATACTTTCAAGTTTCATTTGATTCCTGTGCTTTCTCAAAGCTAGAACTACTGAACTACTCAAGTAAACTGCAAAAAACTGATATCCTTCACTCGACGTTAGCGACCAATTTCTCAGTTTTACAAAAAAAAAATAAATAAATAAAAAATAAACACCATTCAACATTTGCAGGACTACTTACTGAGCGTTCGATCATGGTTGACGTTACACTTCAGCATAGTTTTCTGCACTTCATAGTCATATAAAGAGAAGAGAACTGAACTCAAAAAGTCTTAAATCTAGCTACAGCTTTTTTTCTACCCCACCATTCAATTGGGATAACACCAAAGTAAGAGAATCAGTCTTTAGGCCTGAGACCCGACAGCACATGTCAACTGAGTATGGTGATAATATTCTTGCTGAAAACATCTCATCACAGCCACAAGGCTGTAACAGGGTTGAATTCAACTCGCCCAAACCGCAACTTGTTATGTTCTTCATAGTCTAAGCTTTGGGCAAATCACCCGCTAGGAGCTAAAATTGACAAAATTAAAAACAGAATTGGCAAAATTTTAAGTCTCCTTTGGGCAATTGTTCCACCCTTCATTCGTGATTTCAAGCTGGGAACTAGAAACAGCCTTCCCTTCGACTGCGTTTCTTCTCAATAAGATGTAGGTAACATTTTTCTATTAAGCGGAGGCGGATGTTACATCGAAAGTTTACAAGATATGCATGTACGCGTTTGGAAAATATGTATCATAACTAGTCTAGTGTTGTTCAAAATGAAGCGTCTTTATTCGCCTTCCAATGAGGGTGATGTAACACTATTAGAATACACGCTATAATTGTTCAGTTTTCAACCAAAGAAGGCGAAAAAATACGACCTGGATACAACGCAGACCCTCTTAATAAGTCAAAAGTATGCAAGATTCTGCTCTGTAGCACTGAATCTCACAAACAATACTACGAAGAGACGAGCGTAAATCCTCATCCTCATTTCACACGGACAATAAGTTATTTTGGTTGGTCCATCTTACATGACTGTAATTATTGTAAGTAGCCTGTATAATATATGTACCTGCATGTCTTTCCGGATACTCTCCGCTATTTGTTTTTCATTTAGAATCGTGTGAATATAATGATTTACAAGAATTTTCTCGCATACGTACAATTATATTGTTTCCACGACGGCGCTGCAGTATTATATTGATAATTAAAGTACCGAAAAAAAGAACTACCATTAATTCCTCTCGTCATACCATACGAAGCACATCCGGACTGCTGCATACAGCAGACAATGCCAAAAGAAAGAAAAAAAAAATCAGGAAACAAAGCCGACAGTTCCCAGTTGTTACTACTCCAGAATGTACTCTCGCCAAGGTATTATTACGAGTAAATTGCAAAATATGGTAGAAGTTGAAGACATTTTATGCTAATTCTTTATCTTTTTTCCTTCTTTAATAGGTCTTGCGCGAACGTTGCCCCGTCTATTCTCCCCCTTTTTTATTTTACTTTTTCGCCGAGTGAAATTAAAACAGTACTCTATTGAGTACACGAAATAAGGTAAACAACACGTCGTGTTACTAATGCAATGATGGAGTGGCGACGTGCAAAGCGCGTGGATTTGTACAAAGAGCCGGAAAAGCAAGGGAAGAGTGCGCCCAAGCCGAGCTAACGTATACATGTAATTAAGTCTACCGAGGGAACATCGGTGAGGGTGTACAAGGAACTTCGTACATCGTAGACACGAGTGATGACCGGAAATTCGATATATAGACGACAATTCGGGGAATACAGCGATATCACGAGCGTTTACGACTAAATTGCAAATCGTCATTACTCGGAACGGCGAACATTGGGCTCATTGTCACCATTGCGGTTCGTGGTAGTGACGAAGAAACACGATCCCATTGTATCCAATTTCAGGATTTAGTCTCCAATATTGCGTGAGACAATCGCCTTCAGTTTTCCGTACACTTTCAATATTACCAGTATAGTGATACAGAACTTTTACTAAGAGGATTTGTAAGAAGACAGTCAATTCTTCATTATCTTTCCAGGAACACAATATATTTGGTGCCGTTATAGTATGCGCTGTGTGTGTAAGCCTGCTAGTATTACCCAAAATATACCACGAGTAGGCCAGCTTACATTGCTCCCCCCCCCCCAAAAAAAAACGATTGTTTCTTGTCTCTAGTTACAGTCTTGTCCTCAAGTAGAGGATATGAAATATCTTCGTCACAATTTCGTCACTGGTGAGTTAAGTCTTCCACAAAGGTAAGGAATAAATCAAGGTGTATTGCGTCTGTACATCCGCCAGCAATAATTACCTAGATGAGATTGCAAGATTGAGATTGGAACACCTCTCATCTTTTTCAATATCTTAATTTGGGAATCCAGCTATGAACGCTCGACAGCTTAGGGTGATCTCCGGTTATGGGATCGACGTAAAGCTCTCGGTGGTTCACGGTTTTGTGGACGAAACTTTCGGAGAATGAATAACGGAGCCAATTCGATATTCATATTTGATGATGAAAAATTCAAGTGACGAGTTGTTCAGATGGATGAGATTCGGAAGAATTTCCACTCAAGAGCAAAGGGAGGAGTTGGCTGACCTGTTTTAGGGACTTGCAAAAATATCGATCCGCGATAGCTGTGAGAGAACTTTGAAAAATATCAACTTGGAAACTATATGAGGACTAGTAGACTACCTCCTCAGCAGCAGTCAAGGCACAAGCTGCAGCAGTTACCGTGCCATTCTGTGATGAACCTTCAGAGATTATAACGGCACCGAATATTACCTCATTTCATCATGGACTCGAAATCCAAAAGAAGCCCAAAAAGAATAGCCAAGATCATTTTAGTCTGAAGATTGAAAACTCCTCAATCATTCAACTATAGTCAAATCTGTGCGGAGGTAGGCTAACTTCGACAGACTTGACAATAATTTTTAGAATATATCGGCTGGTCAGCGCTAGTATCACGCATCTGGTGGGTCGATCAAGATCAATTATCATAAGAAGGTAATTTGTAAGGAATTTTGTGATGTACCAATTTTGCTCTCTCATATTTTTCGCGAAATGGTTTCGTTCTCGACTTATTTTGAGCTAACTCAATCAATATTCCAACAGGAGAATCATCTTAGTTTAGAGCTTCCGATTTACTGCGCATGCATATTTTCTACTCTGCTAAAATATGCAGTTTTTTCTATTGTTGACTTCTCCTTTTACCGTGAAGAAAATAGAAACTGTTAATTTATAGAATACAGCTTACACATTCAGCGATGGGATCACCGCTGTCACCGACACTGGTCGATATATTCATGAATGACATGGAAAACAAGATATTGAAAGGAAGAAAATTTGGAAACTTGATCAGAAACTGGGCTAGAATATGTAGATGATATCCCAATTGTGTGGTCAGGCTTTAATCGGAAGGTAGACCAAATCCTTCTGAAAATGAATGTAATAAATGGAAGCATCAGACCATCAACTACTTGGACCTAACACTCACACCAGTGAATGACACTACAGAATACGATATCTGCAGGAAGCCAACGCATAATAGTATCATCCTAAACAATTTGTACCCTCATCTCAGGTACAAGATAGCGACGATTCAGTACTAATGTTACCGAGCAATTTCTGTTCTGGAACACGAATAAGTACAGCGAATTGCAGCAGCCAACTGCTGCTTTAGATGCATGGTTGAGGGAGTCCCGCAGGTCCATTGGTCACAAATGCAGACACCTGGTTACGTACTTTTTCGAAACCTAGCATGGTGGATTCACCAAGCTACTCGGAGCAAGCGCTTCATCTGAAGAGATCGACTAAGCTTGACCCGCTCACGTCTCCACACCTCGCACTCAAGTAAAGTGCGCTGGGGTCCATCATCCCGCCCTTGATTGCAGCGTAAACACGTTGCCTGCTCAACTTTTTTAGACTTCTTATGAAAGCACTTGTTGAAGCAGCTATGCCCGGTTAACACCTGCGTCAGGTGAGAGTTGAGCTGACTATGATCTTGGTTCATCTACTCACCAAGGTTGCGTATTAATACACGGGTCGTCCATTTACCCAGCTGACTCTGAGCAACTCTCGCTTTCCATTTCTCAAGCAATGAGCGCCTGGCGTCCTGCTTGACCTGTCTTCTTTTTCACTTTGAATACCACCGCTATCTCCTCAGCTAGGAGCTCGATTGGTGGTAAATGTGCTAATACGCAAGAGCCTCCGTCCAGGTAGTGCGGTAGATACTAACGCACCTCAGCGCGTCTCTTCGTTGGATCGTTATCACCTCTCTCCTTCTGTAGGGTAACTTCATCGAGTCAGCCCATACTGGGACACCATATAGGAGGATCGACATGGCGGTGCTCATCAGCATCCTTCTTCTTGCTTCTTTGGCCCCCTACGTTTCTCATCAGGTAGCTTAAGTATGTAATTACCCTGCCCGTCTCTTCCGCTGTCTTGTCGTGCGTTGGGTTCCTGACCCCCCCCCCCCAAATAGAGCCCATGAAATACAATCTGAACAGATCCGCACCCGTGTACTGGCATATTATTACTGGTCTCATTTAGGGAGGGTTTCCCCAACGTTATTCGTAAGTATCGAATTTTGATTGAAGAGGCTCACGTTCCTGTTTCCACGCCATCACATCGTAACCTACACTTCATTCATTCTACGCACCGGTACACGTGATTTCACTTTTTCCACGGAAAACACACACCCTCGTCTTCCGCGTTCGTTCCGTTAACCATTCAAGGTATATGTATAGTAATGCACTTCTTGGAAACTGCCGCCGTATACAGTTACTATACCCAAAAGAGCGAAAGAAAAATACAATAATAAAGTACGATATTGTCGTAATTCAGAATGCAGTTGACAAGATACAGCAGCACTTATATCGGTACATTATTAAAAACGAAACGTTCGTTCATTATTATTAAAACAAATAAACGACACCTACGTTAGTGAACAATACCTTAATAAACAGAAAGACTTCGCGACATAATTTCACGCCCTTAATCATGTAGACTGCATTTTTTTTTTTTTTTCTTGTCGTCTACGACAGTACACAGAGAGGGGTTCATCGACCGTTTTTCATTCATCGAGACGCGGCGAGGATTTCCACCGCCAGCACAATTTGACATCTCGAGCTCGCGCGCGTGAGATCGATATCGTGTATATCACATAATACCGAAAACCTACGTAGTTTTTCCTTTTCGAGATCCGACGAAGCTTACTCGACTTTGGATATAATATCGTACAATACGGTCGTCCTTCGGCCACTGATAGGAAGCCACGCTCGGCAAAAAGTGCACGCGTACGATGTATAGATTACGAAATCTAATCGTACACAGTAGTACAAATCCACTTCGGATAGTATATGGGTCACCGGTTGGCCAGCAACCAAAAAACCTAGATCGAGTGCCTCTTCCATACTTGCGACTACACGGTTGCACACGTAGACGTCATCCTATCTCACGCGGGCATGCATGCACACATTGTTTTACACGCACGCATTCAATCGCGTACACGAATTAATTTCTTACGTAATTAGCGATTTCCTGACCGCACATATACTCCATATTATACTCGTGTCCAATATTCCGACTACAATTATAGCGCAAATTTTGCTGTATGCGAGAGTAGTAGAACAGATTGTATTCTCTCGTCAGATGTTGCAATTTGAATAACAAATGAAAAGAAAGAAAAAAAAAAAAAAAAAAAAGGTCTTCGAACTTGTCCGACTCTCCAAGATAATACCATACGATTATACGTGTATTGTAATAATACACACTCGATGAGAACGGAATTCTGCGTGTTCATCTGGAAAACAAGCTTGCTGATCGGTCGCATGCCTCGCGAATTACATAATGCAACATCGGCAGCAATTTGAAATAGGTTAAAGCATGACACGGATGGATTGCCGTACTGTACGATTCTACGAATCGAATCGTGGACTAGTAGAGCGCCGCGTAACTGCCGATCTGATGCGTAGGAAAGATGAAAGATCATAATTATGTTGGTTATTTCGCGCGAGAGAAAAAAAATCAACGCTTCCTATAGCGTCGCGATGAAGTGCACGGTGGCGCCCGAGTAGGACCATCTTCTACGCCAATATACAGCGTGAAGGTCGTTCCATTAACCAGCAGAGCAAAAACGTACTTGAGGTAGGGCGTTTTTACCTTTCTTTCTTTCTCTTTCTCCACAATATACCTAGGAAGACGAACAACGTGAAGCGTGCAAAACAAAAGTATAGGATTCTCACCTCGAGGCGGCAGATTCGGTCGAACGCCAATGATAAAACGATATCACATCTTGATTAAACTTGACGCTGCTTTACCCATCTTATATAACAGAGTGCAAGCCTAATAATGATGTTAATTGTTTTATAACTTCTGTCTATTGTGGAAACATCTTCTTATACACAGCGTGTGCGAGACTAATTGTAAGTCAGTTCTTCGCCCGAGAATCATCCGAGATAGCAGATCTCGACCTTCAGAAGAATCTATCAACTCCGTGTGCCGAACAGATGTTAATGATCTATACGCACTCGAGAGACTTGACCATCAGAAACCAGACACGTAACACCCACGAAAGAGTTCACGTTTCAAAAACTTCGATTTTAATTTTCGTCCTGACATACATAGGCATGTCTTCGAAGTCTTGCGAGATAATAGGAAAATTCTGGGAGAGAACATCTCCCGCCTAAAAGTCACTGGCCAGTTTTCCAAGAAAGTATGAGCACTACAACTGTAGGGTATTGCAGGATTTCTTGAGATTAAGCTACATACTCCAAAATTTATTTTATACTTCCAATAAGTACACATTTTTATAAGATGCATGTTTGTAGTCAACGATTTTCATGAGTACTTGTATTCTTAGACAGCCGCGAAATTCTGTCGACTTTTCGATACTAATAACACTTGAGGTTGTCATCAATCTCCAACTTGAAATCAGAGCGGTATGAGGCGAGTTAAGTGATGTTTGGAAATACCGCTGTAATACTTGGCGATAGCAGAGTAAAGGGAAAAGTATAATCATATACTTCACCTTGCTTTTGATGGTATACCCTTTCTCCGTATCGTTAGTCTATCAGCAAGCAATAATGAGTTGTCCTGTGAAATATTTATAATCCCACATCAGAAACACTGAGTTCAGAGCTTGAAAATTGGCTACTCAAATAAGTCTTGCCTGGTGATTTTTTCTTGCAGAAAATTTGATTTCGCCGTCCTTTTGGCGAATTCTGGTTTCAGTGCGGTACAGAGAGCTCAGACAATTTCAACTTTCGAGTTATACAGTTTTGAGACCACGTCCTAACAAGAATTATTTAAATGGATACTATCATCATCAAAAACAAAAACGAATACTTTCAAAGAGCAAGATTGAATGTTCATCAGAGCAGTCGATTTCAGGTTGATAAAAGTCCCTTGAAGTCGACTCAATATTGACTTCGGGGTCGAAGTTGATTTGAGATCAATTTAAAATCGACTAGTATACATTCTCGGAAATGTACTAATCAATTCTTAATCGATGCAACAAAGCAGTCGATTTCCAAGTGGATAAAAGTTTTGGAGAAGTTGACCTGAAATTTACTTCATATCTACGTGGAGTTGATCCAGAGTCGAGCAACAATCATTCCCAAAGTATTTCAAGACGACTTTCAATTGATACAACAGAGCATTCGATTGTAGGTCAATAAAAAATGTAGGGAAGTTGACAGGGAACTGACTCCATATCGACAAAGGGGTTGATTTAATGTTGACCAACGTACACTTTCACAAAACTACATATTGACTGTTAATCGACGTAACGGAGCAATCGATTTCAGGTCAACAATATATTGAGAGAAGTCGACTCGAAATCGAGACGTCAAATGAGTCGAAATGGATACAGCCTATAGTTGTTTTCAACAATAAATCGACGCTTTGTCTACTAAAAAAGACATTTAGTCGATTTGATAACTATTTTCCGGTACCGACCGAATATCGACGGTCGACATGTCTAGAAACGTGGAACTCGATGGAAATAATGCATGCATAAATTCATTTTCAAGAGGGAGGCAAAACGTTTGTATTAGATGATCGTATGCATAAGATGAACATCGATATCCGAAAAGGGATAAGATACATATTCAGATTATATAATCATACTGTTTACGTCGTATTCAGAATAATAAATACTAGATAAGATGACGCGCGTTGGAGTTACAAAGTAATCAACTGGTAGTCGCGCCGAAAAGTCATTCACTGTTGATGGCAGAGAATTCTTCTTTATTATCCGGCACTTATTAGTCTTTAAATAAGATATACGTCGAACGTTTAAAGTGGCGCGGTCGTAATGCAAAAAATATGGCACATTGGTTTAACCAAAATAGACATGAAAAACAAATTGATTCTATAACACCGATAGGTGGAAAAGCCCCTTAAGCCGGCCAATGCTTTCTCGTCATATCAGCGGGTGTTTTTTCTTTGCACGGTACACTGTCTGTATATGTAATTTAAAATGTTCTCAAATTAGTAGGCTCATAAATTTCCACTTTTTACTAAAACATAATGAGTCATACAGGGTCGTAGGAAGTCTATCTTTTTACGCAAATATATACCTTTTTAATGTAGATTTGTATAGAGTTCGTTTACTGATACGACTGCGGCGGCAGTATGTGTACAACAAACATCACTCAAATTTACTCATTAGTTTTTCGTAACACCTCTTTTTGACGACTATTTGAGATAAACGTTTTTCATTTTTACAAACGCGACGATGATGGCCTTCTAATCGCGAGACGTACGAGCTATACGTCAAGGGAACAAAAAGAAACAACGAGAGTGAGAGAGACATATGACTTGTATGAGTTGTGCAGCAGTGATGCAGCAGAGTACACGTAGTAGCTGTTAAACTGGTTTCCTTAATTTGGTTGACCGTATTCTCTCCTTCTCTCGCGTGCGGGCTATGATGGTTGGAATCTACGTGTGCGACAGTAGCGAGAGTACGGTGATGGTACGAAAAAATTATCTGCCAACTAGCAAGTTGACAATCTCGCGATCGCGAATCTGCGTTACTCGCGAGTAATTAAATTGCAAGTTGTAGCGGTTTACAGAGAGAGAGAGAGAGCTTGGTATACAATATACAATGTTTTAAAACGATTGAAAATGCAATATTACAACTAGAACGCGCATGTAAAATCGTGATCGCGCCGAGAGCTTGGGTCTATGTGCGTTACATGTTGAAAATTTTTTTTCTTTTCCAATATCAATACTGTTCTAATGCATAGACTTATATTCTCATGATATTGTATTTCTAATCAAAATGCTACGCGTGCATGATGCATATACAATTTACTTTACCTACAACAACGAGACAGAGACGAAGAAACGAGTTAGCGCCGTCGTGCTGCAACCGAGGGAGGTATTTGATGGAAAGAGAGCGGTAAAATTTAGCTTAATTTTTATTTTTGCCTTGTTTGTAATAATTACCGTTGCACCATTGGGGATTGGCGAACAAATGTACCGCGGCGAGTTCGGATCGGCCGCATTTGAACTATAGAAGAATCGTAGGAGGTCCCGCACGACATTGATGACGAAAGCGAGTATTACTGTATTGTAATCGGCAATGTTCTACTTGTATCTTGTTCACACTTTGGGAAAGTAATTTTTAACCAATAGATCATATTATTTTCGTGAATTATAAATCCGTAGCCTTCGAGCTCTCAATAAAAGTGATCCCTTGAAGGACCACCGGGCAAAGTCGATGAAATGCAGTTCAAATCGTCTTTAAAAATTTGATTGATGGACCTTTCGTCCAATCTCTCTCGCACCATCTACGTGTGGTATAGTATTTCGAATGGGGACTACGCATATCCGTACGGATCTTTGAGTAAATAGCGAGTTACGCAACGACGACGTATGGTCAAAAATTATTTCTTGTGTTGGTGGTCGATTTCTCTATCTCTACTTCTAACCTAAGAGAACAGGTGAATTTAAGGGTGAGTGCCTACAGGACAGGTGTCCAGGAAAGGTGATATTTTGATGATAATTTTTGTAATTCAAAACTTCGAGCGTTGTGTGACGTACCGTGCGGTTCAAATGACCTGAAAAATATTTTCGAATTTGTGCCTTCAAATTATTAATTTCAGGCCTGCCAATGGGTCATTATTTGTCACTGTTGGTCCAAAATTGCCCCTATTGGTCACTGTGTGTTTGAAATGGTGAAAAAAAGGGGAAGAAAACGACAAGACAGGAGACAAAAAGTGCCCTAAGAAAAATATTTTCAAATCTGTTACCGCGTTTCCTCGTGCTCAAGAGAGTCCTCCTTTCCCGTCGTGTTTGGTACTTGATAAAGATCGCTAGTCGATCGAAACGTTGTACGTTTAAATGAAATTTAGTGCGGGAAAAGCCTGTTTTTATTTTCAAAAAATTTATTATTTTTAATTATGGTATTAATAATTAGAGTTTTAATTATTTATTACAATTATATTTATTTAAGTAACAATAATTATTCATATTTAATTATAATATTTGTCTTTACAATAATTATATTAATTTCTAGATTGAATTTAAAACTGTTTCGTCGTTGCACGTATAAAAAGCTCTTTCATTCGTAAGCTCAACGTATGGTGCGTTTGACAGATTTACCGTCTTGATTTTTTGTAGAGAGGTAATGTTGGGTAATTTATTCTTGATCAGTAACGTAAGGATAAGCTTTTCTTCCGAAAAGACACCGGGTGTATAGGTCGAGGCCGGCTGGACCTGAATTTTCTTAAGATCTTTTCCTCTCGTATATGTGTATCTCGTAATTTGACGTTTTTCCAAGTCTCTCCCCCACTGGAATTTACATCCAACAAAACATATTAAAACCTTTAAGGCTGTCACGACCCGAAGTCATGCGGTCGGAGACTTTTCTAAGTATAGATCCCCGCTAAAAAAACAAAACATTTCAAGTTGGCGAAATTTTTTTTATTAATTGCATTGTCTTAGGGGAAGAAATAACTTACAACGCTTGAATTGTTTGATTTCGATAATCGATTATTCAGTCGAAACTTTTTCTAGTCTCCTCCCCGACGTTGAAGAATCGTGGGTCGGAGTTCCTTCTGCCCCTTCATGATGTAAATTTATATCAGGAAACGTTTTGATCACACGTTCGAATTGAAAAATTGCGGAATTATACGTGTTTACATTCAGAATTAGTAAGTTCTCAGGTATTTGGAAAAGTATCTGCGGTTCTTTATTCATTTCTGGCTTTCTACTCTGAATGTAAAATCAAAACGTTCCTGTGTATTACTTCTGGAACATTTTTCGTTTACAACCCTTATTCATAATTTAGGGTGAGATTTGCAATTTTTAGCGGGCTGTAGGGTACGGAGGGGTAAACGGATGTGGAGCTTATGACATCACCATAACTCAGTTTAAATCATACGAGTTTCTTGTTGAAAATTTCGCTCATCGAAGTCAAAATCAGAATTTTCTGCATAAATTAATTCACCGCAATTTTGAAGAATTTTCTCAATAAGGAATAAATATTAAAATTCAAGAAAGTTGAAAATACTGATATTATCTACCGTATCACTAAGAGGTTTGAACCAGAAGTACGCTTCGCTCGTGAAAACAAATATTGAAAACAAGGTACCAAAAAAAGGCTTCTCACTTCTCTATTTTTCAATGGATCTCTCTAATTTTCAACTGGAAACCTGTTTTATCGGATGTTTTTTTGAAAAAAACGTCCATCGTCCGGCAAAGCTCGAACTCAACAATTTTCCAAGTCTCCCTACTATCATACATAGCTCGGTGGCGGTATCAATAGCCTGTGAAAGATAGCCCCTTCGAGTAACTAGATATGCAATGTTTCAAATACCAATTGACTTCCCTCTTCAATGAGCCAGATATGCAACGCTTCAAACACCATAAGACTTAGCTACGTCCTTCTGAGGTATTCCAAGTCCCCTTCCTATCATTCATAGCTCGGAGGTTGGAATTTTTCCAAATATTTAATGCTCCAAAGTCCGGCCGTCACAATTTGATGTCGTCATAGATCTAGTACGTCAACCGTGCCCCGTGAAACAAGTTCTATGCCACCCCTAAGAACCCGTGAGTTTTTGTTATCTTCGTCAGGATATTTTAAGAATTTATTTTATTTTAATTCAATATTTTGAATATAAATTTTTAAATTTCAACTTAACAAATTCAATTTATTTTTCAATATTTTATTTAACAACATTATTTCATATAACTCATGATTAGAGGCGGTATTGAAGCAGAATTTAAAATTTTTCTTCTATACGCTTTTTATTTCACATCGAAATCATTAAAAATTCGTTTATTTTCTGGGTGACATAAAATTTTTTTGGAGCAAAAATTCGCATTTCTGTTTCCTTTACCGTCTTCTGTTGGACGTTTCTATTCCACGTTTTCGGAGACCGAGAAAATTCTTCGGAAAATGGAGTTTAGAGCGATATTTTTGTGAATTCTTGAGACAAGAACAACCCACGCACGTCCGACAAGCGTCGCGCGAACGTTGCAGGGTGTTTGGAGAATGTATCATGCACTCTATCGTGCACCGTTTCCGTGTTTCCCAACGGGCGAAGCACACCCTTAACCACTCAGCTATCGGATAGCGCGAACGGGTTGAGAAACTGATGTAGAAAAGTTTATAGCATAACTGAAAGTACATTTTCAAAGTTGTGAGTCATCTGTATACATTAGTGACAATTAATTATTACAAATTTGCCTTATCGCTTACACGGCGGGCGGTGCGGTGCTCTGGCGTTTACGATTCATCATTTGATAACTTCCACTATATCTGTCGAAGATTTCTTCTAAAATTTTTGAAGAGCGCCGGAAGAAGGTCTACGTCGCGAGACAGCTGCAGATTTTCTCTCAACGTCGATCAACACGTGCACAAACTCATAAAAGAAAAGAGACAGTCGATGATGCGATCGTAAATATTATAGTTATTGTGCGTCGTCATCATCGCGGTGTCTTCATTATGGCATACGACGTGCACACTAGTCATGATGGAGAGAGAATCTCGTGTTCCTGTAATACTGAACAATAGAACACAAGACGCAAAGTGTTCTGTATAATATTTGTAAATGTACGAAGTATCCCACGTAATATTGTAGTAATATATCGGTTCTATTTACGCGAGTTTTCGTGTCCACTTTTCGTTCTCATTATTACGGCCGGGCACGTTTAAATAATGTCAAACACAATATCTTTGAAATACATATAAAATATCTATTTACGCACAATAATAATAATAGGAGTACGTATAGCGATTTACGTAACCGCGCACAATTACATCTACGAGTTTGCGAATTCGTGTTAACTTACATATAGGAGCTGCTGTCGTCGTCGTCGCCGCCGCCGCCGATGTCGGAAGGAACGCGTAAACGTTTTGTGGCGTATTTTTGCCATATACGGCGTCGTGTTGTTAAGGTCGATCTTAATTTAATTTTAATGTCGCATAGTAGTGTAGTGTTTGATACGGGAATCGCCGCCACGACGGACACTTTAATCACCGCTGTAGTTCCAATTTGTGTAAGTACGAGCCAGCACGGACGCCTTCCTCTTCTCTTCGCCCCCCCCCCTTCTTCATCATTCGTGTGTCTCGCCGATGTCTGTCCACGGGAGTGAGATTTGTCCGCATTACATTTTCCGCGTCGTACGAAGAAAGGGGCGAAAGATAATAATTTTTCTTGACCGGTCAATTCGCTACTGCTGCTGGCGTCAACAACCACGGTGGTGGTGGGTCTCATAGATAAAGGGCGCACGAACTTACGCCGTACATACGACGAGTAAATTATAGTCGCATAATTGAAGATTTAACCGGAATTGAACCTGTAATTCTATAGCGATTGAAATGATGATGAAGAAGGAAGCAAGAGTGGAAAAAAAAAGTAGGTGAACGCCTGCCCGGCTGACTGCTTGGTCAGAGGAACTGGATTTCTGCGTTCTCGATTGCGGTCTATCGAATTCAAGTTTATTCGACGACGTAGATGCTGGTATACGTGTATCCCGCAAAAAAAAAAACGGGCTTCATCGCTTCTAGGTACAACATTTCGAATATATGTACCGTATTCGAGAGAGAAAGACAGCCTGTGTACACCGCCGTATCATCATTTTGACCTACGTTTTTTTTTTTTTTTTTTTGCAATACGTGGTAGTGTACGGAAAAATATTACATCCGTTCTCGTCGTACAATACTCGTGTACACCGAAAGATCGATCGCAATTGCTTCTTATGAAGTATTGAAATTCCAGCATGTACAGAGCTTACATATTTGTTGTATAATTTACAATTAATTCGTGCGAACTTCTCTGTCGGTACATTTTGCGACCACTTCGATAACGCCACGGACTCCAGGAAATCGCATTACATCGTGTCCCGTTGTATTTTCCAGTAGCTGACGAGATAACAAAAGAAGCGAGTCACGAGAATCACATTTATCGGTACTAACGTGACGATACTCAGTCGCAACGGCGTCCACTACGTGTACTCCAGAAGGTACTTTGTCGTCGGATTAGGATTATGTGAATCAGTGGCGTGACAAACGGAAGTCGTTCGTGCTTTTAGAGGCGAAATGAGATGTCGCACTGCGAATTCGAACATGATGTCGAAATGCTTCCCCCCCCCCCCCCCAGTTAGAATGCATTGATATGTTATTGGCGAATACTTTGTACATCTGTGGAATCTTCTGTCGAGGTGATGAACGACCTCTCCGATCAGAGTATGTGAAGTAAACAGCAAACTCCAATGCGATCCTGCTGCTCAGGAAACGAGCAATATCGCATCTTTTCATGGAACAGACAGTTTCATAATTAATTTGTCGTACGCTTATAAGTAGGCTTGACGCCTCTCTCGATTACGTTGAATTATACCATAAAATAGAAGAACAATCTTTATACTAAGTTATTAGACTCGAGTACGACTAACTATCCACCTCTTTCAGAATGGGGGCAATACGTATAAGAGTAACTAGCACCGGTATTACTAAAGATGGTAAATTGTTTCATCGCAATAATGCAGTATGTACTTCGCCATAATATTCAACTTGTTTCAGTCCATCTAAATCACGTCAATTTTGAGGAAGAGGTCACTACCGGTATATTTACGGTCTAAAATATCTGGGTAGAACTGAATATGAATAATTTTCATCGACAGAGAAATTTCCTAGTCCCTGAAATTGGTCAGAGCCTCCGCTCTTTTCGAAATCGCCGTTTCCTAAAAGTAGGGCAGACGACAGACGATTTTTTCAATAACGCTCGGTAGAACGAAATTTCTTCGAGTTCTATCTCACATGTGTAGGAACAAGTATTCCGCCCGGACGGTCTATAGTTCGAAGGTCGAATTTCTCAATTAGCACTACAGTCGGAATTTCTCAAGTGTTCCTTCTGATACACTTATATATAAGAGCAAATTTCGAAAAATCCTACCACACTTAAGACACATTCAAGGAACACTTCGTTTCGGTGATCGTTGTATTGCAGATACATTCGCAGTCTCCCCCTTTTCACTCTACCGAATAGGTATTTACGTATTATTGTAGACGGATTGGAGGTCAACATTTTTCCAGGTCCTCCTCCTGATCCACATATGTGTAAAAGCAAAATATTTCAAAAGATCATCGCGATTCCTATCGTTGGTGCCTTATGGTATGCGCCCCGTCTGTTAAAATTAACTAGAAGATACCAAGGCTAGCTTACATTGTCTTTCAAAGAAAGCCACTGTCCCGAGTGACAGTCTTGTCCTCAATACAAGATATAAAATATCTGTATCATAAAAGACCATAATCAGATGACGTCATTTGTCTCCCGAAATTGTAAACGCCAGACCGCAGAGATCAGTGATTTCAGCTGGGCTGATTTTTACACGTGATTTCCCATAAGAGAACTCCAGGAGACTTAATGTGTTGTCAAATATATCGATAATCATTAGTATCTTAAGAATGAAACATAGCTCAATAGACAGGTTGAAGTATCTATTTTATGATTAACAATATACGAATAGCCATAATTTAGAGGATCGGATTAATTCCATTCACTTTGAAGTCTTCCAGAAAGGCAAGGAATAAGTCGAGGTGTATTGCGTCTGTATATCCCTAGACGAGACTGTAAGACACACTTCTCATCTTTTTAAGCATCTTAATTTTGGCATCCAGCCACAAACGTTCGACAGCTTAGGTGGGAGCTCCGGATACGGGATCGATGTAATGCTCTCGGAGGTTTACAGTTCTGTGGACGAAAATCTCGGCAAGTAAACAACGGTGAGCGGGCCACTCATCTGAGTGAATAAAACGGAGCCAATTCGACATTCAAGTCGTGAGTTGTTCAAAGGAATGAGACTTGGAAAAATCTCGATACAACAGCAAAGGGAGGAGTGGGCTGACCTATTTCAAGGACTTGCAAAAAAATCGAGCTGCAAGTTACATATACGAACAGAACTTCAAAAGGTCTCAACTTTGAAGCCTTACAAGCCCCACAGTCACAAACAGAGCGCATACTGCAACAGTCATGAACCTACGGAGCGCAGGCTATAACGGCACCGAATCATTATAGACAAATCGATTCGAAACGTAGAAGTCAGCTGGATGCTCTCGGATTATAATTTTCATTCATCTAGACCTATTCCAACTTATTACACTTGGTCGACGTGCAGAACTACATCTGCAAGTAGCTGTGAAACGTCACAACTAGAATATCTGAAACATCTGACAGATACATTTTTTCGAGTTCATCATCATTTAAGTCACCTTCCTCGAAGGTCAAAATTTTCTTATATGCTGGAAAAAGAAATCGAATTTTTCGATGAATGAGAACTCTACTCACTTTTCGCAAATTTTTTTCTGTACGAGAGGGATGTTCTACAGCCAAAGGCTGCCTTCCTGTATTTACATTTACTATTAGAATTATTGAAAAATTGGACGCTAAGGAGACGAGTTGTGTAGATGCTAATCGTCGGTATGGTCTCTCATAATCCAGTCATCTGTCCAAGAACGATCCAGCTCGGCGTTCGACATCAAAAAACGATCATCCACTCTTACAAAATCATGCTATCCAAAATTCATATACTTCTACTGGAATAGTATAGTTTCACACGGGTAAACCGGAGATGCCATATTGGACCTAAGAGTGACAAGCGAAAGGTTCAAACGATACCACAACATTGCGTTGCTCCGCGTGATATTGCGGCGTTGTTCAAACCTTCCGCGTATCACTCATGGGTCCAATATGGCAGTCCGGTTTACCCATGTCGAACTTTACTGTCTTAATTCTACCACAAAATGGGGAACGTTCGCGAATGAACGTGTTGAAGGAACAAACAAAAAACAAAAGTTAACTGAACAAACGACCAAAAGTTTGCAAACTTGTTCATCGTTGAATTGTAAACAGCTACAATTTTGGAAAATTCACTCTTTACCATCGTATTGACACTATTCTCTTGTTACTATGGTAGTTCGTCACCGAAAAATCTCTCGACTTTCTATTTGCCAGTAGCATTTCGCAATCCAAAACATTCACACCTGAGAACAAATCGACTAGGTTCGCTAAAATTGAGGCAAACAAACGCAACCGAGTCCTCCACAAAAGTCGGTTAGTGAACAAAAATAAACGCAATCAAAATCATGCATGTCTGCAGTAAAGTCAGATTCATGACTTGCTGTGGATTCCGCTTTTAGCACTATTTTGAAAGGTTCATGAGACTACTAAACAATTTCAATGGAAAAGACAAAGTGTTCGCGCGACAACAGAGCAATTATGCCGTTGTCCATTTGTTTTTGTAGTTTTGCGTCAAATTCAAATAAGATAGTTGTTTCTAATGATTAGAGAATTTGGAAAGCATTGACCTTGAATGAAATGGGATCACACCTAATTACATCAACCTCTTATTGTTACATATTATGTTCACTTTTGGTTTCTTAGGTTTGAATTTATGTCGATTTGTACCGTAATTTGTTTTTTCATTCTGGACATAAGAAGATTGCGAAAATATTCGCGCAGAAAGCAAACTATTACGTAATCGTAAACATATTTGCCCTTTACGAACCTATTTTTGTGGGTTTCTCGATCCCCTCGCATAGAAATAACGTGAGAATATTATGGTCTCACACATCGATATCTATTCGTAATCCATACACAAAATATTCTCCCTCTCTTTCCACTTTTCTGCCAATTTGGAACTTTCCATAATTTCATGACTTCCATTACCATGTAAATAATACAATTTTTTGAAAGGTATTGAGACTATATGACCGTGCCAGAAGAGTCGAACCAAATTTTAAACTGGTTCTCTCGCTTCTCTTGTTGGCGTTGTCTTGTGACGTGAATCCACCTTAAAAGTGTACAACTGTGTCTACCTTCGCAGTGCGCCGTTCATGACAGTCGACAAAGGTTATACACCTCATTAGTTCGCGAACGGAGTTTACTAATCTACTGCCATAAGGTCATCAAAAAAGTGTGGTAGATGTATGCAAAGAGAGAAGAAGAAAAAAAAGGAAGTTTGTTCTAAAAAAAAGAGAGAGAGAGAAAAGAGGCAATTTAACGGAACAGTGCACACTAGGTAAATTTCCATATTATTCCAAACAAAAATTTATTCCTCCGTATATATACAGTCTGGTCTGTTGATGAAATATATACGCGACAATCCCAACATTAGTCATTCGTTTTGTAAGAAAAATTACAATATTATTATTTTGACCCGCGAGTATGGAACACACGCACACGTTTTACAAGGCCGGTAAGAATTATAGTCGATGTGTGAGTATATACGAGTCCGGACGTGCGTTCCCCTTAGGGCGGTCCTTATAATTGAGCAACTAAGAAGAAGACGCGCCGGAAATCAGGTCGTAAGTAACTTTTGAAAGTCGAAAAAAATACGTTCGTTCCCAAAATTGCGGAGAGAAATTTCGAACCAGTGCCTCAACCGATGTCGAATCGCTGATGGCCATTTTTCACGCCTTCCATCGCGTGTGTTCGTGCGTCTTCCATCCTAAATTCAAAATTACGCTGACGTGACGTTAATTGCGACTTCTTTTTTATCGCTACAACTCGGATCCCGCGTATTAATCGTCGTAAAAATGGTCTTTTTTGGTCGACGCGCATTTACAGCACAAACTTGCTATGAGATTTTCTGACTATCGATATAAGAACGATTGTCCAAGACAAACTATGCCTCTAATTCATTATGGGCATGGGTGTTTATTTATACACCAAATGGCCAGTGAACCGCGGCGATGATGTCGAAGCAATTTTTGATGGACGAGCGGATCATTTGAAGATCAGTCTGACGTACTTGATTTGTACCAAGGTTAGAGAAAGAATATTTTCGGTAAGAACTGATGATACGATTTATGATGAAGTAAAGTCCGAATAAAGAAACTATCCAATAGGGAACAATTGTGATCCCGTGGAAGGAGGAGGTGAACTCCGACCTACTTCGGGGATTTGGAGAACTTCCGATTACGGAATACTTCGAGAGGAGATATTATTTCAAATTTCAAGCTACAGTCGATACCGACTAAAACGAAGCCGGTTGAAACGAGACTTTGGGTATCGCGAGTAGCATCTTCGGTCCTTTAAACCTCATCCTTATACGCTTTGTAGTTTTACACCGGTTACAATGAGGGACTAATGCCGGTCTTAATAAGGTTCTTCTCATGAATTAAAGCCAATAAATTCTGGAAAAGATTTCAAACTTTAGTAGAAAAATTCCGAACATATGTAAGATTCCGTCACGCCACAATCTCAGTAACTGTGCTACTCGCCGAGAGATTTGGCAGTTTTAGCTGTAATAGGTAGAAGAACGGTCGATGTTATCATCTTCCGAGCTACGACATGTCGATAGCACACAATGGGAACTGCGAACTTTTTGTTGATTCAGTGTTTATCACTGCAATCTTAGAAGTGTTGTTGGATTTCGTGAGCTGTATTACGCTACAGACTTACACATATACATTTGTGCCGCATTGCAAAAATCCTGGCCCACTTACATACTGCTGCCTGTTTGTACGAAAATCTTCATCATCTTCTTCCAACAATGAATCTCTGTGCTTACTCTAGATTTAATTCTTTATTATTTTACTTACTTATATCTATTTCGCTGGGCAAAAACGTTGACAGATGTCCACCACTATCATGACACTTCGCCATCTTTCGAGACTACGTGTTAAAATTTTGACAAAGATTACATTTTACGGTCAAAAGAGGTATTGACACTTCCTCGACACCTTTCATTCAAAAGCATAGGACACGGGTCGCAGATAGATGGCAGTGACATTTTCTTGACACGTTTTTCACGGCGTGATATTTTGTTTATCAGTTCACTCCTAGGAAGATCTTCGCGTTGCGTTTCCTAATTTCTCAAAGTGTGCACGTACAATATGGACTCAGAAGTACAAAGACCACGCTTTCACGAAGGCGCGATGTTCAAACAGCTAAAAATACAAGAGTCGCAAATTCCATAATATGCGCTATTGTAACCCAAACGAACCCGAGCGACTTCCGCGCGTTATGTGAGTGCGTTTTCCTGTGTATCCCTAAATGTGTGATGTTGAGTCATGGAGCCAATAGCGGAGGTCGAAGAGCAGTCATTTTGTTAAATGAGTGACTCTACAGTCTGTTTACAGAAAGGCTGATATAGGTTACCTTTTGGTAGTCAAAATAGTTTGGTGGCAATAAAGCTAAATTATGGCAGGCTTATTGCGAACAGGCTTAAATTTTTCAGGCTAATTGAAAGTGCAACATCTTTCTTTCCAAAAGGCGGCGGTTTGTAAATAGGCTGGGATTTTTGCAATGTGGCTGAATTAATAATAAGGCCGCGACATATACCTGAAGGGGGCTGAGAGAAATTTTTGAATTATGTAAGCAAAAAAAATTCTGACGGCCAAGATATATACAAAGAGCGGGGCTTGGAGGAATTTCGAGCGAAATTCAAAAATTTCGTAGTTGATGAGCGAAACTCCTCGAATGGCGAAAGAAGTGAGCAACGAGTTTTTTTTAATCTCATTCTTTCGCTGTCCATTTTCTCACCTTCGACCACAGATTCAGCACTAATTATGATATCTGTGTGTTCCACATGATGAGGAAAATTACGCCCAGCCCAGGAAGCGCGAAGGGCATTACTCGAAATACTCTAAAATACTGAAGTGTCCTTAAAAAAATTACTCCGAATAGGGTTATTCTTATTTCTGAATCGGAACAAATAGTAATAGAGACGAGGACTAAGAAGTGCGTTATGGAACTGACCGCGATGGAGGTTCATAAGAAAAACCCGTCCAACTAATAGGTGATGGGTAGGTCAAGTTATAGATAGCAATTTGGTGGCACACTCGCGACAAAACGAAGTTTCGAACTAAAATCGTTACAGCTAGTTAAACTATGAACTACAATCAGGACTCCGCATGAAATAGAGTTCGCAAGATGGGTCAACCTATTCCAAATACGTCGACTTTGACGATGAAGATTATTTCCTTCTCGTAAATCACGGAAAAGTTTCTTCCAGAAAAGACGAAAGGTTAGATAAACGGCAATTTCCAACGCTTTAAAATTTATATCGCTTTTTTTGAAAGATTGCAGCAGCAAACGAAATTACTGCGATAATAATATCATAATTATGCTAACACGTTAAAGTCTTCTCAGGCTGAATGAAGCAACATCCGTCTATTAATCTGAAAATGGTCTCAAAGAATCGATAGAAGATAGTACGACCTAGTCTTAAATGTGTAATTTATGCCTTATCTGCCAGCAGTAGTATTTAATGGCAGAAAATTATAATGTACCGAATATAGGTAATAGAGTCACTGTAATACAGCGACTTGTGAAAAATACTATGTAATACTTCTTGAATAGAGGCAAAATCATCGCGAATTAAGTTTACACGGTCGCGTTTCTAACATTGTATATATGTATTTACTGTATACCTATGCCTGAACGTGCAGTATGAATAAAAGGTACACATACTCGCATAATGCGGCGACTATGCAGGCAGCTAACCCTGACACATAAACTCACGAACAGTAAATCTTGAATGTGCAAGTATGTTCTTCCGAGTAATAATCGACGCACGTTTTCCAGAATGAGTAGCGTAAAAACGAGCAACAATAACGACTGCGCCCGCTTTTTTCCCTCTTGAATAAGCGCGCATGTACAAATCTGATCCGGTCTCATGCGAAGCGGAGGTGATTACACTACAGCTTGGATATTTTCGTCAGCGATTTTTCTCTTCTTCGACAAATCCACAATCACTACACGGGTACTTGACAACTTTTTCGGGTCCTTTCGCCTCCACCTAACCAGACTTCGCAATAAACGACCACTCGCAATCTGTTTCCGAAACCAGCAGATCACAGTATAAATATTGAGATCCCACTTTATAGAGAAAACATTCGAGCAACCCAATAACAATTCGTGAGCCATACAAAGAGGTCAAAATTTTCGATTATGAAATTCTTCTTCAAGACGTTACAACGAAAAAATTTCAAAAAGCTCGTATAGTTCGAGAACATTTAAAAATCAGGTACGCGTGGCATTAATGAAATAATGTCTCAAATGGAAATATGTTCTAAAATTAAGACCTTAAACACCCTGAAACAAAGTTCGATGTTGCTACCGGTCCAACCACTATCCTCCACCGCATTCCAAAAGAAAGGTTCATTATTATCATCGTCGCAGTCAACCATTATCCATAAACGGTCAATTTTCTATTTCAATCAAACCGATCGGGAAGTTTTTTGTCGATCGACTCTTTGGTAGACTGAGGTCATTAAGGTATTTTTGAGGAAGTTTATCAAAGAAGTTTTAACGATATGTCTGCAATGACTTCACAGGAGAAAAATGATTAAATAATTTAACTCCAGAATGAGGATAAGTACACAACGAATTTCTTGAACACTTTCCAGTTTTTTGAACCAATATCTAGTTCTACCCTGTAGTCCAGGGAAATCGGGATTTTTTGCAACAATGAATCGAGCGAATACGAAATTCGGCACAATTGTCAGTTTGTCCTGATGAGCCCCTTAAGACACCCCCCCCAATGATTGTCTCTCTTGGCAGCTCCCGTACAAATGAAAAATTATGCAATTTTCTACAAATATTGCGCTACTCATTTCTTTCCTAGCGTTCGTTGATAATGAAGGAGATAATTGCGAACAAAAGTGACTTTAACTTACGTTATACAGTAGGTAGACGTAAATAAACGCTCCCTTCAACAGTTTCTCACCCTCATCTCCATAGATATTCAGTTTTGAACAAAAATACTTCATATGAAAATGAAAGGTCGTACAAAATCCCTACAATTATTGTTCTGTCCATTTTTTCCCTAGTGTTGATAACAAATAAGACAATTGCGATCAAAAGTGGCTTCAACTCATCTTATACATAATATAATACTTTTCTTCCTCCGTTCCTTCCAAGATTCAACAACGTTTAATATACAAGTACAAGTATGTGTGACTGACAGGCCAAGAATAATCTAGTAACACGGGGAGGGGGGCGCTAGCATACTGTATGTCAGGCTGAGAGGCTTCTGGGAGCCTAGTATGAGTCTATATGTGATCCGGTCCACTAGGATTCCTCTCTGGGAGGTCTTGTACAAGCGTAACATAGAACTAGGAGGCCTACACTAAATAAACCAGTGTAAGCCTGAAAACGGAAAAGCCAATTCGAAAATTTTCAAATTAGGGGGTAGGCCTTAGGAAAGACATGAAACATGTCAAGATGTTTTTTTCTATGATCCAAGACTGACGAGAAGTGCTGCCGTGAGTGTTGGCGGTGATGGAGTCATAGGGATTGGGAAAGCCAGTCGAGAACTGCTTCAGGAAATTCCAATATTTTTCGCAAAATTTTGGCCAAATGATGATGCACAAATACAAAATAAAACCTTCCTTACTGCAACAGAATTATACATCATTCCTGATTTTTCTCAATCAATTTCATTCTTTTGAATAAAAACATACCTCCAATTGAATATCTGCCTTTTTGTACACGGAATCGTCACGAAATCATACCGGGAAGTGAGTTCTAAGCTCGAAATAATTCCAATGCCAACGGGTTTCAAATTGTGTCGGATCATTAAAGGATGCTACGCTCAGTAGTCTTGGATTATCTGAATTGTACTTAACGCATCGTGCACATAGAAGCCATTTTCAACCAATTATCTCAGTTAGTAGCAACGATTCAGAAAAAATGAATAGAACAATAATTGTAGAAAATTTTATGATCCTTCATTTTTGTAGAAAATATTATTGCACAAAAATCAATATTCACGGAGATAATGGCGAAAAACTACCAAAGGGAGCAGTTGTTTTTAATGTGTTAGAGTACCTAGCGTATAGTGTAAGTTGGAGCTACTTTTGGTCGAAATTATCTCACCCTCTAACACACTCTAACTACACTCGGGAAAAAATGAATAGAACAATAATTGTAGGAAATGGTACAACCTTTTACTTTCATAAGAGGTATTTTTACTTAAAAATCGATATTTAAGAAGATGATAGCGAAAAACTGCCATGTGTATCGAGCGTATAACGTTAGTTGGAGCCATTGTCGTTCGCAATTATCTCATTTACTATCAACGCTAGGGAAAAAATGAAAAGAGCAATTTTTGTAGAAAATTATGTGATCGTTCATTTTTATAAGAGATATTTTTGTTCAAAAATCAATATATACAGAGATAATGGCAAAAAACTGCTGATGGAGCAGTTGTTCACGTGCGTATAATAATTCAAGTTGGAGCTACTTTTGTTCAAAATTATCTCAGTCTCTAACAACGCTAGGGAAAAAATGAATAGAACAATAATTATAGGAAATTGCACGACCTTTCATTTTCATAAGAAGTATTTTTTCTCAAAAATCAATATTTACAGAGACAATGGCGCAAAACTGCTGAAGGGAGAAGTTATTTACATGTATCAAGCCTAACGCAAGTTGAAGTCATTTTCGTTCGCAATCATCTCATTTACTATCACCGCTACGGGGGAAAATAAATAGAGAAATATTTGCAGAGAATTGCATGACCTTTCATTTTTATAGGAAAAGTTTTTGCTCAAAAAGCAATATTTACGGATATAAGAGCAAAAAACTGCCGAGAGGTGTAGTTATTTTACTACGGTGGGTGACGCATCCATCGACGGAGATGGGGCGTCTCAAGGGGTTCATTGGGACACATATCTTTGTTCGATTTATTGCTAGAAGACACAATTTTTTTCAATCTAATTTTCTCGGACCACTACCTGAGGAAATAGTTTCAATCGCACTGTGATTGGAGGAAACTTGATCAGCACTACGAGGTTTTTTAATGGACTCACATCAAAGTGTCATTATTTAAAGATGAAAAGAAAATACCAAAAACTTTAATCACAGCGACTAGAGAATGAAAAGTAAAAATGTTACTTGCTCATTAGAGAGACAATCAGAACCGAGAGTGTTTCTTGAAAAAAAAAAAGTAAAATTTGTAATAAACAAAATTTCTATACATACCGTACGACTTTCTCGCTTATTATCACTAGATGCGTACCGCAAACAGACACTTACCTATAACAAAACAAAAAAAGAAGCACATAGAATAATGCGAACTTTCGAAAAGGTATAAAATTCGATTCAAATTGATATTCTGGAAGAAAAGTAGCCTGTTATGTACAATACGAACTAAAATTAAATAGTAACGTTCTCTGAAGATGTCGTTCGAATCTGAAAATAATGATGATAGCAGGATACTAAAATTTTGCCATTTAATAAAAAGAAAGAATATTATATGTAGTTGTTTGTGAATGCTTCTTACGACCGCCAACTGTGACACAAAGTCGATCGATTTCCTCGAAAATTCTGAACATTATACACATGTTAGCAAATTCTCACGACACACCTTTCTGTTACATTACATTTATCGTCCAACTGTTTCTAAGAAAACATAGAATCGGATCGAATCAAATAAAAACCAGTCACTCGTTTTCACACCAACAAATTACAAAGACAACGCGAGTTCGACTATCTTGCATCTGGTTTTACGAATATCGGAGACAAGGATCAGCCATCCAGGTTGAGACAAGTGTTACACGATAATAGAAGGGATGCTACGGTTGAATTTTTTCGTTTATTCCGAAACATTTGAAATGCTTGACGAAGAGGCAGAGGAATGGATGACGGGATGGAGAGCTATCCAAATTGCCTCAAAGAGATTAAACTGGAAAAACTTCCAAAGGACACTTTAAGCGTTTTAAATTATCTTGAGACGAAAATTTAAAAATGTGCCTGTGGAGCCAAATAAATATAACAACTTTTTATTTGTATAATTGCTCGATCCAGCTACCATTTCAGACAAAATAACTTAGAAGAGGGTTTCTCCGCTCTATGGAAAATAATTTAGTCCACGAAGGTTCATCCTGAGACTGACTCGTATTCCTTTGAGTCAGGCTGCCTTTAAGAAAAAATTACTTACAATAAAATACCTGGCCAGAGTGAATGGGGTCGATGTCGATGTGGACGGGACGGTTCGGAGGAAACTTACACGAGGAGCATTCTTGATGTGAATGCCCAGAAATATAGTTCTTCTACTTTTGAAAATAAAATACAATTTAAAAACCAAAAGTGAGCTCTTCCATGACAAATACATAACTTTGCATGATAAGTAAAAGTCAGTGAAGTAATGTTTGTAAAAGTTGTACAAACAAATTCACTTTTAATAGCTGAATTGTATTTCATTTCGGACACTAGAGCAAGAGATAGTATGTTTTTTTTTTTCCTAGTTATACTGTGAGTGAAAAATGACCAATCTTAGTTTTATTGTTGTATGTTGTGTGACTGTAGCAATATTGTGTGTGAAAAGCGCTAGTTTGGCAATGTAATTATGATTATTAGTTTTGAAAAACAAGTTACTAAACAAAATGTATTTGCATTACACAATCCAGAAAGTGATTCTGGCCAATGTAAAAAACACTTCTAAAATCATCTGGAGACCGTTATTTTTTAGGTTAGCTGTTCAATGGTGCTATAAGAGACAATTCAAGAATGAAAATTAGGCTTGCTTTTCACAACTTGTATGTAAATTGCTCAACATGCGTACACTTGCTTTGTTCAATCAAGCTCACTTGTGATACTTGTCTTGTAAAATACTCATTCCAGCTAAGGTAAAAAGCTTTCGCCTCAACACTGGTTTATTTTCTTCTCTCACCTATTTGATTTTGTGAAGTATAAGTTTTCCGTGAGTCTTATCCCTACTGCACCTTTTCTCCTGATCAATATGTTGCAATGGACTGAATTATCGTGACGTCACTCATTGTAAACTACCTACCAACAACGCGCGAACACACTTCAAAAATAGAAGAAGGCGCTCTTTACATTTTCTGTGACGGTCATTTGCGGAAGCTTGGCGAAAAGGTGATGATCTTGAAAAATTCATCCGAGATATTTGAAATTATATTCACTCGACAAGAAATTAAGAGAACTGCAATTTTTGTTCCATACATTTTTCAGAAAAAATGATATTTTGAGAAGGTATAGTCGATTTTATTAACGTGCTTTCTTATGATCACCTTCTCGACATCGACAACAGCGCCACTACAGATCGTTTTATATGCGAATGTGATCGATTGTATCGTTCTTGGTTTTATCACACTATCGATTCTCAAAAGAAATACACTGGAACGTTTTGATCGTATGTTCAAATTGAAAAATCAGAAATAGGTGTAAATAAATATTCAGAAGTAGGAAGTTCTCAAGTATTTGAAAATGTACCTGCGGTTCTTCATTTATTTCTGGTATTTCTTATGAAGCATTTTTTTGTTTACTAACCAAGTTGGTAATTTAGGGTAAAATTGACAATTTTAACGTGTTGTAGGGTACGCTAAGGTAAACGGATGCGGAGCTTGTGACGTCACGATAATTCAGTCCATATTCCAAAGATTTTCACAAATATTGATTACAATGTACCGTACAGTACATACTACATAAATTTATATTAGATTTAGTTACTATGGTTGTTTCTCTACCAAAATTATTCAAAAATACCTTGTAAAAAGAGAATGAATTTTGTGTGGGAAGAGAATTACTATTTTTTTCTCTCAGTGATTGAAATGGTACACCGATTAAAACATTTGGAAAATAATTATACGTTAGTATGCTGCTTACAAAATTTCAGGAGCATGTGCTCAATTCCATACCTGCTCCCACGTTTTCCAATTATTCAACGTGTGAGTCTCTCATGTTACAAGATTCTCTTATTATAGAGATAATCATGTCGATAGGAAAGAAATTTGACGTTTTGAAATCGTATTAAACTGCTTGACATATGTTTTTGATGACTAGAGTCGTTAAAAATAGTAAAAGCTCAATATTGGGTATAAGCTAGTACAAGAATAAACGTATAGAGTTCGAGTGTGTACTGTGTACGTTCATTTTCTTTCACCTATATACGACAATTGGTTGTGATAATTTTATTTTCCCATCAGCGTTTTTTCTACATTTCATTTCATTATTCTAATGCAACGAGCGTGAGTAGCAACTTTGAGAAGCTGCTATATCAACCTTACTGATACCATAATATTTTTTTAATAGATCTTTTTTTTCTGAAATAGGGCGGGCACTTCATTTTGTTGTCGGATTAGGACAACGTCGATGCCCCTTCCCCTATTCATTAATAGGGAAATATTGCAGTTGTAGAAGAAGCGTTTGAACTTCTAATTTCTTTTTCGCGATCATCGCTAATAAATTAGGTGACGGCGCGGCTTAGCGCCGGTTCTCGTCCTCTTATAATTTTCGAATGTTCTCCGGCGGCAATAAATTCGAAATTGTCGCCTAAATCGTCGATCTTCTAACGTGGTTTATGTAAATCCGCGCATAAAATGGTTTTTAGTGTGCAAGGAGAGTTGTATAGAGTACATTTTACTTACACATGCATAGATCTATGCAAGTCGTTGAGGGTACAGTGTGCGCTATGCGGTCCATAAGCGCATGATTAATGTGGCAACGGAAAGCGAACTTTCATTCGAGGTATTTACATAAGAAGGTAAATTGCATAAGATCTACATATTTCTGCGTCCGACTACCGAAATTAAAAAAGCACGAACAGACGACAGTGAAAGAAGAAAAAAAAAAATCGAATTTTTAGGCGTCGAGAGGTTTCGTTAAGTCATATCTTAAATGTGTAAATATTATACTATCGTAGAACATATGAAAATTATAATAATTGGGCTCTGTGTCGCCGTACCGTCGTCGACCAGCGTGTGCTGGTGAATTAATTTTATTCTTTCACAATCGTCGAAAACCTAATCCGTCAGTCGTGAGTGTGATTTTGTGGAAATAATGATATCGTGTAGAGGTCGGCATTAAATACGCAAATAAAATTATTTCTTACGTTTGGTAATACACGTAGATTGCTAGCAGATAGAGGAGACAAAATTTCGTACTGGCCGGACAAGATAGTTGATCGTACATATCTGTTATCTAGCTCGATGATCAGGATTTTTCCAAGACCCTAAAGTACGTCAGAGCCTCTGCTCCTCTCAGAACTACAATCTGCCGGAAGGACAATAGAAAGCAAATATTTTTTGTTGAATATACCCATAAAATAGGTTTCTTACTGAAACTCTTGACAACCTGGTTAGGCGCACAATTTATCTCAATTTTCTGTTTGTCCATAGAAACACCTCGAAATGGAAGCTTAATAAAGTAGGATAAAATTAAACGAATATGATCTCCTAAGTTACGGTTATCCATAATAGCCAAAGAAAGAATACTCAGAAGGGAGAGTAAACAATGCAAACCGCAGAAAAATTGAAACGTCGAGCGCTTTCGGTTAGTAAACCATCTTCGGGACTGAAATCAGGGTGTCTACTGAAAATACTTGACTTTTGCTTGACTTATACTTGACCTTTTTTTGAAGTAACCGAGTTAACAAGCAAGAAAAAAGAAAGAAAAAAAGGTCAAATTTGGTAAAAATACTATGTTCTTTTTTGTCTTCTTAAAAAATTTTTCTCATTTCCATCACTTTTGCTTGACGTTAATGAAAATTCTTGACTTTTACTTGTTTACTTGACCTTTTATCAAATACTTGACTTTTACTTGACTTACTTGACCGGTAGACACCCTGGAAATGAAAGCAACTGACAAAACGGAGGAGAGAAAGAAGATATTAAGATTGGCCAAATGAGAAGTCGCGGTGTGAATTATAAACAAGTTTAATCAGGCCATCTTCCGGAATGTACGAGTTAAGCACAGTAATGCCATCAGTGTTGAGGTGACGCATTATCTCTATATGCTCAAGGGCGGTACGTTTACGGTAGGAATTCTCCTTATGGACGAGTCTTTCCGATCATTCACGGAAACTGTAGCCGCTGTTTATTAAATGATCAGCAAAAGTTGATTCCCCGAAGTGTCCCTTATTCCAAGACTTCAGGTGCTCAGCTACTCTCGCCTTCATCTAGCGGCTGGTCTCACCAATATAAAAGCCCCTACAATCCCTATATTCCATCTTATAAACACCGCTCCTTTCATCAACGGGTATGGGGTCCTTCAGCCTCACAAACAACTCTTTAACAGTGGTAGGGTTGTAGAAAGCTGGTCTGAAACCAAACGAGCGGAGGGCTCGACCCAATTGGAGGGAGAATTTCCCCAGGAAAAGGAGACTGATCCAACGCATACGACGATCACGGATCGTGTCTCGGGGGTGATTTGGAAATTCACAAATATGTATGTCTGGAAAAACAAAAGATATCACATCAAAAACACCTAATTGTGAAAAAGGAAGCCAAGTTGGGTATGTATAACTATAAGAAGTGCAATAGGTATCCGGTTTTCGTTCTGAGTAATTGTGTGAAATATGAGAAACAGTAATATTTTCAATATCATATTTTTATTTTATTTTATTTATTTTTCACAGGTTTATTTTTTAGGTGGTGCCGAAACTACAGTCTGTGACAATTTACAGCCGACACCACCTTTACAATAAGCTAAAATCTAAAATACAAAATCCAAACTCCAAAAAAAAAAAACGTACACATACATACGCCACTCAAATCATCAATCCCGCACATACAATGAAACATCAAACAATCAATCAGTCACACAAACACACAAATACTTCACATGCACATTCTGACCTGAAGGGGGAGGGCGAGGGCCAGGGAAGGGCTAACACAGGGGAAGCAATACAGTAAATATCATGACTGTTATTACTGCTGGACTGTTTACCAGACGTTTCCCAGACTGGTTGAAAACAAATGATGATTGTGAAAATCTAGCTTGAATGTAATTCATTGTAAATAAAAAATTCAGGAAGATTCAATATTCTCCTATAATGAATAATTTGCAATCTTGCGGAACATTATGTTTTGATAGTGTTAATATCATCATTGTTCCAAAAAATTGCGAGTCACTTGTTTAGAGAATATTCAATGTTTCTTAACTTTCGATTTGCAACAAAAGAATAGTTGAGTTAGATTCTCCTATTCGAGTTTATCTAATT
This sequence comes from Aspidiotus rigidus, assembly GCA_035079385.1. Lineage (NCBI taxonomy): Eukaryota > Metazoa > Arthropoda > Insecta > Hemiptera > Diaspididae > Aspidiotus > Aspidiotus rigidus. Next base: position 1,111,522 of record JAVHKY010000044.1, on the reverse strand, counting down.
ATCACTTGTGAAGTTCCAAAGGCTTTGAACCCAATGTTAAACAAAAAGAGGAAATATACAAAAATTTTGGTTCCGGTCAAGTTCGTTATACAGAATGTTGCTATTACAGATAAGATGCGAATTAATGATAACGATGGTAACGTTGGAACCCTACAGTCCTAAAAGTATGTATAATCAGTTGAAGTGTATAATTTTGAAAAATACAAGTCCCATGAATCCTCTCCGTAGGAACCGATTGGCTTCAAACATTACATATCTATTGTATTCACTTATTACCTCCATACTTCCACATTTCAGCTTGATCAGCTGAATAGAAGATTGTGGAGATGGTGAGATGTGCTAAAAACATGATTTCTTGATGGTTTCCACCCTCTTCACAACCTTCTATCCAGCCTATTGAGCTGAATCATGAGAGTATGGCAGGAATGTGTGAATATAATTGACATGCAACATTTAAAGCCAATCGGTTCATAGGGAGAGGATTTATGAGACTTGTATTTTTCAAAATTATATACTTTTACGCCAACATATACGAGTAGAATACTTTTTTATATTTCACTAGATTTGTTTCCTGAAAAATATGACGTGATAACAGAAACCTTGGAACTGATTCGAATTCAGCGTTGAAAATACTTCTACTGCAAGCTTTTAAAATGCGTTATATAAATAAAAAATTCTCATTTTGTTCAATGACCCCTATCTTGGAGTTGATTGAATGGACAATCTGGTACATATTTTTGAAGATTTTCTCCATAATAAAACAAATCAGCACACAATCAGACTCGCTGACTGAGTGTGTAGAAATAAGTAGATTGAATTTCGTACCTTCATTTAATAGGCAACAGGCGTTGGTATTACAAGCTGGAGAGTGGAATTAAAATTACGAACAATAATTATGGTTGCAGTTTTGACCATATATTACATAGACATGCCATACTGATAAGAACGAGAGACCAAACAAATCTATTTGAGAAGCAACAAAATGCGCCTCTTTTTTCCAAGAAGCAAAGGATTACCTGTTACTGATTTGTTGATCCACCAGTTCAAGTTTTGTATGATTGATACGCGGCATACTAAGAGCAGAGTCAAGGAAACAATCAGATGAGCAAACGTGAGATATTGATGTTTAAAACCATGGAACAACCTACTCAATCTTAGGCCTGATTAAAAATCCAGGCACTGTGATATACGAAGGCTATTCAAAATCGACTTATCCAAAGCCTCCCTGTATCAATATACCTCGATCCCGTTCATCTGTGCAGTTGACTGTACATGACGTTATTTAATGTTTTTTGATTCTATTGGTAATCTTTCTTTTATTGTTTCATTCTTCGATTACTGCAAATAGGTTCAGAGTGTAGAGTAGGTAGTACCTACTTCTGTCATACATTTCGATCTTGATAATGTACCGTGTGTACTTCGATATACTTTAGGAACTGACAATTTGCACATGGTGCCCGATCATGTACTTCCTTAGCACGAATTGCAGTCGTGGCACGACTTTCGTGACAATGGGTACAGTTCTCATCAACAGCCCTCTTTCATATGGAAGAAAATTAAATTCTTCTCGCATACACAACGGTTATTACGCGAACGATACTCACGCTTTTACATTGACCAGTCTTGAAGGGAAGGAGGTAAGGAAAAAAGTCGTGTTTTAAATTCCGTGGTTCTCTTTACGTTTACTTTGACTAATTATTCTCGGCGTCAATTATCGGGTCGCGAATCAACCTTGTATGAAATAAGTTACATTTATTATTTGAATACGAAAATATTATTCCATATGCCTTGACAGTGCTCGCACATGTCATCGTGCATACACCGCCAGTATTATTCGTTCACGCAACCTCATCGTCAGAGGTTACTGATCTCCCTTTCTGTCTCTTATCAACATACATGTATACATACCCTGTAGGCTCCAGCGAAATTCTTGCACACAATGTACGTACGTACTTGTACATATGTATTATGAAGAAAGTTCAGTATGCGGTATTTCTTTTCTTCTTTCGACAGAGGAAAAATTACAGCACACGCAACAAGACAAGTACAACGCTCGAGTCATCGCTGAATCATTGTTCCGATCCGTTTTCTTCCCCATCCTCTGCCATGAAAACATCCTCTGCCCTGCCAATAGAAGTTTTTGACAGTAACTGATCTAACCGTTGACCCTAGATCCGTGTATTGATGAATAATGCACAAAATTTTTTGAAGTATTCTAGTCGATTGTATTGGACGCCAAAAATATTGAGATCTTACTCACACGCGAGCAAAATTATAACTCCTCATTAATATGCGCGATCGTATATTTAGCTCCGACGTAATCTCAACGCATATCTTTGCTCTTCCATTCGTGAAATTAGAAAAAAAGTAATTCACAGCGTGCGCTTCCCTAAGCCCATACGAAGCGAACTCACACCGTATGTTCGTGAGGCTTTTCAGTTTTCACGCGCAGATATTTCAGTTACCATAAACGAAAAGAGAGAGCGAGAGAGACCCTGGAACACAAGTTTCTCATGACAAGGTAACGCCACCCAATCACAAGGACATCAAATATATTTTTAAAAGACCACACGCAAAAAAGTTGAAAGAAAAGGGAACGCGAGAAATACTAAAGATAATTAGGAGGAAAAAAAAAAATAAATATCGTGTACGAAAGTCGATATAAGATTTCTTCGTTCTTTCTGTACATTACGCTATTGGGCTATTTAGTCGTAATAATTCTCGTCGACAAAATGAATTTACGAGAACGTGTGGTATACGAAAATTGTTCTGTCATCGTCCATCACGGTGCAGTGAGCGCAAAAAAATATTCTTCTTATCTTGCCGCCGCCGCCACGCTAAATCGAGCCTCAACATTACCGGTAAATTGGCGAAATGATGAGTTTCATTGCGCTTCCGCGAACGTCTTTTTGATGGTCTTCGAGCTCGTTTGAGTATACGTTGAAGTTCTTTGTAATTATGTATACTCCAGACCATACCAGATACGAACGATCTATGGAAACTCAAATACATATGAGAGAGGAAGGGGTATTTAGGAAATTTTCGACCATTGAGGAATATACACATATTACGAGGAGGACTTTGAGAAATTTCGACCTTCGAGCTGTAAAAAGGAGAAGAGAGAGTTGAAAAACTCTCGTCATCGAGCTAAATATAGGAACAACAGAAGGACTCGAGAAATTTCGATCAAATAATCAATTTGAATCGATTAATTCCTCGTAAAACAAGTTTGATTCCAGACTCCTCAAGCAGCGTGGTGACTTTCATGTCTAATATTCTAGTATTCGAATTTTAGCAAAAACATTTTCAAAATACTATCGGAGTGACTAAATGAAGACATGATCGATCAATCAAGTAAGGGCTTCTTCCTTCGTTTTCTGTACCGGAATTTGAAGACCTTCATGTTTCAAATTTACGCCCTCCGTCACCTGTGAGAATACATCTAAATCTCAATATATTTGAATGTCTTTCTGATACGCAACACGTTCAGCAAGAGCTAATTCCCTGTGAAATCGTCGACATTCAACAACTCTCTAGATGTCGTGAAACGTTTTTCAATCGTTTGATAAAGACTATCTCGCGAACCGTCATTCATCAGTAATATCAGGAAACAAGAAATGCCCACATTCTACGAATTTAAAAAGCGTCGAGTTTATCGAACTCTATTCAAATATCCAGCGCATCATAATACATATTATGTACTTCATTAAGAATTTCGTTTGGACATCGCAGCATACTTATCACTATTCACTATGCAAACGGCAGTGAAAGATAATGAATGACCGGTCTCACGTTGTCGCTATCTTCCCTCATCCAACATCTGTTAAAAATCTTTTCAAAATTGTTGTACACGCCCTACAAGAAAGAATTTTATCAAAATTCTTCCGAGCCAAATATCACCGGAGAACCAGTTGTACGCATGAATACGACGATAATGACGACAAAGCAATAAGCTATACGACTAATAATTAGGTATATACATACTATTCGATTCGATCTACTGAATTTGAATGCGTGAAACTTCTGAATCGCCAACATTCTTCGGCACCAAATTGCGAAAAAAAATGATAGGTATCAGAAATTGATCGTGATGAGAATGGACGAAAGAATGTGCCAATAATTGGATAGAAGTGGAAAATTTGATCGCAAGAAAGGATTTTTAGCCTCTTCAAAAAATTAAAGCTTTAAATTCAAATTTTGATGACGTCTAAAAACAATGCCCACTGGATTTGAAATTATTTCTTTTCGCGCGATTTAAAAACCGAGATTTCAAGAACAGTCCCGTCTTCTTTGCCTTATCTAGGACTCGAATACGGGCCGTCGCATGATATCATAACTGATCGAAGTAGACACACTAGAGCGCTGGATTCCCGGAGAAGATTCCCACGTGACACAAATTTTTGATTGACTTTCATGAATTCGTAGTTCTCAACATCATAGAGGAAAGAATTTTTTTCCATTTTCTCGGAGAGATCAATCTTTTAGTTTCATTCCGATAACACATCATGAGTCGGTATTCGTTTCCTTTTCAAGAATAGACCAGGCAAAGAACCCATCTAGGTGGAACTGAGAGCTTCTTAGTGATCACGTAAAATCCTTCCATTGATACGCATACAGCTTTGCTCACAGGTAATGTTCAAAGGGGGCAGAATTTGGATTTTATGCCATAACTCGTCCATAAATGAATTGAAAAATAGTTATGCCTTGATAATGATCCGCGAAGAATTGAAACATCAGCCTACAATAAAAGGTTTAGTGGAAACTAAATCCAATTTCGTTTTTATTAATTTGAAGAGTTGTTCCATGGATAAAAATTATTTTCGTAAAAGATATCCTACATACAATTTTCTACTAAACAAGCTCAAAAACTTTTCTCGTGATGACGCATTGTAACGCCGCTAGAACACATCTTTGAGTGCATTGAAAAATTCTAGAATAATCTGCAGAAAGTCGCGCAGGTGTAGGAAAACATTTCTGATGGAGGTGCGGCTGGAATTATGGTCTCAACTAAGATTAAATTCGGGCCTAGTTTTTGATATCCCCACATTTCCTCTCAGTCTCTTCTGAACTTGCAGGAAGATGCAACATGTATGCCGACTATTTGTTCCTTACAGCTGCCACTGATGACTGCATGGTAAGACATTTTAGAAAAGATGGATGGCGAAATTTATTGAGGTCTGCATCATCTGGATTTGTATTGTACAACGTGAAAGTGATTTTATTCCACATTTTCTTCAATACACTTCCTCTAGACCACTCATCATGAAATACATGCGCACATTTCCTTCAAGTACTGTGTTTTAGGCTCTTTCCAAGGGTATTTTGACGCAGTAATTTTACAAAAATGACAAACATTAGCGCGCTTTTGCGACGTTATGACGAAAAATACAAAACTGTAGTAGGATTCACGGTATAGTGCCTGTATAGAGGTATGGACACGCGCGTATCCTCGCTGCAGTAAAGTTGTTCCCGGTTTTGTGATAATTCCGCATCATATCCCTGGAGTGCGTGGTAAGTTAGAGATGGACAATGTACAGAGTCTTACGGCAACGCACTGCTTTTTCAAAAATTGCAAGGGTGTTGGAGCCATAATTGTTTTTGAAGGCCTCCGTCTTCGGAACGAATACAGAAAATGCCCCTCCGACTCCGGTTGCCTCCAGTGGTGACGTTTGGAGGCATCTCCTGATCTCCAAAGTATGTCTCTGGAGGTACCTCCAAGTGCCTTCAGCGCAATTACTGAAATTCGAGAAAATACTTCCGGCGCCAGTGTTGGAGACACCTCCAAAGACGCTCCGGAGGCACTTGTAACGTTGATCAGTCTGACCAGATGTAGTGTTGCCAGATGACAGATGATACTCAGAGGGTGTATTTAAAACTTGGGCTTTTATTCGAACCGAGCAGCACTAGCATCAAAGGTGCCGAATGAGGTTTCAAGGAAAAGAATACTTTTGAAAAAAAATTCCTCCTAAACTTTAGGAGGAATTTTTTTAGAACCCAAAGGGTCTTTGGAAGCAACCTCCAAACCTCTAGGATGCTCCAGCCTCTAACACCTTGTTTAAATCCTCCCTATAGCATTCCGGAGGCACTTTGGAGGTAGCTCCAGATGCCTCCAAAAAGGTCCTTGGAGGCGCCTCCAAGCCTCTAGTGAGTCTTCAAAATTTCAGCTAGCCTCACTGGAGGCGGGGGCAAGGTACCTCCAGAAGCAAAGTATCTTCAGCTCTCCAACACCCTCCAAAAATTGTTTAAAAAATCAGGAATCAACGCAGAGAGTTGAGACTTGGGATAAAATGCAATTTATTTTCAATGTGTAATCTGCAGAAAAAATTATTTTTAAAGTGAATTTCTCGATTTTTTATTACCTTTGGAAAATCTAGCGATACTATGGTAAGGTAGTGCTATTAAAGGGGTGCGGGAAAGATACGCTGAACTATCTCAATATTGTTGCAACCCTAGCGGAGTTCTGTATCAACTATCACGTTTTGGGAGACACAATTTTCATGTAGTGTCCATACCTCTATATTATACAGTGGTGGAATTAAACATAGATCGTTCTTTATCAAGGTGTATAGAAGGAAGGTGGGCTCATTCACGGTGAATACCCGCACACTGTCTCATACCGTAAAAAAATTACGTTGTAGAGTTCGTCTTCGCTGTAGTTATAACGTTGACAAATATGGGCATCATCCAAATTCATAGTTTAGGTTCGCCTAACGCGATGAGTGCGCGTCAAGCTCTGCAAACAGCTGTACAATATGTGGTTTGTTGAGTGTTGCAGATTCACCGCTCGGTCAACTGCATTAGGCGAACCCTAAACTACGAATTTGGATGATGCCCGTGTCTCGAGCTTTCTTGGACGAGCTCTGTTATGGAGCTTATTTTGTTTTTTTCCATCATTTTCGAAAAAACACTTGTAAACAAAAAAACTGAGAGCATAAAATCGCTTTTTTTAAAAATTTTCTTTCAGATGGTTTTATTTTCCAATTTTATCAAAAAAATTCCATAACTGCCCTGCCTGAAAAATCTGAAACTTTAAATATTATAAATAAATTTCATTCTCCCTCTTTTTTTTTTCTTTTTTTAAACCATTCTCTTCAAGATAGTGGCGGAAGATGACACGCGCTGTGGATTCCTACATTTGTTTATGTTTGAACGAGTACACCTTTCTTCTATACACCTTGTATTCTCTTTATATCCAATTTTTCCTCTCTAAAACTATACAAAAACCAAATTTTAACCTCTCGGAACCCCTTATGTTAGCCGAGTTCCTCGCAGTTTGATGAGAATTTTCAAGGGAGGACGAAGAGAGAGTCCGAAACAATCAATAAAAGAAGAAAATTCTGCAGCTTCCATTCCCATCAAACACCCTTTCTCTGGTTCTGTAGCCAAAACCAGTGGCGGATCCAAGGGGGGGCCAGGGGGCCATGGCCCCCCCCAAAGGAAAAAGAAAAAAAGAAGAAAAGGAAGGGAAATAACGAAAACGCGAAAAGAAAAGGAAAACGAGAAGAGAAGAAGAAAAAAAAAATAGGAAAAACGCAAAAGAAGTCAAGAGGAAAATCAAACCTAGACGCATGGCCATGGGTGACTGGAGTGTAAACTGAGAATTGTAGTTACAACAGCGTTATTTATTTCTTCGTTTTTAAAGATAGAATTCAATTATATACATACACTCATTATCGCAGTAAAAAATTTTTTTGTGCTGATACGGGAAATTTTGCCCCCCCCCCATTTGGTTTTTCTAGATCCGCCACTGGCCAAAACTGGGAAGTATGAGCCTCGCCTCAAGTCTTTCACATGACGTCACAAATTCGTTATACTTCTTTCACTACTACTATTGACTAAAATCAAATCATCAGAAAGCGACTTCTCCGTAGATTGTACGCAAAGAAAAACTACCTATCCCTTTATTCAGTTCATATAGTGATCAATCAAACTTGAATTTAGCTCCAAAATTGTACGTTTTCAGCAGGGTATACGGAACAGACAAAAGATACGATGATTCGAACGAAGTTTGAGTCGAATGTTCCTTGTCAAGATAACACATATAATTCTTCGCAACAACAGACTTTGACACTCACCAGAATGGAGTAGAACACGCATTCACAACTCCAGCAGCCGTAACGAGAAAAAGTATACGCATATATAACTACAACTCATTGTGTATGCTCTGCGTTATGAAATACAAACACGAAAGCGACACCATAGGCCTAATCGCGATCTTCCGAAACAATATAAAACATAGTCAGCGTGTGCACACGAATGAATATGGGTCAAAGTTCTGAAAGAATAGGAGTGTTTTGACCTTTACCCATCTTCGAGTGCAACACCCTTTCCGGCTCAAAAGTTCCGTCTTATAAAGCCACTTTCAAATATTTGCCAGAGAATAAATCGAGTCGTCGATGTAGTTCAGATGGCTCACGGTTTTTCTCGACCTCGTCGATATCGCACTTTTAACAGTAGACGCGATAACAAGTGAATGGTACGTAAGAAAGTATTATACAAATAATGAATCGTGAGTCGACCTTCGAAATTCCATCTAGAAGCGATAATCATCGACGCATCATGCGCACGTTATTATTTTATCCAGCTTTTCTTACGTATTTTTAGCGCTTCAATCCTTCTAACCATTGACTCGATACGTATGTACTTGTGCCAATTCTCACGTGACTCATTTCGCTCTAATTTCCGCTTAATGTAGTAAACGCCGCGAGCCCCTCACCCTAGATAGAAGATGAACAAGAAGAAGAGAAAAACGAAACCATCGACACCCTGGCACGAAGACAATGCAGCAGCAACAAAAACAACAATAACCAACATACTTTTGACTGGTTTAGACCGGCCGCTCCAAAGTAGATGATTAGGTCAGGCGAGTTTATGTTATAGAAAACCTCGGGCACGATATTCACATCGCGCGCGCGGATCCACCGTCAGTATATTTTACTATCAACATCCATAAATCGTTGCAGGAGATTCCGAACCGAAAGCGGATACGCGGATACACCTGACGAAGGCACGAAAGTTAATCGAGAAAGGAACACATTATAATTCAGCGTAAAGCTGACTGACGATGCTGATGAGGCTGAATCGCGGAAGCAACAAAGAAGGCTTATTCACATATTTATGAAGTCGACCTACCTAAGGAAGTTTGTACAAATTTGAAAAACGTAATCATAAATAATATCGCGCGCGCGTAAGGTCGTAAATTTTCCTCTCCCACTGTATCTCTCGCGGGCTACTCCATTCGTATGTATGAGAATGTAGGAGTGACAATTATGCACGGAAATTCATGAAAAAGGCCAGTTGCGAAAGTTCTACATAATGTAGCTTTACAAAAATTAACATAGGAGAGCGAGTTTAGACAGGTTCAGTAACTCTTTTCTCAGTGTGAACGCTGGTACTCGGGTATCATCCACCCATGTACGATGGTCGATCTTCGGTACACGTTATCGAGAAAAATATAATTGTTATCGTACAACGATAAAATAATAATGTGCGAGCGTGGAGACGTGTGGCCACTCATTGTGCACACGCTTCATGGGCACGAGAGCTCTTGTGACCAACATTTCATCTCCATCGACGAGCATCATTAGGATGATCATAAACTTATACGGAAACAATTATTTCTAGAATGACTCGAAACTAGAAACGAATTCATAAATAAAAATGGCTGCATCTACTCTTGTTAAACTGCTCGAGGCTTCACAATCAAGTCGAACTCCCCAGTTTCCTCTAGATGGCTGTACGCGATACCTTTCCTCAACAGCTCCTCTTTTTCTTTTCCTATAATGAACTGGCCCTCAAACAAATTATTATCGCTCCTAGCTCAAGTCATTCGTTTTATATTCATTCTTTCACATCCATCGTTTAGTTGATTTTAGTCTCGATCATCTCCTTTCAATAATATCCTCCCTCTCTGAACTCCAAAACCTACGACTAACTTCATCCCAATCGTGAGTTCTCTCACCGTAGTTTTTCGAGGAATGAACTTCTTGAAGGCACTGCAAACGAAACTACATTTATCAACTAATATCACTACCACTATCAATTGAGAAACAGAATCTATGAACAGTAGACGAGGTTACTAATGAGTTTACTGATTTCAACAACACTTGCTGAACACAGAAACCATTTGAAAAACTGGATATTCAAAGTCAACAAGCACTGGAGCAGGTATGTGGATTACATTCTCACCGCGCGAATGGATACGAATAGATCACATCCAGACAAATGGGAAGAAACGTAAAATTCACAAATGAACAGAAAGGCCCACACTCAGACCCAACAGAAGGATAAGAATATCGCGTAAATTGGATTTTCGGTGGATTGTAATGATTAGGTTTGTGTGTATCCATCGCACAGCTGTAATCATAACCTATATCATCAATTCTTTACCGAGTTTACGGCACATATCAACAAAATAAATTTGAAAGGTTGCAAGAGTTGCATACTTCTCAAATTTATTTTGTACATGTTAACAATTTCTGCTCTTACGACTTCGTTCAATTTATATTATACATAACGTCTATATGAGAAGTGCTTCAGTAATGGAACAGTAGATAAAGGAGAAAAATGTATAGGAGGATAATTGAATTTCTTCTATGACACGAAACTTGATTGAACTTTGTTTTCCTTCTTTCACTAAGTCTTTCGACCCGATTTTTATTATTTTCTAATAGGAGGAGGGAAAATGATGAAAACTTTAATTAGAGCTTCTAACAGCTGATTGGATCCTCTTTGAAGATCCAATCTTGGTAAAATGAACTTCGAATTTTCGCGGAAGAAAAAAATGGAAGCATAATTAAAATAACGCAGATTAAAAGTAGATTAAAAATGAAAATAGCAGAAAGAACTTTGATACCGCAAGGTTGAGTTTTCCACCTTCAGAGTCAGGCAATATGTGCCTCTGTTCGTAAACAATGAACGATCGCAATTACGTACTCTCAATAGTGTAAGGACTTTTCATCAGTGGCACGTAAGTAAAACTGGGTAACTCGTATCAATTTTTCTCGAAGGAACTTACCTGCAAAAAACAAAACAATTCAAATTTTTGAGTAATCTAACATGAAATTGAATACATTGACACAAGTAAGACTATAGGGAAAAGTCTGGTATTTTCTGGAAACCAACAAAGAAAAATGAGGCTTGAAAAACTGAAACATGAGAAGTGCAGGATTTAAAAAATGATGGACTTGGAACTTCAGATATGTTTCAAAAAAGCCTCCCCTCCCTTTCAAGCCACTCTCTCATCGTTCAAAACTCCTCCGAACCAGGCGGACGGAGAATCAACTATATAAAAAAGTACAGGTTTGTTAAATCTCGCCCTATGTGATTAATACACGTCATTCTCTTTGTGTCCAGATAAAACTTCGATGCTCAAATCCAGGGCCGAATCTAGCTTTTTTGGGCCCCCGGGCAAAATTTTAGTGAGAGATCTCCATCCCTTTGAAAAAAATCCTTTGAAACTCTAGTTAGCGTCAACTTATTTTCTCTCCGACCTTTCCCTATTCAAAAGTGTCAAATTCTACTCTCTCCTCCCCATTTTACTAACCTTACATCCATCGGCCATACCCTAGCCAAAAATAGTTTTCAAACTGCGTGAATTATCCAAAAAGTCGACCGACCAACACTTCTGGTCACTACTCCTACATCCTAAATGTACCAAGTCCACAAACCGGCACCTCTTCACCCTTTGCTTGGCAGACAATTCAAATTTCAATGATAAAATTTTCTCTCACCCACACCACAACTCCGTTACAATCCTAACAACCGAGATCCAAGCTATCTTCCAATACCTAGAATTTTGACATATTTCATGCCTTTGCTCTGACCCCCCCCCCCCTCGTCTGTCTCAATTCCAAAATTTAAAACATGCGTCCAGATGACTTCAGGACTTGATAAAGATAGCTCGACTCTCAGGCCGATTCAATTTGTGTGCATGTGCGTGCAGATGACCTATGCCGCCCTTTTTATACTAGGCTCGTACTAGGTCTAAGACTCCTTTATTCTAGCTTTATATTAGGTCTAGGCTCTATAAATCCTGTACACTATATCCCTTCTCTTCCTCTATGATAAACTATGACGTCATCAGTGGTGACGTCATGAGGCCCTCTTCAACAGAAAAGTCGTCAGCCTGAGCGAGTGAGCTCCCATGGACTAGATAGCTAAATTAATAGTACACCACGTCTATTCCTTTCGTTCGCTCCTCGTAAACAAGACAGCTCAAAATGCAAAATTCCAAGAACGAGTGAGCCTCCCCTGAGCTGGATACCTTATCTTGAGTGTACATCACGCCTACATCAGTCTAAGAACGGGGCGTGCGCCTCTGTGAGAAAAATTTGCAAGCTAGGACATAATTCCATCACAAAGTAGGCATGGCCTTAAAATATGAATGAGGTTATTTACTAGTAGACATGAAAAATCATCTTTATTTATTTGGCTCTGCCAGAAAATATCCATTTTTATTGGTCTTGATGCTTCTAATAGCAACTTCCAACGTTTACTCCACTCAGCCTTTCTCCTTATGGGCCTCTCATCCAACTCCTACTCGGGGACCATCATCTGGGTCCCCAGCCACAGCAGAATTAGTGGAGGTGAAAAAGTCGATCGAGTCATAAGAGCTCTCACGAGACTGATCCGCAGTAACTTCTGAATTCTCATCACTATATCCGATCTCACCCACGACATCCAACTCCAAATAACGTACCAGTAGATCGCTCATGGGTAAAAGCAAGTCCCTTAGAATAAATTTTTATCCTTCTCATGGTCTTTGTGTTGTCACAAAATTCACTTCACACGTCTCTAAAAAAGAGAAGTCTTTCAAATACGCGGGCCCCAACCTTCCCTGTGTTTTGTAACACGAAAATAATTTTCCACTGTTAATCGATGGTCCTCTAACTGTAATTGCGGAGCCCCTTGAATGCGACGCTCCGGAGCCGATGGCCTCCTAAGCTTCCCTTTTTCTTCCTTAAATTCCGAAGTTTATGTTTGTAGGAGATCCCGAAGCCCAAGTCCCCCGATCCAGAATCTGCTGCGAGATCCAAATCTTGCCCTCCCATTCCAACGTATACGTTTAAAAGGGGGACAGCATTCAGTAATTTATCATAATTTTTTCTTTTATCTTCACAGAAAGTTTTCCTTCTCAATCAAAAGAGATAGGAGTCAAGATCGAAAAATGTATTCAAAATAGGAGAGAAAGTGAGGTCATAAATAGATTAAGGAGGGACAATATTTGCTAAATTTCCACACAATAGCGACTCGATTACTGAACTAATCGATGGTCGAAAATTTATGGTAATAAGAAATAAGGTAGAAACTGAATTTATGATGAAAATTCTCGCAACAATCGGAAAGAAAAACAACAAACTAGAGAAAGAAAGAGAAAGTGGTCAGAAAATGTTGTTTTTAACATAAGAATTCGAAAATATACGGCTGACCTTAACGATGGATATGAAATAACGTAGGTGAAATATTGGTATTCACAACTTAACTTCACTCCTCATTGAAACCTAATTAAGGTGTTTTGTCGAATATTCTAATTTTAGTTACACAAAAACTATCGTTAAACGAAATTTTATCCAATATTCTGAGGCGATCTGTACGAGAATTTAGGATAAAAGAATGTGACAGAATTTTAAACACTGATTTTAACGCTCATTTATTTTACCATATTAGAGGCGAATTCACGTTGGGTAAATTTTCTTTTGTCATTTCTACCAAGTAAAAATATTCCTTCAATTTTTAAAACTTCATATCGAGTTTTAATGCGGTTAGAAACATTCATATCCAGAAAGGAAAATTACTAGCCTAGTTTTCCAGTTGTGAAAATTGTTTTTCATTTTTTGCACACTTTCAAGATGAACTACTCTTCTCTTTCTATCAGGTCATCTTCAAGACTCACGGTGCACGAGTTCATGCTTCGATGCTGATCATTGATCAAGTTCAAGATAGTAATACAGTAAAATCAACATGAAACATTTTTTAAACCACAATACAACGATTCGTTCTCGTGCATGAAATCCCTCCATCGCCATATTCATTTCTCCCAATAATTCTTTGCTTAGTTTTCGAACGAAACAAATTAAGAATCAACTTTCTCGAGCCTTCTTGATCATTGAAGAACCATGAATCGAAAATTTTCATAAAAATAAACAGCCGCATAAAAAAACGTTGTAGAGGTCCCCGACATCGACGGGAAGTCACTCAAGTTTTTTGCATCACGCCGCAGACAATAGTATAAAAGCATGTACCAGCATTTGCGTATGAAAGAAGCACGATCCAACACAGTAAATCCACCTGTGCCGATGAAAATAATTACACCGACGAGGTAAGAAGAAATTAATTAACGTCTCGTACATTCACTATACGATACCGTCGATAAGATGTTTCAGAAAAATTCCTTCGAACATCACACGACACCCTCGCACCCAATCTCTCTTTCTATATTCATTGTAATATCACGCGCTTTCAATTTTTCCACGTCTGTAATCATTTAGCGTTCGCAACTATCGCACAATGCGTACAATTTGTTTATAGTTTAATACATAGTATTCGTATATGTACGATAAAATAGTCAAGGACACGCATAATTCGATAATTATCGGGTTACCATGTAGGTATGAACAGTCCTCCAACATTGTGTGTGACTATTTTAAGAAGAATCAAAGACATCGACACTATACATATATACCAAAACGGCGGCTATTAAGTCGCTCGCTGCTACTATTTCATCTTATTTTTCGTCATAAATTCAAAATATAAATACGTAATCCAATAAAGGGTCAAACACCATCCAAGCGTAACGAACGCCCTTGAGCGGAAGAAAAAACAACAAAATTTTCATGTCCCCGCGCACTAACATCGATTTCGACTGCCTCAAAAATTTTGACGCCCTGTATTTAAAAAAAATTGACCCATGGGCGGCTGTATAGTTAGATAATAAAGTGATTGGAATTGAAGCGATCAGATCAAAGTCATAATAATAATAATAATAATAATAATAATAATAATAATAATAATGTAGAGACGTATAAGCTCGCTTTTAATTTTCTTATAATATTTATCAATCTTGCATACATATATTTTTTTCAATACAGCCATACGTTGAAATATAGATTCGTTTAAATTCTTATACGGAATGCCTTATTTCAACATTGAGAAAGAGAGAGAAAGAGGGACTCGCAAAGAACACGTGGGCTCTTTTTATTACAGCAAGTACCTAATACAAAATGCGTCATCGTATATTTCGTACTCCCATTCTATGTATGGTAATGTCTAGGCCAAGAACTCAAACAGCAAAAACACAAACCAACAGAGACTGTAGAGGTGATCGAGTAAATCGCTACTCTATTGCTCATATTCTCTCTCTTGATAAGGGAAGAGGTGAGTGCAGAGGAAACGTGTTTCGTTCACGAATCATTAAGCACCGGCATAATATGTAATATAAACTGGGAGAGGACAAAATAATAAAAGGTATAATCGGAATGAAATTGAAAAAAGAATAATATTGTACGCTGTATATTACGATGATGGGAATGAATCGACGACGGCGAACCCGCCAACGACGTCCGGAATAGACGCCGGCTGCTAATCAGAAGAAAATTTTCTTCTACAAAAAATAACGCTTCAAGCTAACGGTATCCCGTATGTGAGATGAGTTATAATTCTTTAATATCGTTAGCCAACTCTAGCCAGCCAGCCAGCATCAGGCAACAGCCCATTTTGCAAAAGTCACGTGCATTCGAAATCTGGTGGTAGGTTTTGCGTTCGAGGAACCTTCGATGATCATACAACGAGTGAATCAAAAGTGTATAAATATTAGCTATGATGAATAATTAGCTTTCAGCCCAAACAACGCACATTGGTACACTCTAACGCGGATGCTGTAACCATATTAACAAGAGACGAGAAGATTTAACGAGTCATGCAGCGTGCTTTAAAGTGCATTCGCATGCAGTTTCCGGTTACACGAAGAAACTGCAACGTCGAAGGGATATGACGATAGTTCACTTAAAAGTTATCCCGCAGAAACCAGAGTCAAAGTTTACGTCGTCCTATCTCTCAATCAATTGCCAAGAGAGAGAGAGAGAGAGAGAGAGAGAGAGAGAGAGAGAGAGAGAGAGAGAGAGAGAGAGAGAGAGAGAGAGAGAGAGAGAGAGAGAGAGAGAGAGAGAGAGAGAGAGAGAGAGAGACAGACAGACACACCACAATGTGTTAGCGGATAGATTCCTTCTCTATACAGCACATGGACGAATTTTCAGATGACGAAAAACTATGTACAGCCCACCTTCTTCAGCATGTTTATCCGAATTGCGATGAGGTCGTATACGATGCGCGAACATTAAACCCGTCCTAAAATGCGCACATACATGTTTAGCATTCGGAAGCGATGTTTAAATCATTCAAATGCATAAAACTAGTGGTTATGCAGAGATTTTCGATGCATCGCGATTTCTTCGTCTGACCCGGGCATATTTCCAAATGTGCACTCATATAATACGGGTACCCGTTTCACAGATATGGATAACTACTTATTACCATTAGGTCATGGATTTATATACTTCGACAAATGGGTGTTTTCCTCCAGCAGTATAGCATTTGAAAATTTGTAATTACGTAAGAAGCTTTTTTTCCGAACTGAAACTTCCAAACCCGATATAGTCAAATGAACCGTGCGTAAAAAGCTTCTTCTTTGGATACGTTTAATCGTTTGTAGTTCGTTTTTAGTCATTTGCATACAAATTCTTTCATTTTCAATCAACCTCTAGGGGGGCTAGCCATATTATGCCGGCCCTTCGTTTTCGATTTGGATACACACAACACCACTTCGTTTATTAATTTTTTATCTGGTCTTTAGCCACATAGTGGGTTTGATTTGGTTATCTTAAGGCGATAAGAGTCGGGTAACCACCGACAAGGCCGCTAACTCTCGCAACTCCAATTAAAATCTCGATTATAAGTAACTTTGACTGGACTTTAGCCCTTCTTCATTCTTCTTCCAATTCGATTGCAGTCACACTCTATAACGAAAGACATCGAGAGAAGGTCTCCTACATCTCAATGCTATTTTCACAACTTTAGACTAAACAAATACGAAGACTCGCCCGAAGTTTGTGTATAGAAGTATCCAGATATTAGTACTATTGGAAGGGGGGGGGGGAGCACATGCTAACTCTTCTTGCTTTTGACATGTATATGTTACGCTCAATTAATTGCTCAATACGCGTAATAAGCAGATGTGCTGCCCATTACGTGTAATGAGCAGGTGGAATTGACCAATGTAAAGCTGATTTGATTGTAAATTAATGGTATTTTCATTTTACTTGGAATACTTCAAGAAATCATTATGATGTAAATTACTTTCAAATTACTTTCTATTATCACTCAAGGAGATCATCATTGCTTTCTAAACTCAAAATCTTATTGTGATTGTCGCACAACTTCTAGACTGGTGGACAAATCATGAAAATGGCTAATTTTTTCATTCCAACATTATTTCTTGAGACATTTGGGCAACCATCAGTTATGATTATGAGGGTAAAAACACTCGCTGATTCCGAATTTCTTGCTTGCCAAGTCGAATTTTGGCTCCTTATGGCCCAAATCCAAGATGGCGGTCAAACTCATTTCATTTCTGTTTCAAGGTAAAACAGAAGGTTGTAATTTTTTTTTTTTTTTTTTTTTGGGGGGGGGGGTTGCTGGTGTACAGAATTGGATCTTCAAACTCTACTTGAAATATTGGGAATTGGTCAGGTTAAAATCACAGTTTTCTCTCAACTGCATTAGGGGGCGTGAGGCGATTTTTGTGATTTTTCGACCCCCCTTGTTGAGATACCGTGAGATTTGCCTTGACACCCCCCCCCTCTTATCACGGATGAGATTTTCCGAAACGTGTATTTTTGCTTTAAATACGTTTGTCTGTGCTTAATCGCGTTTATAGAATGTATTTTTATGAGAAAAAAATTACGTAAGATTTGTCGACACCCCCTACCCCTCACGTGAGTTTTGGTGAGACTTGGCTGGACCCCCTCCCACCCAAAATGCCTCACGTACTTTATGGACGCCCCCAACAAAGTATATGCACCTCAAAATCAGTCCGTAGAAATAAGCTGAACTGTAAAATAAGGTGGATTATTTAAAATTGTTCTTCGGTAGCGACACAACTGATCATGGGGTAACACTCAAAAATCCTCTTGTGAACTAACTAATAAAGTAGAACTGTACACTTGAAATTTTTCAATATCCAGAGCTCTACTTCCACCACACCACACTCAATAATATGAGTTTCAATGACAAAAGAAGGACTCCAAACAATTTGGAACTTTGATCTGTGCATGATAAAAGGGAGAGGGACTAGAAAATTCCAACCATGTATAAATGGAAGGGGACATAAGGGCATAGAAACTCTCGAGCTTTATGATGAAACGGGAACTTGGAAAAATCGATCCTAATCGAACAATATCGTTTTTTTCCATAAGAGACAGAGTGTGAGAGAGGGGAAAGTGAGTATTACAATGCTAAACCACCGCGGTATAATCCAATACAATCGCGCCACAATCCGTCAAGATTTTCAATCTCAAATTCGATCTCGCATCATGCGTCTGGCGTCTTTCTGTGGGGTCAGTAGAGGCCAGGGGTGACCACGGATAACTAAAAAAAAAAAATGGCTAAACAATTCAATACGTTTTTTATTTCAAATTTGAAACGAGGGGGAGGAAGTAACCATATTTGACCTCATTTATCGCCTGATTCCTCTTATAAACTAGACACTTCGTAACGACAAGCATGAGCTAATCAGTAGATAAACTTTACAGAAAGAAAAAAAAAAAATATAGTGATATTCGACCAGTTCCATACAGAGTTTCTTGCAATTTTAAAACCGAACTAAGTGAAGTGACGAAAATTTTTCTAAATTGCCGTCGATAAAACCATTATCACACAGTGTAATGAACCGGACTAAGAAAAAGTGAAAAAAAAAAAATTAATTTCCTTCTAGGATTTTTCAACGAAATTTATCACTATCTTCAGTGATGGTCAAGAACCATATATGATAAACGATCGTCCATACGTCATAAACTTTGCTATTTCGAACGAAGTGAACCCTAAAATTAAATTTTTTTCGAGTAATCATTCTTTGCAATATTGTCGAATTATCAGGGTTCATTGAAATTAGCAGGGGAATCAGCAAGATGGATTCCAGTTTGCTAGGACGCCGGTACTGGCCGGCCATGCGTTACGATGATACATGAGGCAGAAGACGAGTAAACAGCGCGTAGAAAGGTGTTTTATCTCGTCTTACGACTCCTTGTACGGCAAGTAAGAGACCAATGAATTGCCATTCGTCACACAAGTCTGGGGACGAATCGATTAGGCGTTAGTAGCTGCTGAACCCTCCGACTCACAACAGGGAAGCATACATTCCACAAACTCATTCGCCCATAATTGCATAGAATTTGCGAGCCATCGATATTTCGAATATAATTTTTTTAATCACAAAAGCAATATTGCCTAGCGATAAAATTACGAAAATTTGATGATCGGTTTCCGTCGTCTCTCTTTCTTCCCTCGCATCTTTTTTTTATTGCTGAATACGATCGCCGTATGTAAATTGTCAGCTCTCGATGATGAAATTATTGTTTTCGCACCAAGATACCGCGATATTAATAGGCTGGAATGTTATTTTTCATCATTATTTATTATATTTTCGTCCGATTGTCTATATACTCCAGCACCCACTTTCTTCAACTGACACGTATACGCCAAGATCTTCACGGTCAGTCGACTCATATTGGATCTTGAATGGTCGTCTAGAGCAATTATCTCTCGGCTTGAAAACGTTCAGTTGGTCATCGAATCCTTCTTCCGTCGAGAGGTCACGTTTTTCTGTCCTTTTTCATTCTCGTCGTCATTACATAACGCGTACGTACAATATATACGAAATAAAATACGATGGATGTATTGGTATCTGTATTGTCTCTCCTTACCCTCATCCGATCCACAATAATGAAAGTACAGTGTTGTAGTATTAGGTTTTATATTCTCGCGTCTGGCAGAAATTCAAAAACTATTGCTATCGATAAACGATGCCGAGTGAGTATTCTATTCGTACATCGCCGTCGTACTTTCTTCTTAATAGCGTTCATCTTAAATTGTACAATTTAATAGTACATACGTATATGAAATATAGTACATTAACCGAGAGACGGTTAAGTGCTCGTTAAACGCATAATATCACCGTAATTTACTGAAACGAATCCGGGATTTGCGCAAAAGAAGATGTTGATATTGTTATACTTCGATGGATATCAATTAGCATTCAGGTAAAAAGGGCAAATGGCGTAAAAATTGCACGATTTTTTTGTCGGATGTACGACGGTAATGTTACGACCATACTTTCGAATCGAATGCATAGAACGAATCCATAAAAAAGGCTTCCTTCATACAGGAACTCTAAAGCTTGCTATGGGCAAAAATTTGTGTGTTGTTTCATAATCATACGAGTCACTGTACAAGTCTGCACTCCTCATTTGATTAGGAAACGATGATTTTAAAAAATCCAAATTCGCGATTTCGAAGTCATGATAAGAGTCTCCGGCAGCAAAATTTCGGACAACACTGTCAAAGATGCTTTTTATTTTTTATTTTCAATAAATTAACGAGTCTTGCGACTACACTCGGAAAGGGTAGATAAGGATGATAAGGATGAATGTGAATTAGACGAAGTTGCAGAAATACGTGGATCATAGCACAGCCATGATCGGAGATAGTTCACCGTACTACTGGTTTTCTCACAATTGTTTAAGAGGGAGTTCGTGATGCAGGGAGAGTGAAGCAAGATGTTTCCACGTGGTGAGGAAGACAAGAAATGTTGAACAGATAAATTGTCGGCATTGCTGTACAGGTGCATAAAAGGTATAAAAAAAGAAGATTTTCTGGCAAAGCCAAAGAAATGATGATCAGGTTTCATATTCTTATGTGTCCGTTTAGCCGTCGTGGGGCTCACTCGCATGCTAGTAAGTGCTGATAAGTTTTCCAAACGCGAGAATTATCCTAAGACCGAGAGATGAGGAGGGCCCCAGCTAGGAGAGAGGGATGAAGAGAGATCTTCTGGCAGAGCAAAGTAAATTGAGGTCATGTTTTATGTCTACTAGTAAATGACCCGATTCATATTTTAGGGCCACGCTTGCGTTGTAATAAAATCATGGCCTAGCTCGTAAATTTTTCTCACACAGGCGTACGCGGGGTGTTCTTGGATTAATGTAGGCATGGTGCACTGTATGATGAGCTATCTAGCTCAGGGGTCACTCACTCCGCTTCTTCGCCCCCCTTCTTGGATTAATATAAGCGTGAAGTACTGTAAGAAAAGCTATCTTGCGGAGTGAACTCCCGTCCTTGGATTAATGTAGGCGTAGTGTATTGCAAGTCAATGCTATGTAGTCCATGGGGGGCTCACTCGCGGAGTGACATCATCAGCTCGGAACGTCATGACCTTCCATGATGGCTGCCTGGGACGTCATCATCAATATTCGTGGTGGCTGCCTGTGAAACGATCAGAATTCATAACGTCGTCAGCTTGGCCTCACTCTCTTCCTTACTCTATTCTTGGGATCACTCACTCCACTCGTACGCCTATCAACATTTTCCATTATCCTAGGCCTTCGGGTTACGACTGATAAAGTCGTACATTGAGGCACTACTCCTCAGTCTCCATTATACTGGTTTATCAAGTACACGAAACTATACTAGGCCTACTATTAGTTTTCATGAAATCATATACCTACATATAAATCACTTATAGTTCACAAGGATGAGGGAAGGTGGATTGAACGCCTAAATTTCAGAATCAGGTTCGGTGTCACGGTTAATGACGTCATAATTGGAGGAGGTCTCAGGGTCACGGCTCACAGTGGGGTGAAATGATATTCTAGTTGGCCAAAATTCAAAAATCGAAGGTCCGTAAACAGATGCGAATTATTTTGTTTACGTTTTAGAAAGGTTAGGTCAATTTACAAGAGCAATTAAACCTGAATCGATGATAATAATGAACTCGGGAACATGATCGTCGTATGATGTGCAACAGGTTTTCATACATTGCTCTGTACAGAGTTCGCTACCTCCTCCCCTTCTGATAAAATTCTATTTATACCTTTACCATTTGAAAGATCTTTTGTTGCTTTGCATAATTAGATTTAAAAAAGTATTCTATCTGTTTAAGAGTGACTTCAACTCATTCTAAGGAGATGGGACCCCTTCATTTCCAGCCTTTGATTGAAAAATAATAAAAAATCTGAACCTTTCGCAGAAAAAGCTGAGAAACTTTTAATCATCAATCAAATTGAGGACGATGACATAAGCGAAGGAGCAGAAGACGAGAGAAGCAAATTGGAAGAAAAGGAAGATTATTTCAATTTTGAATTAAATGATACTTCATTCTGAAAATTTTGAATTTTCTTAGATACTAGAATTTCTAAAGAATAATTCGATATTTTGATAACCATACTCAATATTGCTAGTTGAAATACATTTCTTTTTTTTGTAAGAATATTATTGATTTATCTGGAAGTAGCTTCAGAGATAAAATACAAAATTATTATTATTGTCGTAGAAGGTGACTTCAAGGAAAAATATTTGAGTTCTACAGTCTTGATCATCCCCTATCTTATTTTCATAATCTATTGCTCTTGATCAGTAAAACCTTTGTCCACAAACTCTAAATAAAAGCTTCAGAAATCAAGAAAAAATGCTGTCATCCCTAAATCTGACTGAAAATTCGAATTCTACGATCTCGATTACCTCTTCGATGATGTTCATGAACTTTTTCTCTTAGTCAGTATACCTTTTGTCTACGAACTCCAAGTAAAAGCTTCAAACTTGGAGCGAAAATGATCCAAAATTTTGAGAAAAAATTATCCAATCATAAATCTGACTGAAAATTCGAATTCTACCCTTACACGACTTTAATAAACTATTGCTCTTGATCAGTTGAACTTTTGTTCGCAAATTCCAAATAAAGGCTTCGAACTTTGGGAAAAAATGACCCAACTATAAATCTGACTGGAAAATCGAATTCTACAACCACAAAAACTCATTCGTTGATCTTCATTAGGCATTCAGTCGAAAATTAGAATTTTGGCTACCTAGCATGGCGTTTCATCCCACTGTGCGGCTTAGGACGGCACCAGCTGATGATGTCATAGTTTATTATAGAGGAAGAGAAGGGGTACAGTATACAAGATTATTAGCGTCTAGATCTAGTATAAAGCTAGTATAAATGACGCTTAGACCTAGTATAAGCCTAGTTATAAAAAGGGGGACACTCGCAAACGGAAAAGGGGGAATTGGTCCCAAGATCATGTGTCCGCACGCGCAGACACACAAATTTTAAATTGGGGCAGGGAAGAAGCGAAGTCAGAGCAAGAAATAAGTGACTGAAACAGGTTGGGATAACTGATCTTTCTAGTCGATCGGAGCTTATTCGAGGATAACGAGGACCAGAAATCATAACAGGAGAACATGATGAGGGAGCAGTAATTAGATTTGAGATCATATGAAGGGTAAGGGAATGGATCATAGAGACTGCTTTGCGACAAGATTCGCTACGTCATATTCCTCAAGGTCGATAAGTCTCGACATCCTCAGAAAAGAGACGGAAGGTAAGGAAGAACATAGGATTCGGGATTACGTTGGACGATAGTATTTAAC
Organism: Aspidiotus rigidus; assembly: GCA_035079385.1. NCBI lineage: Eukaryota > Metazoa > Arthropoda > Insecta > Hemiptera > Diaspididae > Aspidiotus > Aspidiotus rigidus. Next base: position 1,087,828 of record JAVHKY010000044.1, on the reverse strand, counting down.
CAGGTACGCAGTAAAAGGAATTGACGGTTAGAACAGTAGCGGGAGAGAAAGGCGAGGGAAGTGGGGTTAAGATCGGCCGGAGAATATGGAAGCCGAATTTCTTAAACGGAGGAATGAGATATTACTTTGAATGGAGACTGCACATTCATCGATTGTGAGCCAGCTTATTTAATGACACTTTTCTTCAAATCTATTCACCAACGACGTTTCAACCTATGAAAAGTGGGTCGGAAGTCAATAAGGCTTTTCCGGTATTCCATTTATTAACAGAGAACCTGTCTTATGGGAGGTTCTTCCGAAAATTTGCCGAACGCTGGGCAACGTGTGAGTTCCAGCGGAAACTCAACTATCCTAATGAAGAATTTGTCAAGTCCCGGAAAGGATCTCGGAAAAATTTCGACTTTCGACCCCGTGAGGTCACGATCTAATGACGTCGTGGGTCATTTAAATTCTTCCAAGTCCCTTGTCATAATATATGATAGGAGGGGGCTTGAAAAAATGTCGACCCAGTGACGTCACGATCTAATGACGTCATAGGTCAGTTTTCACCGGACGTCATACGGCGCACGGCAAATTTTCGAAATCATCTCCCACAGAACAGGTTCCTTTTTGGGGGACTTTGAAAAATTCGAAGTTTCGAGTCATGATAGAGATGAGAAGGGGACTCCGAAACATTTCGAAATCCCAGCCAGGACTCGAGAAAATTTCTGCTTTCAGGCTAGATTGGAATGGGGTGGGTTTAAAGAAGAACTTTGAAGAATTTTGACCAAATCTAATCAATCAAAAATCCTCCCAAAGAAAAGTCTCCTGGTCGCCCTATTCTTTATTAAAGTATATGTAGCTCGGAAGTCGGAAAACAGCTCCCGCTTCCTTCAATTCGAATTTTAAGAATCAATTTTATAGATTTTTCGCTAGTATAATTTCTTTAAAGTATAAAAAGCCGAACTCGAATGCCTGCTTCTATTGGCTTTGAGTATGATGGCATTCAACTGCCGCCACCGTGTCTGATATCAGCATCAGGAAGAACCTGAAAATTCCTAAATACGGAAATTACGGTCGTACCCGATTTGTTTTGCATGCCTTCTTCAAGATCGCGCGTACAATATATACAAAACTTGAGAATAATTCTGCGAAATCATTGTCGTAACCAAAACAAGACCGAACGGTGTACGAGAATTCGATTCCCACGTATTGTTTTCATATTCACCGTCGCTTCATGTTTTTTTCTAAATATTTTTTTCGTAATATTATTCATAATTGAATCTTACATCGGCACCGCTGTATGATTATCGTGTAAACGCGTATATACTCGTATACTTTCCGAATAAAGGCAAAAAATTTTAAGGTAATCGTCTAGAAGTAGTGCAGTGTAAGCGAGTAATTACACATCGAGTACCTATACGAGTACTCGGTGCTCTCTACTCGAATGATTAATGTGAGGAAATAAATTTAATTTTTGCGAAACGCCTAGAGTCGCGGTTTCTTTTCACAATCTTCTCTTCTCCTCGATTTCAGAAGCGTATGCAGCTTTCCGGAGCTAAATCAACTCTGAACTTTGATGTACAACAAACATTGATGATGATAATTGGACACGGTCGTCACAAATGATAATTTGAGTATAAAAAAGCATTTATGGAGAGTATTATATTATCGTATATATCATACGTATATTTGCGCTCTCTACGCACTTTTATTTTTTCGTTATTTAATTGGAAAGTAGGTGTAGGATAAATAGTGTTCATTTCGTTCTGCATCATAATGATGGTGTCCTTATCGTGTAAACAACAAATTGTGGTACACGTAACGAATATGAAAAGGAAACAAAATGACCTTCGTCTAGTACTCACTGTATATACATCAGGGTGTGCCCACAGGGGACGTGAAACTTGTATAATACCTTGCGACTTTCAGAAAAACAGAATCAATCTAGATTTGCTACAATTAAGAAGAGAATTTTTGACATGTGGCGTGAAATTTTCAAGGCTTTGAGTTCAATTAACTTTCCTCACCCAAACAAAAGCAGTATATCAGAAACTTTTGTTTTCTCTTTGGTGAATCACAGGAAGAGGACAATGCTGTACGATTACGAAATACTGTGCCTCATCATGGAGGAGTCATTTGACTGAGAAAGGTTAAACTCTCCGAAGATACAGGTCAACGTTTCTATGACGAACGAAAAGCAGTCAAAACGTTAGGTTAATTTTATTATAACGAGTAGGTAAAACCGTCTACTTGTATTTATTTACGCGCTGTCCTTTACCTACGCGAAATAAGTTGAAAACGAAAGATAAAACCAACTTGAGACACTCGTATCGACAGTATCAGTCATCTCATTTGAATATAGGTACGCCTTAAAACTTTTGTGCACTTCTGTCGTCCGAATGTTCTTCTTTTATCCAGTATGAAATTATCTGCAAACGTCTCAACTCATTTGTTTTCGTTTTGTTCATGGGTGAGGGTCTATAAGGTTTTTCCAGCACGACGGCGACGGTGTCCTTCATGAAGTTGAGCCAGGAACGCAGGGAGCCTCTTCTATGGGTCGTATTGGTCGGTACTGAGAATTCAAATAGAAATCTTGCAGAGTTTGAAGTTCTTCTGACTCCCTTCCAATCCAGAAATCTGCGAGGCCGAGTTCCAATTTCACAGTCTTAGCATGCAGTATGAGGCTATACTTGAGGCTCACAAAACTGACCTATGACGTCATCAAATTGTGACGTCGTAGCCGCATTTTGGAATTATATATGGTAAGAGGGGACTTGAAAAATCGCGACTTCCGAGATATATATGATAGAAGGGGCACTTGGAGAATTTTAGCCCTCCGAGCCGTATTATGATACGACCTTAAGGTTACCGGACGGCGGACATTTTTTCCGAAAAACTCCCCGATAAACAGGTACCCTGTTAATAACAAAAATTGGAAAATGAAGAGTGGCTCGTGAATTGAATTTGAAAATAATCATCAGACGAATTTAAGAAAATTGTTTTACACTCACCGACTTTATCAAATTATATTAAGAAAGAAACATTCAAATCATTTTTATTTACAAAAGGCAATATTCAGTGAATTATTTTGAGCGCCAAAAAGCTCCCCTGAAGTCCTTCTCTTCCCCGTCACCACAATGATCGAAAATTTCTGAAAAAGTATGAATCTCAGAGAATTGTTCGACCATATGTTAGGTTATATAAAAGAGGTAAAAATTGGTGATTCTCCCAGTCGGGAAAAACATCAAATCATGGATATGTCTTTCCTCGTGGCTTCATAAGCTAACCTAGTTGTAAGGAGGGATTTTGTATGATAGAGTCTATCCTAGTACTGTATACTGTGATTTAGGCTAATGTCAAGCCTAGTTTAATGGAGGCTATTGTTAGGACTCCATATGGTATATTTGACGTCACTCTCGAGACGTAATTTTGGGACACCAATTTCAGCATGACTCGCAGCCTTAAAATATTGTATTGTATATTGTAGGCGTCTCCTGCTCAGGAGGCAGCCCCTCAAAATCATGTGCACACTATAAGTACGTAAATACATAAAAACATAAATACACGTATTGTTCAATCCATGAGAGTCGATCTTCTTCTTCCTCTTGGTTTCTTCCCTAGAATTTTCCCGAACATTACCGCGCTGAAAATAACCATATAAAAACTCGAAATTCACTTCGTTCATTAGTAATCGCCCATTCTTGTGATTGAGGGGAGAGGCAACATTTTTTTTTTAATAAGAATAAGGGATAGTTGATTTAAAGTGATATGTAATTGATTAAGGTTAATTATTTGGTCAAAAGTTTTTTATACTCCTTCCCTTCTTATATGTGTACATGAAGATCCTTCCAAATCTCCTGATATGAGTCGCTGAAGGATCGAAATTTTTCCAAGTTCCTGATGAAAAAACTTACGGCCTCCTTATTAATTTTCCCGAATAACTCCCCCCCCCCCTCCCGAATCAGAATCCTTCACACCATCATCATCGGTCCTTGTGCTACATGTCTGGAGCCTCGGCGATCCATCAACCAATTTCCTCCACCACTAGTTCCCCGTCTGTACGATCCTCCGCTCTACGTAAAGCCCGTTCCAGGGACTGGTCCGAAATCTCCTTGACCTGATCTAAGCGAACTCTCAGTCTTTTACCCTCGATTTTACCCCGGACCACCAGTTTCTCCAGGTCACCCGAGGGTGGCCAAAAAATTTCAGAATTCGTTGGTCGCAGATAGTGGACAGTATAGTGCTTCTATTCAGTTCGTTGATAATGGATATGTTTGTCCGTCTCGGTGTCCACGGGATTCTCAAAAGACGTCGGTATGCCCACATTTCAAAGGCATCAATGCTTCGCCTGTCGGCAATTTCAATTGTCCACGTCTTAGCTCCATATAACAACACCAGAAACCCACGAACGTGCGCAGCAGCCTCAACTTGATTCGGCGGGTGATTGCGGCATCTTTCTTTTATTGAGCCTCCGTCGTTGTCTACAAGAGATCCCAAGTATACAAATGTGTCTATTCTCTCGTACTCTGGCAACAGGGTGCTTTGAGGCAGCACACACGTTCTATCAACGATCATTATTTTTGTTTTGCCTTTATTGGTCGTTAGTCCAAACTTGGAGCTTTCGTCCTCCATATGTTTTACCAGCTCCGTCATTTCCTCCATGCATTTCGCACATAACGTTGTATCATCCGCAAAGCGAAAGTTACTGATCTGCAGGCTGTCTATGTTGACTCCGCCATTTCTGGAAGATGTAATCACTGTGGATATTAAATAGCGTCGCGTCGGCGAGAGGATGCATCCCTGACGCACCCCCTTTGATGGTTCAAACAGACCAGATTCGTTGTCCTGGAGTTTTACCAGAGCCAAACTATCTTTATACATGTTCCTTATAATTACTGTTAGGTGAGGGGATATAGCTTGAAAGTCAAAACCTTCACAATTCCTTTAGACCACCTCCCGCCACTCACATATATATTATGATTTTTTCAGGTCTCCAAAGTAGGTCAGACGGTCTTGTGCATTCTTCTACATGTCTATTTTCTAAATAGCCCTCACCCCTAACTCTTCGAATATATATGTAGCTCGTTGGTTGGACGTTTTCGAAGCCATATTCCCTTCGCCAACATTTTTCCAAGTCCCTGATATACATGGTCGATGATCTCGCTTCCATTCACATAATAATTCCAAGCGTTTGTGCGGGAAGAGCCGGATTTAAATTTATCATAATCCTTGCACGGAAAAATTGTTTCATTTGTAGTACTTTTCGATCTCTTTACAATTACAAGCTAATCCTCAATAGTACATCTAAGGGTTCATGTACACTTATAATTTCCGTTCTCCTTGGAACCATAATTACGACCTCTTTTCTAAATACTCCTTCCCTCCTCCATAAACCAGGATCCCTACCAAAAAATAACGAATCAGCTATCATAATATGTTTGAATTAGGTATAGACCTGCGCGCTCAATAAAGTTGATATACCTAAATTGAACTTATTTTACGAACACCTCAATCACATTTGGACACAAACTGGAAACACAGTTGCGTCAATTTATGCGTGTCAAAATGATGAAATTAGACTCTCCTGATTCAGATCACAAGGGATTAAAACTCGTTCAGGTTTCAACAACTTTTCAAGTTTACCAGATCTTCCAAAACGTGAGACGATCCCGTTTGTTTAATCTTTCACGATACGTTACCATACGTTTAACCTTCTTCTCGATAAATTTGGGCACTCCCCACGCGAAAGATCGACCACTATGATAATTACCTATACACTATTCAAAATTTCGAATAATATCGACCAGCTGCGTTCGATCAACAATTATAGGAGAAACTTTAACCCAATTTTTGTAACTTATGGGATTTCGCTGGCGCAAAAAAAAGAAGAAAAAAAAAAACATGTTTATTTCGTATACATGTACGTATAGGTATAATACGATGATTATTATACTTTTTAAACGCCGACATTTCCACGACTCCGCAGTGTCGGTATAGGTTACTACCACCAATTATACAATGTACTTAACCTATTCGACAAGCAGGATTTATGTGACGTCTATTCGTCGCCGCTTCTTCGAAGCCATAGAAAATCGTTTTTTTAATATTCGCATTATTATCATCATTAGTATCATAATCTTACGTCGAGTGAGTTACCGTCTTTCTTTCTAACGCCTAGTCGGATAATGCTGAAATCAATGAAAGAAATTGATACTTATTATACTCTTGTTCACACCATGAATTTGATGACGCGACCTTGAACCTTTCATACTCACTCACATCGTTGTCGTTTTTGTTTTCATTAATAACGATTCTTTACCTCCCCTAGCCCCTTCGACGCGCACTCCCACATCTACATAAGCGCGTAGTAATTAAATCGCACTCCTACACACATGTACATAATAATTATTACGATATACGTATAAACGGTTCAATTACGAGTAAATTCGACGACTGCTCTCACAACTTGTTTACAAAATAATAGAGAAAAATGACACTCATTTGTAGGGCGCTTCTCGCTAATCGTATGTGGAAAAAAAATATACATTCTGGAGGTCTCCGAAAAGTATTCCGTTAAAGTTCTATACTATGGAGCAATTACCAACACCGGTGTTTCCGACGGAAGTCGATGAGTACTGACGAAAAAAAAAAAAAAAAGTCAACTGGTTATACCATTAATTTATTTTGCAGGAAAAATACTGACCTAATAAACATGGCGAGATAGGAAAGAGGGAAAAAAGTGGTAAAAATATGTCCAGAAAAAGCGGGCGTGGACGAAATTAATCTTTTCTTTCTTTTATAATATGAAACTGCGAAGGCGGGTCGCCTAAAAGCCCATGTTTGGTAGTCATTTAAATCAAGATTGGTCTACACACGACATAGTATAAGGGAGATAGAAAAGGAACTTGAGAAAAGTGAGACAGAGAAGAAAAGAAAAGACGCGTATTATCCGCCAGAATAATATTTACAAACAAATTACACTACCACTTGATGAGATATCGTGTTATATACAGTAAGTATACGAAACACGAGAAATAATAACTTTCACAGACACATAAAAGACCGGAAACGAAACGTACACGATCCATTTAACGCTCGTTTGTCTCCCGTAACGGTAAAACTTTTAATACCACACAAACGCACACTTACGTTACTCGACATCGTTATTTTCGAGGAAAAGGATTTCTGTATTGACAATTTTCAAATATTTCTGAGCCGTACTAGGTAAGCACAGACACGTGATATACTTCCGAATTCATATCAACGTCAGCGTTTTCCAAGCTTTGAAGAATTTCGTGGAAAAAAAGGGCGCCGCGCCGCGCCGGATGCTCGGAGGAAAAATTTCAGAAAAGAAATTCGCCAAGGTCGAGTATTGGTCACGATCGTCAGCAAAAAAGTAACCGAAACCAGTTTAAAAAATAATCGTGACTTTTTCCCCCTCATATTCCTCTTCTTCATGTGGTTGGCTAGCTATATTTTATTCTATACGTGTAGGAAACGACTATAATCAGCCCAGTAACTTATTTCATCATCGTCAAAAATCTGCCAGTCACCGTACTATAGCACTATGGTCGACACCCAAGAAAGATAGAAGAAAAAATGGTGTCTCACCCTACATATTTTAATATCGTGTAATTATTATTCAAAATCTTATCCGACTATATCGAGACGAAAAAGAGAGAGAAAAAAATAATCGAATGATATTTTGTACGTTTATACGAAAATATTTTCTCATTTATTTTTCCATTTTATAGACGAAAAGTTCGTACCGTAATAATAATTTGATTATTATCGTAATTGTTAGCGCGGTAGCAGCCTCGAAATCAGACTTCCAGTCCGGAACTAGAGAGACTACATTCTTCAAGACTACTGTCTTCCTATACGTAGAGATAGGTAATATTTCAACAATTTGAAACGAGTATTTCTAAGGTATAAAATTTTTATAGCGTAAAACTTTGTACTCCTCTCGCAACACTTCAAAATTATGCCCGATAGGATAAAAAGACAATCTCCTTGAACTATTACGAAGTTTCCTTTTTGATCGAACTCCGTCAATAAAAATCTTCTCTCACCGGCTGCTTTGAAATTACATTCCTTATCAAGGAGAAGTTCAATATTTCTAAATACCAATTGATAATAACACTAAATTTATTGGTTTTCTTTTATCGGCGTATCTTTTTGCTGACAATTTTAGTATTTTATTCTAGGCCTCAAGACTCTCAAAAGTACATTAACCTAAACATACGGATTATATTGGCACCTTCCGAATCGTGAAGAAGATTTTTGAGAAATTTCTCTGACTGGGTCCAATGTTTCATGCAGGGAGAGCGGGGACTATTTGGAAAAATGTCCAGTTCACCGTCCTTCCGAAAAATTGAGGTGGTTCTGAAAGGAACGGCGAGTAAGCTTGCACAATATAATAATTCAATAAATTTTAATATTAAAATTAATTTTAATTAATTTATTAAATACTAAATTTAAAGGAAAATTAATATATTTTATTAACATTATTTATTTTTATTACTAATTAAAATATATATAATACTAGCTGACCCGACAGACATTGTCCTGTCTATGAGGCATAAAAGAGTATCAATTGAAAATTAAAAGTATATCTATAAAAATGAATCAGTATTTTAGTTTCAGAAGCATTCAATGATACGGACAAATATATAAAAACCTTCCTTAGGCTGTTATGAACATAATAAAAAAAAAAATATTCAAATTGGTTCAGCCGTTCTGAAGTTATGCGATCACCAACAAAAAACTGAACTTATTTTTATATAGATTTTTTTATGAACATTCAGACCTACTTTGGAGGACTTGAAAAAATTTAAACTTTTAAATTACATAATATTTCAGAAAGGGGAGGGGGAGGAGAATTCCCAGAAAAATTTCGATCATCAGCCCACAGGTTTATCAGGAACTTGAGAAAATGCTGGCCTTCGAGCTGTTCGAGGAGCATCCTCAACCGGTAACATCCTCCCATTACAATTTTTTCCGCTCTTTTTCGCTCATTTTTCTTCTTGGATATAAGAATAATACATAGTAAAAAATTCTCACATTAAAAAATCGTACCCCCCCCACTAAGCTAGATAAGTCAGGAAAGTTGGGAGTAGGGGGTTTCCGAGAAAATGTCACGTGGAAAAATGTACAAGACGGTCTGACCTCCTTAGGGACTTCAAGAAATTATGACAGACGGAGAAGAGCTCGAAGGATTTGGGAAGGTTCTGACCTCCAGACTATACATGTGAGAGATTCTGGTTTCAGGGGAAGGGAAGCTTTCTGAGAAGATGAACAGGAAGCCTTTAGGTTCTGCTTTAGGGACTCGAGGAAAATTTCGATCTTCGAACATGTCAGAAGATTTGGAAAGATTTTGACATTTGAGTTGTAGACATATGAACCGAGTTCTGTAAAAGCCAGCCAAGCCAACGATAAGGTCTATCGTATAACGACAAGAGCCTTTAATCCAAACTGTTGGCTTGTCGCTTGACCGGCTTTTATAGAACTCGGTTCATATAAGAAATGGAGGTGCTAGAAAAAATTTGACCAAAATAACCAATCTCAATCAATTAACGAAATTAATATCAAACATCCCTTCCTTTCATGAAAAAAGATTTACGCTGATTTCAAGAACGTAATTAGTAGAAGAGATTCGACGATTAGCGAACGAAGTGCGTCGCAAATTTTCACATACCTACGATCGGCAAATTGGTCTTTTCTTACAAAATTCGTTCTCCAAACAGTTTTCGGAAGATTCTTTCGAATCACGGCAAACTGATCGAGTCGTTTTAAATTTTGATAATTTTTTCAAGTACTTTTTATCTTCATTCCTGATGAAAATTATGGTGGCGGGGAGAAAAGAACTTCAGGGGGGCCTTTCGCCCCTCAGAAAAATGACTTCACAATACAATCATGATGGTAAAAGTGAGATAATTTCAATTCAGATAAGCAGCGTAAGGGTTGCGAAGCAATCTTCTTACATTGTTCCCTTACCTTCTTTCCTCGATAAATATTTTACCATCCTTTTGGGTAAAACATCCTTCCAAAAATTTTTCCCACATTTTTCAAATACTATTTTTGAGGCAGATTATATGCAGGCTATCAAACCAACATCTACAGAAAAAGAAGTTCTGCAAGACCGGTTTGTTATTATATACGTATTTTTTCAAATTGCAACTCAGAAAAAATATGGAAATAGAAATTTTTCTTCATTCTGAAAAACGTCTTCAACGAATACGAAACTCAGAACGAGACCGATTACATTCTTCAAATAACTCTTCATTTTGAGTCTCTGTTCATGAATTCGCAAGCAGGTCTACGACGGTTGCTCAGCATTCTTTCAAAATCTCAAAATCGATCTTCATAGACATGGTCTCATACTTACTTTCGTTTTAAAATCTTCGTAAATATTAGTTCACTCGATATCAAATGCTTACACGACATCAAAATCTTCAAACAGTTGTATCATCCATGAATTAAATTTAATCTACAAACACCATTCAATCATCAGCTCTGAGTACGGCTCTTGAAGCGTTCCATTCTAATCCTTATCTCAGCCTTTGAGCATCAATTTCGTGTGAGGGGAAAGTACCAAGAAATGAGTCCGAACAAAACGAAGTAAAAGAAGAGTAAATTGAAAGAAGCTAGAAGCTGTGTACCATTGATTTAGCCTGAGGAGTATCTCCTGCTTCGAGCTTGACTACATCAATTCCTTACCAATCCTCAAACTTTTCTCACATTCGGTTTCAGTTCTCTTGAGTATTCAACCTACTTGACACTCATACTTTTATGAAATCAAATGTCGTTATGTCTTGTTGATGTTTTACATACTAAACCCGAACCATGTTGAATGAATAATTCAATCACTTACCTCGCAAATGGTGAAGGTTCCACATGATAATAGTCGGTAATTTTCTCGCTCATCTTGATCATTCCCGGAAACAGGGTCGAATCTAAGCTCAACAGTCCTCTGCATTCCGAGTTGTACGAAATACCATTCGCGAACGGCATGATAACGAAATTTACGAATAAAAAAAACTTTACAATTTACAACACTTCACCAATTTGACTACGTACAGGTAGATTCAAGAAAGTAAGAATACAAAAAAAAAAAAAAAAAAAAAAATTACAAACTATTTACAACGACGAGCGAAAAAGGCATTTCATCGAACGCGACCTGTAATCAAAAAGCAGAAATTCGAAGATACTTCGCATGAGAAATCATCGTCGTTGAAAGAAACCCAGGGAGTAGAAAAGGGTATTTTTAAAACAAAGATAGCTTCATTAAGAGGATAAGATTCGATTTCCATGTGTGTAGAGCTTATCTACACATTCTACTCGAATGCAAAATATTCCCAGCTCTCGAGAGAACATTTTTTTATTTATTTCATCATTTTACCACGTATATTTTTACGATATGTTTGAAGAGATTTCGTACATAGATTAATCAAACTTTTCAACTATTACCCGACTAACGGGTTGCTTATTTTAATGGCAAAGATTTATAGGAATATAAATATCTTCTTCGGCATTCGGAGGTTTATTGCTGTATTAGTAGTCGATTTTCTTTCCCTTCCTAATCTCACGAGAAATCAGATCTTTACACAATCTACTTTATCACGTTCGTTCATGATAATATTGCTGATAAATTTGGACACGTCGAGTACCCATATTTTCTAGTTTCTTCGCTCAAAAAAAATCTCCGAACTCGATTGAATTTGCACCATTTGCACGCCGCAAACACGAGGTTTAGTAAACGATTGCGAGAACGAGACCGAAGATTTGATGACTCCTAGAAATTGGTCCCACATGCACCCATCCATCTCGAAGTGGAAATTATCAAATTCGTAATTCTTTTGGTAAGCGCTCTCGCTGATCCACTAAGATGTGGAAAACTATACTTTGGTAATTGAAATTCTAGCTACTTACCAAGCATTACTTCATTATAAGATTCACAGAACTGCCATGCGAGTTGAAAAAAATACGATTTAGCGGTTACGAAATTTAAACGAATTACTCCGTCGATATCGGTATTGTTTTTTTTTTCTTATCACACGTCAAAAATACACGTCGGATTTCGTATTATTTCTTTTTGAAACTTTATAATTTTATTTTCTAAATATTATGCACTTGTAACGACGTTGGCTAGCAACCTAACAAAACATGAACTCAAATCGCATCGCCTTCCGCCATTAACTGCATCACTACATTCACTGTGCGAGCTGCCGTTTAATTCGAGGAAAGCAAACCTAAACCAACCTGTTATGGTTGTGATAAATCCCAGTGTACCAACAGTACACACAAATAATGCTACGAACGAGTACTTTTAGAGAAATTCGAATATGTTACTCGAGCACACTGACAACAGTGATCATGATCGCATCCGTCGTAACCAATCAGAGCAAACCTTGGAGAAACCAGCCTGCTGTCCACTGCGCAGCTGCTTTGCTGGAAAGCAGGATACAAAAATGATACGAATTACAAAGCAACAAGAAATTGAGATAGAACAGGCATAGGACAGAAACACAGAACTAATTTTATCATGATTCACTTTTGTTTGTGATTTATAAAACTTACTGCCGAAATAAAAAGCCGAAGTTTGCAACGTTCAAAGAATATTTAGGTATCATTAATAAGGTTTTTTTTTTAAACGAATTTGCTATCTCTATGATATTTTATTTCGTACAAAAGTTAGGGAACTTGGATCTCTACGGATCAAAAAAAGCACATAATTATAGCGGACATAGATTAAAGAAGATGATTTCATTCATGACTAAGAAATAGTTTGAAATACGTCATAGGTAGCTGGGCTTTCTTCCGTTATATATTCGAATGTCGAATAGAGTATTCTTTTAATCGAGGGCTTGGTATGTTTCGCGGAAATTATTATAAAAAGTTGTATTTCTCAAATCTAAAATTGTAATTTTTGTGTGTGGATATTTAGAAATAATGACAGAGAACAAAAAGGTGGAATGGTTCTTAACAAAAAAGGCTTCAATAGCAAAAAATATCTTCGCACAGGATATCGTATTAGTTTTTCTTTAAATACTTATAAGCTATACTGTCTCTCGGAATTCATCTCGGAAGGAATTTCTGTAAAATTAAGAAGAAGAAAAAATTTTCGAGGTTTATACCGATATACTATTACGGATACTACTAAATTCTCATAAAATTTTTGTCTCCTATGAAGAAACTGGATTCTACTTTAAGTTGAAATTGAAAATTGTAAGTAACAATAATAAATGAAGAAAAACACAATAATAAGTATCACATTATCTTCATACCGGAATACGATTTTAACGTTTGAAAATTAAACAGATGCAAAGATTTTCCAACGCAAAATCAAATTTTATCGGTTTCATCTCTTCATAACTACCCCCAATGTTCCAAAATGAGCAATTATACTTCGCTAAAAGATATTTTACTGTGACAAACGAAGTATCTTTCGAGTGATAGGCCTATATGTATTTTTTCTATTATAATACGCACTATTTATACCAATTTTTGAATTCAAAATGTAGGGTGCGTATTATACACGAGTGCGCATCATATTCAAGTAAGAACAGAAAAATTAAATACATACCGGTACAACGATACATACCTAAATTAGATGACAGAGAGAGAAAAATAGATAAAACCAGAAAAATTTTGCACCATTATCGCAGATAAGCTGACGAGAGGGAGAACAAAACAAATTATCGCGGGCTTTTTATGTTTCTTAGGTCGGTAATTCTTCCTAAATTCAATTTTATTTCGCATTATATGATTTGTGTTCATTAATGTTTGTGAATAATATTTTCCCTTCGAGTTCAGTATATACAGCACAAGAAAAACGTTCTACGATACTATTCAACCCTGCGTGTTATACTCGCGTAAGAAAAAAAGTTCTAAAATGAGGTCTTCAAAATAATCTTGCCTGCGTATTAAATACGTGTGCGTATCATGATCGAAAAAATACGGTATATTTATTTGCTACTCTACAATTTAATACAAATTGATTGATAAACAAAGCATTTTTTTTATTTTTTTTATTTTTTTTTTTTCAAAAAAGTACCATACCCGTGCTGGAAAAAGGAAGAAGGGAACTTATACGACTTGGACAATGTCCAAAGTAGCGAGCCATTATAATAACAAATAAAGGTGAGTAAAAAGGCACTTATTTGCGCAAATTGTTACGAGCTTGCAGATATCTGCGAAAAAAAGAAAAGAAAAAAATTTCATTGGCAATAAAAATAAGTAACTTAGGTATGTTACAAGAGAAAAGAGAACGATCGCATGTACCGTACTTGTAAGTTCTTTTACAAACAAATTTCAAAAAATTTTGTTTTCTACATAATGAGAGAGAGAAAGCGTACGCTGACTAAGACTACCAATCTTATCTCGTTCCCTTCTGATTCGAAGGTGGACGCTTAGCCGAGAGAGTCAGTCGACCGAAGCTGGACCAAAATTGTAGTTATCGAGGAGGGAGAAATCAAATTTTTACTTCTTTTTTGATGAAACAATGGTCTTGAAGAAGGAAATGTGATCACCGTTCTCAAGTCTCGAACAAGTGACGTTTAACGATTTAACGTTCAACACCATTAAATAATTTGCTCTGTTTGTAGCCATTCAGAAACTGATCACCGTCCTTGAGTTTCAATTAAGTCAAGTTCAGAGATTTAATGTGAATTACTATTAAGTAATAATTTTCCCTTGTTTTTAGCCATTCAGAAACTGAGAATAAGTTATTTGTTGAAATGGATATGAATCAGAAATAGATGAGTCCTACAAATAGAAGAATGTCGTAGGCCTACTGCGGAGTATGCTGAGGTCCCAAGGTTATTTTAGGGAAGGTTAGCCCACTCTGCCAGGCGCAACACTGGGTCTACAGACAAAAAGTAGGTAAAAAAAATGTAATTTCAAAATTTGACAGAAAAATTCCGAAAGATACCATATCTGAAAGAAAATTTGAAGTAGAATAAATTTTGTTCTTTTGACTTTTTTGAGAAAATCCGTATTTCTGGAGATATTTTGGTTTAAATTTGTATAGATTCATATTATGGCGAATGTTTACAGTGACGTCATTATTGCGGGCTGGATCGCGAGTGGGCTAACCTTCCCTAAAATAACCTTGCTGAGGTCCATCATCCCACCTCTGATTAAGGCGCTAGAGGTAATCTCAAGAATGTAAACAAACACGTGATGTGGTGCTAAATTTTAGAGAAGCGGTGCGACTTAATGTGATTTCGCATTAAGTTGCACCGCTTCACTAAAATTTAGCACCACATCACGTGTTTGTTTACATCATTGAGAATACCTCTAGCGCCTTACTCTGATGTCTGATTACAACGGACAAACATTGTCGCGGCAGCTCGCAGCCGCGAAGCCCACCTAACTTAGAATTATGTTTAGAGCACCTGCAGCCAAAACCCTCCGCTCAACATGGAAATTACATCATCAGACATTGGCCGCGGCTATACGGACGTGGAAGACGGAATACCTGCAATTCCTTAGGGAACGACCTCAAACACAGCGATTTGCTCAAAAAACTACGCCTCTGCCTCCTAAGCTAGGTCGAGGACATTGTCCTCATCTCCGACGATATTCTGAAAAAACAACACTGGCCGTTAGCAGTTATCGAGCAACTCCAATACAGTGAAGACGGGCAAGTACGATCGTGTGTGCTTCGCCTACCGTCAGGAACGAAAAGTCATCCGTCCGCTGCAAAAGATTTACGCGCTCGAGTTAAATGAAGAAGATCAACAGCAGCCAAATCGAGTCAACACGACCATACCTACAAGTACCACTGACGACGACGAAATTGTCGAAGTGTCCGTGGACGTGATATCAGAATCCGATGACGCTGAAACATAAGAAATTTTTTCACAAAGCATCTCCTTTCTTTTATTTTGTATTCTTATTATTACATTAATACGCTCAAGCCTCTACTTACCGATTCAAAAACATGTAACCTTTGCATTAACCTTTCCGAATGTTCCGAAGCTTTTGTCAGTTCTCTCATTATTCACATTTTTCATCATCTTATTATTAGCGGGGAACCCGCTATCTATTTTGTTAGGAGATTACATCCTCAGAAAACGTCCGCGTCCGCGTCCGCGTCCGCAGGTTAGGTTAGGTTACGGGACTTAGAAGAATTTCGAGTCTCGAGCTATATGTGTACATTTTTTTCATCTAGAGAGGTCAACAATATTTTTTTCTTTTCGTTCCGTTGTAGTCATTTGTATTCAATTCCAATCAATATAATCATAGAGAAATGAATATAATATCCACTTTACTTCTTCTCAATGTGTTCCTCATGATACGTAGAAAAAAAAATAAATAAAACAACTTTTATTACACCCACTGGACTGATCGTAATTATTTCATCCTAACCATTGACGTAATTACCCGCCCTTACCACTAACTGAAATAATATCATAATCCTAACAACTCTGTGATTACCTCACTGAACACAGTTTCAAAGAATTAATCAGTTGCAATTTAGATTTTTGAAAAAGATCAAATGGAAAAATTGAAATGAATCGAAACCTTGTTTTGTACCTCATTGAACTTGAACATAACAACAAAGAAAATGTAGGAATTAAGATAGTATCAGGCACGTTCACTGTGTCAGGCCGGTATCAGGCTAAAGAAGTAGCTCTTAAAATTACTCTTATTCCCCCCTCCTAAAGAAAGGAAAAAAAACTTTTTCTCTTTTTAAATCCTTGGAGCAAAAAAGAGCAGGTACGTAGTGATGGTTATCATCAAAAGAGTATCAAGTAAGAAATGACCGAAATTATTCCAAATAGACGGCCAGTACTTCAGCTAATTTTGAAAAATAGGCAATGGGAATAGGCTAGATAAATTTTACTTCATTCTGTAACGGAAGAGACAATTTTTCTTTAAAACGAGTCCTACATACACAACCTGAGTCATTTTTAATAGGTTGGCGAATTTTTTTATTTATCCGAAATATTAAAGCGCAAAAGAAAAGAAAGAAAAAAAAAAGTGGTAAGAACGTAGAAGTACGAAAAAATTATCCAGAGTAAGAAGTACAGTTTACAAAGATTGTCATCCCCCCCCCCCCGTCCACCACCCATAAAATAAATCTCGCATCTTTGAAATAATCGTTTGCTCCGATTTTTTGGAATAATTGCTATCATTCCTTCTTTTTCTTATCTGTAAGTACACGGAATAGTCTACTTATTATCATCAATTATTGAAATCTACTGAGAAACCAGAACTGGAACTTGAAATGTAAAATTTTTTTCTTCCTCTAAGAATACAATACGTAGAAGTCCTACAGCTTTTCTTTTCTTACTGAGATGTGAAGCTCAACATTTTCGAATTTTTCTTCCAAGGTTGGGCTGAAGAATCAACCATTTTCTGTTTTACTCATATTTGGAACGTAATTCATGATTTTTTGATTGGTACCTATTTCATAATTACGGAATACATACTTTCTTTTGCTTGTTTTAAATTTTTGGTCAGGAAGTTTTAATTTCTTGTGATTATTTGTTTAATGTGCGCACTATCGTTCACGATATGTTCACCTACATTTATAAAAATTACTTGTAATTAGGTATATATTTTTTAAAATATGATTCTGAATCGCTTGCTCAGTCTTTTTCTTCTTCGTCATTTTTGATGATTTGCCGTATTCTCTCAAAAAAGAAGACGTTCTTTAATAAAAGACGCAGGTTGTAAATTTGAGACTTCACTTCGACATTGTTTTTTTATTTTATTTTTTTTGGTTGCTCAGTTGTAAGACGCAGCAAATGGAAATATTAAATACACAAAATTCTAACTAACATTAAATCAAGTATTGCCAGAGTCACTAGAAAATACAATGAGAGATAACAAACCCTTTTCGACCTATACTATGCCACTCTCAAAATTTTTGTATAATATAGGTCTAATCAGAGCGCTATGAAGATGAAAACATCGTCCCTTTTTTTGAATAACGCCGTTCATTTCTCATCGAATTAACCTTAAAATTAGCGAACAAGATAAATTTATTTTTAATTAATTTATAGTGAGACGCACTTGAATACAAGACGCACCTCACTATTGGATCTTTAAATCTGGGGAAAAAATTCGTTTTCTTTCAAAAAGAATATAGTAGGTATTTTGCAGAAGAAAATCACCTTCCTTTCATCGAGCATTTCAGATGCGTTTGTGGCCTTCCAATGACTTCACTCAACCCGACTAACTTATTTACGCACCACTCAATTCTACAAATTCATAATATAATTCACCAACAAATTCCGTTCGATCGCTATTCAATTCCACCAATACCGTACCTAATCTGACTTGTAAAATAAGATTGTAACGCCGAGCAAATAACCCTTGTGCAGTTTATAATGGTCGTAAAAAAAAAAAAAAAAAAAAAAAAAGTTTTTGTGACACTAATACACTCCATTTTCACACTATTTTTAAATTTTTCATTACCTAAATGTTCATCTTTTCCCTTCAACGTCAATATACACTCAATTCATATCTTTTTACTGTTTTTAAAAATTGTACATACCCATGAAACTTCGTGGCCTTTCCAAATTCTTGCCGGAGTCCACACTGTGCGCACCTTCGAACCATTTTCCTACAATCTGATTTTTCTAAAACCGGTACTTTGAGATGTAGCGACGAATGACGATGGCGTGGAACGAACTTTCGATAGTGTGTGCTTCTCTGCGGCGCGTACTGCGGGAGTATTGGTGTACGGACGAGATAGTAAAAATTCATTTTCGTGTGTCTATATTTTTCTCTTTCTCTTATCGCCGTACAGCGAACATTCTTCCTAATTTCCCCTTCCGTCTATCCTTAACTAGCTATCTATCTTTTTTTTTTTCTTCTTCTCCTACTGTCTCCTCTTTACGGTAATCTCTCGCAGAAAAGGTGCAGATATACGAGGTTTTTTTTGAGACTTCACCGGTGAACTTTTTGGTCATCGGCGAGGTAGTATGCGACGATATTTTCGACGTCTAAGGACATGTTTTTCGAAGAAGAATTTTGAACTCGTATACCTCGCGCTTTCGATGACAACATGCTCCGCTCTGAACTTTATCGATTATAATATTAACATCAAAATGAAAAGCGTTCTCGGTTATTATCTAGAAAAAAGTGTAAAGAGAGCTAAGATATGCTCAATTCGATGTGACAGTATATCCTGTTGATTATTTGACGATATTTTAATTATCGGAGATCGGTGTATATCATCAACGTGTTTTACGTTTTAATCGATCAGAATAAATTGGTGTCGCGTCAAGAAATTTCTCGAAGACATCGAATTTTCTTTCTAAAATCACATGACATCAGACTGAATGAAGGAAGTCGTGTCCCTAACTTCAGAATAAAAAGATCTCAGATCTATGCGTGGCGCTCGCTAGATCGACCACACTCGATTTAGGGGATGTTTATCGAGTAAGTGAGGCTGGGTTGCTCTATGAGAACGCGAACAACCGTCTTCATTACGCTTTTTCATCAATATCGACATTGAGAAAAGAAAGGACCAAAGTTACCTGGATTCGGAGGATATAGCTGCCGTACGACGAAAAACCAAGTTTGCTATCTAGCTTATATTTCTACGATAGAATGACGAGCGATTCCTTTTGCTAGCCTTGTACACGATTTGGGTATCGTTTGTATACTTTGCTAGTCAAATGGCTGTAAATATTTCGTAGAATGTGTTATTATTTTCATATATTACTCGATGATAACGAATCTCTTTTTCTCGTAATGCCGATGAGCGGCGATGGATATTCTTTTTCAGAGATTACTCAGACTCCGACGAAATTTAGACGCGAAGGTGACTTTATCTAGAAATATATCTATGGTCTGCGAGTTGTCAGTGAAGAATCTTTTGGCCCTATCTTTTTAAATTTCTCTTTTCAGGTTACCCGTAGTCCCCTTCTTCCTTCTAGGTTCAATCGACTGATTCATGCAGTCCAGGTTTACTTTCAGATATGTAAAAGTGTCCATTCACTTATTTCACCGAAATGGACGGAGATTATGTTTATGATTTTATTCCTTCTTTTCGACAAATAGTAGACTCTTAGCTATTAGATTTATAAATTACTGCGACAAACTACTTCCTTTTGTTTGGCGGGTAAGTAGAAACCGTACCAGCGACAACACTAGCCTCAATTGTCAAGATATTTCGTATAGCCTACGTGATTTCAAAAGGTGAACCAAAAACTGACTGTGGTCTATCTTCAGTTACTCACGCCTTCAGAAAGATGTATTCATGCTCCAGGATCCCCGATCGAGCTAGCCCGGGTCGGTCCTCTCAGGTTGAGGGGAGATTGAGGTGAGAGTCAAAACATCTGGATGGTGGTCGTGATTAGGTCGAAGTTTAGATTTAGTTACGACTTTTTTCAATGAAGTACGAACTTTTGTCTCTGTCTCGCTTATCCTGTTAGAGTCGTGTCAACAAGTTCTATAAATTTTTATGTCAAGGTGTTATGTGTTCGTACTCGTTTGCTTCTACTCATACGCTGCTACATCACAACTTGTAAAAATTTTCTTATTCCGATTTCACTATCTCATTCTCACTGCATTTCGTATGGGTCTCTTCCTAAATCAATGGAAATATTTAATAGGCTAACAAAGTTTTGATAATTCACTGCTTACCTACGCATGCCACTTCCTAAATCAATACAAATCTTTAGAAACAAATTATCAATAATTCAATCATACTTTCAATCACGCAAATACCATTGAAAACGATTGCGAAAACACTGCAGTATTCTTTCTCAATCGATCAGTTGAAAATTTTTAAAAACGAATTTTCAATAATTCTATCATACCTACTTTCACTCACGCGAATACCACCAAAAACGATTACGCTTTCTAACTCAGGTTAGAAATAAGAACGAATTTTTAAAAGGTAGGCCTACCTAATTCTGATACTGTCACTCACGCAAATATGTACGAATATTAAAAAAAAATTCGAGGAGCCAAAAACCAATTCACTGATGGCCAAAAACGCTACCTAGTATTCTTTCTATAAACCGAAGCTAGGTACGTATTGAAAATACTGAGAAGAATGACGGAAGTCCGAAACGACTGATCTGATACTCTCGCTTTCGCGTCAAACATACGAGTAGGCTTATGTCCGAAGGTTAACAACCCCGATTACTCAGCCTTTACTTGGTTTTGAGCAGTTGTTACGAGCGGTTACGAACTGCCACGTGAGTGGCTCGTCGATTAGACAAGGACTTCCCTTAGCTCTGAACGGAATATCTTCTTTCTCTGTCGTCGAGCAGTTGTTATGAGCGCTTACGAACGTATACGCGATTACGCGCTGCCGCGTGAGCGGCTCGTCGATTAGACAATGACTTCCCTAGCTCTGAACGGAATATCTTCTTTCTCTGTCGTCGTTTCACGTTCGGTGTACACGTTATATGGGCAGCGCGCATTCCAGGTACTGGTAATCAGTTATAGGATTTGAAGGAATGAAGAACTGATGATTTCTGCAAGCATAATTAGCTGTTGAAACATTAGCTCTCTGTGTCCACGAAATGTTTGTATCATCACACTGTTATCTTCGTTTCACGAAGATAGCTGATCTCTTGTTCTTAAACGTATGCAGCTTATCGATTCAACAGATTTCTTCTACCAACAGAAAACGATACTTTAGATTTATTCAAATCCACATTTAGAATCTAATCTTGAGAAGACTAATCTGAAGAATCGATTAAAATTCTCTAACAATGGTCTACAACAGAATCGTATGAGAGTACCTAACGAATTATCTACGTACCTACATACATTTTCATATTGAGAGTAAAAAATGGGAAAAATTGTCATAATGATTTATTTTTTAGGGACAATAATTTGTCCCACCATGCAATTGTTCCTCGGTAAGTTCAATTACTGAATGTTCTAATCCTCATAAATAGTCGAATTCTTGCATCATAGGTTTAGTCTATTTTAGTATATAGACATACTGACTACTTCTTGTTTTTTACGTATTCATAGGACATTATATATATAAATACTCTCCCATTGTCACATCTATATCAAATCGGGCAGTAAAATGTCTGATGAAAGAGAAGATCATAGACGAGAAGAAGCAAAACGATTTTGAAACATGTGCGCAGGAGAAATTGTTGAAGAATTCTATCCTAGACGGAGATGAACAGGACGAATCCGAAACAGTGTCTGGTGAGGAAGCAAGTTCAACGTCGTCCTCGCTGAACTCAAACAGGTACACCGCTTCGGAACAATCAACTCTACCCGGTGTGGTAATCCAAAATATGGAATCCGGAGCGATATTATATTATAATAATCATCCGCAGTACAATTATTATGGAGGTACACCGGCGCACGAGAATGAGAAAAATGCTGATTCACATTTGAAAAACATCATTTTTGAAGCTGTTGCACTTTGTTCGAATGTGGCTGGCTACAACATCGACCCATCAGACTTAGAAAGTGTTGTGAAAGTATGGCAAGCTACCACAGCTTGCTCAAAAGATGCCTACCAATGGGCAAAAAATTTATTAAAGAGAGTGAGCTCTAGGAATAATACCTCTACCCAGATGCCTTCCTCGTAGTACGGGTATACTACACTTATAGGTTATAGGTACTTGTATTTACTTTCCTAAGTCATTTTTTTCGAATAAAAACCATTGCCTCACAGTTTTTTTCCTGTGGAACGAGAGTACCGCGGTTCGAATCTCACTGTCGACATGAAACGCTCTAGCTCGGAGCGCGAGATGAAGTAGGCTAGTAAATATTATTAGTTTTACCGATTATAAAGTGATTTCTCGACGTGATCAAAGTATCTATCAAGTATTTTCAGATATCCAGCTATCAATATCAAAGAGGAGCAGATATCAATAATATCAATATCCAAGGAAATTTTCAAATTTTCTTGAACCAATAAACAATTTACCTAAAAGCAAAATAGCTTTTCTGGCCTGCTTTGAACCTTTGAAACTTCCGACTTCGTAGTTTGAAAATTGAAATAGATAATATAACTTATTAAAATTAATATCGACATCTCAACGTTTGGGCAGATATCGATAATATCAATTATCAATATCATTAGTCTTCACGACCTACTGCTGTTGATTACTAATGTGACCATACCATTTTCTTAAGGACTGCCATTTGCTACTTCCAGGTCAGTGGTACTAGTAACACATTACATTACAGTTGGTGACCAGTCGATGACCACTCTTACACTCTCCATATACAATGTAATTGTTTATTACTTTCACTTTCATGACAAATTCCTTCATTCCTTGATTCTTTGAACACGGCAAACCATTTTTAATAATTTTTGGTATAATCGCGTCCACATCAGAAGAGTTGTTTTGTTCCGAAGAGAAAAAGAAGGAGTATTCCTAGAATTGATCTTAACGAAGTAAGTTTATACTTATAGACTGTCTTCTAAGATTAACCACAAGTAGAATACCTAATTAATGTGATCAAACCCCGTATTATTTAGAAAATTCTGCAGTGGATTATGAACAATGACTGTGGTGTGAATCGTTTCTGTAAAGCTGTATTTCCTTTTCTAGAATGTCTTCATTATTCCTAAATTTCCTCGAGAAAAATCGTTCGATATTTGACGCGCTTTCCTCTACGATAGACGTTACAACGTTGTTGGGTGAAGAAATAGTTCAACGACTTCCAGACCGCAAATCAGCTTCAATTTCTGTAAAAATACGAAATGTTGGAAATGAATCTTATTGTGCGAAGCAATGTGAAGAGGCCTTAAAGTATTACAGGTTCAAAGTGTGGCGTGGGCTCCCAACGATAGTGAAGAATTAGGTCTAGCTTATGGCAATCGTTCTGCGGTGTTATTTTGTCTTGAGAAATTCGAGCTTTGTCTCTTGGACGTAAATCGCGCGTTGAAGAATCATTTGCCCGAACGTTCAAAACAGAAGCTGCTTGCTCGGAAAACGGATTGCTCGAAGCGAATTAAAAGCGCCAATGAATATAAATTAGAAACTAGAAAAGTGAGATTATTATTCCTTTCTATTTCATTATTGTAAGCAGGTGTTCACGAATTCTTAATATTGATTTCATGTAATAGATTTCGAGTTCTTTGATTCCTTGAAATTTATTTAAGAAATATGAGCTGAAGAAAATAAGTTCAAAAAGTGTAAAAGGAAGAAACTTTGGTTTCTACTTACCGCATAATTGTACCAACGTCCAAAAAACTGATTTCCATTGTTAATTTATATCGTTCATACAAAAATTTACAGGATCAAATCGCAAACTCAATCGAAGTGAATGTAGCTCACAAGAAATTTTTTCTCCCCAGTGAGATAGCCATCGACCAAAGTGATTTAGCCATCAATAATCCATCGCAAGACAACCCTATTTGGAGCACCAATTTGGATAACCCTTTATTACCAAATTTTTCATCCAAAATTAAATTCCACCTCAACGCAAAATGGGGACGTCATTTGGTTGCTACTAATGATATTGCACCAGGTAACCTTGTTTGGGAATAGTGATAAATTGGGGGAATTACTTATTATATCTCGTGAATTCGAATGTTTTGATTAACTGATTTTCAGGGGAGGTATTACTCATTGAAGATTTCTCTGCGTTCAGAATTTTTAACAAAGAATTGTACACTCATTGTGCTTATTGTACAATCTGGTGTGAAGCCCTGATTCCTTGCCCCACATGCTCCATGGTAAAGAAATAATGACTTTTCAGTGATTGTATAAATAGACTGTTGTTGGGTGTGATACTACTTTACAAGTTGTATGTTCACAGACTGACTCGTATTCCGTTGAGTCAATCTGCTTTTAAGAAAGAATTACTTACCATAAAACACCTGGCTAGAGTGAATGGAGTCAATGTCGACGTTGACGTGATGGTTCGGAGGAAAGTTACGAGGAGCCTTCTTGATTCCACCACCTCCCTCCCCCGAGACACGATCCGTGATCGCCGTTTGCGTTGGATCAGTCTCCCTTTCCTGGGGAATTTCTCCCAGCAATTGGGTCGGGCCCTTCGCCCGTTTGGTTTCAGACCCGCGTTTTACAACCTCACCACAGTCAAGAGGTTGTTTGTGAGACTGAAGGATCCCATACCGGTTGATGAAAGGAGTGGTGTTTATAAGATGGAATGTGAGGATTGTGGAGGCTTTTATATTGGTGAGACCAGCCGCCAGATGAAAGTTAGAGTAGCTGAGCACCTGAAGTCTTGGAAGAAGGGACGCTTAGGGGAGTCAGCTTTCGCTGATCATTTAATTAACAGTGGCCACAGTTTCCGCGAGGGATCCGAAAAGCTCCTCCATAAGGAGAATTCCTACCGTAAACGTATCGCCCTCGAGAATATAGAGATACTGCGTCACCTCAACACTGACGGTATCACTATACTCAACTCGTATATTCCGGAAGATGGCTTGATCGAACAGGTTTATGATTCACACCGTGATTTCTCGTTCGGACGATCTTAATACCTCTTCCTTCTCATTCGTTCGTCAGTTGCTTTCATTTCAGGTTTGAAGATGGTTGTTTAACCGAAAGCGCTCCCTTCGTTTTTATTTTCTGCGGTTTGCATTTGTTTACTCTCCCCTTGGAGTATTCGTTTTTTCGTTTATGATGGATAGCCGTAACCTTAAGGAACGGATTCGTCTAATTGTATGTTCTTCTTCAGCAAATGTTTTGCAGTGAGCATTGCCGTCAAGAAGCATTTGATTTGTATCATTGCACAGAATGTAAGATACTACCTATGATCCAGCGATTGGTCCCCTATGCTAAGTTTAAGGAAGATCTGATGCTAGTTCTGCAACTATTCTTGGTTGGTACAAATCAAGACTGTCAGTTAGACACCTTAATAGAAGATCCAAACGTATATGACAGTCTTGATGGAAGAAAGAACTGCGTTGGAGTATAGTATCTTAATGATTACTTGTCAATTTTGAACCTACTTTGGAGAATGGACAAGGACCCTTCAAATGTTGATGAAAAAACTACAGCTGCAGGTCTCATTTTCTTTGGACTACAGCATATAGATTTCTTTAAGAATTTTTCAAATGCTGAAAAGGTGAGTATATTATAATTGATTTTTCAATCAAAATTTTGATGCATATATTATATAAAATAGGACATATGGTACTCAACTCAGATGACCTGGTTTATGATTTTTGTTAATAGCGAGAATATCAAACATTACTACATATAGTAATATTAGGGTTTTTCACCTACAAAAGTAACATCTAAATACTGAGCTCTCCAAATTTTATATTTACATACTCATTGTTAGGATTGCAGTCTTTGCAGTCAGTAGCCTAGATAGGCTGCATAGTTTCAGTTTCACTTTTAGAATTTTGAGCATTCTTTATTTATTGTTTGAAAAATATTTTCTTCAAGAAATATGAACTCATCATGGCTGATTCAGCTTATAATTCTTCATATCTTGTGATTTTTTTTCTACAACCTCAAAACCTGAGGGAATAGTTGACACCTTTAAAACCATCAGAAAGTTTTTCTTAGAAAGATATGGGTAAGTGAAAATACAGAAAATAGGCCTACTTTGCGCTTACTGTCACATGATTTTGAAAGAGAAACTACATTATTTTTTTCTCTTGATGACGGATGAAAATCAGAGTTTTTTGTATGTTTAAGAACTAGTGGCGTTAAGAGATCTTCATTTTTCTATCTATATTCAAGATGAAAGAAAGTTTAAAAACGTATTGTACCTTCAACATTGGAGCAAGCCTGATGTAAATTGCATCTTATTCAGTAGGCCTATATTATTCAGGAAAAAGAAGAAAAAACTTGAATAAAGACCTTCTAATTTCTACTTTTGGTGTTTATGATTTTCTTACAGCGTATTGGCAATTTCACTGATATTGAGTTGTTTGCTCTATTCCTTTTGTATCACCATTTATCACTTATACCACAGTACTGTTGTGGTTTGGATATTGAGTTTCTGGGACTTGGGCCAAGATCTGGTTTCAAAACAATTGGTAATGGTATTTGCTCGTACCAAAGTTTAATCAATCATTCCTGCAACCCCAATACATTTGTGCTTGGAGATAGCGTCAACTTGTTTTCTCTTTGAGACCTATCAAAGCTGGCGAGCAAGTATGTACTTTTTTTTTTTTTTTTTTTCTCTTTTCTTTATTAAATGAGTTTTTTAACAACAAATGACCTGCTGTTGTAGCACGTGCTCCGCCAACATTTTCATTTTTTTACCAATTACAAGTGCAGCTCACATCAGTGGGAGCGTGTTCTACCTCAAAAGCGTGCAAAGGGAGGGGAAAAGGGAGTTCACATGGTTTACACATTTCCCAAACAGTACCCTGTAAAAGAGTTTTGTCAGAAATTATTGTGAAACAAAAACTATCACGTGTAGACATTTTTCTGATATCTTTTAAAAGTACTATAAAAACAAGTCCAGCTCATTCTTTGTTTACATCTACCAGTAATGGTAATCCACATGAGATTGAGGGGAGTAAAGAGGTAGCGCGTTCTACAACAGCACTCAATAAACAGCATAAGTGGATAAGAATGTATTTCAAATACTATGTTCTTGAACAGATTTTTGTCGCGTACAGTTTTACTTATTCACTGAGAGATCGGAAGACACGCAGAGAATTCTTTCAAAACTCGTACAAAATGGTTTGCCAGTGTCGAGCCTGCACAGAAAATTGGCCTACATCCGAGGTTTTATTAAAGAAGAAAAATATATATCTGACATCTGAGTAAGTAAATTATCAAATTTTAACTGGAGACTTGTTTTATAGGCGCGGGGGGAGAGATTTTTAACATTTTGGCGTCCTGCCGTCCAACAAAAATTGACCTATTCTCATGAAGATGTTGGACTTGTAAAAATTCTGAATATGAAGCTATACTGTACATTTGACAAATATCAAGCTATAGTATGATAGGAGGGGAACTTGGAAACACTTCTACTATTGATCAAGTAGTTGAACTAAAAATTCAGACCTTATGGAACTCCAATATTTTCAATTCAATTCTCAATATCCCAATATCAAACCCCATAAAACAAGTATCTTAATTGAGTACTGTCTGAAGAAAAGTTTTTGTACATAATTTTGTTGTTTTGCGGTTGCTGGATCTAGACTCCAGAAGGTAGGTAAAAACTCTTATGGGGTAGTACACAAATGATGCATTGTGCGAACTTAGAACATTATAGTTTCAGGAATAATTTCTCAAAAAGTTCTAGAATTTGTCTCCTGCTATGGGAATGGGTATGACAATCATTACAATATCATGTTTCTAAAAATGTGAAAATAATGTTCCGTGATTATTACAACATCCCTGCTGTACAAAGTTTAATTGACATAATAGCCATTTGAGTTTAAACTTTGAGTTGGGGAGTTGGTAGCCCTGACAAAATTCACCTTTTTCTTCCATGCTTTTTAAATGGAGGACTTTTGTCCGCCATAATTAATCGGATATCATTTTTTAAAGCGAGTACAAGCACAAATTTTGTAATCCATGTTATTTACTTTAGATACAAAAAAAAATATAGCGATGGGATATTGAAAAAATAACGGCTGTCTGAAAATCAATGTACAAGCATACATAAATTCTCTTGTGTTCACCTTTCCAGTAGCGCCCCCTAGTGAAGGTTTAAACCCCAATACCAGCAATCAGAAAGAAACATTCTTTTTTAGTCATTCAAAAGATACAGTTTGCCTGATTGTCAATTTTGATGTATATTAATTCTACTTTGTGCGTAAAAGTGGGGCACAAACCTCTTCTAGCTTGTTGCAGGCTGCTTGTTTTTTTTTTTATCTTCTGAAATGTAGTTGAATATAAAGAATTGAAATTTGATTTTGCCTTCATTTTCTCATCTTCTTATATGATAATTGTAACCGTTTTATATTGTCCATTTTATTTTGCTAGCAAGAAAATTATCAAAATGGTGGAAAAAATGCATCACTGGTTTCTGTTCAAAAAAGAAGCGTTTGAATACATTTGGTGTTTCAAGGAAGACGAACTGAAGAAGGCATTGGAGTTTAACAAAAAGATCCGACAGTATGTAAAAGAACCGTCGTCGACTATTTTTCTGTGCGAATATTTCATTATTGAATGCATGAAAAAAAAAGGTCCTTGCTATTTGTTGTCTTTGAGTGAATCCGAGGCTGAAGAATGGAAGACACTCAATAATTTAAAGTAATCTGTATCGGACCTAAATATTTATGGTGTTCTATCTATTTTCATCTTTATACTATTTTGCTGATAAATTTTGAATTAAAATTCAAAATGGTTCTTAGAGACAATGTGTTCTTTAGAAAATGTAGTGCGATAACCCATCTTTTTTTCTTCTTTTTTTCCTGTTGAAATTATGATGTAAAATTAATGTTTTTTTATTTTCTTATGACTGATTTTGCTAAAAAATCTCATGGTAGGTATCTAATGTTTAAATTCATGAAAAGTCTATTTTTGTAAAATGGTTTCTAGTTAGGTGCTCAGAAAATGTGAAAAGGCGTTAAGAATGTTCAACAGCTGTGAAAGCGTCTATTATTTTTAAACTTTCTGCTAATCAAAATTACATGGTGTAAGGTTATCACATGTTCACTGACTAAATTGGAATATGTTCGAAGAACAATAAATTATTGAAAGAAATATATATTGTCACTGTATGAAGGCCTTTCCTTTAAGATTTGTTTGATATGACCTCATCTATCAAAACTTATTCTGGAGGAAGAGAGTTTTGAAGCAGCTATATTCATTTGTTCCTTGTTTAAATTACCAAACTGGGTCCTATTTGATTTTGTAATTTTTTATCAAGTAGAATAAAGATATTCGTTTTAATTCTTGCATCAGTTGAGTAAATAATTGCACATAGGTACGTACACAAAAGTAGTATAGGCGGGTCTTTACCCCATTTTCCCCATGATAAAAATTCATTAAATTAACAGAAAATACATTCAAAAAAAAAATTAATGCACAAACGTTTCCCAAAAACATTCAGACATCATTTTACTCGTTTATCATACTTTTTTCAGAGAAAATCACCGATCTAGCATAAGAAAATAGACTTTTTACAAATTATAATTTTCTAGACTGCATATTTGTTCTGACTTGTATTTCAGACTTTTTTCAGAAAAAATCACCGAAATTGCCATTATTTTACGAAGAATTATACTTCAAAATTCATTCGGGTCTTTACCCCATTTTCCCCATGATAAAAATTCATTAAATTAACAGAAAATACATTCAAAAAAAAAATTAATGCACAAACGTTTCCCAAAAACATTCAGACATCATTTTACTCGTTTATCATACTTTTTTCAGAGAAAATCACCGATCTAGCATAAGAAAATAGACTTTTTAAAAATTATAATTTTCTAGACTGCATATTTGTTCTGACTTGTATTTCAGGCCTTTTTCAGAGAAAATCGCTTGTTCAAACAATTATAAAAAGAGTAAGGGTCCTATAAGGGATTTTAATTATTTTCATTTAGTAAGGCACCTACAAGGGAATTTTTGAGAGATTTGGATTTGAAGATTTTAGTTATTTTTGTGTAAAAAGTTGAGTATTTATTTTCTTAGAAAAGAGTAAGGGTCCTATAAGGGATTTTAAATTCTTATCTTTTTACAACCCAATCCAACTAGAAATCCTTCAATTATTTTTTACTCATTTCTCAGCCTCTCCAAAAATCCTAAATCTTCGAAATGTTTTTCTCTCTAACTTATAGAATCTTACGACTACTCCGGTTATGAGCACGTATTTAGAACGTATTTTTTTCGAAGTCTAAAGTTAAATGTATTTCTCAACTTATAGAATCTTACGAGTGCTGTTATGAGCACATATTTTAGTAACACGCTATCGATCGAATAAAAAGTTAAAAGTATTTACTTACGCGCTGTCGATCGAATAAAAATTTTCGAAACTTAAAGTTTGATGCATTTCTTATGGTTCTCTTTCTAGCTAATGGAATCTTACGAATGCTCTGGTTATGAGCACGTATTCGAATCTTTTCTGTAGGTTCTAGCACTGTATATGGACCGAATCAAAAGGAGAGTGCATAAGACATCATTAGTTAGAGAGAGAAGAAATTACATCAAACATACCCTTTAATTTACACCCAAACATAATGCATCGCGTATTCTTAGAGCACAAACATGACACAAAGGTAATTTTGTTTTATTATGAACTGAACATGATACGAAAATTATTTTACAACGAGTGGCTTGATTAACCTCGCATTTTTATGGACTTATAATAATAACAATAATAATAATAATAAGAAACGCATTACTAAGTTTCAAAAGTAACGGCAGGTTTATTTGGATCGGGTTTATAAGAGAGCGCATTTAACAATGGTCTCATGAATTCGTCAAGAGGGACGCCGAAAACATTCAATTCTTTTACTCGCTGAAGAACTTCAAGTGGATGGACTTTACTATCGACTATCTTATGAACCACACCGACACTTTGGCAAAATGCGTCGAGGTATTCTTCAAAATTCATTTTAGAATAGAAGCTACTCTGTTGAAAGCTTTCATCAAGTTCTTTAAGTAGCGAAACTACTTCTAGACAATTTTTATGTTCGTTAAGAATCCATTTGACGAGTGCTGCTCTTCTTCGAATCTTGTTCTCGTCATTATCGCGAGATTTCTTAACTTTTGGATTTGTACATCCTGTCGCTGAGTGTCCGAAATTCAAACAATGTTCACAAAAACTTGGTTCGTCGAACTTAATGATAAGCCGATCAATACATTTTCTGACTCGCAGGGACCATAGCAGTTCGTCCAAGTCTGTTAATAATTTATGATTTTTATTCTTCTCATTTTTCTGGAACAGTTGAAGAGTAATTTTGAATACTTCATTCTTGAGTAGAAATAGAAATCATCAAAACGTTTAATCGCGAAACGAATTCAGACTGAGAATAATAAACAAAAATCCTGATTCAAGAAAGAAGAAAAAACTGTACGTTCTCCCATACCAGCGTGTAAACGTCTCATATATAAACGATCGGGTGAAAAAAGGTGTTGAGAGACAGACGGCCATATATGACCGCGAGTAAACATCTCATACAGTATACTGAGATGAAAATATTCTAAAACTTGGCTACAAATATTTTTTTTATACTCTTCGAATTCCGTAAAAAAATACTCAACATAATCCTGTCTCAAAATATCGAAAAAATTAGAATTCAATTAAATTCGATGCACGGCTGAGTATTTATCAAAAAATAATTACATCATATTCAAAAGAAACAAAAATAGTGCAGTGAAAATATTCAGAAGCTTGGCTACAGATATCTTCGCACAGATTGGAACGAATTTTGTCTTCGAAAAATAAAAGAACTACAAACACACGTAAATGTCCTTGGCGAGGAAGTATACTTCCAGATAACGAACGTGATGTAATCCAAGAAACGTCTTAGTCATCGACAGCTGATACTTTGTTTTCGTAGTTTGCATCGAACGATTCTAACTCACTAAATTACCATGTCCTTGACGACGAAGTGCACTTCCACATAACGAACAGCGTATAATCGTAAAAAACGTTCATCGACAGCTGATATTGTGTACTCGTAGCGTACGAAAAACTTTCTCATTTTATCAATCTCTCGCTAGTAAAAACCTTGACGAAGAAGTACAGTTCCTGATAAGATCGTATGAACTCTTCTCGTAACAAGAACTGATTCGTCTTCGTAGCTCAAACTCAAAGGAACCTCATATTGAATGAAAAATAGTGGTGTGAAAATAACTTTGTTACTCTTCGAATTTCGTACAAAACGCTCAACATATGGGGAAAAAATGAGAATTCAACCGTACTGAAATTAAATTCGATGCACAGCTGAGTATTTATAAAAAATAATTACATCAAATTCAAAAGAAACAACTTTCATCAGCTAATTTAAATTCGTTCGAATAGAATTTACGTTTCGTTTTTCTATCGATAGGAATTGAAAAATAACTATTTTTCTCATCTTTGTATCATGAATTATCACTCAAATGACGTGAAGAAATAGCTTAGAATCGAGTACTCATTGGATTCCTAACCTGCATTAGAAAAAAGAATCAGGAAATCAGGGAAGAGATTTGAGCGTCTTGATCGTAATTTTTGGTTCAATCAACTCACAATAATTATTCAATTTCGTAAACATTGAACAGAATTCACGAATTTCACCTTCAAAAAATAAAACTTATACCCTGAAAGTTTTCATCGGTATCAAAATTGAATCGTTCAAATATGATCAGTGCTGAGAAATCAACTCTCGAAACGTGTACTCCCTATCAAAAGATATCAATATAACCAATCTTCGAACCTGCTCGTTTCCTAAATTACTAAGTAGGTACTCTAGTTCGGTAAAATTCAATGTACATGAATGAGAAAATTATTCTTACTAACCAATTTCTCTTCGGTTTTCGCCAGTTTTGTAATAGTAAGTTTATGCTCGTTCTTTTCTTCTTGTAACTCTCTTCTCAACAAATTATTTTCAATTTTTAGTAGATCATGAACCTTCAAATGTAAGAAAAAATCCTTAGAATACTGCAGTAAAGGAAAAATGATAAGGAACGAGATAGTTAACGAAGAATATAGACTCGCCAAGACATCAATGAACACAAGATAATTAGTTCTGACATGCAAAAATTAGTAGGAATATAAACTTCTATGCACAACTAAAACAAAACTGGTTAGCTATGAAAAAATCGAATAGGCACATCAAATTTTTCTCCTGTAGTACTTCAGCTTGTTGTATCGAAGAAATTGATTCCCCCCCCCAAAAAAAAAGAGTTAAAACAGAGTAAAACTAGTTCAGCCATACAAATATTAGTGAGGAATTATAGAATCTACAGAACTATCGATCGTTAAGAAATTGATTCCCGATAAGAAAGCGTTAAAACACAATAAAATTAGTTCAGGCATGCAAATATTCGTGAAGTTTAGAAAACACAAGCTCTCAAGTGCAACTCATGAACAAAATTTCTCACCTTATAATGAGACGGTTTCACCGATTCGGCATAGTCAACGAAACTTCTCTGATAAAAAAAAAAAAAAAAAAACACAACATATACTCATGCAAAGATAGAATTCACAATAGTTATCGAGAAAATAAAGAGACACAGAAGAAGTTGAAAACTGACACCAAAAAATTCGAACCGATTTGATATAATAAATACGTACGTCGTATTTTTTCTCATCTTTCTTCGCCTCCTCGTTCGCAGCTGAACCGATATCTCTGATAACTGCAGTTGTTCGAAATTGTCGGGCTGGAACCTGAAATAATGAATCGTCAATGCAACGCAACAGAACGTAATGAGTGTAATATCACCAAAGTCGGTAATTACCGGCGAAATCCAAAGATTTGACGGGTACAATGGAGTTTGTTGAACAGCTGCGAATTGATACTTGACAATACTAGTGGTTCGCTGTAAAAATAATCATTCGTTAGAAAAGATGGACCGGCAATATTATTTAGCAGCTAGAAACAGTGGAAACTCACCATCAAGGAGGAGCGGACAGTAACTCTTATAAAAGTATTCATTTAAAATGGTGGACACCGATTTCAAAGTAGCAGCCTGATCTAGCGAAGGAAAATTCAATAATCGTGACGTCGTTCTCAAACTCTGCTGAAGCCGAACATATCATGCAAATACTTCTTCAAATTGCATGCACAGCCGAAATACTGCTCTACTAATCGTCGTACCTCGCGAGAATACGAATTAAATCGATATTCGGATGGCCGCTGCAGTTATTAATATAAGAATACCATATTTTTTCAAGATTCCCGAGGAAGTGGAAGGTTTCTAGTTCTGGTCAAACACGGAAAGAATTGAACGACGATCCCACAACGAGGATGGAACTTTCTCAATACTTAAAACACGGCACAGGTACACAGTATTCGAGAATTGAGCACGAATCAAACAATGTGAAGAACTGAAAGCGCTGAATGGGAAATCCCAAACTACAGTAGATATAGAAATAATACAGAAAATTATTGATGCGAATTACATAGCAACTTTCATGAAAGATGTTGTATTATAATTATTTGTTCCAAATTAAAAATTTTCTTTTATCAACATTCCGATTTAGCCGACACGAAGTTGCCAAAAGTCCGTGATATCCTTCTGCGAGAACGTGACGCATGTCAGCATGTGATTCGAATAACGTGAGTGATGAAGTTGTGAAATCATCCGGTTGAAGCACTATTGTCAACCAATTCATTGCTTTTACTTACAAAAATTCTGTTGTATTAGGTTTTTGTGGAAATATTACATACTTTCGAGACTATGAAGTTCTCGAGAAAAATTTTCCATATTTTTTATTAAATTCTGCGAAATTTTTTACTGTACCAGAATTATTTTTATATTGATGACTTGATTGGTTACTAACTTGTAATGTAGAATAAGTCTTATCTATCATATTACTCTTAGGTTGACTTTGATTTTGACAAGATTTATTAGTAATTTTATTTGAATCATATATAATATCAGACTTTACAGCATTTTTAAATGTATATTGACCTAGGCAATTTCTAGTCATTTTATAACTTATCTTCCTATTATTGTATGGTATTTTATATTCTTTTAAATATTTTAGAATAGTCTTTTCAGTTATTTTATATTTCAAAGAAAAGCTTCTCACACTATTTTTCTTAAAGTCATATTCTTTTAATATTTTAATTAATTCGTTAGGAGTCATTTATTTATATAAATTTTATTTCTTTTACCATACCATACTACCATACAATATTACCTTATTTCTGTACCATATTACCTTACCTTACCATACCTTATTACCTTACTTTACCTTACCTTACCTCACCATACAATATAAAAATATAAAAATTTTTTCTAATAAATGGAAAGTCAAATAAAAAGATATATGCCTAATAAAGTTGAGCTAGAAGGCTTAGATAGGATAATTTCAAAAAATAAAGAATTGGAAGAATTGATAAGAAATGAGGAAAGTAATCTAGCGAGAATAATTCAAGCTATTGATGGTTTAAAAAATATGAATACTAATATGAAAACTATTGTTAAACAGTTCTTTATAGCTCTACAGCAAACAAGTATGACTTCAGATATTTATAAATATGCCAATTTTAAAAATCAGGAGTTGATAGAAAATCTACTTGAGAGGGAGGGAAAATATAAGAAAATCATAAAATCTCAAGCTGAGAAACATAATGATAATTCTGGAATTGAAGAACTAGATAATGTTTTCTCAACAATTATTGTAGAATCTAAAGAGAAAAAATTATCAAAGTATATGAAGAAAACCTTGAAGGATATTAAATTTCATGATGATTTTAAGCCTATATTTTCAGAAGTAGGAACTAAAGAACTCACGCCTGATGAATTGAAAAATATGAAATCTAATCCTAAAAAGGGGCCTAGATTTAATAATATCAAGAAAATAACAACTGTAAATGTTCCTAGTCTGAATAATGACGCTACTATTATACAGAATTAGAAACAGAATTTGGTAGCTGGTGTAAAGAATCTTGCAAAAGCCGCTCAACCAAAGGTTGAGAATGTTGACTTAAATTTGAACATTTAATAACTGGTATCAAATATCATTATGTGTTTGAAAAATCTTAATAAGGTTTTATATCTAAGTATTTCAAGAAGGGTTGCTTTTTATCAAACTGCAGTCTATATAGACAATCTTTATCTGAATTCTGTCTGCAATCAGTTTGAATAACCAATCAAAAAACTTGAGAGTTCTAGTTATAATTAAAATAATTTCACTTTACATAGGTACTTTGATAAATTATCTAATGTTGTTAATATAATAACTTATGTTCATGATACATTAATGTTGGTTTTCATGACTTGAAAAGGATTTAGGAAGGTTTTAGACATATTTTGAGAAGGTTTTAGACATAATTTGGACAGGTTTTATGTTGGTTTCTATACTTTGGAAGGTTTTAGGAAGGTTTCATATCTTATTTTGAACGTATTTTGAGAAGGTTATTGTGTAAATAAATTTCTTCTTAAAAATTTTCCTATGTAAATACTTGAAAATTATTTAAGAAAAGATGGAACACAAATCTCTGATCATCAAGTTATCACAAAATGAAAGATATTGCTTTAAGTGTAAAAAGGTGAAGAATGTAAATGAATTTGAACAATCACCTTCAAATAAAGTCCTTAGATCGATTGAAAATACCACTCCAACAATGTGTAAGGAATGTGCTGCTCCACCTAAAACTAAAATGACAATAGATTTATCTCAAAATGAAAAATATTGTACAGGTTGTAAGTCTGTAAAAGATCAAAAGGATTTTAGTAATAAACAAGATTATTGTAAAGAATGCAAGAGTAAATTAATGAAAGAATATTATGAGAAGAATAGAAATGATCATAAAACAGTAGTTCTAAAAAATTATAAAAGTAAACAAGTGAAAACTGCTTGTGAATGTGGAAGAACTGTTTTGTTAGTTTCGCTCAAAGCTCATAAGACAACTCAAATACACAAAGATATGTTGGAAATAAAACAAAAAATAAAACAACAGTTAAAAAAATAATTTTTTTTTTTTTTTTTAAATTTTTTTCTTAATAAATAAAAAGGAAAACTTCATTAAGAAAAAAATTAATATTAAAATGACATCTGTAAAAGAATTGAAAATCCTTGCAAAAGGTAGAAACATAAAAGGCTACAGTAAAATGAGTAAAGCTGATTTATTCAGAGTATTGAATCTCGAACCCCCAACTAAACCCCCAACAATGAAAGACCTCAGAAAAATTGCAAAGGATAAAAATATAAAAGGACACTGTAAAATGAATAAAACAGATCTAATCAATGTATTAAGTTCTACAAATTCAAAGGATCAGGACAAATCTGTTTTGTTGGCACACAAGACTGTTCCGCTAACACATATATTTCCATTTGAGGATTCGTTCTATGAACCTGAACTGGAAAAACCGCAAAATATTGAGGAGCTTATTCAAATCAAAGAAATTAAATCTAGATTTATTAAAAAATATAACGCTTATTCATCTGATTATACTATTTCTATTAAAAATGATGTATTAATAGAAGACCCCTCAAAGGATGCGCAAACAGATTTAATAACAAGAGCTCTCAAAGAAATGATTAAAGTAGTTCAAAAATGTACCAACTTTAGAACAGGCGACAGAATAAATATTATTGTGAGAAACCCTGGTGTACTTCTTAATCCTATTTCAACAGGCTATCAAAGAGGGGATTCAGCTCGAGAGTATGTAGAATTATTGTTGGAAAGAATTTCACAAATTTTGACTTCAAATGAAGAACTTGATCTTACAACTTCTACTTTCAATATAAATGTAATTGCAATGCCTCGAGGAGGTCATAGTACCAAAATTTTAAATTTAGCCCAAGCCAAACAAACTAAAACTTCTATAACACAAATAAAGAATAAAGATAATTTATGCTGTCCTAGAGCTGTTGTTGTAGCTTTAACTTATCCAACAGAAAATCCCTCTATTACAACTATATTTAAGAAGGAGTTTTCTAAACATGACATCAGATATATTAGAGAAGGGAGAAAATTACAAACAGATCTTACTACTCAATTATGTAATCAACTTGGTGATTATAACCAGGAAGGTTTTACATTGGATGATATAAAAAATCTGGAAAAGCTAATAGATATTCAGATAAATGTAGTTTGTGCAGAAAATTTAAATTCAATCATATACAAAGGACCTGAAAAAGATATAAAAATATACTTGTATAAAAATGGTAATCATTATGATGTAATTTCTAAAATGGCTGGTTTTCTTGGATCTAGTTATTATTGTCATAAATGCAATAACCCTTATGAACATAAAGATAAACATAAATGCATTGATAGGGTGAGAAATTGTAGATTATGTCTTCAGCAAGAGCATGTAGTTGACTCAAAGAAGAAAATCTTCTGCAAAGATTGTAATAGATATTGTTTTAATGAAGAGTGTCTTGAAAATCACAAAAATAGTTTTGATGGTCTTGAAACTGTTTGTAATACTATATTCAAGTGTTTAGAGTGTAATAAAATCTGTTTAAGAGATGAAATATTTAAAGATAAGATCAACAGTACCCTGAGATTGTTTGCTACTGAACCCCATAAATGTGGTTTTGAACAATGTAGAAATTGTTGGAAAGTAGTTGAAACAAAAACTCATAAATGTTATATGCAGTGGAAAAGACAAAAAGGTGGTAAATGTAAAAGAGAAGTTTGCCTCTGTAAAGGTAATCTTGAACAGTTTGTTAAACCTATAAAAGACTATAATTTGAATGAATTGAAAAATAAAGCCAAAAAAGAAAATATAAAAAGTTATAGTAAGATGACTAAACAAGAATTACAAAATAGGTTGAATCCATTTCCTTTTGCAAATGAAATTTTTGGAGAAGAAGAAGAGAAAAAATTGCCTAACTGTACTTATACTGAAAATTATATATTCTTTGATTATGAAGCTCAACAGGAAACTGGAACTCATATACCTAATTTAGTGATTGCTCATGATTTAAAAGGTAATGAATATAAATTTAAAACAAATGATGAATTTTGTAAATGGTTGATATCAAAAGAACATAGAGATTATACGTGTATAGCTCATTATGCAAAAGGTTATGATGCCCAGTTCATTTTGAAATATTGCGTTGAAAATACTCTTAAGCCTTACACAGTTTATAATGGAACAAAACTTATGCTTTTAGAAATATCAAGAATAAATTTAAAAATCATTGACAGTAGTAATTTCATTAATGGACCCCTAAGTGATTTTCCAAAAACATTTGGTTTAACTGAATTGAAAAAAGGGTACTTTCCACATTTATTTAATACTAAAGAAAATGAAAATTATGTTGGACCAATCCCTGCAAAAGAGTACTATTGTTATAATCAGATGAAACCTGAAAGTAGGAAAAAATTCTTGGAATGGTATTTACAAAGAGTTCAGGAAAATTATATTTTTGATATGAAGAAAGAAATTATAGAATATTGTAGATCAGATGTTGATATTTTAAGAAAGGGTTGTTTAAAATTTAGGGAAGAATTTCCAGAAATAGCTAATATAGATCCTTTCCAATATTTGACAATTGCTAGTGTCTGTATGGCTATCTATAGATCTAAATATATATGGAAAGATACCATAGCTGTTGTGAATGAGCCAATAGAAGAAAAATATTCGAGACAGTCTATAAGTTGGTTAAATAGTCTTGAAAATCCTAATATAAAACACGCTTTGAATGGTGGTGAGCAAATGATCTGTGGAGCAAAAGTTGATGGTTTTGATAAGAAAACTAACACTGTATACCAATATCACGGATGTTTCTGGCATGGATGTCAAAAGTGTTATAGTGAGGATAGAATAAATAATGTGAATCAGGAAGAAATGGGTGATTTGAATGAGAAAACAAAGGAGAGAAGTAACAGAATAAAGGAAGCTGGATACAATTTAGTAGAGATGTGGGAATGTAAATGGACTAAATCATCAGAGTATAAAACTAGTATAAAACCAGAGATAATTGAACCTTTGAATCCAAGAGATGCATTCTTTGGAGGAAGAACTAATACATTTAAATTGTGGACAAAATCCACAAAGAATAGGAAAATTAAATATATAGATGTTTGTAGTTTGTACCCAACTGTTCAATATTATGACTATTATCCTGTTGGTCATCCTGAAAAACTTATTGAACCAGAGCGTCATGATAAGAACTGGTTTGGAATAATAAAATGTAAAATTCTACCTCCAAAGAACTTGTATCATCCTGTATTACCTGTTAAGGTTAAAATGGATAAAAATGAAAAATTATTATTCCCATTGTGCTTGAAATGTGCTGAAAAGAAAATAAGTAAATGCCCTCATACTGATAATGAAAGAATGATAACGGGAACATGGTCAACTATTGAAGTTAATAAAGCAATCAAAAAAGGATATAAAATTCAACAAATTTATGAAGTCTGGCATTTTCCTGAGAAAAGTAAAAATTTATTTAAAGGATATGTAAAAAATTTTATGAAGATTAAACTAGAATCTAGTCCTCATAATTATAATTCAAATGAGGAATATATACTGGATATAAAGGAAAAAATGGGTATTGACCTGGATCCTAAAAAAATTGAAGTAAATCCTGGTAGAAGAGCTGTAGCAAAAATATGTTTAAATAGTTTGTGGGGAAAGTTTGGTCAGAGACAAAATATGAGTCAAACAGAGTATGTGACTAGTGTGCAAAGGTTTTATGAAGTTTTACTAGATGATAGATTAATTGATATAAATGTAAATTATCTATCAGAAGAGACAGTAGAAATGAGTTATAAATTTAAAGATTATTATGTTCAAAATAATACTAGTACTAATATTTATATAGCTTTATTTACTACAGCAAATGCTAGATTAAGACTGTATGAAAAATTAGATGAATTAGGTGAGGCTGTGATTTATTGTGATACAGATTCTATAGTTTATTTTGATAATGGTTTAAATACTATCAAAACTGGTGATATGCTAGGAGAATGGACAGATGAGCTCAAAAAGGATGAATATATTAAGTTGTGGGCGTCAACAGGTCCTAAAAGTTATTATTATAAAACTAATTTAGATAAAAATGTAACTAAAATAAAAGGTTTTACATTGAACCATCAAAATTTAGAAAAATTGAATGGTAATACAATGATAAAACTAATTAAGGAAAATATGAATAAGCTTGAACAGACTTCTGTAGACTTGACTTACAATAGAATAAATAGAGACATAAAAACTAAAAATTTAGTAAATATAGTAGAGACCAAAAAGTTTAAATTTGAGTATGATAAAAGAGTAATCTTACCTAATCATGATACGTACTATACCATATGGGTACTAGAAATATTTCAATATCAGATTCTGAACCATTTTCTGGGATCCGCAGGACAAGCCTGCTCTGCTGGGGCATATATTCAAAATCAAACAAAATCATGTATATAAAAAGAAATGATGAATTGATTGATGAAGAACTCCAATAATTATGATAATTGTATAAAGTTCTCCAAAAATATTTAGAGTCTTGGTAAAAACAAGCCAATCTGCTTTGCAGAGAGTTTAAATACAATAAAAAGCTGTTAGTTATAATAGATTATGAAATAGGATTGAAAGTACCTCCTAAATTGGTTGTTATACTTAGCTGTAAAAAGTGAAATAATAATATAAACTATTACTATATAGTATGATTCACCAAGTAACACACTCCCTTTTGTTGGATTAAATAAATTTTCATACTTCTTCATAATCATTATAATTATCTTGCATGCTGTTTTGATTTTCCATTTTTGATTATTATTTATATAGCATAAAAAAGTTGATTGATATTTCTAGTTAAAAAATAATTGGGTATTTATTTATTTTCTTTTCCCTGATTAGATTTATTTTCTGTTCCCTTATTTCTCAAGTTATCACAAGATGTACTAGCTGATAGTAATCTATTATCTGGTTTATTGATTATCTCTATATTTGGTTCATTGATTATCTCTATATTTGGTTCGTTGATTATCTCCATATTAGGTTCATCTATATCTGATTCATATCCTAGATCAGCTTGAGGTTGTGGATCATAGAATTGAATATCATCAAAAAGTGGACGACCACCAAGAAACATAATTTCCGCATTTCTGATTGCTCTTATAACTTCCATATACTCTTCAGGATTTTCTTCAAAATGAACTTCATAGACATTGTCTTGGTAGCTGCTCTCACCAGTATTCATATTTTTCTAAGTTGATAAACATTTGTAAACTACTCTTATAAGTTTTATACTTTCTTTTCAATAACACCATTTTTATCAAGATTAAAAAGTAGATCTCAACTCCTACATGAGAAACACAGAGAGAAAGGTTGAATATCAATCATTTTGATTGAAACGAGTAAAATAATGTCTGAATGTTTTTCGGAACAGTCTAGAAATTTATATTTTAAAAAAGTCTATTTTCTTATGCCAAATCGGTGATTTTCTCTGGAAAAGTATGAGAAACGAGTAAAATAATGTCTGAATGTTTTTGGGAAACGTTTGTGCATTAATTTTTTTTTTGAATGTATTTTCTGTTAATTTAATGAATTTTTATCATGAGGAAAGTGGGTTAAAGACTCATCTTCTGGTTTCTTAAAGAAAGGTTAAAATGATGCTGAAAATATGAGTATTTCTCTGAAAAAGTCTGAAATACAAGTAAAATAATGTCTGAATGTTTTGGGAACAGTCTAGAAACTTACAATTTTAAAAAGTCTATTTTCTTATACCAGATCGGTGATTTTCTCTGAAAAAAGTATGATAAACGAGTAAAATGATGTCTGAATGTTTTGGGAACGTTTGTGCGGCAATTTTTTTTTATCATAGGGAAAGTGGGGTAAAGACCCGAATGAATTTTGAAGTATAATTCTTCGTAAAATAATGGCAATTTCGGTGATTTTTTCTGAAAAAAGTCTGAAATACAAGTCAGAACAAATATGCAGTCTAGAAAATTATAATTTTTAAAAAGTCTATTTTCTTATGCTAGATCGGTGATTTTCTCTGAAAAAAGTATGATAAACGAGTAAAATGATGTCTGAATGTTTTTGGGAAACGTTTGTGCATTAATTTTTTTTTTGAATGTATTTTCTGTTAATTTAATGAATTTTTATCATGGGGAAAATGGGGTAAAGACCCGAATGAATTTTGAAGTATAATTCTTCGTAAAATAATGGCAATTTCGGTGATTTTTTCTGAAAAAAGTCTGAAATACAAGTCAGAACAAATATGCAGTCTAGAAAATTATAATTTTTAAAAAGTCTATTTTCTTATGCTAGATCGGTGATTTTCTCTGAAAAAAGTATGATAAACGAGTAAAATGATGTCTGAATGTTTTTGGGAAACGTTTGTGCATTAATTTTTTTTTTGAATGTATTTTCTGTTAATTTAATGAATTTTTATCATGGGGAAAATGGGGTAAAGACCCGCCTATACTACTCACAAATACATACCTGTGAGTGAGTTCACAAAAAATTTTATTGTTCCATTTTTGTGGGAATATTGTGAGCAATCTACCTATAACTTTTCCATCAATATGGGCAATTTTCATTGGAGTAAA
Source organism: Aspidiotus rigidus (assembly GCA_035079385.1). Classification (NCBI taxonomy): domain Eukaryota; kingdom Metazoa; phylum Arthropoda; class Insecta; order Hemiptera; family Diaspididae; genus Aspidiotus; species Aspidiotus rigidus. The sequence continues at coordinate 1,043,886 of JAVHKY010000044.1, read as the reverse complement.
ATTATGTGTATATTAAATTTGGTCCTATTATCTAATTCAATTCTATCTGTAATAGCAGATGATGATGATGATGTTTCAAGAATGGAAAAATCAATTTACAACTACCACAAATGTAAGTTGCCTAGGTATTCATATAACTTGAATTGCCTACCTCCAATTACAAGATAGATTCTCCTATTAGGTACATAAAATCAAACTTTCTAATAGGAATTTTGAGCTTCAATTTTATACAGAAGGAAGATCACTTGAATTGCTTTTGTGGAGTGATATCAAAATGTGCAGGAAATTTACAAGTTTTTGATACACATGGCACATTTCTTGGAAAAGCGTCTCTACTACGTTTCTCAAGAGATTGCCTCGTACAGATACTCAAGTTACCTCTACAGAGGAAGAGGGAGTTCAGAATTTACACTGCGAGCGCAACGCTTCACACAGATGATGGACCAATATATTATAGTAGTGAGAGGAAATGAAGTGTCTCAGTCCGCATTGTGTGATGGTGTTTTCTGGTATAAAGCAATCTCTTGTGGAACAGACTGAGTCCAGATCGTGATGTTACCAGGAGACTTGGAAAAAACAACAGGAACCTAAAATTGCGCTCACAATTTTTTCTCATCTGTTGATGAGCTTTTAAACTACCTATTGTAGGTGCTTGGTGATGTCCCTACTCGAGACATAGACTTCATTTTTTATTGAACAAAATTTTTCTAAGAAGAATGACTTTTTTAGATGTCAGCGGATTAATGTGGAAATGGATAAGCCCGCTTTCTGTTTGTCGTAAGATATATCCAGAGAATTCTTTTCTAGTTCTGTCCGCGCAGGTCAAGAAAGCAAACGCGACCATGGAATCTATAAATTGTATTCAAATTGAAATGGAAATTCTCAAGTGCTTTTGGAAAAAATACGGTAATACGGCTCGTGAGACGGCTGAGTACGTCAGAGGAGTAAATGGAGAGTCGTACCAGGTATTGTCGCCAGGCGAAGAAAGCAAGTGTCATGACGGTGAAACTCCTGTCATAAAGAAATGTGTTGAAGATAACAACTCGACAGCGTTGGATTTTTCAGAAATCGAGAACTTATTTTATCAAATCCGTGGATGTAAGTAGGTATACTCTCCTCATCCATACTATACTCTTTGTGAGTTTGTGCTTAAATACCTGCATAGGTACCTAACTGAAACGTCAAAGATAGGAAGACTTATCGAAAAAATATTTCTTAGCTGTATAGAAAGGTCAGGAACAAGAAATCGCGGTTCAGAAAGAAAGAATAATATTATTATGGTGACGTCATTATTGCGAGTTTTTTTTTTTTCTAATAATTGGTAATTTAAGACCTTTTTGTCAAAAGGGCGTCCGTTTCATAGGAAATACATTGAGCGGAAACGGACGCCCTTTTGACATCCTAAATTGTAACTGAGCATTTCCTTGAAACACTCATGATGAGCACACAACTATTATCTGGACACAATTTAGACGTGATTCGGTCACTTTCCGGGATTCCAGAAATAAAAATATGGAGGTCATCTACTTCTCTGAGAAAAAAATAGTTCAAAATGACTACTGATTATAGTCCTGGTGCGCGCCGCTCCGCAAAAAATATTATACCGCGGTAATTAATATTCATAATTCTTTAGCTCATCTCCCGGCCTGACATCGCTGATGATATCCTTGTCAAAGAAATTTCTGTCCTGTTGGAAGCCGATAATGTATTTACGTCATGTACTTTGGGGACTGGTTTTCGGGACTTACGATAGGTACTTCTTGCATCCAACTCTTACTATCAGATCATCAGGTCTTTGCCTGCTTACCTCATCATTTCCTAAGGTATATACCTACTTGAGTGATTCAAAATGTTTGTATCGATCAGTTGTAGAATTGTGGAAATGGGATTCTCCAGACGTTGCTTGTCCGCGTCTTCAGCCAGACCCTTCCGACTTCTCGAGAACGCAAGGCCATGCAAAAATTGAAAATGTGTTATTGAATTCGCAGGGGGCTCACGTAATTCCGATGGAAATTCTTGAATGTGTTTATGAAAAAGAGATAACTGTTGACGAATATGTATCTTGGACCGAATATTACGCAAAAGGTGTGAATTCCGAAGCTTATCAGATGCTACCCATGTGGGAAGGCGAAAATCTTGACAAGAAGGTCGCCTTCACCATCTGGAGACGAGTCCTCGACAGCAGTGGTGCACGAGTTGAACCTTTATGCCCTTCACTAACGGCCCGAGAAGAGCGTCCATAATTTTTTCTCTTTCATCTCCCATCAATAATATTAATCCACTTCTTTGTAAAACTGTCATGCCCTCGATACACTATGCGCTTACGTAATTACGCTTGTAAATATAAAGGGATAATATTATTATGATAAAAGCAATGTGAATCAAGCAATCAAAATCGAAGACTTTCAACAGAAGCCATGAATTATTTCGTATCATTTCGAACGAGTAAGCGGCCAGGCTAAATGTGATGTCAAATGATTTTCCTTTTTATTCAAGTAGGCCTATATTTAACAAGGATTTTCAGCAGCACGAACAGACTTTGACGGCGTTTGTATGTTTGAATCAATGCATTTACCGGATTAATGAAGTTTCTTTTCGGTAGATACCTAGACAACTTATTAAATTTGATAGAAAAAAAAAAGAAAATAATCAAATTCGTAGATTTATACTTTTAACTAGCGAATTATTATGAACTTGAATCTTTAGAACGTGAATTCAATTCATAAATTCTTCTCAACTACATTTGAACTAAATGAATGTGTCAAATCAGTTGTGGAAGACTATTGTCTGTTGGAGCTCGGTTCCGAACGACTTTCAAAATAGGTGTTCTACATAAAATCAATGACACTGTAAAAGACTTTTGATGAATATATTTTAAAAACAAAGAGAAAACTACAAAAATGTAAATAGTAGAAGAAAACAAAGGCTCACTGATGTCTAACAAAGCATATTCGAGTTGATATTTCTCAAGATTACAGGTCCCTCATTATCTGAGGATTTATTTCTGGAGTCGAACTTTAAAATCATTCAATTTTTTGTAAGTAACGATATAAATAATGACAAAAAACACTAAACTTTCTTTCGACGTTTCAAACGTCCTGGAATTCTTTAAGAATGACTAAAAAATACTTAAGACTGTTTAGTGGAGAGAAAAAAAAGCAAAAACAAAATGAAAAAGTGTTCAATGTTTTTTGTCTCGAATTGTAGTTTCTTCGCATTAAAAATTTATAGTCGGGATAGTGATTATTAGGTTTGATATCTTTTGGAAAGAAACAACAAGAGAAAGTTAATGGTATTATTAATGAATAATTAAAAGAATCGTTATCCATAAAATTATCGTACACATTATTTAAATAAATACGCACTATAAATCACATTCTTCACTAATCGTACCAAAATACAAAGGTTGATGTGTTCGTCAATTATAAATTTATTTGCTAATTTTATAATTGACCTACCCATAAAAATTGATACGAGTGTATTTCAAAATAAAATAAAAATGACAAGGAAAAAGAAAAAAAATTGAAGAAAAAAAAAATTATTTGTTATAATATACTAAAAAGGTAATCATTTGCTAAAAAAAAGCAACATGAGATGGGGAATCTCTGTGAGTGAAAGAATTTTAGTTTTTTCTAATTTTCCAAAGTATAGCACAGTAAGTATTCCCGATAATGATAAAAATCTAAGAATGTTCTTTCTTGATTAGTAAACTTGAAGTGCGAGTTTCTTGAGAACTTGTAATCTTTTATTGTCGTCAATTTTGAGGACTCTATAATTGCAGTATCACAATTTTCAGTACCGTTACATCAACTGTAACGATATCATAATAATGAAATGGAAAAATTTCTTTATAAAATGCAGATTCGAAGTAGTGTTTCCAAAAAAGTTTGTCAGGTGAAGAATTTCTTACGAGGCGATAAATAAAACACTACGAAAAGACAGAATTAGACATACGTATTTTGATCGAAGTCCTCAATTTCTTTTTCAAATTTGAAAACGTATATTTCAAATTTTGAAAACTTCATTAGAAGTGACTTACAATAGAGTTCTTTTTTTTGGAATAACAGTCAAATCATTTTTCCATTTTGATTACTTACAACTTCATATTTTTTTTCATGCGTCATGTTCTTCGTTCTTATTCAGCCTCTATTCGTCTTGAAAGATAATAATATGAGCCATCACTTTATTGCTCTTACTTTAGTAAAATCAAGGCTTATGACCAATATAGTGGATTGCGACCTTTCATCATCTCTCCACGACCTATCCATGAAATCTCGCGTTAACTGCAAAATTAAAAGCATACATTCGTACTCCATGAAAATAATCAATATTCTAATGATATGTGTAAAATACTCTACAAATTAGAATAAAAAAGAAGAAAAGGGAAAAGAAGTAATAAATGGGGCTTTTCAAAGTCGAAATCAATCTAATTTCTTTAAAATAGGTACTGATTGTGATTTTTTCTCCGTTTCTAAAAGCGACTTGTAAAAAATATCGTTTGCACTTATATTAAAATGATGACTTTGAGGAAAAAAAAAAAAAAAAAAAAGAACGAATGGAATGCACAGTACACAATACGTAAATAAGTTAGACTACGAGGAAAATGATTTTTTTCTTTTAGAAAAGTAGTACTCAGGGACATTCTATAGATACTGAGTAGGTATCTATTTAACGTAACACTACCGGTAATGTATAACATTATTCTTCTTCTAAAAGAGGAAAGAGAACGGTAGACAGAAAACATTATGGTATGCTAGAGCAAAAATGTTTTCTTTTTTATCGCAAATAAATTTTATCTTAATACATAACGTTGGGATATAGGATCCATTCTTAAGATATGAAGAGACGAGGGAGGAAAAAAAAAAAAGAAAAAAAAATTGAGAAGTAAAATAAATCACAGTAATACGTTTCGGGGTGAAAAAAAAAAATTACAAGATACGATAGGAGATTTTCTGCTTTCATTTTGCTTTTTGAAAATACAATAAGGAAAAATTCTCTATAGCTATTGATAGTCGTGTCCTCCGCCATTTCCTAGACCCGCTTTCTCATCTAAGGGTAACTGTTTGCGAAAACAATCCTCCAAGAAGGTGCTCATACTGCGGTAAAGATGACGTTTGACACCGCTCAGACTGTGATTCTCATCAGGGTAGATCTATAAAAATGGTATAAAAATTGTAATCACATTTTCAGATTTTGGCGAAAACCACGGAAGAGAAAATAATGCACCTGCTGTCTGTAGATAACTCCGGCATCGGATAAAGCTTTAGCTAATAACATGGATTGCTGTAGATGTACATTGTCGTCGGCAGTGCCGTGCACCAAATAGAGCATCTTATCGTGCAGCCAATGCACTCGCTTTGTCAGTTCAGCATTGTGATACGCTTTGTAGCTGGTACTTGAATTCGGCATTCCTAGGTACCTTTCCGTATACGCCGAGTCTGTTGAACGATTACCAATTTATGTGAATGGCAAAAAAGTTCATTATGGTTTTGAAGTTATGGGAGAGGGGCTTGCACTGAATTCCTTTGTCTAGAATATTTTCAAGTCAAATTTTTCCACTCATAAATGCTTTGCATAAAGTATCAAAGAAAAGCTCTACTTTGCTTCCTTATGGGTCAACGAGCAGACAAGCTCTAGCGTTCACGATCACGAGGTTCAAAAAATAACCCCTTGCCACATGACGTGATCAAGTGACGAAAATTCTTAGCATTATTTTACCTACTCTGAAAAGCATTCATTTGAATAAGAAATACAGAGCAAAGAGAACATTCTCAAATTAAGCACTTTTCTCTGGACCAACTTTTAATTCGCACTCAAGAAGAAGGATCGCTGCCATTAATGCACACCTCTCTCTCTCTCTCAAAATGTCGTTACTCCTTGAAAATTCATTTCCGGAAAAACTGCACTTACCGTAAAGTCTCCAAGAGACGACCGGAGATACAGCGACCCCGCAATTGAACAGCTTTTGCTCTGCGGATGAAAGAAGCATGGTGGCGATAAATCCTCCGTAACTCCATCCCCAGACGGCCAGACGGCGTTTATCAATAAAGTGTAGTTCTTCTTGTAGGTACCTGCAAAGATTGATGAAAATGTAGAGAATTCCCTAGAATTCTTGGGCGAGTAGCATGGATTTGGCGTTTCCTCGAGAAATTTTCATCGCTCCTTGACAAACCATGTCGACTCTAAAATGATATCGATTTCACGTCACTTGCTACCTCGACCGAAAGTCGACTCGGAATCGATCTAGTTCCTCTCAATATCGATTACGAATCGCGATTAATAATGGATTTGCAGTGTTGGAAATGAATGCCGGTCGTGCTTCCAATCGGCTTTAAATTGAGATCAATTAGGAATCTGACCATTGCAGGAATGATCGAGTTGAAATTATTTTGACGTCGACTTTTTGTCAAACTTGAAATCAAAAACCAGATTCTACCTATTAAAAATCTACGCAATTTTGCAAGTCTTTTTCCAATAAATATCACCAGTTGTTTCAATAACTGATAGAACAAGATAAGCGTTCGATTTTGAGTCGACTTTTGGCCATTTGGTCAATTGGGCGGAACTTTCAACTCAAAATTGTTCTTTTGGTCACATAAAAAGTTGATTCATTGAACCGCTCTCTCCCCAAATAATTTTTTAGGTGGTAACCGCATTCACCTCCAGATTACTTCACTGATTTGTTAATGTGTACCGACAGACACTGATAACCCAGCCCCAAACTTTTACTTACTCGACAACTTCGATCTGGTCGGAAACTTCGACTGCTCCCAATCTTTTGTAAATTTGGTGTTGCAGTTTGTAACCTTGCCCCGAAGACCCACGACCATCAACCTGAACCACAATATAATCACGAGCACTGGCCAAGTACGTAGACCAATCTATTTTCCATTTGTCGGTAACTAGTTGCGTTCCTGGACCTCCATACCTGTAGAATTAGGTATACCTAATTAAAATAGAACCCGCAATAAACGTTTTAAAAATCGAAGGAGATTTCATACTCACACTTGTAAGACTAGGGGATACCGAGTAATCTCCTGTTCCTGCAGCACAGGAGGAAGATAGACTCTAACTTGAGCGGTATTTCCTCCAGAAATAATCACTGGAAATGTTTTGATGATTGGTAACGCTAACATGGACACTTTCTCCTGCATAAAAAGTCACAGATTCATTAATTTGTGAGTAATCACTTCAAATGGATTGATTCACTTTTTTCTTCGTGGTTCATTTCTCTTTCTCTCTCTAAAGATCATACCCGACATAAAAATTGTATTCGTATACTCACATACAGTTTAGTATTGTTCTGTAAGACTTTCAAAGCTTTTGGCACAGGGTTCGACCCGACAGTGGTATTGCCATGTTGATTGTGAGTTGCGAACGTTGCAAACAAGGTAACTGTAGGAATACCCGGACCGAGGCACTCGAGAAGAAAATACGCCATGTTGGTGCTGAATAAAACATTGTGATAGGTGCATGGTTTATACAGCGGTTCTGGTTCTGGATGTGGTATAGCTGAAAATGTAAACATTACTTCCATATAATTATATAATATACCCCTCGTCCTTGATACCTTCAGAATATCAACTTACGTTTACTTTTCTTCTTGACTTTTTCCACAGCCGGCGGAGTTGTTTCGCGCTCGTCATCGTATGAGTCGAAGATCGATTGATGTTTCATCATATGATCGTGGCGTATATGCGCGACTTGAGCTCTCGGTCTCGCTTCAGGTGAGGCAGGGCAAGTAAGGCAGTGCGGTTCGAAAACGCTCGTCGTTTCTTTGGGCACAACGCCGCTCATACTGTAGAGGTGCATTTCACCTGGTCTTCCGGGTGGCACCGCAAGGAAGTAACTGTAATAAACGAATCAAAGTGTTGGAGCTCCCCGCGAATCTGACGGATAAATACTATAAATATAAAATCCCCAATACTGACATTAACTGCGAATAATGATCCCATGCCATAATTTTCTCTATCGTAAATTTTCCGGATGAAAGCGGCACGGAGTTGCTGCGAGTCACATTGACAGAATGTATATGCTTGTAGTGACCGGTCGGAGAATCTAGGAGCGGACCCAGTATAAGGAATACATTCCCATCCGGGCTGAATAGCGGTGGATCGCTAACCTCGACCCAACTCTTCCCATCGGGTGCAGTGATTCGATGAGCCTGGAAAGATGATGAAAGGGAATCAACTCTAGATAGTGCTTTGAGATTGAACGAAGAGAGTATGTAGACAAGACTTACTTCTTGACAATGCCACGAGGTCAGCTTACATAATGAAATGATGGACATATTTTGAGGCCTGTTCAACCAAACGACGGACGCTTCAAAACTATTCACCCAAGTAGCCGCAGTGATGTAATAATCTCTGTAAGAAGAAAGAAAAATCCAACAGATAAGAGGGTTCGCGAAATAAATATTTTTATACATTGATGTACTTCAGCAACACTTACAATGTGTTTGAGAATTCTATAGGGGGTATTAGAGCTCGTGTTTTGATGTTATTCAGTTCTTGAAAATCGGCGACGTATAATGTCACTATCGGATTGTTCGTTCCTGCCTGCGAGTATCGAATGAAAAAAGACGAGATGTTATCATACAGTTATACATTCTTCGAAGCGTTGAAGTATGCAAAATACGACGAGAAAAAGGAAGTGAAGCGGCACGTAATTCTCTTCGTTTCGCTAGAAATATTTTATTTTTTTCTCTCTTCCTGGTGAAATTCTTCGACGATGGAAGAAGTAAAGGCTTTCAAGGAAAACTTTATACGCGAGTATATCTCACCTTCGGGTATCGAACTTTTTTCACTTTTGGATATAGGTGAGCGCTGCTATCGTCTAAAGTGCCATACCATTGGTAACTTTGTTCCTCGACCGTGGAATCGTTGAAACTTACATAAAGTAGGCGACGCGCGTCCGGAGAAAACCACAAAGCTACGTTACTGTTCAGTATTTCTTCTGTAAATTTAGTTATTCATTTTTAGAATCACTCTAATTGAAACCTATTTTAAAACATCGAGGATATTATGAGAATTAAGAAGCTGTTGGTCTTCCATTTATTACTTGCCTGACGACCAAATGAGTTTCAGTCGTCTCCCTAAATAATGTAACGCCTCCTGAATATCCTATATGCATTTAAAATTTAAAGGGAAAGACCTGTCACAGAATGGTTAAGTAAGTGTCAGTCTCAATTTGAAAACTATACCAGATTAGTTTCATTCTCCATCCATTCTTTCTCCTTCTCTCTTCCAACGCCCTATACAGAGCAAAAACTTTGGGGTTATTTCGTTTTTTTTTTCTTCCTTTTTTTCTTTTTCTTTTTAATTTTACGTACATTTGATACTGATCAAAAACGTACTACCTAACCAAATAAATTCTGATCGCTCCATTCTAGACAGTGTCAAGTTTTGGCCGAAGTTAGACAAGGTTAGAAAGTTTTAATTAGATGAAATTTAGAAAACTTTCCGCGACATACAAGAATTACAGATCGTGTTCTATAAATTTTATCGGCTATCGATGGATAGTGAAATTTCAACCTAATTCTATAAAATAGGTAAAAATCATTGACGCGGGGGAGCTGGAAAAAGAGACAGATACAGCTGATATCGGTTACTAGACCCTTACATAGCTCTTATGACGTTTTCTATCCCTTTATCCTAATGATTTTGATCCAAGATCGTCGCGACACTCCTTGTCTCTTCTCCTTCCCTTGCTAGATACTGGAATTGGTAAATTGTGCGGAAAATTCGAGCAGTCCGAAATTCGGTCATTATTTAAGCTAAAAAATTTAGATGCCATTGCAAACTCCGCAATAGTAGCGGGGAACCCGCAAGCTTCGCAGTTCCATGGGAAACGGCTAATCTTATAATTATACGCTTTAGGTCTGATCGAGAGTTAGAAAATTTCCAATTCCCTCTCCTAATATATATACAGTTGAAATTTTTCCAAGTCCCTCTCTTATTATATAAAATTCCTTAATTGTCATCATGATAATATGGTGGACCAAAATGATGTGACCAGTTCAATGGGGGTTTGCACTAGATCCGTTCTAGCGTAAAAACGCAAAACGTTAGATGTATACTTTGAATCTGCGAACTTTGTATTTCAATTTCATCTTCTATTTGCGCCCCTACCCAACTTTCTACTACTTGTCTGAGCCGAGTTATGAACAAAAATGCGCCGAAAATTGACCAATTCGCCAAAATTTTCAAAAATTAAAAATGGTTTAATTTTACGTATTTTATTTGATTTGAAAAAGAAATTTAACACTGATTCCCCCCAAAAAATACCTGAAAATCTTTCACGTTGCGATCTGATGACATTATAGAGAAGTCCCTATGACGTCACGAGTTGATTACGTCATAAGTCGGTCTCTATGATGTCAGGATCTGATGATGTCATAAAACAGTCCCTAGCTCGGAAGTCAGAATTTCAACAGGTAACCCATTCTGTGAGGTAGCAAAATTCGCCATGCGCCGTGTGCTGTCCAGCAAAAAATCTAAATCGGCAAAAATGGTTCAGGTCCAACCCCCCCATAAGGTCCAGTGGTATAAATAGTCCAAGTCCCCGTCCTATCATATATAGCTTGCAGGTCGAAATTTTTCCAAGTTTTTCTCCTATCATCGTCGTCATCATCATCATCATCATTATGATGACGTTGCAAAAGTCGGACACGGACGCCTCTGATAGGATACCCTTCCTAACAAAAACAACGGCTTCCTCAACGAAGTTGAACGAGGATCGCAGGGAACATGTTCTATGAGTCAATTTGGTTTTGGTATTGAGAATTCAAGGATGCCTAGGACTAGGATAAAACTAGTACACAGGAAGCCTAGTCCTACTGTAAGCCAAACGTCATTAGTGACCTTGAACTATTTTAGGGACTTCTGTAGCTCGAGAATCAAAATTTTTCGAAGTTCTTCTCCTATCATATATGGCTTGGAGGTCGAAATTCTTCCAAGTCCCTCTTGATCGGTTGGGGCACCGTGTTTGATCGAATCAGGCTTATGTAAAGAGTTTCTCATTGTTCCATGGGATGAAGGAAACGATACTAAGAAGGAAGCCCTCTGTTGTTAGGTCAAAGCGAGAGATTGGCAAAAGCCCATATCTGAATCAAAACGGGAAAATGGGCGCAATTTTCTTTGTGTTGTCTTCTAGGGGGAATGTCATAGCAGGGCTTGTCTACTGTTGTATGCTTGCGGATAGAGGTCGATGAATACCCGGTCTTTGATCGATACAGGCAAATGGGAAATTCTCGTTGTTTTACGCGATGGAAAGAAACTTACAGACTGTTACCAACTTGCGGTAAGAGATCGACGGATGCCCCGCGTTTGATTGATGCAGGCAAACTGGAGACGTTCTCGTTGTCATCCGCTAGAGAGAATGATACCGAGACGCTTGCTTTCAGTTGTGGACTCGCGGCAAACGGACCACAAAAGCCCTGCGTACGATAGAAGTGGGGAACTGCTCCTTGTTTCAAGCACAAGGCCGTCCTCTGTTGCGAGTTCGCGATGAGAGATCGGCTGAGGCCTTACGTGTGTGGAAATTCTTGTTGTTTCACGTGACCGAGGGAGTGCTACCAAAAAGCTCGTATTCTGTCATGAGCTCGCGGTGAGAACCGGGTAAAGCCGTTGTGTAATCAAAGCGGGAGAATAGCACAGAGGGGCAGTTATAGAAAAGTTATTTTTCCATCGTGACTCGCAGTGAGAGATCGGCTATAGCCCCGCGTAGGGTCGAGGCGGACAAATGCACGAGAGTCCCTCATTGTTTCAGACATGGCAAGAATATTACTAAGACTTAAGAATTAATTGATTTGTCAGGACGGATTAGGTATATAACTAGAAGGTCGAATATGTCCGGCACTGCCGTCCAAAATTTGAAGAAAAAGATGAACAAATAAATGATTTATTTATTTATTAAAAACCCGACGTTTCGATAGTACGACTATCATTATCAAGGGTTATAACGTGAATGAAAAAAAGGAGAGGAGAACAACAGAAATACGAATGAACTAAAGAATATTAGTCATGATGAGGTACACGTTTCATGACCGGTAAGTACAGGCTAATGACACCATCGACGTCGGATTTAAAGTTTACAGCGTTATCATTTTTCAAGATCTCGACAGCTTCGCGTATTTTCCTTTTAGTGGTATTATCCTCAAAACATATTATAGAAGGATTATCGAAATTAAAATTATGTCCCGTTTCAGTTGAGTGTCGGCACAGGGCGGTGGTATCCAGGTGGTTCGATACATTGGATTTATGTTGACGAATCCTTTCCTTTAGTCGTTGCATTGTTTCACCCACATATTCCACATTACAGCTGTCACAAGGGAGCTTGTATACAAGCCCAGAGTTTGCTTCTGGAGGTATTTGATCTTTAATTTTACTGAAAAAACGCCGGTTTAGATTGTGACCACAGAAGGTGATCTTAGTATCCGAGTTTAATTTGCTAAGATATTTTCTAATTAAAAGGCTAGGAGTGCCAATAAAGGGGATAGAAAAATAGTGTTTGGCTTTCTTTTTTACGTTAAGGGGAGTGGCGTTATCAATTAAGCTATTAGAAGAAGGATTGGTGTTTACGTTACTGAAAGTATTAAAATTTATATTAAAATTAAGAGAATTAACAAAAGGTTCAGGATAATTGTTTTGACGAAGTAGGTTCTTAAGGTTATTTATAATTCCAGGGTAAAATCTTTTATCAGAGTGAGAAAGCCAATTATTAAGAAGACATTTAACAGTATTAACTTTAAGGTGTTGAGGGAGGTTGGATTGGAAATTGATAATACGTCCAGAAAAAGTGGGTTTACAATAATGCTTAAAGATAAATTTACAATTGTCACGAATAATGGTAATGTCAAGAATGTTAATAGAATTATTGGTCTCTTTTTCACATGTAAACTTGAGTAAAGGGTGGAAGTTATTCATATAGTCAGAAATGTTGTCAAAGAGGTTCTTTTTCACAATGCAAAAGCTATCATCTACAAACTTAACTAGGTATTTAATGTCAAAATTCTGTTTAATGCTAATAAATAATTTATCGAGGACCAGTTCGGAGGCTATGGCGGACAGAGGACTGCCCATTGCAAGGCCTTGTACTTGAGCATAGCTTATACCTTCAAAGTTGCAGTAACCGTTTTCTAAACAGAAGATGATGGTTTCCTTAAAGAGATCCTCGGTGATGGACGTGAACTCCCTTAACTCAGTCCATCTCTCACTGATGACTTCGGAAACTAGAGACGCGAGGATGCAAGTATACATTGAAGTGGCGTCAAACGACATCATTATCTCATCTTCTTCAATGGTGAGTTCGTTCAGGTCATTGATGAGTTGCGATGAGTTGCGGATGTTGATAGTATCGTCTGAGATACATGAAAGTACACTTGCAAGAAATTTAGAGAGCTCATACATTGGAGCCTTAGTGAACGAGACTACTGGTCGAAGTGGAATATTGGGTTTATGTAGTTTTGGTAGCCCGTAGATACGAGGTGGTAGGCTTGTATAAGTGGTAAGGCGATGCTTGAGAGGAAGTTCGATGCAATGATCATATAGTTTTTTGACTAGTTCGTTGTTTTTCCTCTGGATTGATGAGGTTGGATCTTTCTTCAAAATACGGTAGGTATCAGGAGCTTCAAGTAAGGAGCGAAGTTTCCGGGAGTAGTCTGCCCTCTCCATTAGTACTGTTGTGTTGCCTTTGTCAGCTTTTAGAACAAGCAAGTCGTGGTTTGATTTCAGGAAAACCTGCGTTTTTTTCAGTTCTTGGTTGGAGATGCAGTTATTTTTTGGTTTCCTTCTGTAAGTTGATTTTTTCATTTTGGTGAGTAGGGTAGTGATGCTTTGACGAACCTCCGTCTTTACTGCCTCCGGAGCTTTGGTTCGGAGTAGGATGTACTCAGTGTCTGTTATAAGTTTCTCAAAGGGGATACCAGGTCAGTAAAATTAAAGATCAAATACCTCCAGAAGCAAACTCTGGGCTTGTATACAAGCTCCCTTGTGACAGCTGTAATGTGGAATATGTGGGTGAAACAATGCAACGACTAAAGGAAAGGATTCGTCAACATAAATCCAATGTATCGAACCACCTGGATACCACCGCCCTGTGCCGACACTCAACTGAAACGGGACATAATTTTAATTTCGATAATCCTTCTATAATATGTTTTGAGGATAATACCACTAAAAGGAAAATACGCGAAGCTGTCGAGATCTTGAAAAATGATAACGCTGTAAACTTTAAATCCGACGTCGATGGTGTCATTAGCCTGTACTTACCGGTCATGAAACGTGTACCTCATCATGACTAATATTCTTTAGTTCATTCGTATTTCTGTTGTTCTCCTCTCCTTTTTTTCATTCACGTTATAACCCTTGATAATGATAGTCGTACTATCGAAACGTCGGGTTTTTAATAAATAAATAAACCATTTATTTGTTCATCTTTTTCTTCAAATTTTGGACGGCAGTGCCGGACATATTCGACCTTCTAGTTATTACTAAGACGATCGTACTCTATGATGAGCTCGCGGTGAGAGATGAGCTAAAGTCCTGTTGATACAAAGGTTGTACTCTACGAGAGAGTAGTGAATATTAGAACCACACTAATCAAAGCCGCTAAGATCTTTCGGTTAAAAAACCATCCTCGGAGCACGAACGAAAGCGACTAATCCAACAACAACAAAGACAGAGAGACTAACTTAAGGAGCATGATTGAACCAGCGGGTCATGGAAGTGTGAATCATTCTCATATACTAGCTCAATCAGATCCTCATCGGGAATATACCTGTTTAAGACGGTGAAGTCTTCATTATTCCGGTAACGCAAGATTTCAATATTTTCTAAATCCATACGTTTAAAGTAAGAGTTTTCCCTATGGAGGAGGGTACCGACTCCTCTTTGACTCTGTGGCCACTTTCGTGAAGGTGATCGGCAAAGGCCGACTCACCCAAGATACCCTTCTCCGAAGCTTTTTTATGCTCATCGATTCTTATTTGGAGCTGACGGTCGGTCATTTCTATATGTATAAACTCCGGGGCAATCGTTGCTATGCTGTAAACACCACTCCTCTCGGCTAGAGGAATGCGGTCCTTTAATTTTACAAATAAACTTTTTACCGTTTTAGTATTATAATATGCCGAACAGAACCCGGAAGGACTGAGCACACGGCCCTACTTCAACGAAAATCTACCCAGGTAAGGAAGTCTAATCCAACGTTTCCTCCTATCTAGGTGTGAATCCCTGGGGAGGGAGGTGGTAGAATCGAGGCTTTTTCTGGTAAGCCTCCTACGGACCATTAGGTCGATGTCCACCCTCACTTGATTCACTCTAGCCAGGTGCGCTTAATTATTCCTAGTTCTTTTTGGAAAGCGTCCTGACTCAAAGGAATATGAGCCAGGCGATGGACCAAGCTATTGAATGTAGCGATCTTATGTGCAGCTGGACAGAAGGACGACCCGTGGATTGTAATATCGGTCAACGTTTCTTTTCTATAAATACTAAAATCATGGACGACGCCATCTCTAACTAAAAGGGACAAGTCCAAAAAATTTATTGATGAGCCATCAACTTCTAGGGTGAATTCTATGTAAGGGTATTGGCTATTTAAGTAAGTGAGAAAGTCACGAAGGAGTTCCACTGGACCGGTCCACGCACAAAGTATGTCGTCCACATATCTATGCCAGTAAAACACATGATTTAACAGCACCTGGCGCGAGGAAAATAAATCGATCTCAAATTTGGATATGAGTACTTCAGATATCACAGAGCCCAAGGGAGAACCAATGAGGATCCCCACCTCATCCGGGAACTCGAAAAATTTCCTTTCAAATTTGTAGAAGTTGAGAGTGCAACAAACCTTCAGAAGATTAAAGAATTCCACCATCTCCTCGTGACACCCGATTTTACGAGCAATTCGCCCATGTGTTGTTGGATAGTAACAGACTTAGGGATACAACATCAAAGGAGCATAAGGTCGTTTCCGGAGGTAGGTTTACGTCCTTCAACCTATCCGCCAAGGAGCTTGAGTTCTTTCCTGAATACGAAAGGTCAATCTTCTCGTAATTTAAACCATCGATCTATAAATTTAACTAATAAGTAAGTTGGTGACGAGACCAACGACACGTGCGGCCACATTGGAACATCTTTTTTATGTACTTTAGGCAACCCGTAGAGGAGGAAGGGGGTACTGGGTTAGATTCCAAAACGGTTTTTTTTCAAGTGGACTCTTGATAACAAATTCACTTTTGTTAGGGATTTTCCTCATCCCTTTAGGGCCCATTGGCTCCAAATTGTTTTAGCACATTATAAATACCGGAAACATAGGAGGACTTTTCCATAATTACTACAGCGTTGCTTTTATCTGCCTTAGTAATGATTAATCCTTCCTCCCTGACCTTCCTCTTTGAGCCTTTTATCACCTCAATACAGGTATTACCCATATAAGAAAGCGGGGTACTGCCTACCGTTTCGGCGCACTTTTTTTGGATGTTCACACCAGGTCCAATCTTGATTGTCAAGTCAGCCACAACATTAGCAAGAGTCTCTTGGTTCTTAAGAGGGGGGAGGCTAAATTTCAACCCTTTCTTCAACAGGTTCACCTCATCAGGATTAAGCTCAATTTTACTATAATTGATGATTCGCGGCTGGAACTGCTGGACTATTTTATCACCCGCACAGTATTTTTTCTCAGCCATAGCTTTAGAACTCTGGAGGGAGGCAAGTTTGTGATTTGTTTTTTCTTTTAGATTCTGTTCAAAAACGCGACAGTCACCATTAACCGATACATACTACAAATGATTCGAACTCACCAGGGTAAAGGAGGGCAGAAAGCCTTGAGTGAACCAGCAGATCAAGTCTTGTAGTGATATTCAACTGTCCATACCACCTACTAAGTTTGACCGTTATGTAGCCTTCCAACTTTTTTGTAGTGGAGTCGCAGTCGGAATTTCACGAAATTTGGTCTAAGGTGGTATTCAAAACACTTGCGCAAGGACCAGATATGTAAAGAGTACGACAAACTTGGATGCGAAGAATGGTTTTTTAACCGAAAGATCTTAGCGGCTTTGATTAGTGTGGTTCTAATATTCGCTACTCTCTCGTAGAGTACAACCTTTGTATCAATATGATCAACCAATGGCAATATAAAAGAACGTATTAATTTGTCTAAAGTCAGGGGCGGATTTACGAGTACATTTTTTTTTTTTTTTTTTGGGGGGGGGGGCGGATATTCCATTTCTCAAAAAATTGTTTCCTCGCTCCGCTCGAAAAATGTAATCAAATTGGACAATTTAAGTCTTTTTCGGAGGCTGTGAGGGGGACGTTCCCCTTGTCGTAAATCCGCCCCTGCTAAAGTCCTGTCTTCGGTCAATGCAGGCAAATGTGCATGTAATCAAGAAGCTAGTCTTCCAGCTTATGCTCACGGTGAGAGATTGGTTAGAGCGCCCATTTCAATCGATTCGATACCTACATATAAAGTTTTATTCGGGGATACCGTACCGACATACAACCTGTCGTTTAATAGAATCCTCAGGGGTGTACTAGATGGCGTCATTCATTTTTATTAAACCAGAAAAAAAAAGTCATTACCACCTTTGACCCTTCCCTCTTTCCTCTCCCGCTTCTAAACGCGCTAGAAAGGCCACTTAATCAAAAATATACAACATAAATTTTGATTCACAGTAAACCGCATGAAATTTTAAGCTGATGCGGTACCAGAGAATGTAATTAAAAAGTCTATCGAAGAAGCAGACAAATTAAACCAGAGCCAAATTATAACGTTTTCAAAAGCACTAACACGATAGCACGGCTCTTTTCACACGATGACTACACGTCAAACTGACCACGCGAACGAATGTCAAGCATGATACTCCCGTCATAATCCAAAAATCATTGTATTTCCGTTCGGTACGACGTTATTTTGCTGCACCAACAGGAAAGGGTTAATTCGTCGCACGTTGTCCTAATTATTTACCCTATACCCTCCGAATATCGTTAACCGACGCGACAAGGACGTGGACGTGTCACGTGCTCTCTCGGGTGCGTATGGGAGCGACCAGCTATACCTACTGTATTATACAGACTCGGAAGCAAATGCAAATGTGTATACCAGGGAAACCCCTTTGCGTTCGCTTCGAAACTGGAAAAATATTCGTTACCCCTATACGGGCACGAAAAGGTGGTGTATCGAATTTCAGATTATAGAAAAATAAATCGTATACATACCTTCGTAAAGCCAGTCAGGTACACCGTTGTATATCTGTCCGGGAAGCGCGTCTCTGGTAACACGGTATGTGGCGTTATCGCGCGGGTTCGGTTTGTAATAAATATCGTACTCGTGAATCAACACTAATGCGTGGCCTCGGGGCGCCCATTCTGCGTGTATGAGTCTGCGGTGCGCTTTATTCTCCGTATGCAGCACCAACGGAAACATGTCTCTGAAAATTTAATAACAACGTTTGTGGATTTATTGTTCTTCCGAGAGAGATCGACCAAAAGTTATCATAATTCTTGTTCATAACGAGAGCGTCGCGAATAAGTTAGACGACACACACGCACCGAGGAGCGTGCGATACGGAAAACCCCTACTATATCCGATGGAGATATTGGGTGCGTTCGCAAATTCGCTGTACCTCGTCTCATTTCGATGATCGACGTCGTTCAAACGAACTGCAGACAACGAGGAGAATGTTGTAATGAGTTATTTTTAGCTCCACATCGACTAGGTCAAGGTAAATTATTGGTTCAAAGTTTGATTATTGCTTCGGAAGTTTCGCTAATACTTCACTCGAACGACAAACACAACGTATCGTACGAATTTACTAAAAGAATTGAATTTAATGAACGCGAACTCCTATCTTGTCTTCGTTTCGCTTTTCCTGAGCTTTTTTGTTTTCTTCTATCTTCCTCCCTCTATGTAACTCTGGGACTATTTGTTTTGATAGCCTCGTCCTGTACAACTTCTAGGCTGTCATTATGTCTCATTAATTTACCCTAAAGTATCTTATTGTCTTGTTTAGTTTTAGGCTCACGATACGGTTTTCCAAAGTTACTCCCCCTTCCCCCTGTAGAGAATCACAGTTGGTCCAAGAGACTAGGTTCAAGAAGACTCTCTCATGAATTGTGCACTTTTTTTATTATTGATTTCTTTCAGGCCGTCGAGCCACAGCATCTCCGGGCTCAGAGATAAAATACCCTCTTGCCCCTTTTTTGTCAGATCTGGTAACTCCATAAAATAATTAGTTGTGATTCTACAAGAGACAAAAGGTTAAAACTATTGGAAAAAGAACACTTGAAACTAATAAAGAATCAAGAACATTGATATTGCAGTCATGGAACCTACGTTAAAAATATTTATTAGAGTGTTAGACTGTAAGTTCTAGGGTACTGGCGAAAAGACCTTTATGCTTTAATAATGAGAGAACTAGCTAGAACGTTCTGGAGAAACGGTCTTATAGTATAATATATAAGCAGGGATGCGCAGCTAAAGCCGTTATTGGCTTAAGTTTAAGCTTAAGCTCTTGTTTTGACCATTTCTAAGAAAGCTAAAAGACAGTCAATGAATTTTGAGACATCAGCTTTTCAGCCAATAGCCAGTCATTAGAAAGTATTGATTGGTTGCAGGTAAAATTAAGCTATTATAATTAAGTTTAAGTTTTAAGCTATTATTTTAACCCATTTTGAAAAATCTAAAATCCAGCTAATGAATTTATTGGTATTAGCTGTCAGCCAAAAGCTGAAGTTTAAGTCAATGCTGATTGGCTGCGCATCCCTGTATATAAGGAGCTTAGCCGTCAAGCGTCAGTTCCGTTTAGTTTAGTTTACAGTTACCTAATTACAATTCTGTGTTTAGTGTTAATGGCGTAACGTACGCAATAAATAGTGTTCATAGTTATTTTTGGTGAAATTTTGCTGACTGTATCGCTAACCTGTGCATATTTCATACCTGCTACAACAAACAAGAATGTCAAGAATATTGGTCTCACGCCAGAGCATTGCAGCTGAAATCCAGCATCAGCTTTTGATTAAAACTTATATCTTGAAAAATATAGCTTCGGCTAAAAAAAAAACAGCCTACTACCGACTCAGCTTTTGGCTTTCAACTATTTCAGAAGTTTTGGCTTGAGAAAAACATGGAAAATATACCATCTTTTGGCTTTGACTTTTGATCAGCTGTACTCTGTCTAACTTGCAATCTGATTAGTCAAATGACGTTCTTCATTCTTATTGGCTAGTTACATTTCACATTCTTCGTCCTATCACTGAACTTCTTTGTTCTGCACTTGGATTCACTCAAATCCGTAATCTGATTGGTTGGAGGACGTTTCTCATTCTCATGAAACATAGTGGATTTTTTCTCAAAAGTGAATCTTGTGAGTGTCAAATAAAAAATTTTAAAATTTTCTATTTGAATATACTGCATGTGACGCAGATGACGCTAGCATCTTAAACGAGAAAATAATTATCAATACTTTGTAGCAATTTATATCAAATGTTCCAGTTCACCTTGTTTATTTGCAAATTTTCAGTCAGTTTGCAATAAAATTAGTCGTTTGCTTAGTTCGCCTTCACTTCAAAAAAATATTTACAAATTTTTTTCCCGTTTTTTCACGCATTGGTTTGCCTACAAAAGTTACCCCACGCCTGACCTCTACGTGTTATGAAGAGAAGCAAAACTATGTACTTACAATTGAGGACCTTTCTGTTAAAAGGGCGTCCGCTCAATGTATTTCTTATATGGGACGGACCCCCTTTTGACAGAAAGGTCTTCAATTACAACTCAATGCGTCTTGAACGCACAGCTTTCTTGGTCAGAAGTGAAATTGATTCAAACGCACAGATTTTTTCATAGAGAACAAAATTATAATCAATGTTTATTTAAGCAATGTAGAAGAAGATGAAGCAGTTTTTATTGAGATAAACACAAAAAAAAAAAACTGTCTTCAATCAGTACCTAATACTTCTAAGAGTTACTTCATTATCAGTTCACAATAATAAGTTGACACTGCGCTGCACTTAGTATTTCATATGTTCAAATCAGGCAGCGCTAGCGTTGCGCTGAAGCAAGGAGAAATTGTAAGAGGAGTATACGGTAGAAAAATGAAAAAATTGAAATAACACTTAAGTGAAGCAAATTTAGCTTCTTGAGATCCCATTAAAGATATTGAAAGTCTCCTACAATGAACAAAAGTTGGTAACTAGTAACAAAAAACAGGCAATTTAGTGATCAGATGGCCATTTTTTATTAGTGTAACTGGAAAGTGTCTCGACAATGACTGTGGAATTTCGGGACAAAATTTCATGTTCAAGTAGCTCAAATACCAGATTGCTAATGTTTCTTCATTTCAGAAGACCCGTTATTACACATTTTTCATATTGGTTTGGAACCTCTTACGGGTTATTTGGAACCTGTCCCCCTAAGAGTCCAAATTTTTGAAATTTTGTCAATACCACCGAGTAAAAGAGCTGGTTCTAATAGACAAAAAAACTAATAATTTTAAGGACGCGTAGGGGATTTCCTTGGGACAGGTCACCATTACTGTTACCCAAATCACGCTTCCTGGTGGATATCCAATTTAATTCATTGACAACATGGTGGCAAATGTTGCCACAGAACGTTGCAAACAATAGACCAAGTTATATATTGTGACGTCACTCATTGTCAACTCCTAGCTCTAGGAACAATTAAGGTCCTAACTACACGCAAACAACAAAAACCCTTGAACGTGATTGATTGTATTGTTTCTGGATCTATCACATTATCGATTCCCATATTAAGCAATACGAGACTGGAACGTTCGATCATACGTCTAAATTGAAAAATTGGAAATAAATAAGCAATGGATTAATTTCCCATTACATCAAAATATCGATAAATCGCGAAAATATTGCAAAATACTGCTTGCCAAAGTTCCTTCAAGTCTTTGTTTACCTTTTAATCAATGGAATTTCCCATAAGCAAAGTTCTAAATACTCGTATCGGCAGACTTGGCAAACAAAAAATTTTTTGATTTTGTTTTGTTTTTGTTATCAACTTTTTTAGTTTTTTGTTTTTGTTAACGTTTCATTATTCAGTAAATTTTTTGTTTGTTTGTATTTCGATTGTCAAATAGGGATTCGTTTGTAAAAATATGTTTTTTTGAATAAAAACATGTTTTTTAAACATAAAAACATATTTTTTCCGGTAAAATTGTTTTTGTTTATTTAAAGTTTCATTTTGCGCAGATTCTGCGTTTTTGTCTCGTTAATTTCAAATGCTAAACTTCGTTTTTATATCACTTATAATTTCTAAAATATGATTTGTTTTGTTGAATAAAGCTTCGTTTTTGTTTTGTTTGCCATGCCTGAATATTGGTGAATATAATAAAAATAGAATATAAATAAGGTAATGGGAGAATTTTTTTTGTAATCTAGAAGCCTTATACTGCTAAGAAATTGACCTCTCCTACCTTATTAACATTCTGTTTTCAAAATGTTTTGCTTATGGGAAATAACATTGAAAACAAAGACTGAAGGAACTTCAGCAAGTAGCATCTTGCAATATTTTGCGATCTGTCGATATTGTGACGTAGTTCGGAAATCAGTTCATTCTGTGTTTACATTAAGAATTTTTGAAAATTTGATGTATCTGCAATTGAGGATCTTTCTGTCAAAAGGACGTCCACTGAATGTATTTTTTATGGGATGGACGCCCTTTTGCATTCTTTATTTATTTCTTGTATTAAGATTAGAACATTCCTGGAGCTTTTTGTTCACTATCCGACTTGGTAACGTGGGGTAAGATTGGTAATTTTAGGGTACATCGTGGTAAACAGATGTGGAGTTGTGACGTCACGATATTTTCAAACAAGTGTTCCACAAACACAAAGGAATGACAAAATAAAAGGGGAAAATTTGTAAATGAACGAAGTGAACGCAAGTTTTTCTTTTCTAGTAAAAAGGAACTGAACAAGGACAAAATGACTAAAAATTTTTTTAACCGTGAATTATAAGAAAACATCTACTCTCTCTTAATCAAAATATTAAAGTCACTTTCGGTAGTTACAACACCTGTAGAGAAAATTTTTTCATGTCCATTAAAGATTCAGTCCTCGATGAAGAAAAATCAGGTGTTGTGTACGTATAATATCCCCTGTTCAAATCGCCCCATTTCTTATGTTGGAGAGACGGGCCAAAAACTTAAGGACGTCTGAATCAACATAAGGATGATGTTAAAAAATACTCTAATCACACTGCTTTGGCTAACCATGCCCTTGAGGGAAACACGAAGAAAAGAAGAATTTCCGAGGTAATCAATATCATAAAGAACAAAAATAGCGTGAATTTTAAAAGTGATACCGAGGGCTTATCAAGTTCATACAGGAGCGTCATTACATAACTGAGTCATCACCTTCCCTACTTTTCTGTTGTCTTTAGTTGGTTTGTTTCACTATTAGTACTGTACAACTGAAGAGACGGCAACGCCGTCGAAACGTTTTTTTCGTGATTAAAATTATTGTGAATAGTAGAGCCGTATCGTTATCTAATTTTAAGAACAAAATGTTTGCAAAGGCAAACTGAATACAAACGGGACAAACGCTTGATCATTTCATCAATATTGTTGTCCCATTATTTCAAAAATAATAAAATGAATAGAATTAAATTATTTGATTTTGACTAGTTCATTGCTAAACTGAGTCCGCAAAATATCGCAAAAAATACTGTTTGCTGAAGTTCCTTCAGTCTTTGTTTGCGTGTTTTTTTTTCTTTTTAATATCATTTCCCAAAAACTGATTAATACTAATATTTTAAAAAGAGATAGTCAGTAGAGTACAGGAGCATCTCTTTCTTAATCAAGAAGCTTCATACTCTTTAGAAACTGATACCTTGTACCTTAGTCACATTCCGGGATCAGAACGGCTTCCAGCTTCTCATTTATCATCAAAATTTAGCAAAATTCGGCTTTTGGCTTTCGACTGATTACAATATCCTGATTGTTTTTACACGAGATAGAATGTATGCTGTCTAAAATTTTTTGAAATTAAAAATCTTACATAATATCAATATTATGAGCTGCGAATTTTCCAACATTTTCAACTCGTTAGTGTTAACTCAGCTTTGACCGCACAAGATATAAGAAATGAGCACAAGGAAGTCTGTACGAGTCTCGTTACTCTCACAATCATCCTTTAATCAAAATCTTATTCAGATACACTCTGAGTAAGCTCAGACAAATTAAACAGACAAAATAATATCGTCCGCAACAACGAGGCTTCTTTCGTGAACACTCAACTTCCTCATCGTACCTACAGAGAGAACGAAAATGCGGAAAACTGTACACGATGTAATGTAATTAAAATCAATATATAGAGTGAAGCTAGCGAAATCCGTGTGCATAAATTTTCTTGAACCATTATACATAAAATTTAATAATGCTCCTGGAATTTGCGCGAGTACCTTGTCGTTGGTCTAATGGGTATTTTCCTAAAATGTATACGTATATTATGGAATGGTATTTGTGGGAAATTTTCGGAAACGAACGCAGCAAGAGGGTAAGAAAATATCTTTGAACATAGGTATACAACGAGTTTTATGAATAATTTTAATACCAAATAACTCCGTGTACCCTCCAATAACAGCGAAGTTCGGTAACACGTCAGTAATTGTCCATTCTAGCTGGGTAGGGATGAGCGAAGAACTAAATAAGAGAGAGAGAGAGAGGTTACTCGATCGTTCTCGAAATCGTATCCGATCGAAATGTCAGTAACGACATGTTGGACACACTGTCGTACATTAAGAGTGACTCTCTATTCTTTTTTCCTCTTAACGGCAAACCGGATCGGCAACCTATCAAACAACCCGAACTTCGCTACCGATATCGATACGACTCACGCGCATAATAATTCTGAATATTTTTTAACTGAGAATAATATTATCATTATCAGTATCCTACATGGGAAAATAATTTACAAAGCTTGCTTAACAATCACGCTTGTCCAGATTATTCCCAATTTCTCCATCTAAAACTTGTGTCTTGCGTTTTTTGGTTACACGTAAAGAAAAGGTTTTACACCAGAGAGAGGGGAGGAACACAGGGAGAGTTTAATAAGCTTATGGAGGACTTCCCCAAGCTTTACCCAGACTCCAAAAACAGCAAACGATAGGTACCTTCACCATTCTCCCAAATTATTGACAATGTCGTAGCGAGTGTGATGAGATAAGGAAGATGATCTTTATTCCTTGTACCTACACAGAAAATTGAGAAAACGAATCAAATTCCAATGCCATGGCAATTCCGTTTTCTCGACATTACAAAATTTTATCAATCGAAAAAGTTATGCGCACTTAATGAAATTACATCACCTCTGGGACACGATGAGAGAGCCTATATGATCATTAGTATTTTTGGAAAATACACGAGTACATATTATGTTTAATTAATTTGCAAATACTTAGTACACACGTATAAACCACATACGATTAGTTCTTTCTATTTAGTTCAGTTGTACCAACGGAACATAGAGTAGGAAGGGATCTGTTAAGACAGAAGAGGCGCGGTGAAAGGTAAAACAAAACGAGTACGCGAGAAAAGCTCTAGGGAAATTTTGAAATTAACATCTACTTACCCGAGCTATATAGCGTTTGGGTTCAGACTTAGACAATCGAAAATTATTACGAACGGATTTACGTAGAAAGGCGAGCGAACGCATAAGCATACCGAAGGCAAGAAGGAGAGAGGAAGCGCTGTTTGAGGAAGGTAAAGGTGCAGCGAAGGGAGGTAAAATAACATAAAAGAAAACGAAATTCGTAGTTTGCGAGAGAGTGAGTTGTCGGCGATGTACTAAGCTCACGATCGTACATAAGACGTCGAGTGCAAACATATTATCGTGGATTACGTTCTCGATGTAATGCAAAACGTGATTCTTCGTTGTTTAAGTTGTTATAATTTACTATAATCTATGGTATGGGTATTATAGAGAGAATATAATGTGGAGGGAGGAGGCGCACTCGACGTTGTGCACTACTGAATATGCGAAAGTTCGAACCAGAGAGGGGCATGAGGTACGAGAGAAAAAAATGAAAAATTGTGCGCGCGATAAATTGAGGAAAAACAAATCTCGAAAAAGAGGAGAGGCAAGGCGGGTAAATCCAGCGAGTGCCGCTTCATGCCTCTTCACTCTTTTTCCATTTTTTTTTTTGCATCGCATCATTCACGAATGGGAGAAAATACGGAAAAAAGTTGCGTTATTTTACTTCGTGTACACGGCATTCAGCGAATGTTGTTTGGTTCTCTCTAATTTTCCTGGCATAAGCCTTTTTAAAGCGTAAAACTGCCACTGACATTCGCGTATATATACACGTCCTATAATACTGTGTACGGTATACTGTACTATTATAAAAGAGAATGGTATTGTACTGTATGAAATTTTCCAAGCTCCTTACTCCCTCGTATATTATAGCGTTGTAGAATATTGCAATCTCATCAGACTTACGTTAGTGTACAGTATTCATTACGACAACGCACCACGGCAGATGGCAAAGTAGTCTCAAAAGCGACATTACACTAAGCTATATATATAAATACGAGTAAGGCGATACGGTGCAGCTGCAGATCTTCCGCACTGTACCCATTTACGTGTAGTTATTTCTCGACGAGATGATACTGCGAAGGAATGTTGGCAGTTTCAAAGAAAAGGTCGGTCGGTGTTACGCGGACTACAAACGCGCTACGTAAATTAAGACGCTTGTTTGCTGTTTTGAACGGCTTCATCAGCTCCTCGTATACGCTGTAACAGATCGTAAGCGATCTTATCCGACTTGGAAATGTCGTCATAGAGTTGCCCTTTAGGTCGACCAAAGTGCACCGCACAGAGAAGTGAAATTGTATCGGTATTAGTAATCAGGGATAGAGTTCGGATCATACGCTCTTGTATAGAGGGTGCAGAGTATGAGCTTCTCTATCTCGTTCGGTGCCAATCTGAGGCAAACATGCAAAAAGCATCCGAAGTGACTCATGCAGAGAAACTTGAAAATAGAATAACGGGAGTCACTGAGCAAGCTATCTGTACAGAGAGGTTGAGAAGAAACAAGGGAAATTAGATTGATCAGGAGAAAGATTCGGTTCTATTTCAGACCAAAAATATTTTATGTGTACCATCGTTTTAAAATTCTTTTCAGACTGATTTTATTTTCAATGGGAATTAGTCTCTCGATATGTCACGATAAGACATGAGGCAGAATGTGCGTCAGACTTTTGATCAGTAAAGTTGATGGTCAGAAGGCAACAGGAACAGCAAAGCGGAATTGTATGGTCAACAAGAAACGTTTTTGAGAGAAACGTAACGTAAAGTACAATGAAATGGAGACACTAGTTCATCGCCTTGACAACGGTTTCAGTTCAGAAAATGGAAAAATTTCAGAGGAGACATTAATATAGGTTTTTAAGAAATCCAGTCGCGTGGCAAAGGGGAAACAGGGGATATTTGGGGTGAACCACTCTAAAAAATATTTTTCGACTCCCGGAAAAACTCTTTTATTCAAAACACGTTTGGAAATCAATACCATGCAGATCCTAATAAGGCCACATCTTTCATCAGATAAGTTGAAGTGATCGCTTCCTAAGGCTTCAAGATAAGCTCTATGACCATACAGAACGAAACCGAAGCTCACAAAATTAACTGCAAAGGACCTACAATGGTAGAGATCGGATATGAAGAACTGCGCTGGTGCAGCCAATACCCAAGAATTTGTAAAAATGAAGAAAACAAACTTATAATGAGACAAATTCGAGCCCGTCGGGGCTGATATCGCACAAAACGAAAAATGAATTGATGGGCGGCGAGCGGAAGCTTTTCCTTATTCGATAAAATTCCATTTTTATGAGATATCTTGCGGGAAATTTATAACCTATAAATCTTCCTTCTCAAAATTTTTCTGCTAATATTTTGATATATAACTCAATTGATATTCTGAGGGGAAAACTTGTTTTCAATTTTATCGATTGTAGCGCTCCTAGAAGACGAACGACCTAAATACAAAAAGGCCAACGTCCCGTGAGACCACTGGTTAATACAAGTAGCATCCAATAACCATGTTACAAGATAGGAAAGATCGTAACCATATTTCTAAAAGAAAACTACCAGTTTGAACCCGGACAAAGCATCAGAAAGAAACGATGAGCTGATACAGCGACCGGATAAGGCGGAAATCAAGAGTGACGACAAGCTGGCATCTTTGGATGTGACAAACATGTTTGGTAAAGGAGGAAACAACAGATATGGGAACTCTGATGGACCGAAGTACGCCAAGATGGTGGAAGAGATTTTGGGCCGGAACTACTGCCGAGCAATAACAAATTCTATAGCCAGGAAACGCTGTCACTGATACTAGTGAAGATACTCATGAATGACATGGAAAACAAGATATTGAAGGGCAGCAAGTTCATCCTAGTTGTGTGGTCGGGTACTAATAGACAGGTGGACTAATAATTCATCTTTGAAATAAATGCTATAAATGAGCGCATCCAATTCACAGTGGAAAAAGGCAATTAGACCATCAACAATTACTACTTGGACCTAACACAAACACTGGAAAACAACAGGATAGAATACAAAATCTACAGAAAGTCAACGCACATCGACACCATCATCCCAAACGATTTCTACCACCACCCCAGGCACAAGTTGGTGACGATTCAGAACTACTGCTATTGAGCAATCTCTTTCCCAAAGAACAATGAAGAGAAGACGAAAGAAATCGAGATAGTGAAGTAGATCGCAGGAGCCAATGGCTACTATAGAAGTATGATGAAGGAAGTCTTCGGGAAAATGGAAACAAAGAAGGGAACCCATTATGGTACGTTAAGAAAGTACTCTGGATCGATACCACGCAAAGGAAAATACAAATAGGTCATAAGGGTGTCGAACGACTACGATGTGATAGTGGGTATCCAGAATAACCTATCTATGGAGAAGAAAAGAACAAGGTGAGCTTGAGCGAAGTTTAAGAACGGGGAAATCGAGCACAAAATATCCATAGAGAAAAAAGATGGTAAGTCACTGTTCATCAAACACTGTACTGGAAAACAGCACAACAGCGAAGGAGTATTTAAAGTGATACACGTAGAGAATCGCACAAAAAGAAGAAAAATCCAAGAATAGTTGGAGAGATGGTAAAGGCAAAAATTCGTTCTGGTGATTGGACAAGAGAAGAAGAGCGGAACCGATCAAGAAGATGATAGCAAACATGGAGCACATAGGTCAGAAGAGTGAATCAATCATAAGAACACAGTGTTATATTATAAGAATTGTTATGTTCTAAGAATGAACCAATCCCAACACAGCATTGTCACAGCCAATTTGATCACCGTGTTATTGTATAAAAATCCATGTTTAATACCTTGTTTTTCAGTAACGACACTACTGATCATGGGGTAACACCCGAAAGTACTCTTGTAAGCTAACTAATCGAGTAGAATTGTACACTTGAGAATTTTTTCAATATCCAGTGCTCTACTTACACCTCACCACACTCAATATGAGTTTCAGTCATCATAATTAGGGCGTCCTCAACCTTCATAAACCGTTTTGACCGTCGATTTTCGGTCAATCGCCAGCGTTGACCAAAAATGGATAGGAATCAACCGAGAATTTACTTCATTCACATAGTCTTCACTTGGTCAAAATTACATTGATATCGAAGGAAAGGGACCACTCGAAACGAGTAAACAAAAAGAGTTTTCAACGAGAACCACAGAACTAAGAACAGACTGGAGCATTTTCGGTTAAGCAACCATATAGAAGCAACTAAACCAACAACGACTGAAAACAAGAACATCCAAGGAAATTAGGACTGAACTAGCGAGTCATCACGATGTAAATCATACTCATAAATTTGTTCAATCAACTACTCATCAGGTACGTATCTGTTGAGAGCATTATAGTCATCACTATTCAGATGAAGAATAATTTCGATATATTCTGGAGTGCAATCCACATAGAAACGCATTGCGCTCGAGAATATCGAAATCATCCGTCATTTGAATAGCGACAACGTTAATGTGTTCAAAATACCTGGTGAAGAGTTGATTGAACTAGTTATAAATATGATTCACATCGTGGTGACTCGCTACTTCAGTCCTGATTTCCTTGGATATTCTTGTTTCAGTCATCATTGTTTAAGTAAATTTCATATCTCGCTAGACAGGCCTGCTCAACCTTTTACGACTCGCGGGCCGCATCTGTGTCTCCCGAAATTTCCGCGGGCCGCAAATCGTTTACCTATATTTAATAACGATTTTATTGTAATGTAGAACGATAATTAAAGGGGAAATATTCCTGAACTCGCAGCTGAAAAACAAAGACAGCCATCACATTGATTAGATTACTTTCCTATTTTTTCAGCATTATTTTTTTTCTATTTTTTTTCATTGTTGCATGCATTGAAAAAAAAAAATTTGTATCCTACTTGTATTATGAAATCAAATCGTGTCATGAAATCGTAAGGTTTCTACTACTTTTTGGGTTTTCTGAAAATCTTTCGCGGGCCACACGACAGTGCTTCGCGGGCCACAGGTTGAGCAGGCCTGCGCTAGATGATGATCGTTTAAGCGAAAGCGCTCTGATCTGTTTAAAACTCTTTGTGTTCCCTCGTTTCAAGTATCCCTTCCTTCTGTACATCCGGCCCTAATTTAGGAAATCGTATCGATTCTATTGCATTGATATCTCGTTCAAATCGACCAGACGTCGACATCTACTCCACGCTCGGTAGACCGAAAAGAATGACGTATACCGAGTGCGGGAACAAAATTGGGGTCTCAAAATATCACTTGTCAATGATCGAACGCACTGAATCCATTACTCCCAACTCCTTCTCCTTGAATTGTCCAGCGATTGACGATAGTGAAAACAGGCGAAACCTTGTATCCTCAGAAATGTCACCCCCAACCCCATGCGGAAAACTTGGCCACTGTACAAAGAGAAGAAAGAGAACAAAATTAGGTATGGCAGTGGCAATGATTCAACAGAACCTTGCAAAAAACTTTTTTTTTTTCTTCTCACTATGTAACACGATATGATGAAGACATTCCTAGAGGGTTAGATATACACAATAAAATCTGTGTACTCTTCTCTATGACCTGTGTCTGCAGAAAACTTCGAACGCGTTACTCTTAATTTAACAAGCACACGAGTACTGTATCTTTGAACTCAGTTCTTAATCCTCGACTTTTATGAGTTTTTAAAAAGGTGACCTCGTTGAGAAAATTCCCGTATAATTTCGTATCTCAACCTGCAAATAAAAGAGCATTAAGTGTTCTTCTCGCATATCGTATAACAAAAAAAAAAAAAAAAAAAAAAAACGCCCGATAGTCACTTTTCCTCGCTTGTTCACGCTACTTGAATTCCAAAAACAAGATAAGAAGTGTTTTTCGCGCACGGTTTAAAGAGAAGAGTGTGGTAATCGAAACCAACTTCAAAAAGCGCTATCGAATATATTCAGAATTCTGGGACCGCTGTTGCTGTTGTGTGGGAAGGAAAATTTGCTTTTTTTTACCACGAGTTTAAGAGAGTATAGCTAGATATTAGATTAGTTTCGGCGTGTAGGAATCCTTATTATATTGTACACACAGTGCGATGAGGAAGAAAAGTTTTGTTCAAAATATCGCCGCGCATCGTTTCCTGTCCGTGTAACAAAGATAAATGAAAAGCTTTGTTACCATCGTACCAACAGTTGAGGAGGAAGAGGACCGTATGGAAAAAGACTGTGGCGCTCGTAATCTGGGTAATTTTGAAAGATAAAAAAGTTATTTCACAAGACAGGAAGAGGGAGAGCGAGGGAAAAAGATTTAAGAATGGACGAAAAAAAAAACTTCACTCTGTTTTGACACTGATACTTCGTAAGTGGTTTGTTCGAATTAACATCATCCTTTTCTTTGACAACTAATTAGACCGCAATCACCGCTAGTCGAAACGTGCTGCATTTTTTCATCTCTTCTTTCTTTTGATGCTTTCTCTCGTCTACGTGACTTTGTAACCTTGCGAGACGGGAGAATCTGTTCGTCAAATAAACGTTCAAACTCGGAGAAAAGATTAGATTATATAACATGTACATATATCTGGATGAGCCCTCGTTAAGTTTTTCACATTCTCTTTTGACGAGTTTTAAAGAACGTAATTGAAAGTTTGTAAGGCGAATTCTGGATTTTTTTCCCCGAATGCGCCGTGCGGACTAGGCTGAAACTTATGTTAAAGTTCGTAAAACTAGACAGGTATACGACTAAAGTTTCCTCCCTTTGCAATAGAAAAAACGGTTATACTTACTGTAACGAGATATCGTATATGGAGTAATCTGCTGTATACGAGTAACGGAAAATCTGAAAACAAAATTTTATATCGTAACAATAAAATGATAATATTACTAGAACCTTTTAAAGTACGTAGCCTATGTACCTACAAGAACTAGAATTAAGATATTCGCAGATTAAAATGGAACGAAAGTTCAAAATCAGTACGTTGACCAGGAGATAAAGCCTTGGATACTTTGGCAAACGCGCACCAACTCAAGTTTCAACTATATAAAGCCTCTTCATTTATTAGGAAGGAGGGAGGCATTCTCCTCCTTCCCCTGATGAATCCGCCGCTGGAGAATAAAAGTATCTTTAGTCATGAGAATTCGATCGAATTTTCGTTGACATTGGATTCAGACTTCGATTTAATACTGATTATGATAAATAATATCGACTGTCATGTCAGTCTCACGTCAATTTTCACTTAAAAAAAAAAAAAACGGTGTCCGACCCTCGATTCCAGAAGAATTTCCGACGCTGAATATGATGCCGTTTCGCGCAATGATCACGTGAACTTCCAGCGGTCTGTTGCGTCGCGCAGTGTATCTTCTCGCGACATTCTGTACCGGCGTCTTACAAATCGCGGGAAGTCGAAGTGATCATTGCACGACGAACTCAAAAGGCAAAAGCTCTAGCCCGGGTGAGAGGGGAAAACGGTCTTGGTCGCAAAATGTTGACTCCCACAAGAAACCTCTAAATCAAGAAAATAAGACCCATCTGCTCAACCGTATAAACTGCAGAGCGATTTTCAAGTCTAAAATCCAAATGGCTATCTCAGGCATGAATGATCGTAGAGCGATGAAACTTGAAGACTTTTAGAAGATGTAGACCTGCATTCATGGTTTTTTTTTTCAAGTCATCCATATTTTCCGTAGTTCCCAGCAACGATAAAATTTCCAACTCATTTAACAAGGAAAATCAAGGGTGGCACCTGGGGATGTTCATTCATTTGATACGCCATGCCTTCAAGTACAAGATACTCTAGTACCATAGTCCTTGGTGAGGTGAACATTTGGTGAATTTCTATAATTTCTTCATCAATAGCGAGGCCTTTTTTTGAACATTATGAAGTCAACAAAAGTCGGACGTGAACGCGTTCGAACCTGTTTTCTGACGAAGTCCCCCCCCCCACCCTTTCCCGCCAAACAAAACAGATAGCGGGACCGGTAAGAGAAAAAAATGAAAATAAAGTAAAAGGAGTTAATATCGGAGTGTGTATTATTCAGCCCGAACATTGACTAAGTAATCGCGGTAGCAGTCACAGCTTACCGCACTACTGAAGAAAAAATTATGGAAATTCACTAAATATTGTTTTTTGGGGGAATGCTCCATCTCACCGAGAACTATGGGACTTGAGTATGTTAAATTTGAAGGCATGACGTATCAAATGAAGGAATATTCCCAGGTGCCACTCTCCTGATTTTTTTTATTGAATGAATTGCCTGAGATACAGCCATAACAGTCGACTTGTAGTGCTCTGGAAATATACACGGGTTGACCTTAAATCGACGTCGATCTTGAGTCGATGTGGTCACTTCCTTGTAGAACTTCTTCTGTTTGGTTACTTTGCTGCTCGCAAACAGTATGCGCAGTCGTAACCATACAAATACAAGTCAATTAAGGACCGAAAGTTGATTTGAATGCGTCGACATGAGTCATCGGGTTCTAAATGACAAAGCAGCTGTTGACTGGTATAATTAGGGATTGAAATTCTTTCTAGTCATCAGTAAAGTTCAAATCAAACTCACAAATGAGGAGTGAGGACGTTTTAACCATATACCCAACCATAAAGAAGTAGAGAAATAAATTCGCATAGACTGAAGAATGTTCTATAAAGGAATATGTACGGAGCGGTTTTTCAAAAATAGTGGGCTAAGAACTGCTGAGAACAAAAGTTCAAAAAAAGAAGACAATCTAAGTGGGACAACTTTATATCTTCTACTGAGGAGGATTCGCTAAGTTACTGACCGATTTTTTTCTCGTTAAGGAACTAAAAAGTGAACTTTTAATGGGTAGGAAAAAAACTCGATGGCAGAAATATCTAAAAAAGGAAGTGACTAAAATGAAAACCACAACAATTTACAAGGAATGAGCTCTTCAATAAGTACCTTGTGGAGATGATACAGGTTGCAGATGCAGTCCAAAAACAAAAAGTTTAAGAGGAAAAAAGAATAATATTTAGGAGCCACTTAATACTCGATAAATGATTCTCCTCTCGCACTTTCAAAACAATCTTTATCTCGTTTAATTCTTTCTTTCCAACTACACGTAGCTTTGCCCAGAAATTTTTTTCATCTGCTCGTAGAAAGGAACAAAAAAGAGAAACACACCATTGGGTTATATTTGTAAAATCTTTATTTTCGAAAGCGGAGAGAAAAAAGAAAGTAATATATAGGTCAAACCCAGCACTCGATTTCGTACAGTTGGCTAACTGAATTATTGGCAGCTTATCCGTTAAACGAAGCAAACTGACAAAGTATCCTCAATACGTACTCAATCAATGTTAGTGGGCGAGTAGATCGCGACAAAGTTTAATCTACTGTAGCGAGTACAAATATACGTCTCTACCATATTGTGTATAGTATTAGTACACAGGGTATACACGGTCTGCGCAATCTAAAGCTGGCAGATTTCACTCCGTTTTACGATAATTTATTCAAATGAGAATAAAGGCAGATGATCGTAAGCGCACTTCCTATATCCCGTATTCCAGCAGTCGTTACTACGAAACACACCAGGGAGTTGGCAAGTAGTCGAATCAAATTTTCAATGCATTCACAGTTCGAGAAAGAGATTTCTATACACATACACTACATAATATGGTTTAACTTACGAGCTGCACGTTATCATCGAACGTAGAAATCGAATTTTAACATTTGAAGTTCTTTCAATTAGGACGAGGTGTATTCTTCGCGAGGGAAAAGTCTCAAAAATGGCTGCGGGGATTGAAAGACTGTCGTACAAGAGTCTCTTCGATTCCAATTAGAAGTTTTACGTAAGAGAAAGAGGAAGTTCGCCCAGGTTGTCTGATAAATTTTCCAACGCCATTATAATACTCGTATATTTAGTAGTCTACGACGCGTTGCGATAATTTTTTCATGCGAGCTTACACTCGCACTCTAGGTTTGAAAAATTTAACGCCAATTTTTTATCAGGATCGTATACGCACGATGTACGCGGATGCCCGCAATTTCTTTTAATCCAGAAGCCATTAACGTAATTCAATTTCCACATTTTACTCCGGCTGTATTCGTGGTTAATATTGTACACGTATAGCCTCTTTCTTTTCTTTATAGATCTTGTGAAAATGCCTCCATACGTATCGCTTTATTGCCCCATTACAGGCGGCCCCGATGGGATCGTTGATAGATTCACAGTGGATGCGGGGTGACTAAGATGTAATCTGTGGGTAGTATTTTATGCGTTGATATTCGAATGGAGAGAGAGAGAGAGAGAGAGAGAGAGAGAGAGAGAGAGAGAGAGAGAGAGAGAGAGAGAGAGAGAGAGAGAGAGAGAGAGAGAGAGAGAGAGAGAGAGAGAGAGAGAGAGAGAGAGAGAGAGAGAGAGAGAGAGAGAGAGAGAGAGAGAGAGAGAGAGAGAGAGAGAGAGAGAGAGAGAGAGAGAGAGAGAGAGAGAGAGAGAGGTCACAAAAGTAAATGTCCTTTACACATTGTTATATAACAGCTGGTGAGTGCCGAAATTTGCTTCAGCTCTTCGAAGTCACTAAAGCCTGCTGACTATATTTTACATCTTTATAGCCCAACCTGTCACGCGCTGTAGTACCGGCCAAGGAAAGCTAAAGCACGCTTGTCTTCCACACAGTTGGTATATTTTTGAAATATTTTATCGATATTATTAGAACCTGAAGCTTGAGAAATAAATTGTACCCAAGTTTAAAATTAAGTCACTTTTTCGTACCATTTTCTTCCGTGGCTTCGTCTTAAATTGGAGCTAAACAAGTTTAGTTATGTTTTATATGAAGCGGTCAAAGGCTACACCGAGATTTTAGGATCGACAGAGAACTCACATAACCTCTTAGAAAGAACAACTCGAAAGAAAATTCAAATATGATAGTTTTTAGGCAATTGAGATGGTAAATTGTACTCAGTTCTCTAGTTGTTCAAGAAATCTGTCTACGAAAAAAAAAAGTGAAAGCCATGAAAATATGGGTCCAAGGAATAGAAAACTAGGTGACGATTGGATTCGACCTAGACTTCGTATCATTTTTTAAGCCTCTGACCAAAACAAGAGCTACAAATTCACGTGATCAGAGGTATTATCACATTTAACTCGGGCATTTTAATTTGAAGATTAAATTTACAGGAAGAATTACGTTCAAAAATACATAAGGAGGGGTCAATGATAACAGCACAAAAAATATTTTCCACTTCTTCACGGTTTATGAATTTTTCTGAATTTGCTAACCCTATCAACACGTTAAATGGCAGTCAAGGAAACCTGACACTTTGCAGGTAATGTTCATTAGAAAATAGGCCGACTGACTTGCCACTCCTTATCTCAATAGGCAGTTCATCATTAAAATAAATTTTGAACTTCCTATCATTGACGTGATAAGAAAATTACACCGAACTCGGTATAACCTTCGTGCAACAAGGTACAAAATGAACAACAAATTAATGTTTCAAATACTTGAAACGAGTACAAACAAAATTGTTTGAATCTTAGAAGTTCTTTAATTGGCTATGATTCTCGGTTAATTTATTCCAAATTTCATAGATACATCAGGTTTCTTTTTATCAAGGAGCATTATCGACTGTATCTAAAGAAAAAACCTTCCCATGCATGCAACATTATCAACACAATGTGTTGATGTTTTCACATAGGCTGTTTGGCGACAATTCGCTAGATTTGAATTTTTATTATGATAAAAATGACTGCAAGAAATTACCTTTTGAATATTGTGCGCCAAGAGAACGTATTTTTGGTCCGCGGACATCGTGAACTTGGTCGGGTTTATTCGTTGCTGCGAAAAAAAAATATAAATATAAATTTCAGAATAATATAGAAAGAACAACTAGATGAGATTTGCCGTAAATTAATCACTTACAAATAATAGTACCTCTGCTGTAAATAACTAACGACCCCTTGAAAATCACCTCATTATGAGGGATAAAGGGAGGACAGGTATCAGGAAACTTTGACCACCATTCCTGACGTTTCAAATTCCCCATTCCTAAAATATCTCCAGGTTGAGAGCTAAATTCCTTATAATAAGGAATAGTTTCAGAAAATTAGAGGAAATTTCCAGGCAAACACGTTCGACGAAGACTTTTGGCCCTAGGTTTAAATATTATTCTTTTTGAGCGGAGTGAGAGACGTTTTACAAAGTGATGGCACAAAGTTCGGGATTGAAATTGAGTACAAGGAGCACGAAACCTGTTTTCCTCATGATTAATTGATACACCCAGCATGGACCAAAAATCAACTTCAAATCAACCGGCGAAAATTTACTTCTTTCAAAGTCCCTTCTTGAAATTGCGTCGATATACTCGTGGAATCGACTTGTCACCGACGCTGATATCGAGGCGATACAGGGTTGATAACTAAGGACTCTGTTTGAGTCATTTGCCAAGTCCACTTCAGGTCGATTTCTTAAAACTTTTTATCCATTTGAAATCGATTGCTCAACTGTCTCGTCGTTTTTAAGACGATTTATAGTTTTATGGTAATGCACGCTGGTCGACTTCAAATCGACATCGATCTGGAGTCGATGTAGAGTTACCCTTCGCTACTCGCAGACAAAATATGTGATCCCAATTATAAAACAAGGGTCATTAAGAATCTCAATTATGCGTGACCAATGTAACAATGGTCGAATAGACGCGACACCGATGTTGGTTTTCAGTCGACATGAAAATCTATTAACAAGTGTCGCCTTATTTTTATCTTCAATTCTGAAACTCCATCAGAAGGTGCACTAGTCCAGTCAAATTAGGACATGATCGCGACAGTACATGTTTCAGTGGTCAGAAGGACCACCTAATGAAAATACAAAAGAGTCCACACCGTCCCACTTCCCATAAAACCCCTTTGTCACCTCTGTTTGCCCCCAAAATTTTTTCACAATTTTCCTAAGAATTACGCATTTTAGAAAAAAAAATTAGAAACAAAAGTAGTTCCTCATCAAATTTACTATAAGATACACTACTCATTTTTTACTGCGTGTCTGTTAGTTGTCTTGAAAATTGCTGAATAAGCTGCAGCCATTTTTGCACTTTCGAAACATTTTTTCCTACTTTTTGTCATTTTGTCAAAAACTGCACATTTTAGAGGAAAAAGTTTGAAGCAAAAGTTGTTACTCATCACATTTACTATATTATTCACTTATTACTCTGAGCCTACTAGTTGGCTCAGAAATTGGTGATTGTAAGGGAAAGTTTCATCCCTGAGATAGTTTTCTTCACGCACTGCGGACGAAAATAGCCAACGTAAGTCTAGTCCAAACATCTTCTCTAGATCAGTTGCATTTTCTTCCAATTGGTACATTTAAACCGCTCAGTCGCCACTCACTTATCCTGTCACACTCAGTCCCTCGGCGGTATACTCATCAAGATATTGTTTCAAAAACCTTTCCTCCAATAATCTACCACCGACGCGACGTGGATTTCTGTACTTGTAACTTTAACCCGGTATCCAATTCATTGTGAATGTTACAAAGCTCTTTTGACACTATTATCTCGACAAAGCCTTTGACGCAGCATCTCAGAATTCCAGATAAGTTTTTACACGAACAGATACAACAGAGGAGTTGCCATTAAGCTGCTCCCACTCACATGGGCACTGATGTACGACGGTCTTTTCAACTGCACCAATATTGTAAGTGGATCTACAACTCTACTTCGTGACCACAACTTCCGCTCTAAACTTTGACTCAATAGGAAGACATCGAGATTCTTAAACTGAGTATAATTTAGATGTTTCAAACACAAATTCCACAATCTCACTATGCCTTCAAGTTCTCCATTATTTCATTTACTCGCCTTTTTTTTTTTTTGTCACCAACCTCAAAGAGTTAACTTAACATTGCACTGTTAAAGCGTTGTCCGACGACTTACTTTTTCCATGAGGGCCAAGTACAATACATGGAAAGACTCAGAGGTTCAACAAGCAAACTTTATCTTCCACCGCCATATAGTAACTCAGAGGTGACCTATAGTCCCAAATACAACACATTCAAGACTCAGAGGTTCGACATGCAAACTTGGAGCACGGCATTAGCAGCGGCGAGCGCTACAACTCGCAATCCTAAAATCTATCTGCGAGTTTGGTGCAACTCTACCAACACCAAATGGTCTTGAAACCGCATGTGTTCGTTCCCACAGACCACCCACAACATCGTGTTTCACAATCCTATGGTTGCGAGCCCTCAGATAACCACGTTGACAAGACCTCGGACAGAGCAGCCTTTCTACTACCGCAACTAAGGGATTGATCAGACTCCCGTATTGAATTTTTGAGATAAACTCCAGGCACTTCCAGACCGATACATCTCTACCTGAATGGGTCTGTCAACCACGAAGATTTTGGTCGGCAGGTGGATCTTCCATAGCTTAGCCCAGATACCGCAATGGCGTCTGCCTTTCTACTTGAGTTGCAACCAACAGCTTTACTGATGCAATGAGATATTCCAGCAGTTCCAAAACCTGATTGTCTCCAAAGGTTTATCCCTTTTCTTACTAGGTCCAAAACAAGAACGATGGCTCCCTGAACGAAGTTAAATGAGGAACGCAGGGAACCTGCTCCATGAGTTCAATGAAACCTAGACCTAGTATAAAGCTAGTATAAGGTTTAATCTAGTCTCGCAACAATTTCTACGCTAACCAATAGGCTTACAGTAGCAAGTGAGTAATGCATCTTATAGTAAATTTTATGAGGAACAATTTTTGTTTGAAACTTCTTTCTCTAAAATGCTTTGTTTTTAAGAAAATTGCAAAAAACTGAATTTTGGGAAGCAACGATGGTCACAAAGGTGGTTTACGGGAGGCGGGGCTCTGTGGACTCTTTAGTATTTTCATCAGGTGGTCTTTCTGACCATGTTCACAAAAAAAATGACTGTCGCAATTATATCCAGCTAGAGCCCTTTTTTTGTCCAATTTGACTGATAACCGATATCAGCCCCTGAGCATTTTCACACTCTTGATAATCTTGACTCGGGGATCAACGCTTGTCATCTATTTCTTCCTTGATATTCTTCTTTCTGAATTACGATCGTTTGTATATTGTTTCGGCGAAGAAACAACGAAATGTTTGATTAATTGGAGGGCTCGTAACTTAAAGGCTCTTACATGTCATAAATTTTGTCTGCCAGGAAGTTTATATTAAGTAGTATGTAATAATGAGACGCGTTCAGTCAAACGTTACTCGGTTTATAATCGGATTAATTAAAGTTGTTTGAAAAAAATGGTTAATCTCAAATAGAAAAACGGTAAATTTTCTCACGAACGAAGTATATCGCATAAATTAGAAGTCGTAGTGGAAGATTTCAGCTTCCTGTGCATTCAAAAGAGGAAAAAAGTGAGAAGATTATAAATACAAGTTGATGATACAACGGTAGCGAGTAACTCGAAAAAAAATAAAAAAAGAGAGAAGGAGCGAACGAGAGAGAAAAAATTGCAAAAACTACATTACTTTTATTTGTACTTACGACAGTATTATTCGGCATGATCAGTCTAGACGTGAGATCAGTTGTGTTCAAAACCACCAGAGAATCCCATTCATTTTTAAAGAAGAGCTCATTTCCTGTAAGTAAACGAGAAAAGAAAAAGTTACTCTCTAGGATGAACGAGGAAAGAAAAAAAAAAAGAGTTCTGGTATTACTGCACTTTAGGCGGCCTTCTATAATACTGCAAATGCACATCGCATGCAGTTGACATGACCGCTTATTATCGCGCGGTCAGAAGAGGATGTTGGACAATAAAATACTGTACGAACAATGACGTGAAATTTCGTCGTCTTCTCTACGTATAAAGTTTCCCTATTCTTTTCTTTTTTTCTCTCTGATAGCTTTTGCAACGATACGCAGGGAAGAAACGCGTCCGCAGTGAATAGAGAAAAAGCTTTCTCTCGTCGCATGCGACGAACATTCGTGGGATGCGCGTTGAAAAAGTATTACCTCTATATATACATACGTGTAGCTTTACTAATAAGCCTCTCTTTCCCTCGAAGACAAGTGTGTGAAAGAGAGAGACAAAGAGACAGAGAGGATATTAAAGAGACACCGAAGGAAAAACGATTAACCTGAATTCTCATTTTCTCTTTCTACACCAAGCTAGTTCACTATACGTGATCCGTGCGAGCTAATTAAAAAACTTGGCACGAAAAATAGCAAAATTCCGATTACCTCTGCTTTTTTTTCCCCACTTTCTCTCTGTTTCAATACCCTACTCCGGGATTAATTTATAATACTTTTTTCAGGTAGCTTAATTTGCTGTCTGACGCTAACTAAAGCTCGTACTTCGTACTCTTTGTACAGAATTCCCAAATGGAAATGTCAACTTCACCTGTCTTGGAAGGACTCGACTCTTTTCGATCCCTCTCTGTTCTTTTTCGAACAGTCTATAAAATTGTAGGGCAAAATTTATTGCGATTAAGGTATTTTCGGCACTTCAATTAGTTCTCACCAGAACCTTGGCAAGTCATCAAAATTGTACGTAGATCTCCCTTCAGTCAATTTTACGTAACTTTGTTCGGAATGATTATTTCCAAGACAGCTAAACTTATCAATTCTCGAGAAACGAAATTAAAATTCGAAAACATAAGACCCAATTCTAATGTAACGCACTGAAAACCACACCAAGTAATCCAAACTTGAAAGTTGAGCAATTCCCAAGACTATTCAATTTATTTTCATCTTTCGAAAGCTCATCTCCGGAGCAACAAGTTTTGAAGAAACTTTTATTGAATATAAGTCTTATTAGCGACTCAGTATTGTTCTCGCATAACTATGTGTAAAGTAGTATAGCTTAAAATTACTTCAACTGCTACGATCAGTTTTGGTTGCTGAACACTTGAAAGTAGCGCGCATTCCATAGACAAAACAAATAGCCTTCTATAATACTAATAATTATAATCGAATAGAATACCGTATTGGAGCTTCACGTCGAAACGATTAATTTAAACTTCGGCTCAAATTAGATTTCTATCACAACAACAACGCGAAAACTTTCTGCTCACCAAGATAGGGATGGGAGAGCGGTATTGTAGGTCTGGTTGAAATTACTGCAGAGCAGCAGTAAACGAGTGAAATAATGTTTTTTTTTTTTTTTTTTTTTTTTCACCTCCACGCATTGAGAGAATGACTTCTTCGAATTTCGCAACGAGAACAAGGAGACTGTGAAAGTTATTTCTTAAGGAAAGGATGATTTTTCCTAATACAATTTCAATACTTGACCAGAAAAAGGCCACGAGGGGGCGAAATAACATTTACCGTGCGATGCACTGATAAAGACCAGGGGCTCGCTTTCCTCCAGAATCGGGGCATACAATTTACTGCAATTTAGGAAGAATCAAATTATAGCTTTTGAACTCTTCTATCTCATTATTGCAGTTCTTGAAAATAATACTTTACATCCCGATGAACAAGGTCGACCTGACAATTTACTTCTTTAAAAGTCTTGGTCGAAATTGCCTTATTATTTTGTTGAAATCTACTTGACGTCGATAGCAAGTCGATATCGGATCGTCTTCTCCGAACTTTTGAATCGAACTAAAATCACTTGATGCTCTGTTAAGACGATCTCAAGTCGATTCGTACATCGATCTGGAGTCCACTTTTAGTCGACTTTTTCAATTTTTTTTATCGATCTGAAATCGACCGCTCGGTTGCGTCGATTGACAATAGATTTTCAGTCGTCTTGGAATGTATACAGGTCGTTTTTAAATCGACGTTGAACTGGAGTCGATACACAATCACCTCCTTGAAGCGTTCAGTGAGTTTGGTGATTACGCTACTCGCAGACAGAGTACGTACTCTTATAATTATATAACCAGGACCATCTATTGAGGATCTTAATTATGCTCGACCAGTGCAGTAACAATCGAAACGACGCAATATCGACTTTGATTATCAGTCGACCTTAAATCACTGAAACTCTTATTGAGTGTGGTGAGATGTAAGTAGTGCACTAGATATTGAAAAAATTCTTAAGTGTAAAATCCTACTTTACCTGTTAGTACACAAGAGTACTTCCGGGTGTCACTCCGTCATCAGTTGTATCACTACTGAAGAACAAAGCTTTAAACATAAAAAAAAAAAAAAACTCATGTTTAAGATTTTGTTTTTCAGTAGCGACGCAACAGATGATGGGGTAAAACCCGAAAGTACTCTTGTAAACTAACAAATAAAGTAGAATTGTACACTTGAGAATTTTTTCAATATCCAGTACTTTACTTACACCTCATCACACTCAATAATATGAGTTTCAATAATAACGCACCAGATATGGTTAACGAGGTTTTCAAGTTTCCGCTCAAAGTAATTAAAAGTCACTGAAGTGAAGATTTGGTTCAATGAAGGATGTTTGAGACAAGGTATTATCCTCAAGTACGCGACTAGCAGGCTATCAGAAGGCAATGCAGTAGTGAAACGCAGATGCAAGCCGATAGATCGAGAATAAAGAACGAAATGAATGAACTCTATAAGGATATCATTCGGCTGAATGGTTTAGAGTATGAACAAGTTGCTGGACCGTCGAGAATTTGAAGGAATGGTATTCAACAGAGGAGAGGAGTCCGTGAAAAATCGAGTGGAAGCACAAACCAAACAGATAAGAAACTTGCCGATCTGACCCAAAACAAAGAAGGAAAAAAGCAAGAGACAGTGACACAAAAGTACATTTTTTTGCTCCCAGAACCAAGAACTCATCAAGCTTCGCTTTCACGGAAGGAAAAGAAAGACTGCTAAAAGAGACATTAGGTACATGTAGCCAGAGAGATTGAACCAGTGTAAACCTGAAAGCAATACACAATTAAT
Source organism: Aspidiotus rigidus (assembly GCA_035079385.1). Classification (NCBI taxonomy): domain Eukaryota; kingdom Metazoa; phylum Arthropoda; class Insecta; order Hemiptera; family Diaspididae; genus Aspidiotus; species Aspidiotus rigidus. The sequence goes on along the minus strand of JAVHKY010000044.1, from coordinate 999,581 downwards.
TTTATTTATTTATGTATGGTTATTAAAAATAATATAAAAAGATATTTTATTAGGTAATTAAAAATATTTTAATTAATAATAAATCAATATTCAATTATAATATTTTTTTAAATAAAATTAAATTTCATATCATCTTTTATATTTTAAAGTATGATTAAAATTGATTTATAATTATAAATAATATTATATAAATATTTAATTTTAATTAAATATAAATAAATGTTCTTTTATATTATTAATTTAATCATAATTTCTTTTTCAAGTTGATTTAAATTCATTTATAAACATTAATAATACTTTTAATTATTAACTTATCTCAATAATTTTAGATATGAAATTATAAATAATAAAATATAATTTATTAATTTATTTTAATTTATTTATCAATTCAAATATTAAATAATAGTTTATAATTATATTTTTTATCAATTATAACTGTAAATAATTCTTTTATTTTTAATATTAAAATTATATTTATTTGTAATACTTGTATTAAAAAATTAATTTATTGATAAATTAATTTTACAAAATCGAATATTATTAGCTGTGAACATGTAATCCAAACCATGGAACACGATGTGAGACCAGAAGTCCGAACCAGAATTGGGAAAGTACTGTTAAATATTGAGGAAAATATACATCAAACCAATGACAGAACGCAAGTAATGCAGAGGAAGGTCACAAATCTACAAAATAGGATCCGACAAAACAACCTGATTTGCGGACAAAGGCAATACGGTAGTGGTAATGGAGAAGTAAGACTACACACAAAATGTGGAGTCGTGCATCGCAGGGAATGGATACCAAGAGCTGACAAAGGGTCCAACACAGAAATAACAAAACAGGCAGGAAGCTGTGTTGAAAGAGAACAATGTATGTGGCAATCAGGACACTTGAGGTGAAACCGGTAGCAACAAAATTCAAGGGGCTTGTAAAACTCCACTTGGATCACTGGGTAATAGCATCCAGTCACCATACAAGATAGCAAAGATTGCAGCCACTTTCTTGAAAGAAAATTATCAGTTTGCACCAAGACAAGGCATCAGAAACAGATCGATTCCATTCGCAGGAAAGTATCAGCAATGACCAGACGGAAGAAAAGGACAAGGGAGGCTTGAACGGAGAGTTCAAGTCAGTGGTGAGCAGTGCGACTGGGAAAACGTTGAACATCAAAAAAAAAGAGCACGAAACATCGAGAGGAAGAAGATACAAAGTTACTGTTTGGTTAACAATGTAATAAAGAACAGCAAAATAGCGAAGGAATATTTGAAGTCATACAAGTAGAGAATCGCACGAAGAGAAGAAAACTGTGGTAACGGATGGAGATCGCAAATGCAAAGAGAAAAAAAGCAGCCTCTTGAACAATGCAATTATGTTTGAGAGCGAAAAATTATTCAGCCTGGGGATTGAATGATCAGAATAAGAACAGAACCGACCGAAAAGATGGTAGCAGACAGAAACGCAGAACATAGATCAACAGAGTGAACCAATTACGACGCAGCATGTCATAGCCAATAAGAAGCAAGTGTCATATTGTAAGAATCAATATTATGTTCTAAGAGTGAACCAATCATAATACAGCATTGTTATAGCCAATAGGATCACTGTGTTATAGTGTTTGAGGCCTTGTTCATCAGTAGCGATACAGCTGATGATGGGGTAGCACCCGAAAGTACTCTTATAAACTGTAATAATAAATTAGAATCGTACACATCGGAATTTTTTCAATATCAACATCAAATTCTGATACCTAGTGGATGTAGACAACAGAATGACCCTCCCACGATCGGGAAGACGAAATGTCCTATTTCTGGCAAAATTTCCACATAAATCTCTACACGATATATCCTCATTCCAAGCCAGGAGGCCTAGTATCACGATACCGTACTTTTCGCCATGTTGGCATCATGAATGTTGCATGATGCTCATTGGCAGCTAGTGTAACATATACTGGGAGGATATTCGAGAAAAATTTCAAACGTTTCCGTTCCCAAAAAACCTATTGTTATTCCGCAGGGACACGAATGCCTACCTACCAGTATTTCGTATTCCGGAGTGTATTTACGATGTGTTTAACGACGAGCTGGCAAAAGTTCAACCGCATATTGACGCGCCAGCATTGGTAAACACTCTACCGATGGTACAGAATATCACTATAGCGTAAAATAATGCTCTCTCGAATCGGGGTTGTTGTAGGTCTCTTCTTCAACTGTACGCGTTTATGTTAATCAGTCAACCTGTATGTATGGAAATCAATCTGAAAAATTCTACTACGACTATTTATACATCCCTTTTCTTATACGAAAGGTATGTAGGTAAAGCGCGTCTTTGCTTGTGCCTACGTCGCGCGCCGTTAGGCCTCTCGTAAATAAATCATCGCGTTTTCGCAACGCGAATCGTTTCGCGTAACGCTTGGAATGCCGTTCGAACGTGAGAAATGGCTTTTTCGGCATGATGCTGCACGGATAAAAATAACTCGCGCTTCAACGTCCTTTCCAGCTCCAAAGGTCATACTCGAAGTGTTTCTCACCCAGCAGCAGCAATAGAAGCATCATCGTAAAACCGTAAGTCGCTTGCCGAGCCAGGAGAAGAGGGACAACGCGCGCGATAGTAAATTTTATATTAGAGAAGTACCGCGTCCGCTGCTCCATCCCATTATACGTACAATAATTTCAGTATTTTACGAGCCACGATTAATGTACGTTGCTGTCGCGGTAGCAGAAGCGAGTATATGGAGTCTGGGTGAAAAGGTCGAAATCGCGAGACCAGACAACATTGTAAAGGCACGTAAAATTTGCCTACTGTCCCATTCTTACCCGATATCCAAGAGCCGTTTATCCGCAACGGGACCAAATCGTGACCGACGATATCCTGTAACTTAATTTTATGACCTCTCCGATGGTAGTCGTTGGTGGGCGGCGTCAACAGCACCACCGACATGACGATGAGCGCCAGCACTGCCAGGATAACTAATAACGCAATTAGAATACCGCGCCAGTTACGCTGATTCGGATTACTCGAAACGAGATCCTGCAACACAAAGTAAAAGACGACGACGACGAATATAATAAAAATTAAGCGACGGCCATTAATTATAACAGTAGTATAATATACATCAGTATTGTAGTTTGTGTTTCGATAAATTAAGTACAGAAGACGTACACTGTATAGAGTACTAACGGGGGATGGCAATAATCAGGCTTGTTGCCGCGCTCTTGATAAATGCGTTACGATATTATGCTAATAAAGCTATAATGCGGCGGCTATAAAATGAAAATTTATACGCCTTATTTTATTAATCGCGACGGCTTTTATAGCGCGCGGGAGTAAAAGGACACAAGATGGAAAAGATAAGAGATAAAAACGCTTTGGTTTTTCTCGCGCGAACAGCCGCGGTCATGCAATTATATTATAGGGCAAAATACGTACACAGCTTGAGCCCATCATTCGTTGAGCGAAGGGAGTACGCGAAAGTGATAATCGCACGTCGAACTTCTTGTTTAAACTGTCTATGAAAATGCCAGTAATCAAAATAAGGCAGACTAAATAAAAGGACCTAGTTTATCTGAATATAAGAGATCTGTTGTATGAATGGTAGCGTCAAGTAGTTTTTAAATGATACTGATTTTAGTATGATGAGGAATTAGGGGTAAAAGAGTACTTATATTTGTGACGCACCGAGATGCTATGAATTCAGCAGTTATCGAATAATACATGAGATATTACAAGTTTATTTGTTTCCCTTTAGTCCCCCTCCTCTGCATACTCACAAAACTCATTTACCGGACCCAATTCCTCACAAAAAAGTTGAGCTCCTAGAAAAACTCTATAAATATCGTAGTATGGCAGTTGAGGATTTCAGCAGTGCATTTAGTGACAATTGTCAAGGACGAGCCATCCAAACTCAAGTATTTAGTATAAAAATGGTTTAACATTTAGGCAGCGGAAGGTGGCTACGCCCCTCTTCCTCACCCGTCTTTGACAATAAAACCCAAGCATGAGCCCTTGGATGGTGGTCTTTAAGACGCTAAAAAATAATTACGTTTTGAGGGTTGCCTACAAATTACAATTCAATCACTAATACAACTCAACAAAGCAAAATTTTTTGAAGACGTCGAAAACGAGGATACATATTCGATTCTGAAAGTAATTTTTACGATGAATTCGATAACTTTATTCGTTTTTCGTGATTCCCTTGTTATATTCTGCAATCTTAACGTTTAGTTGCCACGGCTCGTTGCGAAGCGCATCGAACATTGAAGGGTAGTATTACGAAAAGGTGTGTTGCGCTTCGCCACAAGCCGCGGCAACTAAACGTTAAGATTGCAGAGGAAAATGAAGGAATCACGAAAAACTAATAACGGCGTGAAAAATACTTTCAGAACCGGATATTCTCGTTCTTGACCTCTTCGAAGAATTTTACTTCGTTGAGTTGCGGAATTTATATTATTAAGATGGTGGATACAGGTGTCAATTTTCGATCTTCAACTTGTGTGTAATTTATGTTTGTCAAAGTATACTTATGAGCGCCCATTGGAGAGATTGTATGGTTGAAATATGTAAATTACCTTGTCTTGACGATCTCTAAAAAAGATGAGACCTACCGAAAAGCTACTTCGACCGATATTGTAGTCCACGGGTCGTCATTTTGTTCTGTTGTCCAGAAGATCGTTACGTTCAATAGCTTGATTTACCGACTGACCCATATCTTCTCGAGTCAGTCCACTGTCTTTAAGGAACTGATGACCACTAAGCACTTTTAAATATCGACCTCAGAATTTGTCCGAAAACTACGAGGAAACGTTTAAATTTCATCATCTCCCTCTCCCGCCCTTTTTCGCGATTTGAATCGTGAGGGTGAGAAGCGCTGGATCAGGCTCTCGTCTTTGGAGAAGTCTTCTCCTTGGCTAGGCCGCGTCTTTCACCTTTTGACTTGTGTCTCCTACACCCCAGTTACTGTAAAGGGATTATATTTCTAGTAAAAGGACCGTGTTCCGCTGATTGAGAAGAATGGAGTGTATAGGATGGTATGTAAAGACTTCAGTGGCGTTTATATGGGGAAGATCATTCGCCAACTAAAATTTAGAGTGGCCGAGGATAAAATGTAGGAGAACCGCCGTTTTCGTACCATCTAATGGTGTGGCCACAGTTTCAGGCAAGGGTCGGGAGGCCTCCGTCATAGGGAAAATTCGTACTTCCTACGCATCGCGTTCGAGCATATCGAAATTATTCACCACCGAAAATACGACATCGTTACTGTGCTAAAGAAGCACATTTTTGATCAATGGTTGATTAAATTAGTTTACAAAAATAGTCCACGTTTTAATGACTCACTAGTTCAATCATAATTTCTCTGGATTAGTTGATTATATGTCTTGCTAGATGATATTTTGAACCGAAATTGTTCGCAATTGCTTAATAATTTTTTCTGCAGTATTTGCAACTTGAAGTTAAATTGATTCTGTACGTTACCAGATGACCGATATACTTTTTAATCGTAGAACTTATCGTAGTGAATCCTCTGCCGCATCGCCATTCATTCTAATTTATGGTTAAATACACCTACTCATTGGCAATGTGGGTTGACCTTGGGTGCCTTTAACGAAACCATTGCCCAGAGCCCGGTGGGTTTCCACTTTCCAAACGATAGGATTTCTACCGTTCACTTATACTCAGGCTATGGTTGGCAGGTGTAGAGTCCGGCGAATCATGATGGAGTCTCGACACGACAACGTGGTGAATTAAACGTTGCATTATTGATTGCAAAACAGAAGAGGCTGGCGAGCCACGCACATTGAAATTTAGGGGCGGCTAGGATCGATTTTTAAATGGCTCAAACCCGACACTAAGAACCATTCGAAAAAAATGAACATTAGACTAAAATTGGCTCAAGCAGGTGTGAGGGAACAGACATCTCGACGATCCGAATCCGTACTTCGCACAACGCACTTGGACACACACTAAAATTCGTGGTGCAAATTTGTAAGCTTGCGTAGACCGAAAAATAGCATGAGAGGCGCACGTAGGTTACCCCTCCTTCATCTCGACAATAATTCGATGCACATAATGTAATGTATTTCTACACTTGATTATGAGAAGAACAAAATTAAAGATAATCGAGTCATATTCAACTATCAGGAAATTTCAGGAATAGGAATTTCACGAGTGAGGAAGGTAAGGAGAATGAGGGGAGGAATGATGAAACAAGAGTAAAATACACGTACACTCAACGTTCAGTACGTGTACAACAAAACGAAAGAAATCAAAATCGCGATGGCGAAAGTGACGTCAAAGACTGAAAAATTTGACGAGGAGATTCTTGATTTTCTGGAGAGTTTAATGAAAAGGTTGATGCAAAGGTAAGAAAAAAGGATACAAAAATGTAACAGATAATCAAATTATTCATATTTAAATTTTGAGATTCCATTGTGACTATCAAAAATACTGTTGATGTACGCAGAAAATTAAGAAAGATTGAACAGAACTCAAATTGTCACACAGAGATTGCTAACGGAATTTAATAACTCGCGACTCGACAAGAGTTGGAGATAAAAATTCAACACAAACTTCGGAGCCCGATTTGAATCCACCTGTGAGGCCCAGATTGTGGGAGGGGGAGTCATTAGCAAGTATGTCTTTAGTGTGTCTTATATAGATTATGTTGGGTGATTTTGGCAGGTTGGCCAGGTCAAGTCGAATGAGAGGTGTGAGGATATCCATGAAGGAGGGCGGGATGAGAAGATGGGAAGAAGAGGCTGAGATTTAAAATGGTGGTCTAATGAGAAAAGTAGAGAAGGGAGGATATTAGGGAGGGGGGCTGAGCAGTAGACGCGAGAAAGTTGGTAATGAATAATGAGCGGAATTGTAGAGGGGGAATACCAGCCTCGGCGCATAGGCTAAGCGTAGGGCTGGATTATATCTGGGTATTTTACGGAGGATTTGTCAGCCTGTCTATGGATAGGTGATCCGTAGCCAGTTGAGATCGGATTAGAGAGTGCTATAGTTGAACGGGGAGCTCGCGACTGCAACCAGTGCGAATGTGGGATAGTTTTTTAAGAACATTTAAAATAATTATTGAAAAGTCGAATACCTTTTCTTGTATTCCTAGAGCCTGATGATGGTCGTTTCGTCATGTTTGAAAACGGTAATGTTTAACTCGTGATTCGTTTACTTACCTAAATTTTCTTAGACTTTCTTATTCGCTCGACTTTTTCAATACTTATTTCAATTATGTCTCAGAATTTTTTACATTCTTTTTTTTTTTTCTATTCAACTTTTCACGTAATTTTGTTCATGTCTATTTCGACTGTTAAAACATTTTCGATTGGGAAGATTCTTTCGATCCTTAGAAATTATTTCAAAACCCATAGTGGCGGACAGGTGGGGAAAAAAAAACAAATGCGAGAGAAACAATATCCATCTCCTTCACCTTCTTGCCGAGACAATTCAAAAGAATTAAAAAAGCGAATAATGTCATCAATCTCATGGAACGAATTGCCCCGTGGATACAGGACGGATGCAGGGCCGAACCAGTTCGCTGTGGAACCTCTGGCGCCCCCGAAGGAAGATGACGAGCAACTGGGTGCACAAGGTTTTTTTAGCCATCCGTTATATTGGGGGGGGGGAGGGGTGGTATTCTGAAAAACGTCCGCGAGTGCTTCCACTTCTAACTTTTGTGGAAATGCACCAACACCTATACAGGTACATGACTTAGGGATGTCATCAATCTACGTTAAAATACTTTGTCTCGACTACATATTGTAGGAATTTGTCTAGGTTGGATTATAAAAATGTTTCTAAGCTAGATCAAGTTCGGAGAAAGGATTTGGGAGATATTTACTGTTCAGTATGGTACGACATGATAAATATGTTATCGTATGTACTGACGTACAGTACAGATAATACAGATTGCTGAGAATATCAGTATCGAAGGGTAAACTCGCTTTCTTTAAGCCTCGTTTCATTCCACCAAGACTTTACAAAACTATTTCAAATGGTTTTGACTCAGTACGTCAACTCATTTAAACAGAACAAAAACAAAAATAAGACAAGCTGTTTTACAAGCAGGACCACGAAGTTTGCGAGTTCCCCTCTTCCCATGCTGCTGTAAAGGTTTTCGTGCATTTTTAGTTATTCGCCGAGTTTTTCAAATAACAAATTATTTTCTTGCTTGGCCCCTCGCGATCGCTAGGTCACCAACCGGCCCCGTTCGCATGTATTGGTCGCAGTTTAATTGACTAAAAGTCTTCGAGCGCGAAATAGAATCAATTCGGCTTTGAACTACCTATTACAGTGTCAGCGTGATTCTGTTTCGTTGGTTTCAGAGAACAACGACCTGTATCTTTTATTACTCATTCAGGCTGATCGGACACGAGACCTAGAACTGCTACCTCGGAATTTTTAAACCTCGAATACCGATCACATAAGCGAAATAATAACGTTTGAAAGATTAATAATTTGAGAAATTTAGCCAGATAATAATTCAATTTAAGTCCTGATTACATTTTTGGAGCACGAAGTCGATATTCCGCTATATTGTTATCTAGGAAGAATTTTCCAACAGTATCTCGTATTCGATCGATAAGCGCGATGAATGAATATTATTGAGTTTCTTTCACGACCGTTTCATTCAGTAGTAAATTTTTCTTTTCAGTTCCGTCCTTCGAGTACGATCGTATCGTTTTTCGATGCTAAGTTAGCAAATTTTTTTTTTTTTTTTACACGATAGTCATTTTTTATTATTTGTAATTTATCTTTATCGTAACTCGATACAAAAAAAAAAAAAAATGCAATTACCGAGTTCATATTTTAGTGATGTGTTGATACTACGTATCTGGGCTTTCCTTTATCTATGGCTGAATTTGGTAAGTCGAGAAGGAAGAAGTTACTTTTTTCGCGGAGGAATTGAGTAGAAATCGATGATTTGGTTTCGAAGTTACGAGAGAGGTTTATTTTGTGGAAAATCAAAAAGTTTTTGGATGGGTAGGTTTACAAGGGTGGTTGGTCTAGTCATGGACTTTCGATTCGAAGGGGTACTTTACCGAGCAGGGCAGAAAATATCCATATTTTCAACTTTCGCGCCTCTCTTATGCTGTAACTGGTTAGGACAGGAATAGATTTTTAGACAACACTTTACTGATAATTTATATATTACAAACTTTCGGAAAGCTCTCTTTGATGAAGGGTTTTTACTTTCAAAAATTATTAAGCAATGTGGAAATCGAATCGACATAGGCCAAGGCGGTCGAGTAGGCAATCAAATGCAGGCGCCGAATCAAAATTTAGAATTTTGAAATCTTAGTTTTGGAGAGTGAAGATAAACAAACACACGCAAGGAGTTTCATTCTTTGTTCACAACGGATGATTTTTCACGTAAGCGCCATGTGAGGAAAATATTCAAAAGGGCTGATGAAAATTCTTGATCAATGAGGGGATGGCGCGGCCACTTCTTCGAGTGTGTCAAAATTATATCGTCGCTCTTGCTTTCTACACAATATAATTAGCAAGGACTTAATCGTGATTTCCATGTCTCATTATGCCATAAAATCTCTTTTAATAGTCGTTGAAATATTTTCAGGGTTTTGCTGCCGGTATTTTCGTACACGCACTAAATACACTTTTGCAAGCTCGCGGGAACAATGATTTTTGTGAGTATTATCTTCTCATTACAAAGCAAGTCAATTCGAAAATTCTTCTAATTAATTATAGACCAATTATCTTTCTTAATCCTATACGGCATATCTACACGAAATTTTATCAAGTTCTTATTTAGTTCCGTTTTAAAATTCAGCTCAAATTTTTGGAGAAAGTGAATATACGAAAGTAACTTTTAATTCTGGAAATTATGTTCGCGCGAGGATCCCAGACCATCTTCCCCTCCCCCACCTCCTAAAAAAAGACAGGAACTTATATCTGTATGAGCGAATCACTTAAGATTTTGCTTTCCTATATTTGAGTGGTTGGGTTAAAAAAATTTCAAATTTTGGGAACATATTACACGAGAAGGGAGGGGCAGGGAATTTGAAAAATTTTGATTGACCAAAGTACTTACTAGAAACAAGAAAAATTAGAAAATTCTTTCTTTTAAAATAGTACAATTCTAAATCGAAGAGTGGAAGTACGATTTCTACAGTTGGCCCTCAGACGATAGTTTTTAAAAAATATTTCTCACCTTAGAATAAAGCTCAAGCGTAGTATCCGTCGCAAAATATATAGTTTCACAATTGGGGAACAAAAACTAATTGTAACACCTACCCGATGAACCGTATCAAGAGAATTTACTGCTCTGGTCGAGATTAAGACGATATAATATTGAATTCCATCTAATGTTTACGTTGACATGCATTTCTTTTTAAATTTCAAATCGATTCCCCAAAATTTTTTATCGACCTGAAATTGTTGCGAGTCAGGTTGATTTCAAGTCGATTTTTTGTTCTCTGGTAATGTACGCCGGTTGACTTCGATTGGCTCCCAATCGACGTCGATATGGAGTACATTTTGAGTCGACTTATTCAAATTTTTCTATCGACCAGAAATCAACTGCTCAATTGGGTCGACTTCAAATCAATTTGTAGTTCTTTGGCAATCCAAACTGGTCGACTTTAAATCGAAGTCGATCTGGAGTCGCAGTACGAGGACCATTGAGAATTTTCATTAGACTCGACCAGGGCAGCAATGATCTATTTGAGTCAATTTCGACGTCGCTTTTTAGTCCACATTAAAATCTCATTTCTGACTCCGATTCTGAAACCTACAAGATTGTGTACTTGAAATCGACACGATGATGACCTCGATTGCAAGTCTTTGAATGACGTGTATTCAACCCAAAACCGACGTCAATTTTTAGTCTTCGTCAATCTGTAATTTCGGTAGTTGACTCAATTTCGACGATGGGAAAAAGGAGCGGGCGATTTTGAGTCGACTTTCGGTCAAAATTGTAGGTGGGGTTTTAGGAGTACAACTTTTCAGAGGAGGAGGAAAAGAAATATGCACTTGCTAAAGCGATTGAAGATTGACGTCGATTTTGAGTCGACTTTTGGTCGAAATAGCGAGACGGTTTGGAGACGACAGGGTTCGTCGAGTATGATGGTGATTGGTGATGCTAATCTGGGAGTAGTATTCGTCTTGTGACGCAAGTGTGATATACAAATGGACGCCGTCACACTTCAGTTACAGAAAAGATATTGTAAAACGAGATAGCTCTCTCATTCTACTCGATGAAGAAGAATTCATCGATATCTCGCCATAGTAGCACAGTCAAATCGTGACTTTAACTCGTCTCTCTTACTTCACTATTGTATCTTTTACTTCTTCCTAGTTTTGAGTTGGGATTCAATTTGATTCTTCTTAAAAAATTTCTCTAGGTAAGCCATTGCCCGTTTCTTTAAAACAGAACCATACATTATACCTTAATTTAGATGAATAGATTAGAAATGTAATTTTCGAGTTTTTTTTCTGTTTGTAGATACACCATCATTTATAGTAAGCATCTTAATACTAGAATTGATACCAAGCATCGTGGGACTATTTGGATTTCATAAGGTACAATTCAATCTCTTTCTGAAACCATATAGGACCAGAATTTAGATTCTCTAATCGACTTTTTTGTATTCCAGAGCAATATGACACATTTCAATTTCTTCCTAATAATTCGCACAGTTGACACAGTACGTTCTCTAATCGCAAACTTACTTTTAACATTTATTGCCGTAAATCGACCAGATTTGTACGCACATGCGCAAAGTCAAATGGGGATATTTGATCCGAATATTTTCTTCAAAATTTTGACCGCGTTTATTGCTCACCACTCACCTGTAGCTTGGACTATACTCCGCTCCGATTACTTCGGCACTATTTGTTCGATGGGTAAGTATTACAAATAAGAAATACTAGTATTTAGAGAGCTTGAAGGCACGTATCAAAAAAATAGGGTCCCCAAACTCACGTTCTTCTCTTAGAGGGTTCATTAACCTAGCTATTCAGACTAGAAAAAAAAAGCAAGTGAACATAACTTGCAGACAAGATCTTCGAACGGAGGCGTTTCCAGTAATGATAGCCAAATTTCGTAAAAAAACTAGAGATAGCAATTTAAGCTAGTGAAGTGGAGATTTTTGATGAGCTTACGGCTCTGACCAAGTTCACGTATGTCACACTACTTATACATTCAAATAACATGAATAGGATATAATTTTGTTCTTGAGGAAGGAAGTGCTGTCTTTTGAAATTTTTACAATCCAGGCTCGATTACGAAATCGAGAAAAATACTGATAGCTGGCCTAGTAAATCGATTTTTTTTGAGTGTGTTGATTGGAAAATACCGGAAACTGGTTTCATGGTTAAATACAACACGCTTTATCTCCATCGGTTGTTCATCCATTGTGTGTTTTGGGCTTAGAGATTAACAAAAAATTCAGTTCTTTATATTATTGACGTTATCACGGAATCACTTCGTTCATCATGCAGAGATTAACTATCATAACAGGTGGTAAATTCATGTTCTACACGCGACGAGGCAGTGACGTCACAATTTTCGTCCACCTTACTGAAAATTTATCTCTTCACTTTTGCGAGAACGATCAACATTTGGCGGTTGAATACTTTGAAATTCTCATCTTCCGAGTCTTTGTTTCGTGCCTAGGTGAATAAATTCTCAATTTTATACGAACTTTGAGAATGTCTTAATGGTTGAAGCTTTCATTTCCATATTACGTAGCTAAATTTTCTTCTGACACATTTTAAATCTACATTTTTTGATACTAAATGTCGTAAATTTCTGACTAACCCCTAGCTAGTTTGATTTTGTGGTGAGAAAGGAAGGATTGAGAAATTCCTAACAAACTTTCTTTACTCGTAGGAATGTCTCACGAAAATTGATGAAATTAGCGCTTTTCATGGTATATATCGTTTAATAGTTCTCGGATTGAGAGAAACGCGAAGAGGCTGAAGTTTTAAGCAGAATGGAAAAGGATCGACAGTTGAAGTTTATAGATGTTGTACAGACATGAAGTTAGACAAGTTGGGCCGAAAAATAGATAAATACGTACGTATACTTAAGGAAAAGGAATTTCAGCCACTTTTATAGTCGTGATCTACATGAATGTTATCTCCGCTCAAATTGCGACCATACAGAGGACTACAGTACCTCCCTTTTTTCCGAGAAATCGGTAAAAAGGAATGAGACAAGTGTGGGCAATTTTCCCGTGTTGAGATTTTCTGTTAGAGGTCGTGGAACAATGTTTGTCTTCTGCTCCTTTTACCTTTTTCTTGCTGCTGGGTGGAAGAGGTTCCCCATACGAAATCCCCCATCGATTTGACGTCAACTGAGGATTTACTTCTTCGAAAGTCTCGTTTGAAATTGCGTCCATATATTGTTGAAATCAACCTCACGTCGACGTCGAATGTCATCTGCACGTCGATTTCTCTAATTTTCTATTGACCTGAAATCGACTGCTCAGCTCTAAGTCAATTTATATTTGCTGGTCGATTTCAAATCAATCTCAAACCTATGTCGATCTGGGGTCGATTTCGAGTAGACTTCCCAAAGCTAGAAAATCGACTGCTCTGTCGCGTCGATTAACAGTCGATTTTTAGTTTTCTGTGAATGTAAGCTGATCGACTTTCTGGCGTCGACAGAGTCGATGGTGAATTGATTTGCGGCCGACATTGGGGGAAACGGAGTCAAAAGTGATTTTAAATCGACTTTCGGTCAAAATGGCGAGTTGATTTGGAGTCGACATGATTTATCGGGCCTGTTGAGGACGTGTTCCCTATTATAAATACTAAATAGGGTTAATTGTAAAAATGAGAACTGATAGTGTCGAGCGAGAATAGAGTGGATTAGTATACTTATTGCCAGCGAAAACATATCAGGTTAAGGGAGAGAAAAAAGAGAAGATACAAAAAAAGAGCTGCGTAAGCAATACATCACTTTTCACCTCTACCTGCAATTAAGAATTGCACTTCAGGACTCCAACTTCTTCATCTGGGTACGTGGCCACAAGAACATTACGAGGAACGAAAAAATCGACAAAGCAGTCAAAAAGGCAACCAATCACCCATCAGCGAGCTTTCCAAACATATCAACGAATACATTAACCAAACCTGGTTCCTTCATTGATCTAAACTCAAACCTAATTCTAACAAGCTATTATTCCCGTTCCCCAAGACTCCTCAAAATAACTCACTCGCAGAGAAGAAATGATCATCATTAGCCTCAGAATCAGTCACTTAGGACTCACACATACACACACCCATCTCATCACTCGTCTTATGCCTCTTTCATGCTCTCATTGTGATCCTGATACCCCTTCATCGTTCAACATTCCAGTACCAAATTAGTCTCACTCTCGAGCTCCTGACTTACCCCTCACATAGAAGAACTATCAGACGGCTCTCCATCTGTCCTCAATATGCGTTTCAATTCCTTCAACAATCAAATTCCTTCTCCAAACTTAATAACACCGCTGAGCTCAAGCCGTGATGAAAGGCTCTTAGTAACTCGTTAATTAAAAAAAAAATGAAATGATTTTTACCTTTGTGTACAACCAAGCATTGCGCTTAAATCTCATCCTCAGAACTCCAACTTATTCTACAAATCGTTCTCTCAATAAGACTCACATATCCTCAATATCTCTCGCCCTTCTACTCGTAATTCATTCGTTATCATCTCCAATTCCCTGGCATTGTTATCCTCAGCCGCTTCTCGCTTCATACACTCATAAGTTGTATTCACGCTCTCATCGCAATGTTTTCTGTCAACTCCATGTTATTATTCTTTATTTGGGTAACCGGCCACACGAGCACCCCAAAGAACAAAAAAATCAACAAATCAGCCAACTAGGCAACCAACCACCCTTGCTCTCCAAACACATTAACAAATACATCATCCATGCCTGGTTCACACATTAGTCTAAGCTCAAATTCCATTCAAACAAGCTAGTCCAAATTGAAAGTATTCCCATACCTCAAGAGTCCTCAAATCATTTCACTCGCAGAGAAGAAATAATCATCACTAGCCACAGGATCAGTCACTCTAGACTCATCTCATCACTCATCTTATGCCTCTTCCATGCTCTCATTGTGATCTTGGTACCCCCCAATCATTCAACATAATCTTTTCTTGTCCCAAAAATCCCCGCAAATTATTTCACGCTTCAATTCGAGATTTCTCACGAAGCAGGCATTGTATCAACCTTAAATTTGCACATTTACTTTTTCAGATATGTAAATTATAACATATCAACATTTGAAAAAAATATAACAAACTATATTAGAGGTATAGGAGGATTTTTTTTTTTTTTTTTTCAATTGAGTACATCCTCCAAACTACTCATCCGATTGTCAAACAAAATGCAGGTGCACAACTTCAATCACGTAGTCTCGGAGGAGAAGCGCGGACTTTGATCCATATGTGTATAAGGAAACTTGAAATTTTTTAATGATGTAGCGTTGATCTACGACCTCTAAAAGTCACCTCTCTCTGTCAAAATTGTGACGGGTGTAATACTCGCTTTTCTACGAAAAGTTGGTAAAAGAAATGTCGTAATTACGTGGATGATTTCAATAAGTAATCGTAAAACATAATTTTCTTATTTTCCAATCAACATAGAGTTACAAAGTTCTACTCTCGGACCGACAATTTTTCATCAGACGATTCCTTTTATCTTAGTCTCTTCTTCAGACATTTTCCTCTAAGGAAACATCCGGTGGCGCATCAAGAAGATTTTCGATGGAGGAGGAGGGCTTGGGCTAACAAATTTTTGAAAACAATTTTTAGTTATCTGGGATCAACAGTTTTGTACTTCTTTTTGGACGGTTGATCTTTAATTTGCTGGTTATATTCGCGTACGTGATTTGAGTTTAATTTGAGAATCTTTACTCCTAGCATCTGATTCAAGGAACCTTTAAGTCAATAATTGTATCGAACTGAAAAATTTTTCTCCGATGAATCAAATTCGGTAACATTTCTCCTATTTTTTTACGGTAACCTTCCGTCCCAAAATTCTTTTTTTGTTACAAAGCTACTGACAATCAATAGGAGAGCGTCACGTCGTTGAGGTATTGGGAGCAAGCAGCCCAAAAATACTATAAGAACGAAAATCAAAAGACTCAGTCGAAGAACCCAGACCAGAAATTTTTAGCCCAAAAATTCTGTCGGAATGCCCACTCTTTGCGATCTGCTTTTCTTTTGGAAAAACTTGAAGAGGAATTTTTTCCGGGTGATTCGAGCTATTCTAGTATGAAGTCGAAATTTTAAGCGGAGAAAGAGAGGACCATAATTTATTTTAAAGCTCGACAGGTTAAAATTTAATCTACATCCTTTGGACCTGAATAATGTATGTCGTCTTATCATGTACACTCTGTAAAATAATTCTGATTATATTTTTACAGTCGGACAGTTGGCTTTCCTGTATATGCTAAACGAATTACGTTGTCACATGAGGCAAGAAAAGAAGAGAACTGAATCGATGGCCGGAACCACCTTTTACGTCTGTTAAGTATCGATACATACGTATTATGTATCCTATATACTACAAATTTCAATATATCTGCGACACCAAAACAGAATCGATGAAACCTATAATATCTTATACAACAGCTTTGTCACACTCCACCTTATCTATTTCAAATAACTATCTCCATCAATACAACCGTTTACGATTTCTCTTTCTTGTCTGTTCTTATTCAAGTTGGGTCATTAATATTTCTTCAGAATATTATAGAAAAGATAATATCTAAAGTTTTTTTTTTTTCTTGCCTTGATTGGAGTTTTTAGAACATTAGCTTCATTCGAAATGATATCAAATAGCGATGATCATTCATAAGAGATATGACATTTTCTAACACAGCTTTGTTAACATCTTGATGGAAAGGAGGAAAGCGTAGAATGCTTTGATTCGCTCTAAAGCTTCAATAGAAGCGAGAAGTAGGACCATCTTAAAATAGGAAGAAATTCATCAAAGAATCTCTTTTTGTTGAAGTCCTTTCGCGCCTTTTCTACCTCAATTTCTAGGACGGGAGGAGATGGGAAACAAAAATTGAAATTTCACAAAGCACCATTCGGATCTTCCCGATAATCGGTGGCTGTTTTCATTGACGCGAGATAAAAAGATGGACGATAAGTTCTACAGCTTATTCGCTTAAATATTTCAGAAAAGATGATGGTTCACAATTCAGAGATTGTAATTCAATTAAGTATAGTCACACTTTCGTAGGCACCTCTCCTATCGGCGGTTGATCATGACTTTTGCACGCACGAAATGTTACAATGTAGTGGGAATGCTGGCCATCATCAACTTTACTAAAGCGAAAAACAAAAGCTTTTAGCCAATATTAATGTACACTCGTAGGATGCGTGTATGTGTGCGCAGATACGGTCACCGTAGCATGATGGAAGAAGAAGAATACACGGCGCTACATCAGTCATTTCCTTGTTTGTCGACAATTTTTTATCGTTCGCAAGTTCGTTCGATGGAAAAGTCAAGTCGATATTTATACCGATTTGGTGATGACTGTCGTCGCCGCACTACAACCTCCATCACTACCCCTGCTATTCTTAAATCATGAGCATCAAACCAGACCGCAAACGGATCGAATCAAAAATACTCGTAGCCTAAGTATCGTACCTACAAATATAAATAAGAGATGGTGCCAATCATTTTTCAACAAAGGCAATAATATTGACGTTTCCCGGACCAAAAGTGGACTCTATCCTGTATCGAAGGTAATAAATTCGAAAGCTCCAGGGGCGATTTAGTTTATTTTTTAGAATGAGTTGGACTAATTTTATTTTAAAAAGGAAAGATCGCTTAGACGATCGATCAATTCATAATTCGGATCGAAAAATAGAGATGTAATATCAAAACAGATAGATGACGCATTGACTTTTCTAAGAGGAGAATGGATTGATACAGAATTTAGGTTGGTCAATTTATCATGTTTAAACCGGCGACGCAGTCTTCGAAAAAGACAATTTTTAGAAAGTTCGAAAACAAAAAAAAATCGAGTTCTTAGAGTTGGGATTAAATTTTTAGATCTTGAATATGACGAGAGTGTTTTCATAAAAGTTCAACAGAATTTTGAGAAGAAGTTGTGGGTTCAGACGGAAGAAAATTCAGCCAAAGGCGCGCGTGTTAAGAAAGGGACAAAGAACAAAAATTGGAAAGATGGAACTAAAAGTGGAAATGAGAATAGAGATACGAATATGAATCAAAATTTCGAGAAATTGTAATGAGAAAATGAATACGTTCAAAGGAGAAGAAGAAAAATCAGGAGAATCGAATATAATTAAGGAACGTGGAACATTCGAATGAAGTTCGACGCAAATATAGAAACAAAAATTAAAATACGTAAATGTGCAGGTGTATGGGAGTTACTCCCCCCTTCCCTACAAACGTATGCTCTTCAAGCAAACTTAACGAAAATTAGCTTATTACTCTTCAATAGTAGAAAATTCGCGATCCGTATCTCCCGCCATACGAGTAGGTTGAGTATAACATCGAAATAGAAACAGACTGGCCTCATACAGGGTGCTTTTTGTATGGGGAGCTAACATGAAAGAGTATGAGCCACCACCAGCTCTTTTACCGTAAACAACATCAAGTCCTGATCAACACCTTCATGCGGTAAGGCTGTTAAGCTGAGAGGCATAGCGAGTAGGGGACCAAGCGTGGTGGGACGTAGGAGAAGGAAAATGCCGAAAAATAAACCATATTAGGAAAAGGAAATTCCGCTAGATAAAGCCGGCGAAAGTTGTTATCAATCCCCTCTAGGGGCTGAGGGAAGGAAAACCCCGACAAATAACCGACCGCAGCCTCGCGGTCAAGGGAAAGAAGAAAACCCTGAAAGAAAACATGCGGGTGCGGACGCAAAGCTGTGACACCACCATAAGGCTGGTAACCTGAACAAATGAACGTTTTCTACTCGCTATGCCACAAAAAGAAGCTTCGGAGATAGATGTAATAGAGGAAACGAGATCGCCAAAGATAGCACTGAAATATACTCCGAAATCAACGAGAAGCAGAGAAAGACGCAGAAGAAAGCTTGTCGATACATCGAAATCTAGCCTATCTCCAACAACGCCGACGAGCCACTACTCTTACAGCGTACGGCAAAAGATACGACGACGGCGAGAGACAGACTCAGACAGCGGTGGAAGGATGGAAGCAAAAGTGAGGCTGCGAAATACCAACACTGATAATTATAAATAAGTCGACGATGTGGGACGATAAAGTTCTGGAGGAAGTTGATGAAGTGTAAATTGAGAAATGCAAATGAAATACTGGAGATCGAAGAATAATATTTACATTTGTCTCGTGAAACAGAAATGACTTGTTATCGTTCAGTTCAGCATTATGCTGATTCTTACGATTTTCCTTTAATCTGTT
The DNA here is from genome assembly GCA_035079385.1 of Aspidiotus rigidus. Taxonomy (NCBI): domain Eukaryota; kingdom Metazoa; phylum Arthropoda; class Insecta; order Hemiptera; family Diaspididae; genus Aspidiotus; species Aspidiotus rigidus. The sequence goes on along the minus strand of JAVHKY010000044.1, from coordinate 980,196 downwards.
TACGTTTATATCATATCGACGTACTTCTCTCTCGCTTTCTCTTAGAAACAAATATTTCGTATACGCAGGTATCTGTTCTAATCTTTGATGTTGGATGAGTTCCAACACCTTTCTACACAATCTAATCGCAATCAACCAATTTGAGATAGAATCTGTTATTTTGGCGAGTAAGTAGGTATTATAGAAAGGAAGAGTCTAGAATGATGATTTCCTTTTTTCCGTTACATTGAAAATGAATAAACTGGACGTTCACATTGCTTATCTACCTACCTCAATTGTTTGAAAAAAAAAAAAAAACTTACGAATTTTATCATTCGGTAACCTTCATTTAAAAGTATGATCGGCATGTTTTACTCGCTGAAGATCTGATAATAAAAAATACCAAACGACGGTTTGTTGGCTTCGATTTTTGAAATCCTTCAGTCACCGTTCCAGCCGAGAAACTCTGCCTCCATATTGACTGTTGAACTACTCCTGTTTTCCTTAGCTCGTTCTCAGCACTCCAGATCTCGAATACGCATCATTACAACCCGTTTAGCTACGCAAAATCAATTTGATCGTTCAACATTCCTTTCTTAACACTTCATCATCAATCAGAACACTTGATTATTTCCGTTGGATCATGGATTGTATCAATTTTGCAAGGTACGAAGCAGCAAGTCCACCGTCAATTCCTTCACCAAATTACAACCACCATTTTCCAGTCTATGCAATTCAGCACAAATTCAGAACAAAAAGGTAAACGTTATATGTAGATACGGTCATCATCATCATCATGCGTACGTCCACTGCTCATGCCTGAGCACTTTGGTCATCCAATTCCCGCTACCATTCTCCGCACCAACGCGTAAAATGGTATAACGGTATGTTCGCGTCTAAAATACATGTTGGTTCTCGCGGGGGGAGGCGGAGATTGGTTAGGGCACCGTGTCTGATCAAAGCGGGCTAATGGGCGGAGTTTCTCATTGTTCCATGGGATACTAAGAAGCTACCCTTCTGTTGTTAGCTCGAAGCGAGAGATTGGAAAATTCCCCCGACTAAGGCAAAATTCTTGTAGTGTAGGCCTGTAGGGGGAATTTCATCGAAGGACTTGTCTACTGTTGTATACTCAGGGAGAGAGGTCAGTGAATGCTCCGTCTTTGATCGATGCAGGCAAATGTGCAGAAATTCTCGTTGTTTCATGCCGTAGAGTGAAAGATACCGTATTGCTTGCTTTCTGTTATGAACTCGCGGCAAAAGGACCACGGAAGCCCCGAATACGATTTAAGTGGACAAATGTGCGAGTATTACCTAGAAGATCATCTTTTGTTGTAAGTTCGTGGTGAGAGATTGGCCAAGGCCCTGCATATAATGGAAGCAGCCAAATGAGCGGAAATTTTTGTTGTTTCAGGAGATGGAGGGAGTGCTACTACAAATAGATTGCACTCTGTCGTGAGCTCACAGTAGAGGTCAAGTAGAGCCCCTTCTATGATCAACGTGGAAAAGTTGCACGTTCTTCTGAGTGATACAAGGAGAGTCGTGGAGAAGCTATAATCTCCCGTTGTGTGCTCGCAGCGGGAGATCGGCTAGAGCTCGCGTAGGGTTAAGGATGACGAATGCAAGAGATTCCTTCGTCAGTTCAGATGATGGCAAGAATGTAACTGAGACTATCGTCCTCTGCGGTGAACTCGCGGTGAGAGATTAGCTAAAGTCCCGTCTTCGATCAATGAGGGCAAATGTGCGAAAATTTTCCACATGTTACGGAGCAGCTAGTCTGCCGATGTGTGCTCACGGTGAGAGATTGGTTGGAGCGCCCAATTCAATCGATTTGGTACTGTACCTACATATAACCACTTCAAAAAAGAAAATGGATTTTCAACGAACACATATCTTACTGCCCCCCCTCCTTCTCAGATAGTTCGAAATGGTGTCCCTAGGAAGAAGTATTTTGATGTACTTCCCTTTCCAAAGACATGAAATTTTCCATAATACAACACCTCTTTACGGACGACTACAATATTTTTGTTCAATCTTCCGATCCCCACAGAGCTTACACACCGGTATAAGAAGCGTTCAACTCCATTATAATTTGGACTTCTCTAAATAACTTTTGATTCTCGTCACTTGAAACCTACTCGTCATAACCAAGATGACCCGTTTTGTGTAGTCGAATAGCTCGTTAATAAATTAAAAAAAAACAAACAAACAAACAAACAAATCAAGAAATCTCCTCACATTCATACGATCATTTCTCTTACAAAACTTTTAAACCACAGAACGACAGTTAGCGATACCACTAGGATTACATTTTCATCATAAACTGGACTATTGATTCTTGTACATATCGAAATATTAACGGTCTTTGGATACTCCTGAATTTACATCATGCCACCGAATTGTTCTCTCGGAAATCTTTCAGCCTCCTTATACTATTACTGTTACTAAAAATAATTTCTACTAGTCTCGCTCCCTTTTGAGTCCATGTGAATGACTTTCTTCCTAGTACAACACTTATCCTCATCATCCGCGGCCTTGATTTTGTTCAATGATTATTTTTGTCTGAAAACTGACGCGACAACTTTGGGGTTTCAATAGCGAGAAAATTCAAGGAGGCGTATTCTCTATCGCGAATGTATTTGTGTCGCTCGTATCACGTTTTCTCGTCGTGCCACAGTGTTGATGAAATGTAACCTTCTTTCCTTTTACCATCCCGCGAACATGAATTGATAAGCGAATCGACAGCTGAGAATTTAAATTTTCGGACGATAGACTGAATATTTTATGACTAGTAATTTCCTTTGGAATATTCGCTATCCAGCTTCCGTCGGTTGCTAGGCAACGTAAGCTACCTTGCTGCTATTTGCACTAAATGAAAATGAGCATGTTCCATGTCTTTCCTGAAGCTCCCTAAATCCCAGCCCCTGATTCCAAAATTAGCGAGTTCAGACCACCCTCGCTAGTTGCCCCCGCTCACCTTCCGAAAAAGAACCCTAGACATGATTTTTAAAATCTGCGAGCACCGCGAGTTCTGAATCCTGGCCCCTAATTCAAAATTTACGAGTTCACATCACCCCCGCCGAGTTCTCCCATGTGATCCTGTGCACAGCTTTATGAACTATGACGTCAATGACGTCAGCCTTCCTCCCAATACGGCGTCACGTCATCAGCAGGAGACGTCATCAACCGCGACCGCGACACCGAGTCTGATTCTGAAATCCCCTCATCTTTCTAATCCTTAAGTGGTTTAATATAGTCTTTCTTACTGCTGTATGTTAGGTTTATTTAGGCCTGGTTTCATGGAGGCTAATATAGTAGGCGTAGCGTAGTTTAGCACACTGAGTAGCCCAGTATACTGGAGGCTAAGGAGTAGTACCTCAACTCTGAAATCTGATGTCAGCCATGACCCGGAGGCCCCTGTTGGAAGGCTTACGAGCGGAGTGAGTGGTCCCGAGAAGAAGAGAGTAAGGAAGAGAAGAGCCTAAGCTGATGACATCATTACCAACCATGATGGCTGCCTGTGACGTCATCATCATCATCCGTGATGGCTGTTTGTGACGTCATCAACATTCACAACGTCGCTTACGAGCGGAGTGAATGATACAATTAATTCGGTTCTCTAAAATATGACCAGAAACATCTAACGACGACATACTCAAAGATTAAAACGTACGGAGTAATTTGAATAGAGTCACAGAAATGAAAAAACACCGGAGCGCTTTCGATTAAAAAACCATTGTCAACGGGGACGTGAAAGCAACTGAACCAACTCCGGCCGGCAACAAGAACTACCGAGGAGGACATGACTGAACTAGCGAGTCATCACAATGTGAATCATACTCGTAAACTAATTCAATCAAACCCTCATCAGGTATGTACCTTTCAAACGTACCGCGCTAGAACACATCGAAATTATTCGCCATCTGAATAACGATAACCTAAATGTGCTTAACAGGTACATACCTGATGAGGGTTTGATTGAATTAGTTTACGAGTATGATTCACATTGTGATGACTCGCTAGTTCAGTCATGTCCTCCTCGGTAGTTCTTGTTGCCGGCCGGAGTTGGTTCAGTTGCTTTCACGTCCCCGTTGACAATGGTTTTTTAATCGAAAGCGCTCCGGTGTTTTTTCATTTCTGTGACTCTATTCAAATTACTCCGTACGTTTTAATCGTTGAGTATGTCGTCGTTAGAGGAGTGAATGATCCTGAGAATGGAAGAGAAAGAGCCTAAGCTGATGACATCATTAGCTCGTGAGGTAATAACCAACCATGATGGCTGCCTGTGATATCATCTTCAGTATCCGTTACGGCTGGCTCTCAACTTACAACACACTACGACTACAATGATCCAAGAAGAAGGCAAACGAGCGAAACGGGTGAGCTCCCCTGAGCTAGATAGCTTATCTTACGCACACCACGCCAAGCTTATATTAGTCCAATAACGAGGCGTATGCCTCTGTGAGGAAAATTTACCAGCTGACTCGTGATCAATATCATAAGACAGGCGTGGCCTTCAAATATAAATGAGGTCACTGACTTGCCAGAAAATCTCTTTCTTTTTTTCCAACCACATTTTTCTTTTGAATCTTGATCGCTTGCGGGAAGAGCCCTCCTTTCATCCTGAACTCGTCATTGTCAGCAAAACAGGCCTCGTTACTAAAAGTACCTCCTTTCTACCAAAAGTATCTTAAGCGTTCCATCCTGAACACAGTGCATAATTCCCAATGTAAACATTTAAAGCTATCCATGCCAATCCTCACATAAAGAAATCGTGAAGAGCAATCCTACGTGAAGGGTATACGATTACACACACGGCCGCTGCCAGATCGAAGACTGAGCCAGCTGGTCTAGGGTACAGAATACTATAAGATTGAGTATTAAGCGTCCATGAAAGATTATCAAGAGCTCAGAAAACAATTTACGTATCACAGTTTGGAGAAATTTCAAATCAACATGTGCGATTGAAAGTAATACTTGTTTCTGATGAAGACGAAAAAAAATTACCGTTAGATTTAAAGAGGAAAATTTATGTATTCGTTGAAAAGATGAAAGGCAGCCGTACGTATTCTACAGGAATACGAAAAAAAATCCGTTTATTTATCATGTACGCGAAGTGTAGATTGCATTTTCCTTTCCTTTTTCATTAATTCAAGAAATAAATGATCTCTTCAGTTAATGCGTGGAAGAAGCGGGAAAAAAGAAGGAAAGAAAAGGAAACGAGTGATGAAAAAAATTCTACACATTCGTTTTTCCGAGTCTGTGCTCATTTGATATTCGAATGGAATGAAATATATTATGTCATAGGTCGAGTGAACATTTTTTTAAATACTGTTGAAAAATCTGCCATCGTCGGTAACGGAATACGAGCTGTAAACGCTCCTATACAATAACTACTACACCGATAAAAAAGTAAGTGATCTTCTCTTTTCTCTTCTGTAACAAGATGATCTCTCCCCCTGACTTGAAAAGTTCGTTTTTATTCATGCAGAAAAACTTATCGCTGTTTTTGTACTCGTTAAGCCTATATATGTAGGTACACGTACTTGTACTCCTCTCGTATTACAGTAGTATTCTCTTTTCCGCTTCGAGTGAAAGTAAATACTACGAAAACGTGGAATTTCAAGAACCAATTCGCTAAAAGGCAAAAAGTTGGTCTACGAAAAAATATATATAAAAAAACGCGATGCAACTTGTGTATTATTGAAGAGAAGATTCGCACTTAACTCACTCAATCATGCGCGTATACCATCAGTATGTAGAATCTTTGGCTTGTTTATGTACACGTACGATTTTTTCTCCATCAGAGCATCGCTTTTCTTTACTTTTTTTTTTTTTCGTTTTCCTTTTTATTTCTACAAGTATCTGGCGAGTAGGAAAACAAATCACTTTTCTCTTTTGGAATCGATCTGGAAACCTGAGAACCCGTACATAATATAAGTCGTGTTTCTTGTATTTGAGTTTAACTGCTCGTAAAAGGAAAAAGTTACAAAGAAAGGAAAAAAGAAGGAGGAGTGGAAACGAAGACATAATAAACCACTCCGCAGAAAATAAATCATAGTTCTTGTCCTCTTATTGCAGTACAATATTGGTCCTCTTAGATTCTCGAACATTGAAAAAGATTCTCTCTTTTACGTGCATGTTGTAATCGTCAGCATTCTTCCTTTATTCTCCAGAGTCAGCAAAATGATTACTTAACGTATCATGGAATCACTTCAAATGTTAAAATTTTAGTTCAATTCCTTCGGCAAGAACGGAATAAACATACTCGAAAATGAAGAAATACAATTCTTACTTTGAAAATGAGGGAAGAGTCGCTTTACGCACGGTTGAAGTGATCACCAAACACTAAACGTAATCCAAGAAATACTAAAGTTTTGCGGCTCGGCGTACACGGAAATCTGTCAATTTTTACCAACTCCTAAATGTCAAGAAGAGAAACGCAAACTTATCTTGAGTTTTAGACAAGACTCGGGTAGGTTCTTTAACGTTTAGAAAGTATTCTCGTTTCCTGTTGTGATGGTAATCCTCGGAGGAAAAAAGTTTATATTCGTTATCTGTTTTCCGATTCAAATCTACGACGAACCTGCGTACAAGAAAATAAATAAATAGTAGAATAACTTCACCCGAGAACTTAGCTGAACGTATATTCTTTAAAATCACCTTATTGAATGACGGAAAATTTCATCAACTCACGTATGCTTCCCTCTCAAAAAACCTCCTTTTAAAGGATCCGCTCCACTGGCGTAATATCACGTGTTTCTTTTTCCACGTGCAAGTGAACAAACCGATATAATGCGTCGTTCAAATGTGAAAAGAATTCTCAAAGCCAAATCTAAATTGTGCTGTATTCCTTTCTCTGATGAATTTAACTCGCAAATAGTTCAATTTCAGAGGCGTAAATAGTTATGCTTTTATTGCCCTTGACATAGAATGCACAGAGACTCTCCCAGGTTCTTACTTCCAAGAACTTCAACGCATTACTTACGGTGAAATGATTTCGATTTTGATATCAGACATTTCAGTAACAACGAAAAATCCTGCTCGATGATCCCATCGATTTCAACTTCAAAATTCAATCAAGGGAAGGGAAGCTGAGAGCACTATGTATTTAATGAGAATCGTGAAAATAATGAAACAAAAAATTAAATGCTATCCCGCGGTCTCCAGAATTTTCCAAGTTCCCCTCCTATCATATAAAACTTTGGAGACTGAAGTTTTTCCAAGTCCCGAAAATGATAACGTGAAAATTTGAACGCGCTGCAATTTCAAGGAAGCCGTCGTTTTTTTAAGTCCCCTTCCGGTCATATATATGCCTCAACAGTGGAGGCTAAATGTTGACTCTCAAGCACCTCACAGACAAAGAACCCCTCAGGAAAGCCCTCTTAGCGTCTAACCTCATGGTCCAACGCATTTATAGTCTTCCTAAAGTCCCTAAAGATGGGTCTCCTATGCGCTTGGTAGTATCCTTTCAAGTATCTAGATACTTGCTTCAAACAAATTACAAGCTTCGAATTCCTTTCATCAATGAGAAACTCAATTGGATCAAGCGAAGTACCTCCCGGAAGCATTTTACTGGCACTTTACGACAAAAGACTACTTCCCCATGTTCCGTACCTGTGAACGCATACAGAAAACTGGCTTTATGAAGCACCTGTCGCGTAGTCTTTCATTTCGAAATTCCTTTCCCTCTCTCTCCCAGTGTGTGACAGTTTAACACCCATTAGAACTCCATGGCGATCACTCATATCTGAAGTGTTCATGGAAAGCATGGAATCAAAAATATTCCAATCTTCTTAGCCCCTTTTCACACATCACGTTACTTTATGGTGTCGCTACGTTGACGACGTCATATGTGTTTGGAAAAAGCCCCATGATCTTATTTAGAAATTTCTTATATTCATCAGTGGCCTTTATCCTTCAATCAAATTCACTATTGAGATTCGTGGGGCGAACACGATCACTACTGAGCACAATAAGTATACACCTTTGGCAACTTTCGCAAACTTTTTACCACAGATTCCACTATCCATAGTTCATCTCTACGGCCATTGTTCCATAAATTGGCCGCTTCCCATTACTTCGTCCACCGGCTGGCTTCACTCCGCCTCACCGCCATCTGGCCAAAAAAAATGAGATCAATACCAACCTCGACGCCAGGATTAGGAAGAAAGTGATTGAGGTTATTCTCAAAAAGATCACAACTTCTACACCCTCGCTCGATGTGAAGCAAGGAAGGAAAAGGAAGAAACTTATCCGCCTCCTTATCTGCCCTGCCTCACATCTTACATCAATAAAACGCTTAATACGAAACCAGTCTTTTATCATTACCTCCAAATAGGTAGGTTATCGATTTTAGGTGGGAAAAAAAAGCGAAGAAATCGACTCAAAATTAACTCACGATTGACGTTGATTTAAGGGCGATTCAAAATTGACCAGCATACATTAAAACTTGGGCCTACTGAACAATCGATCTTATTTTTATTAAAAAATTTGGAGGAATCGATTCAATAAGAACTCTAGATCAACGTCGAATCAAAGTCATTCTGTACCAGAGAATCGACGACGCAGTCGATTTTAGGTCGAATACCGAAAATTGACGTGACAAATAAGTCATACTAGAGTCGACATTCGTCGACCCGATGTCGACTTCGACGTGATCTCGATTTCAACTCAATTTCGAATAAGATTTTGAAAGAAGTAAATTCTTGGTCGATTTGACGTAGCGTCAACCGCAAATCTGCGTGAGGTCGAGGAAAGACAAGATTTAACGAGTCCTTGGTTTCCTCCAGAAATTTTTCCAAGTCTTACTAATCCCAATAATTTTTTTCACTAGCAAAATTTCTAAGTTCCAGAAGCTCATACATGGCTTGAAAGTGAGAAACTTTCAGCGAGGAACCCGCTATCTCTTCTGTTGCGGGACATTCTCACGAAATTTCACTGAGCGCGAAGGCTTCCGAATTTGATGACGTCATTATGTTCGGGAAAATGTCAGGAGACTTGAAATATTTTCAACTATCAAGAGTTATATATATATATGAAGAGGAACTTAAGAACGGTACTATGAGGACGACGTCGTCAACCTAAGATAGAAGAATTTGTCCTCGCTTCGCGCTCTCCTTCCACGAAGACAAAACAATTTCAACAACAATCAGTCTCGTACATCTTCATCAGACCCCTAATACACCTATTCACTTGAAGATGAAGAAAACAAAAATAAGACACGCTGTTTTCCACGGGGTCGTAAGACTTGTGGGTTCCCTCAGTTTTATCCGGCCTTCCCCTCCATCTTATCACACTTATTCAACCCACAAGGACACTGAATTTTGGACGACAGACACCGAAAATGTAGTCCACTTCGTCGGCGAGGGTTAATTTAGCGATGATCCAGTGTGAAAATTATTATCAATCAATTGTTCAGCTTTCTCTCTCCTTCATCTCTCTCTCTATCCCCCTCCCTCCCTCCTTAATAACAAACTCCTAAATATGTCTTCGTTTAATGCAAAACCTAAAAAACGAGAGACGATGTGGAAAAATTCTGAATACATCCACAAGTGAGCAACAGAGAGGACGAATAATTTGGATGAATGTTGAGTTTTAAAGAGACTCCGGGAAGCTTGAGCTGAATCGAAAACTCTTATAAGAATAGCCAGCGCGCAGCCTCAGACCTCAAAAATACTCGGCATGATTCATTTCTGGAGTGGAAAATCGGTCTTCGTATTTTTTCGACTTAGCGTTCTTTTAGGTCGCCGCTTGGGATTTGTAAGAATTTTCTTATAAACCTGGCAAATTAAACTTTAATTATTAAACAATTTCGTAACACAAAGAACCTCCGTAAATTTGTTCGCGTACGTAAATTCGTATTTTAAATTTTTCACAGATTTTTATCGAGCGTATATGAAGTCATGTGCTCGTATTTATGAGCATCATAAACTGGAACAGGTCTGTTTGTAATAAACTAGGGTGATTATTTTCAAGTGACGAGAACAAATTCTTTGTCTGGTGAATGTTGATGGTAATTTCAAAGTATACTAGTCTTGCATCCACTGTAATTTACTTTCCTTTGTCTTTTTTTTTGACGGGATAGAAGAAAAAAAAATAAAATAAAATAAAAAAGGATTCTGAAATTAAATAAAAACTTTTGTTTCGAAGTTTTAAACGTGAAGGACTGTTCAAATTAATTAAAAGATAGTTTAACCTCGCCTGCACACTTTAATTTTGCAATAAAAATTAAAACGAAGGTTGTATAACACGGTAACTTTCTTCATTGTTTCAAAAATGTTTTTAAGAAGTTTCAAAAAGCAGTTTTTGACCTCTTAAGGCTACCGAAAATTTTCAATCGATTCTCGTGTTGTAAATGAAATTATATAATAACTTGTAAAAACTAAAGAAAGCTCAAAATATGAATAGCGGGAGAAGTGAACGGAATTTGTGCTCATCGAAAAAAAAAAAGAAAAAGGTGATTACATATTGCAGAGAAGCGAAGGCTAAAGTTTTAGTAAAGAATGTTTATCGTGTTTATGAAATTCGAAGTTTTTTCTCCCTCCTCTATCTTGAAAACGAAATTTTCCTTTCTTACTAATACTTCAATTTGTACGTGTGCGAAAACTGGAAGCATAATACGGCCAAAGTTTACGACTTCTGACGCTCGACGTAAGGAAAATTCGAAATTCCGGCTAGAGTTCTCACGTACAGCATATAATGGCTCGATAATGTGAACCCTAATGACCATTTCATAAAGTGCAATTTCCGCTTTCGCCTTATTCTCCGCAAAAGTATTCGCATTTCTCTTCCACGCTATCTGCGACGAGTACAAGTACCTTTTTCCTTTTAATTACTATAATGTAAATGCACTCGTTAAGCGTCTCTTATAATTCCGACAGGCTAGAAGGAAAGCAATAATTCTCGCGACGAGAAAATTTAATTTCAATTTATCCTCATACGCGATAAATACGCAGCAGCAAGAAGGACCCTCCATATAGTCGTACGTATTTTTGATGTAGAGGCGTATGTATAAATTGAAAGATATACTCGTATTACACGAAACAATTTTATGACATATTTTTAATCTGCAGCTATTCGTTATTATTTGAGCGATGAATAAAAACACACGACTGCGATAAGAGTAAGCTAGGCTTGTGTATGCGCGAGAGAGGAAATTCGAAATACTCGCATTAGTCAGGACAGACAAGAGAGAAAGGCTTATCAAAAGCAACGCCATTAATCATGTATTCTGTAAAGCGACTTTTCCCTGTCCTCATCCTGGTCCACCGCAGAGAGCGCGCCTTATATACGTACAATATAAATATACGTCTGCAATATTTTTGTTGAAAATGTGTTTTGAAGTAGTTCGATTTATTTTTCAGCTACCCGACGTTTAAAAATTTATTCAACGCGTTTTTCCTCTCCAACGTTAGCTCTCTTTTTTTTACTCTCGCCTTCATCGTCATCGGCATGCAGAGACACTTTTCTTCTTCCAACTTCCATGCCTCTCTTCTTTAATGCCCAAAATTATTAAAATTTATCGCGTTTTAGTTGTTTTCTCTTTTTTCCTTAAATCGTATCTCGGTATTTTCGTGCAGCTGTACGTCGTTAGAAGTCTGAACCATTGAGACTCTTTCCTTTACGAGCATACTAAAATTGTTCTTCATTTCCAGTTCAAATGAACAGTAATAGCCACGCATTGTGCATGTGCCCAATGATACTGCGGAGCAATAAAGAGGGGAAAATGTACACAGAAATTTTTTTCTCGTATTTTCGTTCTAAAAATACAGCTCTGAGATCGAGTTACACCAAATGAAAATCTGAGAAGAATAGTTTCGTCCATTTTTTTTTTTTCTCTCTCTCTCTCTCTCTCTCTCTCTCTCTCTCTCTCTCTCTCTCTCTCTCTCTCTCTCTCTCTCTCTCTCTCTCTCTCTCTCTCTCTCTCTCTCTCTCTCTCTCTCTCTCTCTCTCTCTCTCTCTCTCTCTCTCTCTCTCTCTCTCTCTCTCTCCACAGAAAGGAAGAAAAAATAGAAGACTCTTGGATATATTGTTAACAGACGGAATTTTGAGGGACGAATAAGACTGAATTTATGGAATAAAATTGTTCTTGAAAATTTTTTTTCCGAATGATAGCCCTTTGGTTTTCAGAAGAAAAAGAAGACAATTAATAATGTTAAATAAAATCGTAGTCAGATACGATTTCGTACGGAGGGACTGAAAGTACGCATGGGTACCTCTAATACTCATTTTATCACTTGTTTTGTTCCACAAATATTCTATGAAAGAAATCGAAAACCGGAAATAGCCATTAGAGCTTCAAAACTTGTGTTGTGGAATTTCCTTTTCTTCGTTCAACGGAGTTTTTAAACTTTCTCGAGAATAGCCGTGATTGAGAAGCAAAAAAAAAAAAAAAAAAAAAAGAGAAAAAGAAAAACCGTTATTCTTTCTAGTGTTTCAGCCGTTTTTCTCAAACTATTCAATCTTATCATTAAGGTCCAAAGTTCAGAATGTTTTTTGCTTTTGGGGGCTTCAATATCAATTGTAGGGGGGCAATTAGCCCCAGGTACAGAAGGAATGATCTTTGGTACATTACTAGAGGAAGCCGAACCGGAGAGCTGTTGGTATAAGATATTTTTATTTATTGGATAGAATATTTAATTGTTTTGCAGCGATAAATGGGAGTAAAGAAATCACAATACGGACCAAAAAATGAACTTTTACTGTAGGTTTGAAATAAATGCCACGTACGCTCTCTACAGCAAATGCACTGAAGTCGGTTAGGAACACCAACTGACGTCATCAAAAGTCACGTAGTGTTGAAGTCCATTCGCTGAAAAGTAGGAGTGACGTCACAAACTAATTTAAACGTTACGGTACTCGCGGGGCCACATTGCGAGGTACCGAACGATCTAATTGAGGTTGTGACGTCACTCCCACTTTTTGACAATTGGACTGTTGAATGCTGATGCGTTATTATTCGCAAATAAAATTTAAAAAGGCGCTCTCCATGTTTTCCGAGACGGGTATTTGCGGAAGCTTGTCGAAAAGATGATGATCTTGAAAAATTCACCCAAGACATTGAAAGTATATTAACTCGACAGGAAATTAAGAGGGTTAAAATTTTTGTTCCATGCATTTTTCACAAAAACTAATATTTGGGAAGGTAAAGTTGATTTTATTAATTTGCTGTGCCATGGTAAAAAAAACTCCATGATCACCTTCTCAAAGTCAACAACAGCGCTCCTACAGATCGTTTTATAAGCGAATTAGCAGCATCAACACTCTATAGGGCTTCTACTATATTTTTTTTATCAATTTGCAGCTGCAGGACGAATACCATGAGAGCAAGAAAGAAAAAATGACAGTGACGCTATCTTTCTGTCTTTCTTGCTCTCGTGGTATTCGTCCTTCAAACTGATAAAAAATATAAACATTGTAAAAGTCCTATAGTCTATCTCAAGAGAATTGGAAACGGGTCATTTGGCACACTAACGCGCGTCATCGGCGTCCGTGCGTAAAGAACATGCCCACTATCGCGTGCAGTGTGAATTTTGTACCTATTCCTTTCCCCGGAGCTCATGCCACTGAAACCGGCCCATTGCTAACTCTTGTGAAATAGACTGTAAAGCACTGTACTTGATATGCAATGACCTCAGTTTGTAGTCTTAGCCTGGACAGACTATAGGGTTTTTCTCTCACATCATAAAATATTGCATACTCGTTTGTCATATCCTTACTGTAATAGTACGTGCTTTCACGTTGGACACAAAGCAGGGGAATAGATATGCAATTATTGCATATTCAATTCGCCTGCCTGTAAACCAATGCAAAGCAAATACCATTACAATAAGAATCAGGTTAACTAGTATGTAATATGATTTAAGGGAAAAGCCCTGCCGACTAGGAAAACGCTCTGGCTGATGTTACTGGAGGAAGGCTCTAAAACTTTACCAGAGTGAAAGAGGAAACTAAAATGGCATTCTATGAAGGTACATAATTAAGCTACAATGGTTTTAAAATTTCATTTCATGCCATAAAATACTTCGGGGCAAAAAAGTAACGGTATTACAGCTCTAGTACAATAATATCGCCACTGTTTTTGCACTTTGTGAATGAAATATCATATCGCGAGGAATTCGAGCAAAAATGTGAAGTATAGCTACTCGTACACAGTACTAGGCTCTGCTTTGCACTCGTTGCCTAATGCACACTTTAAGTAGTACAGAATACTCAATATCAAATTTTATCCATCAAAAAATAATGAGTGAACTCCGCAATATGGAACCATAATCCTATTATATTTATAACGTAGCGTTTCTGTAAATTTTCTTCAGAAGATAATTTCCGGAATAGCTCTGCCCCCTTTCGGAACCAAAATTTATTTAAAGGACAGCAGATGGCTGACCACGAGACAAGTTCCACCCGAAAAATAACTTTTTGGAGACGAGCCTTTTTTACCATTGACTGCAGCGAAGATTGTGCAACATTGAGGGCAGAACGAAAGACACAACATTCAAGTGCGGGGGTAATATTAAAGGAGGGAGGTTGTTGATAAATGAAAAACTCGAGCGAAAAATTTGATCACCTTGTCAGCCCGCCGACGAGGTGACCGAATTTTTCGCTAGAGTTTTTCATTTACCAACAACCCCCCTCCACTAAGGGCAGGTTTTACCTAGTCACTAACTATAAAATGCACAGTATTTACTTGAAACTCTGCAATCGGCAGTGCACTGCGGGAAAGTATTCTGGAATACTAATTACAACTTGAAATTAGTTCTAAATCTTATGAAATTTCAGAATCTACTCATATATGACTCCATCAATAACGGAAACTAGTTGATAATCGCTAGTTTTTTCATTATTCGAGCAACGATCGAATGAAAAAAAGGATCATTCGCACATTATCAGTACGGAGGAGTTCGACTTCTCACAAAACAAGAAACATTTTTCAAATCATAAACTAATTTTTTGTTTTTTAATCTAAGAAGTTTCATAAAATTTGGAGTCGATTTCAAGTCATAGTTGATATTCTACGTTACCTCTTTCTATTCCCACATACCTATGTGTGTTAGTATTAGTGACGAAGTAAAGCTAGTACTGATTGTTCTAAGAATAATTATAAGTTTGCCTAGCAGTAACCACTAATATTACAGTAACAGCCGAAGCTATTTTCAAAACTACAAGTATCTGAAATCGAATTAAAAATGGGTGCAGACAAACAAGATGTGAGGACAGAAGCTGACTAAAGAGAGTAAAGTTTGAAATTTTAAAAGGGAATCTGCTGAAATTAAAATCAAAATCAAAAAATTCATCCATTTCCATGCATTCAACTTTCACGAGGGAGCCTTCGGTTTTCCCCACTCAAGTACCGACCTTCAGCTCATATTTCCTTTCCGAATATCAGAGTTGAAAATTTGTAGTCAAGTTCATATAAATAGGAAGTAGGTCAAGACCATTCGAACCAAGATTTGAAACCAGACCCTCTGGATGTTTATTGCAGAATATTTTATTCATTTTATCCTAAAATTCTTCTTTGATTATTATCGAATTTTGAACGCTTGAAATCGTTTAACAATAACTCTCTAATATTCTACAAGTCTTACCAAACTCTCGAGTGTATGGAATGATCTTAAGCTCCATATTTGATGAAACTGTTTCAAGCACGTAAAACATATGAAAAACCATCTGTTGAGACTATATAAACATTGTCCTGGATACAACGTTCCCTCGAAATTTGACTCGCGAATAACTTTCCTTGTACTCACGGAAAAATATATACAGATACCTTCAAGTTTTTCTCTCGGAAAAAAGTTTTATTTCCATCAAATTTTCAGCTCATATTTCCATTTTATGAAAAGCGCACCCGCTCTACAAACGTGGATGTTACATCTTTCGCAATTCCACGTGGACCGTGGTAAATTATTGTAAATTAATCAGCCTTTATTATGTGTATTCAGAACCAAAACGAAACCCTTTGCGGGTCGGCTCTATTTTGTAACGCGTCCGAATACTAAATGACGCGTTGTAGTGAGCGAGAAATATTTGTACACAATTAGAGAATCTTAATGATTAATGATTAGGCGAATAAATATTCTAGTCAGACACCACTGTCAAACAGATCATGAAATGAAACGAGACCCTTTCCTGCGTCGCACCGTGTACAAAGAAATCCTTTATTTCAACGGATAGCGACCCTTACCGACCGACTGAGCTGCGCGAGACCTTTGCGACAACGTAGAAGAGAAAAATAATATTTTCTGCCGGGTCTCAGGAGTAATTAAAAAAAAAAATCAGAAATGTCAAACATTCGCGATAAATTCTGTTGCTGATGGTGCAAAAACTCGACCTTATCAGCATTTTCCATTTCTATTCTCATCCTAGTTATAGATTAGAATTCCGTTACTGTATAGAGAAGTTCATTTTCATTATCGCCACTACTTTTCCCAAAGAATGAACGAAAAAAAAAAAATACTTCGCTTTCTTGTTCACGTGAAGTACCGACGATGTAAAAATTATTCTACGTTTTTTGTACAAGCTTTTTTTCCTTCTTTTTTCTGTTCTTTCTCTTACGCTTTTGGAACGGATTATAAATGGTAGTAATATATCTCGAAGCGTGATTTTTCCCTGTCGTACGCGAACATGCCACGAATGAGCGGTCTCACATTTGTCGAATATTTTTCTCCATTACTGTCAACCTATCTGCCGTCTACGAGGACAATAATGATGACGTCGAAGAACACTTATACGAAAAAATCACTGCTGTAAAACTACGAAGCGAACGAATAGTTTCTTTTTCTTTTTCTCATCTTGTACGGTCACGTTTACTCGAGTGACGTGGCAATCACCTAGTCAACGAGTGCTTTACAAAAAAGTTATTACATCATAGCTTTGAACGATAGGCTATAGCTGGAAGAAATTTTAGTGAAATTGCCAAATCGAATTTTTTTTTTTCCTGTTCTTTGGAGCTTTGGATTGTACTTAATATCTCCTTTCAGATAACCAGCACGTACTGCGGTCAACTGTTTTCCCTTCACTTTCCTCTTGTCACAATCATTGGTACTGGCATTTCTTCAGTAGCTGGTAATGTTTTCGCAGTGAGATTTCAACTTTTTCTCAAAATGATATACATAGGAGGGGGGTTGTTGGTAAATGAAAAACTCAAGCGAAAAATTTGATCACCTCGTCGGGATCCGAACCCGAGACCTTTCGCTTGCCGGGCGACTGCTCTAACCACTGAGCTACGAGGGCGATCAAATCTTCCACGAATTTTTCCAATTACCAACGACGAGAACTTGTGCAATATTACCCCCGCACGTAAGTATTGTGTCTTTCGTTGTGTTCCTTGGTCAGGTAGTTCTGTTGAGGTCTGATGCAAGCTGTGCTTGCTCCCTCTAATATACACTCGGTGAGTGTTCGTCGTCGTTGCGGGTAGTGACGTACAAGTTCTCGTCGTTGGTGTCATTTATTACAGGGACTACCCACGCACGCCCGACAAGCGTCGCGCAGTGACCGCTGGCTTACCGAACCTTGCAGGGTTTTTTAGGATGTTTATGCAACTTATCGTACACCGTTTCGGAGTTTCCCAACAAGTAAAGCATATCCTTAACATCTAAAAAAAAAATTTTACAAGACTTTTTGTATCCAATGCTTCAAATTAATAAAATTAAATGCAGAAAATAATTATTAGAGTTCAGTACTGCAATTAGCCGAGTTTCCACTGATAAGAGAAAATCTGAAAGCCAGTTTTATTTGCACTCCTAAGCCAAAAACAGTCAATGCTTTTCAGCTTCTCCGAAAAATGTAGAGAGAGATCAAACTTCTTGATAGAAGTTGGTATTGAGAAGGCATATCATGATATCGACTTTCGATCATTTTGAATCGGTTCAGTCCAGCATATTAACTTTCGATAGATTCAGTAATCATTTCGTGGCGCTGGTAGAGCCTAGCATAACATAGTAAGCGTAGTATCCAATGTTAGTCTTCAGTGTAGTACAGCTGAAAATTCAGTTGGCTTTTAACTGATCGTTTGATCGACAAATTAGAACATAGTTGTACACAGAAGCCACACAAAAATAAATCGATCAGGAGAATTAGGGTTCTATATCAAAGATACTGATTCACCATATTGTTACCCTTTCAGTTACAGCAGTGCTGCGTTTTCACATACTTGAGTTTTTTTTTTTTTTTTTTTATTGTTAGCATCTCTATTTAGAGGTTATTTTTCAAATTTTCAATTTTTTACCAGCATGTCAACAATCGGGAAGAATATACAAAATAATATATTTAAAAACCGTCAAGTTTCAAATCAACAAAACTTCAAAAGCATCAAAAATAAAAATTTGGTCGCCATCCAAGAATTAGTGAGATTTTGGAAAACTGAAAACATTTGGCTTCTTTTGGCTTTCGGCTTATGAAGGTGCAAATGGAACTGGCTTTCAGTTCCTTTTTTATCACTGAAATTTCAGCTAAATTCAACTTTTGCCTTTCGGTTGAACGTAATGTGCTCGAAAGGAAGTATGCTCAGCTCAGTGTACACAACAAGGCACTATATCAGCTGATCTCCATTTAAAACAATGTGAAAACGGAATCGGGTGACGTCACCCGGTTGTATTTCTAAATGTGCATGCGGGTGGCGCTTTGTTTACAATCAAACTGAGCACACCTCTTTTTAAACACCTTGATCTTGGTCTTCTTTTTCTTCTGCCGCATCTCTTTCTTAGCCTGACCTGAGAGTACAAAACTTAGTAAGGCCTGAGCCCTATTCTCCATCAAATATATTATACGTAAATACAGCTCGATGATGGAGAATATTCCAAATCTCCTCAAACCTCAAGACATATTCATGTCAGAATACAAATATAAATTCCGAATATTCACTCGATGATTTCCAACTTATGATTATGATGTACGACGACTCTCAAGGCGAAGCTACCTTTACCAGACTGCACAGCCGAAAGAAGAATACTGGCTAAACCCTGGCGCCTGCAATCGTTCAATAAAAAAATACAATATGGAGAAATGGATCTTTGACAAGCCGGACAAAGCCCTAATTCTCCTGATCGATACTTTTATACTCATGATATATTTGCATAGTATCAATCAGCAGAAAGCTACCTGAAAGAAGCCGAAAGTCAGCCAAACTTTTTTGAAACTCAAAGCCAAGTCGAATCAAAATGGACTTTGATTTTGAGTTGACTCTGTACATTAGAGTCGAATCTAGGTCGAAATAACGAACGAGTACCGTGATAGTTGTCCTTATTTTCTATCATCCGCTTACAAGCAATCACTCTTTTCCATTTTAAACATAGTAATATAAAGTTTTAGGAGCACAGACTTTGATATCGATTCACCGGCAGATAGAAGAAAAATTTTAAAGTATTTCTACAGAAGAAAATCTGGTTGCATCGGCCGCACAGTTTAATTTATTGAATTGAAAGATTTCTAAATCGTGAGAAATGCACAATGAGACCGTTTTCTTGTACGGCACTGAAGACCTTGATTCGTCGTCTCCTAGAAATCCTTCTTTGTCTCGCTTCATTTTTCCACAATTTTCGTTGAATCGTAAAATAAATTTTCAATGTTCAAACAGACTCATTCTGTTTATCCGAGTTTGTGAGACAAAAGCCCCTTTCGAGGCGAAATAAAATATACTATTCGGCGTAGTAAACGTTCTTTTCCCATTTATTATTTCGATAATTTCGGACGCGTAACTTTCGGGTCAACAACAAACTGCTATAAGAACATTGCAACAGTCTCGAGAAAATGTGTCGGCGCGAAAAGTACAGCGTGACGCGACAATGAAGACGACGAAAACGGTCCTCGCAATAAAAATGTCAACGAAGAGGGCATTACGTGTGTATGTTTCCAGATAATAGTTGAACATTATGTGAGCCGACGAGAAAGCAGATTGCTGATGAGGAAGAAAACAGCAGAAGAGAGAGAGAGAAGAAAAACTAATTGTCATCCCCGTCTCTGCCTCACTCCGCCTTCCCTTTCTCTGACGCGCGTATGAAAACTTTTCGTTTTAAAAAATTCACTCCCTGCTATATCTATAGAAAGTTAAACTCGTACCATACTTAAATTACCATACACCGTATACGGCAGTATATTCTCTCACCAGACTGTATCCAATAACAGTTAACTTCTCCGAGCTTTATCTGCTACCCGCCAAACTTTCTAGTAAATCGCTGAAATAATGAAAAGTCCCCGCCGTTCGCTCGGGCGTATCTTCGTGGTGTTTACACTATACTTGCCGTATGAAGATAGTAAAAAATTTATCAGACCGACTGTTTGCTCGAAATTTCGCTCATTAACTTCTACTCTTTTTAAATATTAATGAAAGATTCCGAGAGACGTGCGCGAAACACGTGCTGTGTAAGATTTCCTCTCGCATCTCGGAGTAATTACGTTTCTCAGCGAGAGTTACGATTTAGTCACTAAATTTTAGTGCATTTGTTTACCTTTCGCACGCGAGAGCAAATATTGTTTTAGAGAGTACTCTGAATGAGGAGAAAGATCGCAGAATATTATACCGAATTCGATGGTATCGGTGAAACCATATGACAGTGTTACCCTTAGATCTACTTCCAAACGACAATAATTTTGTACCCACTCAAAAGCTGGAAGATCCATATTCGGCGTCGATCAAACTCAAAATTTACTTTTCTTGAAGTCTTGGTCGAAATTCGATTTGGTGTTGGAATTGACAGGATGGGATTCTCTTTGTCTGACAACAACAAAATCTCCATCTGTGTTACCTTCTGACACTTTACAATACCCATGCACTGATATGCAATCGACTGTGATAGTAGTGGTGTGTGAATACGAAGCTTCGTCACCAACACACATACAGCCCATTGATCCGAACGCCTCGTCTCGGTGATCGTTGTTTTCGCATATACGTCAATTTAACTTTGTACGGCAGACTAGTAGTTCACTGCATAGAACGAAGAGATCTTTACGCACAAGCACGAAAACTTTGGGTTCAGCCTAAGGGCAGAGATATGAGTACTTGAGCTATTTCAACAAGTGGGGGGGTTTCCGTGTGTTTTGTGATGTCCGGTAAAAACACTTTGGAAAAATTCTTATTTTCAGGCTGATACACCATGGTATACAAGGGACTCAGAAAAACTTGAAACTCTTCAAGATTTAAATTTGAATTCTCAATACCAAAATCAACTCGACCCATAGAACAGGTTTTCAACGTTCTCGTTTAATTTCGTTATAAGGAAGCCGTCGTTTTTTCCAAGTACCAAGGTTACTCGCAAATTCTGAATTAGGGTAGAGGTCAGAGTAAGGACATGAAACAAGTCGAAAAATAATGTTCAAGATTGTGATGGAAACTCCTATTGTTCTTCTCAGTAAACTACACGCCAAAGTGTGAGTTCTGGGTTCGGAAAAATTTCTAGTTCCTGAATAGACAGCGGGTTTCCTCCTCTATACGCACGGCTTACAACTCTCTCATCTCTTTTCATTTTTCACTAGAGGATTTAAAGGGATCGAGAAATTTTGTCGTCTCATTTTTCTACCTCTTGTTCATAATTATTACTCGTACAATACCAATAAACAGAAAAAAAAGTGAGATTCAAGATGAAAGGATGGATGGAAAATGGAAGGAAGCGCAGTCATTCGATCTTCTCTTTGAATCTTGACTATATACGCCACTGTAACAAGAAGTTCCGTACCCCCTTTTTTAACATTTTAGTCTTCATTCAGGACGGCTCGAGAACAACACTATAGCGTGATTCCTCGAACGCCTCATAGTTTGAAAAGAAACCGAGTAAGTCAATTAGGGTAACATCAATTCTGTAGTATAGAAAATTATAATGAGAATAAATAATATACAGCTTTCGGATCAACATCATTAGACTTGGAAAATTGCCGCAAAAGCCTGGGAACGAACAGGTGTATTTAACACGTTGCAAAGAATCAACGAGCAGACAAGGCGCGTCAGTATCTTGAAATTAGTTTCGTTACCCAATCATAATTAACGTTTGAAAAGATGAATAAAATGGGTTTCGACAGTTTCAAGAAAGTATATTCTTGAAGATGAAAGGCTGACCTCGGATTAGACGGTTGAATGGTGTTGAAGAGACACAACTTTTAAGCGTCGACTTGATCGAGACACTTATTTCAATATTTTTGATTCGGAAACACTTCAATTTTACGCATCAATTTCTAAATGAAACTAATAAATTTTAAGAAACGAGCATCTTTATTACACGGGAAGAACGTTTTTCTGGTGTTCGGCTAGAACAATAAGAAATGTATCGAAGAAATAGAACTTGATTGACCTACCTCCAGCGCAAAATGCTTAAACGAAATAAAGTCAGTCAATTAAGAATAAATAAATGTAGCCCTGAATTGGATTTCCCTCGGAGATGGAAATTAACGAGGGCGAAAGGAATTTATTCTGTAAGGAAGCGATAGTGGGTGAAGATTAAAAACAACAGGAGAGTCTGAATTATTTCATTATTCGGATATCGATATTATTTGCTAGGTACTCCAATTAACGGTATAGGTATACATTTCTGCGAATTAGTTTTACGCGAAGTTTGAGATAGCTCAATATAAAGGAAAATATTCTTATCATATTGTGTCGCACATCGTCTGTGTGACGGCGAAGTGCCACGTCAGAACTTCAGATCAACCGGAAATTTACTTCTTTCAAATAGTCTTGGCCAAAATTTTATCGATTTCAAATTAGTCAAGATCCTTTTCATTTTCAGATAATTATAGTTGCACTCGATAACTTTTGCTAATCTGCCAACTGAATTGGAGCCCTTTCCTCTTCGAATACACTGAGGGTCACTTCTACTTGGATTATAAAGAGCAGACGGCGAACTTTCAACACGACATCTTACGTATTATATGAGGGGTGAAAAAATAAAAGCCAAATGAATAAAGATCATGTTTCATATCTATCATAGTTTAAAATATAAGTCTAATGTGCAATATCAAATAATTTAGTGTTATACGAGGATGTTCCCTTCGTTCGCCTCCGCCTTCTTGATCTAATGTATGTCTAGTAATAGCTTTTGTGGGCTCACTCGCTCCGCCCGTTTGCCCCCTACTTTGTCTAGTATAAGCTAGTTTAGAATATTTAAAGCTAATAGCTTTCGGGAGGCTCACTCGCTCTGCTCGTTCGCCCCCCTTCTTCGTCTAGTTTAAGTCTAGTTTATAATATTGAGGCCAAAGCGAAGACATGAAACATATGTATATAGCCTATAGTATAAGTCTCTGCCTATATACAGATTAAGCTAGCATACAAGGGGAGGTCAGAGCCGTACAGACGTGCGGACGGACGCAAATGTCAGAAATAAGACAGAGGTCAAAGCAAAGACATAAAAAGAGGTTGGAGAAAATTCTTCTACGTCCAAAGGTCACGGTTGTACAGAAATGCGGACGTGCAGACGAGCGGACGGACGCAAATTTCAGAAATAAAGCCGAGGTCAGAGCTAATTCATAAAAAGAGGTTGGAGAAAATTCTTCCAAGTCCCAAGGTCACGGTTGTACGGACGTTCGGACGTGCGGATGTGGACGCAAATTTCAGAAACAGGGTAGAGGTCGAAGCAAAGACATGAAACATGTCAAAATTTGCGTCCGTAATTATTGAGTTGTACCCAAAGTTGTTTTGCGCGACGGAAAAGGGGCCTCCCCAGAAAAAATCCGTATTCGACCTTTGTGACGTCATTAATGACCTTGACCTTATATAAAGACTTGAAGAAAATTATGACTTTTATTGGACAAATTCGGTTTCGATATTGAGAATTGAATTAAAAATTGGAATTTCCATAAGAGTCCAAATTTTTTTTTAGTCCCTTTCTTGTTATACATAGTTCGTCAAAGAATGTCCTAGGGTACCACTCGGATTGCAAAAAGCGGACTGCGTCCCATTTTTTTTTTTTTTACCAAGCAACCGATCGCAAAACAGGTTCTTTGTTAGTAGTTCCGAACACTGCCTCTTTGAACACGGTCCTGTCTAACTGCAGCAGCGTAAATTACCGTTAGTACTCAGCTCGGAGGTCGAATTTTTCCAAGTCACTCTCTATCATGTATTATAGCTCGAGAAATGAAATTTTTTCAAGACTACTCCGAGCTACATACGATAAAAGGAGGACTTGAACAATTTTTGTTTTGGTTGGATTTTTCGAGCTGTTAAAATTGAGTATGACCTAATGAAGATGTTGAACCACGAGATTAGAGATAAGACCGTAACAACAATTGTAGATAATATAACACAATGGTATCAACTGTCCTAATTTCTCGATTCTAAATTCTTCGATCTAGGTCGTTCCATTCCAGGCCCGTAAACGAGACGAATCCCTTCCTAGCCAAAAGTACAATCTTAATGAAACAGAGGCCGCCATAATCTTCACAGGAACCCCTCCTATACAAATAAACTCTGGTTACAGGTTATTCTTTTTCGGTCGTTTCAAGTACAACAATTACTAATCGATCTGAAGACTGTGTCTCGCGCGTGAAGGGAACTGTATTTCATTTTGTTTTACATCATGAAAGAGTGATTGATGACGCGATAAATTTCCAGAGATAGAAAGGTGAGATCTGTACATAAATTACGAAGCAATACATTATGTCAAAAGTTCATTGATTAGCTGAAAGCATCGCAGGCGCTGCTCCACCCAAATTCGAAAATTGTTCTCACTAGAGATGTATTAATAGAGTGTCGTATTTACATTTTGAAAAATGCGAAAATTATTGTTCGAAATCAATCTTAGGTGCACGCGAATACAGGCCCACTGGGCGTATAAAGTTCTAAACGAAAACTTTTCGCGCACCTCGTCAAAGTTCGACTACGTTGGTAATTCGCTCTTGACGATTTTGCATAATAATCGGGCGCGAACGAGAGCACGAAAGAGAGAGACCAAAAATGATTTTCGTATAAAAGCACCTCTTGTTAGCGCTCTATTGTCTGCGCGAACAAATGAAAATTGTCGTCGCAAAAGCTCGATATGATCACAGCCGAAAAAGGATGAAACTGTTGTATACGTGGCCGGAAAGAATTACCTTTATCCGCAAGCTCAACATCGTCGATAACGTGTCGCAGCAAATACAGAGGTGTATTTAAGAAAGCTCGTCGCCTTATGTGTGCACTATCCCGCATCTTTTACCGCCATCCAATTTGGAAGCGCTCACAAAGCTTCATAATTTGCGGAAAACCGCGAATGCAATCGGTTAATTTAACGTGTCTATGTGGCGGATGTCAATTAATCGCCCTGGATGGGAAGGTTTGGAACGTACGTGTGCTGCACGAGTATTTATTTCGTTTAACAACCGACCCGACGTGACGCAGTCCCCATTGCATGCATTTCGCACTCTTCATTACAGTCGGTAATCGTAAAAATGCTCTGTATACGAGTTTCTTGAAAACGAGAATACAGAAATCGGCGAGAGCTCTTGGCGCGATTTCATTATTCAAAGAGCACGAGCGTAGGTTATGATGTACGATGTACGATATACCTTTCAGAACTTCTTCCTTCAATTTCTTAGCTCACACTGGAGCATACACACGTGTATACTGTACAATTGTTCCACACCCCCTTTCGATCGACTAGTTCTCACACTGCTATACGTAATGAAAGTTGTTTTCAAACAAAGGCTGCGTGCGTATTTGTCGTTTCTCATCGCCTATCGTATCGGAGTACCACGATAGCGCACAAGAGTACGACGACGTCTGCTGACTTTGAAAAGTCTTGTCGCGATATTTTGAAGGCCGAACTTACAGTATTCGTAATACACAATGACATCTATAAAGCTCTCTCGATGTTGAATAAATTGATAGCTTTTCGTTGTCGTCGTCGTCGTCGTTTAATCCGATTTTCGCTTCTATACAACCGTTGGTAATTGTATATTCATTTATCCATCGCAGTCGTCAATGCGAGATAAAGTTAGAGAAAGAACGAAAATACCCTAAACGTCTTTCTTTCTTTGCTTTTCGTATTGATGGTAGATATTTCGTGCTTCTACTTTTCGCTATTTTTTGAAATACATGACTTACGAGGGTATTGACTTAAAGTTGATTGCCCAATTAAAAATATCGTATATACCTTATTGGAAAGGATTTTGCGGAGGTATACCATCCGGAAGAATTGATTGACTATCTGTGCTGAAAACTGTGGTACAAGTACGGAAAAGTTTTTCGAAAATGTTATACAGTGTAACTTCTTTGGTGATAGAGGTGCTAATATTAAATAAATTACTACGCAAAAAGATCAGAATTATTTTCTATGATCGACATGATAATGCTTTTATGTTAAAAGCGAATCGATATAGCCAAAAATAACCTATCATAAATGACTTCACACACCAGATGTGAGATTCTATTAATGTTTACACATTCACGTACATGCAATATAGCTCGCTCCGCTTACTTTCCACACTTGCCGTAGAATACTTTAGTTGGAGGTGGTATAATGTGAAGTAAGCCAGCGCCAAATGACAAATTAATGTTTTTTCATAAAAACGACGACAATAAAATCTAGAACAGGATTGTAACATGCAAAATTCCACATAAAAAGAGAATTGCTTTAGACTTGGAATGATCGCTGGAGACTACTACACCAAAGCCTCCTATTCTGATGAGAATAAAGACGAATGTTTACTATTCGATTTTATAAATGAAGTCACAAAAGTCGATTGTGGCTCAGCAAAACCTTCCATTCTATTGTGTCAAAAAATTGACACTCGGAATAAGGTGTTCTAAATGGCGTGCGAGACTCGTAAGAACGACCTCACAGGATTAATTTTTTGATTAGAAAGAACAGAAGAACACAGGTTATTCAACCCCAAAATTTGATTTTGTTAAACAAATTGACAGCACATCAATATAAAAGTTACATAAGCTACTACAAAGACGAGGAGACGCTGATGCCAGATCATCAACGAAGTTTTTAAGGTAAGTGTTGCCTTCTTTTCCATCAGCCTCGCCGATGTAATTAATACTCGGAGGGGAAGGGTGGAGGTGATCAAGTACGTTCTACTGCACCTGAATTTCTTCTTTTTGAAGTTTGAACTTTTCCTCTCGCGACTGAGTAGGATACAGCCTGAAATACAAAGGGAAAAGCCAGAACTTTATCGAGGACGTAATCTCCATATTTGGCTGAATGGAAACAAATCTCGAAGTCCTCAATTGCTTTCTGACGACGGAGCCTGTGTCGAAGCGAATTGGGTATGACTAGCCTCAATTAGATGCTCTACGAAGGTGAACTTCTTGGTCTTTAGGTTCGTGTCAAACGCCTTTTTATGCTCATTGAAGCGGACAGAGAAGTTTCGCTCAGTCTCCACTAGGTAGTCAGGGCAGGATAATTTATAAACCCTATACTTTCCTAAGGGGTCGGGTCTGCGAGCGAACCCAAAAGAGCACCTAACGTGCGCAGTTTATAATAGCTGGGTTTAAGACTATGAAACTTGAGGATCTCGGCAAAGACTTTCGAAAAATTGCCAAGGCAAATCCATGTGAAGTTTTTGAGAGACTGCCTCGACAAAGACGTCAACTGGCTAAGGCACTTAGCAACAAGCTCCTTCTCGACCATAAGGTCAGTATTTAGGGTGATGCCGTCTTTATCATCACAATTCGGTGTGGGACGAGTCGCGGCTGAGAGGGAGGGACACGAGGTGGAAGTATAAGGGGACTCTTTATGTCTCCGGTGACAATAGGAATACAGGAATTGGAATCGATATAAAGATCAACGAAGGTAGGCTTTTGGTAAATGCTGTACTCGTGTTCGTTAGTAGTGAGAAAGATGCCGGGGTCAAGAAAATTAATAGTTGACTCCCCTATTTCTAAAGTGAACTTGAAAGGTACGAAAGTCGAACTCGTGCGAGGACTGTCCTCGAGGCACAATAATATGTCATCGATATATCGTCACCAATATGAGACGTACCTAGAGAGGAGGAACCCAACATTGAGAACCTATCTCTCTACAAGATCCACGAAGAGATCACCCATAAGGGAACGCAAAGGGGAGCCAATAGGAACTGCAATATCCTAAGAGAACTTGGAAAGTTCACCGTCACAGATATAGAAGTTGGACGAGGGTCATATCTTCAAGAGAGATTTGAATTTTTTAATGAAAATAGGGGGGTATTTAAAGGGTGGTAGTTTGTGAAGTCCGAAATGTGACCAAGGATGTCTGATTTTGTTGATATTGACGACTGCCAGACTTTTGGAGGATAGAGAAATCTTAAATCAAGTTTCTGTTTCTCTAGAAAATGAAGGGGTGACGCAGTCGAAAATGAAGACGAAGAACCTGAAAACCCTGAGTCTCTCATTATGAGGAAATTACTTAGGAGGTCGACCAACGGGTTACAAAATGAACTTGAAAAGTGATTTCACTTGTAGGCAACATTAATTACATAAGGACGATTTTGCACATTTTTGACCCCCTCTCCCTATCATCGTCGTCGTCTCTGATACGCGTTCAGGTCTGGTGGACCATCGATGATGTGGCCTCAGCTTCTGATGATTCAGGTGTATCCACCAACTTCAACCTCTGGATCTCTCTCACGCTGGAATATCCCTCTATTTAAAAATAAAAACAATTTTTTCGAACCCTTTCCCCTCCTTCCTTCAAGATTTTGCCCAAGAACTATGTAAAAAACGTTAAATTGTAGTTATTTCCAAAAATATTTGAGAAGACTCAAACATTTTTAGACAGAAAAATAGTGATAATATGAAGAATGATAAAACAGGATCGCTCACTTTGAAGGCAAATTTTTCAAAATTTGACTCGCGAAATTGGAATTCATATTGAGTGAGTGAGTAAGGGTGAGTAGAGCAGTAATACTGAAAACGTTTTTCAAGTCCAAATTGATTTTCCCCTCCCACTCCCATACCCTTACGTAATTTATCTATGGCTTCCGAAAACCAAAACTGAATCACAAGTATTCCCCAAATAGCCCTTTGCCAAGTAAGAGAGGATGAGAAGGCGGAGTAATAAATGATACAAGCAGGGATGAAGAGGATTTTAGTGAAATACTTGGACAGCGATAGAGGGGAGGCGGAATGAGAATACAAAGTATCGATAAAATTAAACTCCTCTAACCCACTATCTTTCAAATAATAATTAAAGACATAGTTTTTCATCTAATCCAACTTCTCTCTTTGCAAACACGCTATCAGGGCTACCTGAAAGTAGTTTCAAAACAAGAGATTCTCTATGCAGTGAAACATTAAATTCCTGTACGATGATGCAGTAACGATATATAATTCAGATACGCGGCCAGATGGATTATTTCTGTGAATACCGCATTGGATATAATTTCGCGGCACATAATGGAACACCGTACGTAAACTATCTTCCGTTAAAAAGCTTCTTTTTGCTCGCGCGGTATTAGCAAACAGACGAACATATAGTGCGGGCGGAAAAGTGCTGGAACAATAAACCGCGTATTTCGTTTCGAAAAACTTTTGGCGACAAATTCGCTGCCTCGACGATCAGCGAAGTTCGTATAATGTGTACCCGGCGGTGGAATGAGAAGAAAGGCAAATCTCGCGCCAGACTTTATTCTAGGCAGCGTACACACACCGATTAATCCCGCAACGACATCCACCGCATGGTCGAACAATCGAAAACGAAAGAAATACCGAGGGAGGCGTTACTGGACAAACGAGTTTCGTGGACGATTTCCAACTCCTGGCGTTTCGCATTTTAGCTTTTGTTCGCGTTGGTACGAAGAGAAATTTCGCCGCTTCAAATTTCGCACAATAATACTTTGTTTTGACGTAGTCAAAAAAAAGAAGAAAAGATTTCATGGGTGGTGTGTAATTAAGAAGACAGTTTTGGCTAGCTTCAATCGCGACGAGACGCGCGAAAGGCTGCCTTCCAAGAACCTCAAATTAAAAACCATCAACCGTTCGAATAACAAATGGTAGAGACGAAGAAGAGAGAGAAAAAACTATAGAGCTTGTTAAAAAGTCGTGAAAATTAAAAGGGTGCTTGCTGTGCGAGAACGTGCGATAGCATTTTGTACCCTTTCTCTCATTTTTGTTCAAAGTTGTTTAGTTAATACACTGCAGCGTTGGTGCCGGGTTACTTTCTTCTGTACCCCTCTTTTTTTTTCCCTTTCCTCTCAAAGGCTATAATATTCCCGTATTTTTTTAAAGTAATGCGTCCATTAGCGGAAGGATTAATCAACATTAACGTACCATATTGCTGATGAGAATAACAATAACAACAACTCGAGCTGCTTCATATTGTGATATAAAAATCACTACCCGCGTCATAGCCATCATCAACTTTTCACAGGCCTGCATCTTCGTGAGGTGAATTTCGACTGAGACATATTTTGTCAACGTATCATATTTCGTAAACACTCGCAGGGCTATTAGCTTGAAAGCGGATCTAATGGAGGGTTTGTCATCTCATCTCGAGAACGAGAGAAAATGAGTGATACTTTGGAAGAAAAACAAACGCGAAGGAATTCTCCCAAAAGCTCGTCGCAAATGACAACCTACCGAAATTTTGTCATTATTTAAAGTTTTCGGAAGTGAAGAAGACAGTTTTATGGTTGCATTATACTCTTTGTAACCTTATTTTGAGAGATACGACAACAACAGACGAGTTCGTCACTGATGATGGCTTCAATGCTCCGATGCGTTGAGTGGGCTTGAAATATTATACTTTCTAGTAGCCTATATTCTATTATATGTGTTAGTTCAGCGACACTCAGCCTACCATCCTACGGAAAGTGGCGTCTGAAAACTGCAAAAGATTATTGAACGCGACTCGTGTCTTGGACAAGATTGACCTAATTAGATTGCGGAATAAAATGAGAAAGTTGTTGAAACGAAGAGCAAGTCCCCGCTTTCGACGTCTGGTGTTCGTGAGAAATACATAAAGGCGGTCAACAAATAGAAATGGGTACCAATCACTCGAAATAATGAACCAGGATTAGCTAAGAACAGCACATAGGGTTGCGACTTATAAATCTTCATCTCTAACACTAATATCACTCATGATAACTCAAGATTGCTACTGAACACGTAAAGTATGAAGAATCTAAAGCTACAACTCCAGGATGTCGGGAAGGCCAATGTATCGGCAAGATTGTAAGTATTTCACACCATTGTTCCGTGGAAGGGACAGTCAACCCCAAAGGCTAAGAGAAGGAACACCCCGACAGAAAATCAATCTGCTGCCTTGAGTGAGGAGTTGGCTCTCCAAAGGCTAAGGGAGAGAACCCTAACAGAAAATCTCTTAAAAGGCAACGGGAACCAATGTTGGTACTCACCCCTAGAAACGACAAAGCAATATGAGACTGCAGTTTCGGACACCGTGACCTCTTCTCGAACCATCCTGCGTCCAGTGAGGAGGGACATACGTGGTCGGAATATGCACACAAAGATTTGCTCCTTGGAGTGTTCGATCTATGCACCAAACTGGGAAACTAGACAATGTGGAACTCGAGGCAAAACAATTAGACCTAGATATTCTTGGTATAGGTGACGTGAGGCGGTCACATAGTAATCAAATAGCGCGTGAAGAGTTTGACTTCATCTTCTCTGGAGGCGACAAGCACAAATGAAATTTAGTATATTATGGGCATAATCGTAGCAACACTCTGTTGAGGTTCTGCGATTTTACGACAATTGAGGGTTGAATGGTTAGTAGAAAGTCCTCCGAATTAACCGTGTCTATTCCAAATCGACTCGCCTTTTTCACCAGAAGTCGGTTTAGTTCCGCTCAATATCGATCGCAAATCGACTTAAAAGACTGTAAGTCTCTCAAAATCGAGTTCTCCTTTTTACCATCAACTCATCGACGACATCGAAATCGAGTACACTCCCGGTATCATAGATTGACGTGGACCCCGAATAATGGCCGTTGATTTGGGATCGATTGTACGGGTGACAACGGCCAATTTCAAACACATAATCTGATGGGGTTTCAGAATTGAGGTCAAAAACGAGTCGACTTCAAGTATCAGATTTCAATTACCGACTCGAAATCGATGTCGACAATGCGTAGATTCGACCACCGCTGCACTGGTCAAGTATAATAGAGATTCTCAGCAGCTCTCACCATTCTGTCTGCGACTAGCAAAGTTTCTAAACAGGGCTATATCGACTTCGATTGAAGGTCGATTCTTAATCGACCAGCGTCCATCACGGGAGAACTAAAAATCGTCTGGAAATCGACCTCACAGAGCAGTCGATTTCAAGTCGATAGAAAAATTTGGAGAAAACTATTCAAAATCGACTCCACGTTGACTTGAGATCGACTTCAATGATGTACCGACGCAATTTCGACAGAGACATTCAAGTAAGTAAATTTTGATGTTGACACTGGGTTTTGACTAAAAATCGACATGGTTAAGCCAGTTTCTTCAATTTTTTCAGCAGCCGGTGTTGGAACTTGAGAGCAGAGAGGATATTTTGAACGGTACATTAAATTTTCTCTGCTTCCAGGAAACTTTTTTCTAACTCGTTTACAACACTAATTCTTTGTTCCATTATAAAATCGTTACCAAGAAAGTTCATGGATAAGATAATAAATGTTACTTTTCGTATAAAACTTTTTATTTGAGACCTTTCGCCTAAAAAGGACTGTAAATATTGACAAAACGAATGACATGCTTAAGACTGCGACATAATTCATAGATTTTTCATTTTTTTGCGAGTACTGTACAGTACATCGAGGACAGAAGGAGCGGGAAGGGCGTCTACACTGACGTGAGGAAAAGTTCAAGATATCATTTACTAACTATGACAGCAAAAAATACAAAACAAATTTTAAAATCAAGAGAACCGATCTGAGACTTCGTTGACCCCATGAAATAGATTATTAATTCAAGATAAAATCCACACGGTTTACTGAACATTTTCCTCTTCGATCTGCGCAGAGACTGGGCCAATTTCTTTTAAATTTCAAACTATTTTATTGATAATATTTTTTACGTTAGAAAATGGAGTCACGAGAACCGGAAAACTTTTAAAAGAATTTTTTGTTTCTAAAAATAATCAAAATTTTTCAGGACAGAGATAAAAGAAAGTAACTAAAAAGGCTATCATTCATTTTCGTATTTGTATAAGTAAAAAACGCTTTGAGCTGAAAACTTCGGGCATAAACAAACCTTTTTTGGAAGAGACCAAATTGTTGTAAACTCAATCTGTAAGTTGTATGATTTTCGCTCATCTTGATATAAGGGTGAAACGAAAAATTGCAAGAGATATAAATTTTAAAATTTCCAGGCTTCTTCCATATCACGAAGAACATTTTTCTTACAGTCTACCGCTGAGAAACTGCCAAAAAACGAGAAATCAACGAAGACGAAAGTAAAACTTTTGAAAATCGCTAGTGGCTCGAGAGATACAATTATATGTCTCCGTCTATTTATCTTGTCTTAGCTTTTGCGAATAAACCACGAATCTGCCTTTCGTAACGAACTTTTACAAACTTGAAGAAAAAAACGGTAAGTGGATTATGATTATTATGAACAACGAACAGATATACAATTATACTTCAAACTCAATGGTTTTTTCGTTTAACTAAATCCAGGAACTACGAAGCCTATAAAAGAACAAGTTATTTATTGAACGCGTCTCCCTCCTCGTTCTTAGTTGAAAAATATCTAATGAAAAAGAAAGAAAAGTCGAACATTTTAAAGTACGACAAATGGAAGAAGGAAGAGGAAAAGATCATAAGAAACAATTTAGGCGTCGTATCCTGCTGTTCGTGTACGATTTCGAGAAAAGTACCATCACCGCATTAATTAAAATTAGAGCTCTTTGGCGATATTTTCTCATCTTCAATTTTTAGAGAGTTCTTCATTAATTTTCACCACGTTAAAGGTAAGGAAATACTAACGCGAGAGGCATCGCCATATGTGACCTACTGCGAAATTGAAGTTCGATGAGGATCTCCACGAAAGTAATTACATTTTCAAATTTCAAATTGAACTCATCCACAGACGTTAGTAAGCCATCAACGAAATAAAGGAGATATTATGATAGGAGTATGACTGTGTACAGCATGTGTGTACGAAAATACGGTATACAATAGTATCGATTTGTAACAATAGGAAAATATGACGTAAACTCTCGGGTCGCATGTCCCAAGGGCTTTTTAGTACATCCTGCATAGGTAGTAAGCGTCGCAAATTTAGTTCGAAAGTTCGTTTTTTTTCTTCTGGTTCTTTCCCGCTCTATAATTATAAGTTCAATAAATCAGAGTAAATTTCCTTACATCGTCATCGAAATGATCCGGATCTGACATTTTGATCGCGGCGATGGCTTCTATCCGGCACCAACACGTTCGTCAGTTTCAAAAATACATGAGGCTATTTTTGAGCGACTAGATGTAGGTATCTGGAACATAAGAACAGCGAGAGAGAGGGTTAGTAAAGACTTGAATTATTAATAAATACGTGAAGGAAGGAAGGAAGGAAGCGTTATGGAATTTTATGACCGCTTTGTTTCTGCCAAACGTAATAGCGTAGTATATGAAAACCGTAAGTTAGAAGATAGCTGGGTATACTTCCGTTCGTATTTATGATGGTCGTAGAATTCGACTTACTACAGCCATCTGCATCTATCTTACTTTGTCAAATTCGAGAAGATTAGAACGTTGAGCAAACCCAATGGAGTGTCTGTCTCTCGAGTGAAAAGAAAATTGAGTGTGTATTTGATACTAAGACCGATATAGCGAATTTAATTACATAACGCTCGTCGCGAATACGCAGTAATGACTGATGAGACAGCCTGAGAAGATCGAATAGAGATCTGTGAAACTTCGGCTCAGAAGAAATGTAATTTCGTGAATTCTGACTCTTGAAAATTTATCGCGAGTTTTGAAAGTGGAAAGTTTTACTACTGTGCGAGACATAAAATTAAGCATGCCATATATCTAGTTCTTAACTACGAGTCGCGAGTTAGCCTCCCTTTGAATTTATAAATTGAATTCGGAAGCGTACAGTATAGGCTCACTGTTTTTTATACATGAGTTTATAAACTCCGAGACATACCTAAACTCAACAAACAAGCATTGTGTTCTTATTGAAGAAATAAAATCAATCTTGTCTTTTCCTTTTGATAAAATTGGCAAAAACACGACTCCCCTATACTACAAGATGTTAGGAAATTTCATTGACCAACGTAGTCTAGGTTATCCTAAATTTCAGTAAATCTATCTAGTTTATAGACTAATTAACAGAATGAATTTTAGAGTGCCGAAAGTAATCGGCTTGATCGACTCAAGCAGTGGCGTAGCCAGGAAATTTTTCTGGGGGGGGGGGGGGGGGGGGTTGAAGAAGTTGGAGAAAAGATATGATACAAAAAAGTTTCAGAAATTGGCAAAATAAGGAAACACTAAACAGTCTCGTAGGGGCGGGCTTCAAAGAGAAATGAGGGAAGATGAAAAGAATTATTGAAAAATTGCAGAAAGTCCACAGTACATTTTTCCCGTATTCATTTTATACATTCGATCGTTCATCGATTTCTCATTACTATTAGGAATAGAATTTGATATTTAATTTTTCTTGGGGGGGGGGTTCCGACCCCTCTAAACCACTCCCCCCCCCTCGCTACGCCACTGGACTCAAGTACTCTGTAATCACTAAGAAATATTTATCATTAAAATGCTACAACATAGATATTGTATTTTATGTAATTGTAAATCCCATTTTTGAGTTTTCCGAAAGGGCAGGCATCCCTATTCACGTCCAAAATTGAACTTGATCTTTCTCTACAGGCCAAGTGTTATTGATTCATGTTTACTACTGGCACAATTAAATAGACGACGTCCCGTGAACGAGGACTGGACTTCAACATCTCCTAAATGAGTAGATTCTTACGTACCTGTAAGTAGAATACGCTCTCATAAAATTGATTTTGAAAGTCAGAGGATCCTCGATAAATTACTAAGCGTCGAGAGATAATGTCCATGAGTTTAGGATCCACAGAGAAGATACTTCGACCGATATTTTAGCCCACGGGGCGTCATTCGGTCCTGTTGCCCACAAGATGACTTTGTTTAATAGCTCGATCCACCGACTTATCCATATCCCATTGATTCAGGTCGCTTTGGATGAGTATAAAACACTTGGCCAGAGTGAATGAGGTCAATTTGGACATCAATCTGATGGTTCGTAAAAATATCTCGATTCTACCTCCTCCTTCTCTCGTGAATTGAACCGTGACAGTAGGAAGCGCTGGGTCGGGCTTCCACTTCTAGGAAAATTTTCCCCACAGTTGCCCCGCGTCCTCCGCTCTTCTGGATTTCGTCCAGCGCTCTATATTTTATCACCGTAAAAGGATTGTTCGCCAAGTTGGAGGACGCCGTTTGTTCGTTGAGAAGAGAAGGCTGTGCAGGATGAAAAGACTGCAACAGCGTGTATATTGGGGAGATTAAGTTTAGAGTGGCCCAGCAAAGGAGAGCTTGGAAAAAAGGAAAATTATAAGACAACCGGCTTCTGCGGGATATTCAATCATTAGCGATCACAATTTCAGGAAGGGGTCGGAAATCTTCTTCTACAGGGAAAATTTGTATTTTAGACGCACCGCTCTTGAGCATACGTATTATCGAAATTATTCTCAATCGGAATGGCGACGATGTGTGACCGTGCTAAACAGGTAGATTCTTGATGAAATTAGTTTCATATCTTGATCACTCGTTACTGCAGTCCTAATTTCACTAGATGTCCTCGTTTTCAGTCGTAGTCGGGTCAGTCGCTTTCATGTCTTGCTATACGTTGATTGTTAAACCGAAAGCGCTCGAGATTTGTTTAATATATTTTCTGCGGTATTTGCAACCGAAGGTTACTCTTTAGAGGGTCCTCTATCTAGAGAATCGTATTAATTTAACTTTCTATACTTCCCAACGAACCACGCCGACGTCAAATCGATCGGAAATTTACTGCTCGAAATTGCGTCCATATATTTAACTGCTCTGTTGGATCAATTTGTAGTTGTGTGAAATACACGCAAGTTGACTTCAAGTCGTCCCGGAATCGATTTCTCCATCAACTTGAAATCGAGTGGTCTGTAAGGTCGATTTTAAGTTAATTTATAGTCGTACAAAAAAGAACAAAAAACAAAAAAATACAACAGCCGCAAATTTAATGAACAACAGAAATATTTTTGACCGGTGGTTATTTTATTCTTTTCCATTATTCGATTGAAATACTGTAATATATCGCAGCACTCAGCAACAGATTGAGATTATTGATATGTAAGCTGGTCGACTTGAGATCTCCATTTGCCTGTACAGTTATTCTATAGAAGCTTTCTGTAAGTTTGGTGATATCGATACTCGCCGACAGAATGTGTAGTCATAATGATACGAAACGAGAACCTTTGAAAATTATTTGACCAGCGCAATCTTAGCCCAAAATTTACAAAATATTCTCACAGGGCTTTGAGATTGAAATTGAGTGTGATGATTGAAACGACCAGGAAACCTGTTTTCCTGATAATCTGATATCGATTTTTGATCAATACAAAGCGGAGACCAAAAATCCACTTCGAAATAACTATACTTCTTTCGGAGTCTTTTTTAAAAATTGCATCGATATATTCCTGGAATCGACTTCACTCCGACGTCAATATCGGGGCGGCATGGGGTTGATAAATATCGCGTCAATTTCAGGTCCAAATTTTTTATCGATTTGAAATCGACTGCTTAACTGTTGCATCGATATTGAGTCTATTTATAGTTTTCTGGTAATGTACCCTGGTCGACTTTATATCGACTTCAAATCGACGAAATCGACGTCAATCAGGAGTCGATGTACAGTCACCCCTGCGTGTATGGTGGCTTCGCTACTCGCAGACAACTTGTGTTGTCCTGATTATACAACAAGGGACATTGAGAATCTCAATTATGCGTGACCAATGCAGCAATGGTCGACGCAATGCCGACGTCGATTCTCGGTCCCGCTTAAAATCTGAAATAAAGTGTCGACTCATTTTTTATTTCGATGTATAGTCGATTTTGGGTCAACATCAATCTATGATAGCGAGAGTCGACTCAATTTCGACGTCGACCTTACTTCACGACACGTTTTCTATCAGCTCATCATCTGTCTCTTTTTCATCGGACGCTTCCAAAGAGAAAACCAGCATCATTTAGCACACCCATTGTTAAGCCAATGACATATACTTCAAAGATGACTCCCTGATTCGTGAAAAAAGTATGACCCTCCTTGACAGTAGGTCATCTCACGTCAGAAACTCACGAAAAAGGATTCCTTTCTTGTGCCGCCTATTCGTAAAATCAGCTGTCGTATTAGACTACCAATGATGTAGCTAAATTTCTCTCCAAAATTAAGGATATCTCCCTTTTCGATAGGAATGCTGTGTACAGTTTGAAATGTTCCAACTGTCTCACGGTATACATTGGCTCAAGTGGTCGTCAATTGATCGAGCATTCGACAATGAAACTCTTCAAATGACCTTCTGCTACTCATTTGCTGACCTCTCGACATTCATCTTTTGAAAAGCCGATATTAAGCTGTTTCACCCACCGGAGCAGGGATTAAGTCTCGACGCTTTTGAAAATATCGAGATAATCAGATTGGAAACTAGTTCTCACCTCGTTGCGAATGATGATATTCCTACCGGAGAACTTGATGGCGCATTCTTCCTACTGCAAGCGAAAACAATACTCCTTACTGCACTCTTCAACTACTTGGAAAGATTTTTAAGTTCATAATACTCATAGTTTTTACAGTACGTCAATTTTGACTCTACAAGGTAATTTCTGTTATGACTTTTTAATGCAGGCGTGTCAAACTTATACCATAGAACGGGTGCGAAAAATTTCTCATCTTTGATGTATTATGACTACAAGCTTTCCTGCTACCAAAAAGTTAAGATAAATAGCTGCGAATGATAATATTCTGATCTTGTATTGGCCTCATAATGGAGGAAAATATTGATAAGAAAAAAAAAGGGTTTATTTTGCTTTGGAAGATTGTTGACAGCGTTTCACTGATGTTAATGGTGGGGAAAAAAAAGTTGAATTCTAGTTTTTAGAATTTAATTTTTCTTATCCAGATTCTAAAAGTTGGACGCGGGCCGCGTGTTTGACATGCCTGTTTTAATGTAAGGCAATCGGTAACCTAAACTCAGTCCTGCCCTTTAATGATCCCCTCAACTAAAGGAATTTTCTTCATAATTACTATTCCTCTAATGTTATACACGTTTTATAAAAAATTCCCGAACAATTTTTTGCAATGAAAATTTTATAAAACTTCACCATTTCATATTTCTGCACCATTCTCTTAAACATAAGCTTTAGAATTTTTCTCATTTTCTCCTACAGCTGTGTAGTATTTTTCTCAGCCCTCGAGTCGAAATCATACAAGTTCCTGCCGAAATCTTCTCTAATACCCACGCGATTATTTCATCAAACTATACTACGCGATATAAAATACGAGTGTATCCTATTTCTGTATTTAAAGAACGAGCTTCCATGCACTGTTTTTCATTCTCATCTCTAGTCGTCGGCCAGACTCGTGGCCGTTCAGTTTTTTACTCTTTATTATTATTGAACCACGAACATTCATCCATCTTGTCTATCAAATTGAATATAATCATTCCTACGCGATTCCATTATTTTCAACACTACCGCAATGTATATTCCAAAAACGAAATGCTCTCTCCTATGATTGATACCGTTTAAATTTTTTTTTCTTCGTATAAATTTTTAAAAATATTGGCCCGAGCACCGTATTGGCGTTCATATTTCGTGTAGAGAGTACTCGAGATGATCAATCTTTAATATTTTGAAACCGCTAAGGAAAAGATTGATGGATAGAATCGTTGTATAGATACTTGTACCAGTTTCTCCAAATATATAGGCCCTTAAATTTTTTAATGTTCGCTTCCCAAGACTGTCTATACTCGTATGCTCGAGCGTTGTTTTTTTTTTACCTCCTCCCCTCTTCGATTCCGAATGATATATTGCTAAAATTAATTATTTTAGAACTTCGATCGTAACATAAATCCAAAAAACTACGAAAAACGTGACCCTGTTTCCGCGAATTCTTCGTGGAGAAAAACAGAAGAAGAAAAAAGAGTAACTATTCCACCCTCGCGCTTCGTCTAACAAAAGGATTTTTCCGCTCCTCGGTTTAACGATGGAAAAGTTTTTCCATTGCAGACCCGGCCTCATAGGTACTGTGCGAGCGTATACCAGTAAGCTCCTCTATAATCCTTGTACGAGTAATTGCCTTCTTATTATTCCGTCTTTCCTTAGTTTGGCTGGTATTTATTATTCATTTTAGTATATACAGTTATACACTCTTTCGAGTTTTCTTCCATTTCCTTTTCAAGTTCCAGTAATCAGTTCATCTTGTTTTCTCTGTTTATTTGAATATTTGATGATATTATCGGTACGTTTTCCAGTCATCTTAGTCCATCTCTTTTTTAAATATTCATCCGATGTACGCTCAAACAGGTGAAATATGTACCCCATTCGCATTCGTTTTTGTAATATAAATCCAATTAGTATCGTACTATAAATTAACTCGAGAGTTACAAGCATACTATATAATACATTTCTTTAACGGGGGAAAAAATATGATGGAACAACTCTAGTTGCAATCGTCACGGTTACGCTGGAATTTGAAATCAGGAATCGAAAGTACGAGACTGAAATTCGTTCAAGGTTTGAAATAATGGCTCCAAGTTCTGTCAAAAATAATTGTCTTGTACACAGCTTTTTTTATACCATTACCACGAGTTCAACGTCGAAGCAGTTTAAGAATCAGCAATGAACAATGAAAAATTATAGGGCCCTCACATATTGAATGCTTTTTTTTTTGGAGGCATGTGAGGTGAATTTCATGACGATGATGTTCTTGGGGAGACGAGGACCATGAGAGGGATCATGGTTACATTTGCGCTAATTTATTCTACGGGATTTATTTTTGTCCATGGCCAATTCACTGGTTCGTTATTTGAAGTAGATTGCGTGAAATCGAAAATAGTCAGGAGATTTCGGTGCTTAATGCGCGGAATTCTCGTGACAGCCTCAATCACTACCACTGATTCCGCTGTGGCTGGGAACCGGATGATGGTTACGGAATAGGATTTGGATAAGAATCTTATAAAGAGAAGGGATGAGTGGAGCAGACGTTGGAAATTCCTGTTAGGGTGGATAGGAGATTAGAAACACCAAGAGAGGTAGGTGATGAAGGAGGAGGGAGAGTTAAAATTGATTCCAGGTCTTGAAAAATAGCTTGGTTCTCGACTGTTGGCATCGTGACATAGGAGTAGTTGCGATGACGACGAGAGAAAATTTTTTTGTTGATCGAATAATATGCAAGATCATCATTGAATTTTGAATTGTCTGCGAAGCAAGGGGTGACGATGGTGCCGGTATGTGAGCTTAGTACATTTAGAAAGTGGGAAGGGTAAGCAGAGCACTGCTCGATTTTTTGAATGATCCGTATAGTTTGAAAACTATTTTTGGCTTGGGGGAAGTAAGGTGAGTAAAAGGGAAAGGAGAAAGTGGAACTTCATACTTTTGGATAGGGAATGGTTAAGGAGTAAGTAGTTGATAAGGATTTTTTTTTAAGAGATAGAGGGCCCTCAAAAGCTAGACCCGACCATGTCATCATTGTTCATAATTTTGTATCTTTCTAGTTCGCCGCTGAATCTGTAATGGAACTTGGAATAAAGAGATTGGACCTAAATGAAAAACTTGTAATAAATGGGGTTTTGCAGGAGAGTCTATAAAAATGATCTTATATCTTACTCAGGTAAATTTTCAATTCGCGCTCGTCAGTTCATCAGCAAAATTTCGTAAGTTCCGCTTTAGGTGCAGTTTTACAAATCTCGTTTCCCTCCAAACTTTCAGCCCATTACCGAAATTTTTCAAGTTTCATTAGATATGTAACTAGAAAGTCGAAATTTTTTCAATCCATCATCACTCCCCTCCGCCTTTTTTCCCTTGAATCTTATTCAGCCTATCGACAAAATTTTTCAAGTCCTACTATCTAATAAGTAGCTTTGAAGTCAGCATGTTTTCTACTTTCAGCTCATCGACGAAATCTTCCAAATTAGCCCATACACCGGTGCACAGCAGGTATGGATTTAGAGGAGGGGGAAAGGGTGAAACAAACCTCCTAAAAATACTCAAATCACGTGGTTGACCAAATTTTGCTCGGTAACGTCAGCTCATGTATCATTAGGTATCTCAAAATTTAAAACTTTTCCAAGTTTTAGGGTGAAAAATTTCCAGTGGTGAACGGCGGATTTTTCAATTCAAAAAAGCTTCCCATAAAAAAAAAAAAAAGTCCCCCGTCAAAAATTGAGAATTTACAGACTATTTTCATACCAAATGAGCTCTTTGTTGATTCTTGTTCTGAGCCACTTTGGTACGCCATTCGGCCATATTGTTCCTATCTAGAAAGTGATTACGTAGATAAGGGGACTCACATTGGCGATTGCAGCGCTAACGTGGCTAAAATTTTCGCAATCTCTGTTTCTTACCAACAGCAGAATATGAGCCAGGTTCGGCCTCTCCAAAGTAATGCCATATTATACGTCCACATTTCCACAGGTCATCGGTTTATACAGCGTTTTTCGAGAATAGAACAAAAAATTCTGGCGCTGGAAACAAATGACCTCTAAAAGGAAGTCAGTCAGCATTGGGGAGAAACGTACCAGGAGAATTTGGGAACAGATTGAATAGTTGGCGGATGATAGAAGATCGAAAAGGACAACTAGGGTGTGAGACAAATGACGTTTCAATCAAGTTGGTCAACATTTTTGTTCAGTATGAAAATGTTTATTTTGTAAGTTATGTGGGCCGGAGCGAATACAAAAGGGGACGATATCAACGCTTCGATAGCAAAAAAAGTGGGTTCTAAGAAGCGTGCATGACGCGTGGATGTATGTTTGGATCCAAAGAAAGTTTAACAGAAATTAAAATAATGAGTTACCGATGAACTAGCAGTCAAGTTTCGACTCCTAATTCAGGATGCGTGGTTCTCATCTCGTTACTGGCTGCGTAGAAAGTATCAACGTATTTTCAACTTTCAAACGTCTCACCCCAGATTTGAAGACGAAAATGTATAAATTTTTATTCTGCTCGACTACAAGTCGCAGTGTACAATCTCTAAAAGAAGATTTTGGGAAAGGAAATTAACGACTTTTTTGAACAATGAAATTTGAAAAGGACGATTCCCGATATGGACAGAAAAATCATAGAAAATATACCTTCTGAGTGTTTTTTTTTCCCCAACCAAATCAACTGAAATGATACAAAATGATAGTAATAATGAAAATAATAGTAATAAAACATAGGAACAGGAGGTGACATAAATAAAAATAATAGTAACTACTAAAAAAAAAAAAACAACAACAACAACAACAACAACAGGAAAATTTTTTTAAGTAATAATAATAACAAAACGTAAGAGAAATTTTTTGAGAATTGAGGGGGAAGAAAAAAAAAGAGGAGAGCAAAAAAAAAGGAGGTTGGAGTAAAGGGTGGCTACAAGGCCTCGTCCCGTCTTATAACGTATTCAAGAGAAAGGGAATATAGAATTACTTAATACGAATACTTTAAATGGATAATGATGGAGGGAATAAATTGGAATACTGCGATGTTTTCAACAGATAAAAGATTGGTAGCTGCGACAGGTGTGGGAATATAAAGAATCAAAATTTGTGAATATAAAATTTGTCTGATAGCTTCTAATTGATTGCATCGGAAAAGATTAATCTTCATTATCTCCTTCTTCGTCGTTTTCGCTCTCACAATACGAGTAATCTCATGTTCATATACGTAGGTACTGAGCATGAATGGACACGTTTGAAATAAAAAGGATACACGCTCTTTGTTTTTGTTATTATTATTATTTTTTTTTAAGCTCGCATATAAGACGCACCCCATTTTTGGAGTTCTCAAAACCTACTCGGAAAAATACAGTAGTTTCATTAAGAAATCTAGAATATTTTTTCAAATATATAGAAGTCACCTGCGGTTGGCTTAGAAACTCGGTTTTTTATATTTTCCTAATAAATATTGCGACGATAAAAACCGTTTGCACCACTTCTAAGTCAATGAAATGTTTCTATACTACTATTGACGGTAAATTGGGTATTTATATTATGGTCTGCTCAAGAATATTCTTCATATCACTCTCAGTTCCATCAAAGTCTCCACGTATTATAATGATCGTATTTTACAAACGCAGAAAAAGTGTTTTTCAAACTATGAGCAGTGGAGGTTGTGAAAATGAACATCAAGTCATCTGAATCGATTTTCTATGGATAGAAAAGCAACACACTGGTTGAACATGATTATACCCAAACATTTTCACAAATCTCCGCATCTGGTCAATTTTACAGTTGATTGGAGGATCTTTGGGATAGTCTATGCCTATAGTAAGAGGCAAAAAAAGCGGTTCAAGGGCCCTGCTGCTCTTTGAACGTTCGACAAGGTCCGACGCAACGTCTTCAAAAGTTTGAGTAATACTGCTCAACGAGTTTAGTACTTTAAATTCATTTTTCTTCGTTCAGAAATGCAAAGAACCGTGAGGCGATGATGTTGAAATACTATAACGTAATAAAACTTTCAGCAAATTTTGAATTTCGCAACCTGTTCTAGGTTTCTGAAATATGTTTGTTAAATCTTCGGAAATGTTTTAGTTACTGAGAGACTAACGGTAAGTTTTCCGAATTTAAAAAAGTAAGAGAAATCTGAGTTCGTCTAGATGATTTGAAAAAGAAGCTCTGTACGATAGAAACCAATAAAAACTCGCAATACCCGAAGTTATGAGTTTTTAAACTAAATTTATTAGAAAGTGCTTGGCACGTGTTCTCCGTAAAACCTTCTACGTACAAAAAGAGACCCACGCAGCCAAATCGTTTTCTTTTAAGGTCTCGAACAGAATGTCTCGGAATTCACACTTTAAACCCGATAAATGACAGAAAATTTCGAAACTTTTGTCTTCTATTGCAGCGGGATCGTATCGCGCAA
The DNA here is from genome assembly GCA_035079385.1 of Aspidiotus rigidus. Lineage (NCBI taxonomy): Eukaryota > Metazoa > Arthropoda > Insecta > Hemiptera > Diaspididae > Aspidiotus > Aspidiotus rigidus. The sequence continues at coordinate 935,281 of JAVHKY010000044.1, read as the reverse complement.
ATGTACTTCGAAGTCTATAAATTTGTGGTTATTTCATCGAATTTTACTGATTTTACGCAGAATCTATATCATTTAAAGCTAATACCAATTCGCAAGATTTTCTAATTCCAAGGTTTACGGGAATAAGATTTATTTCATCATACGCGAATTTTCGCGAGTTCTGCGGTTAACACTGCGATATGAACGGGTATAGCGAGGGAATAAAAAATTCATCAGCTTAAAGCTCGCGCGGCGTTCGCGAAAGCCCCTAAAATGGAGCCCATAAAATGCGCGAATATTTTCCGCGTAGCTAATAAAAGTAAATCAATGTAAACTCATTTTTTAAAACGACGATTACCATTTGACACCTTATGGCGTCGTAGTGAGCTGAGAATTTACAATTCGTTCCAAAAAATTTCACCACATCCCGCGGATATATATAGCCATAATCGTATGCATATATTCGCATCAAGAGCGCGTTCGTCGACTCGAGTTCGTGAAATTTGAATAATTCAATTTTTCGCGCATCGTTTTTCTTTTCTTTTCACGTTTTTCTTTCTTCCTACGTCAATAATAAAATTTTGCGCTCGACGAATGTCAGAAAAAAAGACGCAGCGAGGATATATATAAAACTTACGTGTCAAAATACGAACGTCGATCGGTTTTCGACTTTTTTTTTCGCTTGCTTCCGAGAGGAGGAAATCGTCCAGAAAAGCTGGCTTCATTCGTCCGCACAACTACCCGAAATATCGAGCATCCGCCAAAAAAACCCCTCGGCAAAGCATGGCCAAGAATCGACTATAGCGTAGGTATATGACGACAATATTATTATAGGTACGCGTATTATCGTATTTACGAACTCCGGAAAAAGGGGGCGAAAAAAAAGCGTTGCACCGAAACTGTCAAGTCTGCTCGCGAAGCGACTTGTCAACTTTTCTCGCCATCGAATCGGAAAAAATACGATTACCGGCTTGACTCGACTCGACTCACGGAAGACGACGGCGACGTACCTACACGATACACGAAAAACCTCAACGTTCGCTTCGACGCCGACACTGACCCAGTTCTGTCGGCGAAATGAAAATTTTCTCTACCGTTAACCCCTATTTATCCTGACGATATTTTACCAAGCCACGCCGGTATGCGACGGCGGCGATGCGATATGTGCGCGCGGAAAACACCGAATTTTCTTACTCGTCACTTCACTCGTCGCGTCGTCTCTGATGCTGTATACTCGTACATATGCAAAGAAAAAGGAAAATCAATTCCATTTTTTTTTTTTGCACTCTTATACCGTAAGAAGATAAAATACTGATCGCACGACCAACACGATCGTGGATTAACGCGCCGCGAAGAACTGTTGACGAACTCGAGAAAAAAGGTACCTAAGAACAATGAAGAAGACTTGAACAGTACGTGTACGAGTATAAAGTTGAATTTGTTCTCTATTTTTGTTTTATCTTCTGTAAATATACTCGTCGCGCGCGACGAACTCCGCCGACGATGATGCTTTCTGGCCACACGGCAGCCGAGTCAAGTTCGAAGTTCACCCTCTCTTTCTCTTGTCCACGTAAGTTACACAGAGCGCAGTCTTCGTTACCGAGCTTTTTCGCTTTTTCTTTTCCCCCTACGTATGAAGGTGCGTTAAAAACGTGTTTTTCGCGACCCGCTCGATTCTTTACTTTTTTTCTTTTCGCAAAAAAAAAAAAACTTCATTTTATAGACGGAATTTTGGTTTACGTCCTTCGGCTCCCTCTCCTGTTTCCAGACACGCTGGTACATATTTCAAGTTTGAGGCAACATTACGAGTGGTATTCTGTTCGCTTTAGTCGTATATTTTCTGTCGCAGTTTTTTTTTTCTTCTTCTTTTTCTCAAGCACCCGCCAGCGAAACGTATTTAATTAATATTTATAGACGAGCGACTACGGATACAACGCATCCATTCGTAAAAATGTTTGAGCTCCTTTAGATTTTTTTCATTTTTCATTCCATTTATTTTTTTCATCGGTTACCTTCTCGAGTCACAGCCCGCTGTAATGACCTACGAGGTGACTGTTCATACTTGTAGATCAACTTCTTGATTTACTTTTTACGATGAACAACAAGTGATGTTAAACTGAATTACGACTGCGGACGCGATCACAGTGAGTCTAATTAGGGGAAGAAAAAGATTATGAAAAAACCCGCAGCCCACTTTGTGAGCCACTCGGGGTTGCCTTCATTAACCTTGTTAATTAAGGCAAACAGGGAACCTGTTTTATGAGCGTCACTATAGTGTATTCTCATCCCTAAATAGCTTGAGCCTTCGTTATACTAGAAATTTCGAACTTCAGCCTTCATTATACTGGGCCTAATATACTATACTTCTAGGCATGTACACGTAGCCTGGAAAATGTCGAACATTAGCCTTCATTATACTAAGCCTAATATACCATACTAAACCTATAATACGTAGCATAAAAAATTTCAAACTCCAGCCTTCATTATACCGGGCCTAATGTACTAGACTTGGCCTATAATGACTAGCCTAAAAAAATTAGAATTTTAGCCTTCGTTATACTAGCCTTGATATACAGTATAACTAGGCTTATACTCTTTTATCATACATAGCTCGAAAGAAGACATTTTTCCAAGTCCCCCTCCTATCATACGTATAGCCCGGAGGTGAAAATTTTTCCAAGTCACACGGTTTGCCTCCCGGCACCCGTCATTTTTCTTCAAAATACAGGTTCCCTGTTAATAATGGGAAGCGTAGACATTTACTAATTCCCAAAGGCGAGAGAGGCGGGTTGAACCTATTTTGATATTCTCCTTGAATAATGTCAAAGTCCAGAATCGCAGATTGAAACCGTGCAGCATATTAGTTTATAGTAAAATTCATAAATACATTACATATAAAAATTGTAAATTGAATAAATTCTCAAGTGTAACAATTCTACTTTATTACTTTGCTTACAGAAGTACTTTCGAGTGTTACCCCATCATTAGTCGTGTCACTACTGAAGATGAAGGCCTTGAGCGGGACAAGCTTAGTCCGGTCTCTTCAAGAGATCGGGGTAGATGAAGCGCTTGCCCTGAGTAGCCTGGAACCCACCATGCTAGATTCCGAAGAAGCATGGAACCAGGTGTCTGCATTTGCGGCCACCGTCATGAAGAAGAGGATAGATCAGGAATGGAATAGGCAAATGCAATATCACGCTTTGGCCTACTCAACATCTGTGCACATGCAACGAAAGCGATCCTCCTCTCTTGTCAATACGGCCAATATTATATTAGATAATATATCTGTTCCTTACCTCTTCTTGTGTCCCGCATTAATTTCTCTCTCACTCTGTTTCTTCAAGTTTTCCACCTGCCCTTCGTAACGAATCCAATGTGGTCATGAACTTTCTTAACTATCTGCGTTTCATCAACTTTCACCCTCTACTATAGTCTCTGATCCACCTCCAACTCCCACCTTAATTTCTTCAAACTCTTCACACTTACTTACCCCGAGCTGATAACTTTTAGTATCGATGTATAGCTTGTAAATATAATAGTGATAATAATAAAGTTTCAGTACAACTGCAAGAAAATAATTATCAAATTCTTCTTCTAGATATTCTCGATCTTTTTTGGTGAGACACGTTTTTTTTTTTTTTGTAAACGTCGTACACATGATTTAAATTATATGCAGGGACTTCTGGATCAAGAAAACGATACCCAACACAATGATAGAGTTGACCAATAAAACAGTAAAAAATTGTTTCCATAAAACATTTTCAAACGGCGAACTATAAATTGACAACGACGGATAAAAAATTCGACGTAAACCGCTCGAAATTATACACGGCCATTCATCCACACACAGTCCCTGTTTCTCAGCAATTTTGTCCGATTTTGTCAAAGTTGAAAATTTTTATCCAAATGCCTACAGATTCTACGACGAACAGATGCAGCCAAAATGGCTTTGGAAGGAGGTTTGTTTCATTTGAAACCCCCATCAACGATTGTGCACTAATAGGAAACAAAATTTAAAATTTCAGTAAAATTGATTCCATGCAAACGGAGCCTATTGGTCCGAAAAAATGGCTCTTCTCTTTTATAATATGTATAGGTAGAACAAAAACTATTGTACTGAACCAACTTTAGAAAAAGAACTGCAGAGAAGGTGTAAAACATACATGGAGGAGGAAACATGAGGAAATTTTAACTACGAGTATAATTATATTGATGAAGTAGGTACTCGAAAAATTTTAAATTCCAACCAGTAGCCGCTAGCTTTCGACTTTTCAAATGTACACAATGCCCGAGGCGTTGTTAAAAGTATCAGACAATACAAGAAGGATAGGTAAAGGACGAGGTATGTTTACGGGAGTGTGAACGAGGTATAATATATATATATATATAGGTTCTTAATATTCTTGTCTTTAAAAGAGAATTGAGTTAATTTATTCGATTCGTAAGCAATGAAAGAAGCGAAATAGATTGGAGTTACCGTTACGATGTAAGAGCTCTCATTGCGTTCACTTCAAACCTCATAATAGGATAGTAGAAACTGATATTTACTAGAGTAAAAATTTTGCATTAAGCAACTGCTCTTGTGATATTGATCGATCACATTAAATTGTGATATCCTTTTTATCAGACACTCTGCATATCATCGCGCTGGAAAAGATAAGGTTGCGGTTTATCGCTGTAATAGCTACTATTTGTAATCCTTATAGAGAAGGTTCTAATAGAATGCTAACACTAGTAGTCCTTATATGACGTATTTATAACGTGAAAGTGGCAGCTCGATTCTTTAATAGGCATTTTAACAAGATAAGTTTCCGCAATTTGCTTTTGTAGGAAAGATCTCTTAAAAGGGTAACCTCTTTCAACAGAGCAGCTCGTTTTAATGTTTGCAAACGCAATCAACACGCTGACTAAATTTAAATTTCTTTGTACACGGACTACCGAAAGGAGCGCAAGGAAAGTTTACTTTTTGTTCACGCGCGACTTTTGAAAAGCTTTCAAAACGATAATACAAAGTCGATGCTGTTTACCTCTACGAGGATGATGCAAAGAAGACGCTTATAACCTTCGCCGCCAGCCTTTCCACCACCGCACCGCTTCATGCAGATACTCGAGAAAGTAAACGAGAAAAAGAGAAACAAAATTAAAATATGTTGTAAGGATCATTACGGTATCGAAGTTATAGAAAAGTCAAATATTATACATACGGTCAGCAAAGGGACAAAGATTTTACTAAGTACATATTAAATTTATTAGTATTCCAAAATCATGTTACAATTAAGAGGGCATAATCCCGGATATCCTCGAAGGAGGAGAGTGGAATAAAAGATGAGTTTGAAATTTTTCAAATTTGATTTTCAACTCGAGAGTAGCTTCTTTAAAAGGAGGGAGCGGAGCTTGCTCCGAAAGAGCTGTGGAACAGACCTCAGGAGCGGTGTTTTCTGTCACTTTTCAAAATCAAATTACGGCTCCGGCTCCAATTCCTCAAAATTTGGGAGCGGAGCCGGAGAGGGGCGGTCCCTGTGATGTCATAGGTCAGCTTTGTGACGTCATAGATCAGTTTTTTTCCAAGTCTCCCTCCTAACATGTATAGTTTAATTCAGCAAATATTGAGCCTCTGCTCGCAGCCTCAATTATTTGCTGAATTATATCATTTTCTCTGCACGAAAAAATCTTAATCTTTATGCATAGTTTAGGTGGTAGGGCCTGTGGCGTCACAGTTTGATGATGTCATAGGTCAGGTCAGCCTTATGACGTCACAATCTGATGACGGTCCTCCTAGGTTCCTCATCAGGCGGCTTAGGTATGCAACTACCCTGCCTGGCTTCTCCGCTGCCAACAGTTAACGGTGGCTGTAGCTCAGTGTCGATTCAAACCAGATGCTCGGGTACTTCATTCGCTTCTTGGTTTCTATTTCCACACCTTGCAGGCGCAAGGTGGGTGGACTGAACTTCCGACGGGTCGTGAATAAAATGGCCTCCGTCTTACCAACTGCAAGTTCGAGACCAGCCGACTCGATCGAATGCACCACTACCTCTAGAGCCCGGCTCAGCCTGCTGCTTATTAAGAGGAGAGCTAAAAAAAGATACGAGTGAGTGCGACGTATGCGACCAAATCTGAGGCGAGAGAGAATGATTTCTTTATGACACTTATTTCAATTGGATGAAGTCCAAGGAACTGCTTTGCTTTCGATTCCTGCTAGTTTGTTTAAATGTTGATTTTTCCAAATGTCACGCCAGGAGACAAGTATTAGGGATCGGTAATAGTTTCTAAGGTCAGGAACTGGGGTAAGTACAGGGTTAGAAGTTTGGTGGTATAGAAGGGAATCTTTGGCGGCAAAGACAACCGCGCCATGTTTCGGAAAGTTGATAAGACCCGGAATCTACAGATAGGAGACAGATGTAGAAGTGGATGATGTGATTGCAGGAGTATTTGAGTAAGAGTCCTATATAGTCAAGAGAGATGAAAGTGAGTCAGTCCATTGTAGAAATTTCAGCTGGGGGTGAAGAGATAAAGATGAGAAAGACAAGAGTATATACGAGGAGAGAATTACATGGGCAGAGTGTGCGTGCGTAGATTGGAAGCTGAGTGAATTGAGCTGTGGATGTAAGAAAATTGGCAGTGAGATTTAGAAAGCGGCATTTAAGAGGAGGGGGCGTTACCAGCTTCAACTCAGAGGCTGAGACTGGGGGTTAGATCGCTTTACATCGAGGGATTGATTTAATTCAAAAGCGAGTATATCAACAGACAAAAAAGAATTGTACGGTTTATTTTCAAAGAAGAACAGATGATAAAGTTGAGCTTTTGCGTAGCATACTGAATAGTGTATGGAAGAGAGGAGAGTCGGATGGGTAGAAAAGTGTTAAGTGGATGGTTACTGTTTAATATGGGGCAGGAATATGATCAGTATCGGGGTGTGATCTTCTGCAGATACATGGATGTCACAGGGACAAGTCAGGTGTTAACGATTATTACCATTAGTTGATAAATATAGTTCTGTGTTATAATGCGGACAGTAGGGTCATGAATTAAGTGAGAGTATTGAGGGCTCAAGGAAGGGCAGAGATCAGAGAATAGGTAGGGTACCAGTAGAGAGTGAGGAGTTGGACAAGTAAAGCGGGATCGTCGAACATTAAGAAATTACAGGCTTGGATGAGGTAGGTATTATAAGGGTTCCGTCCAAAAGACGGGCATTTCGGCTTGTATATTATACATAAGGGAAACGGTCTCGAATACTTCAACGCATTTTCAACATTCTGCTGTAGCTGTTTCTTCTTCGGGAGACACAAAAAGAAGTTGAATTCTCGAATTTGGTAAAAAAAAAGGCTGCCGATTTCACTACTCGAACAAAGCACGTCAACAATGATCGCTTACATAATTGAGAATAAATGAAAACCCTAAACTCTAAATATAGAAACATCATCGTTGCTTGCAGCCTTCGCTCGACACGATTTTAAACGGTTTGAAAATTATTCATGTTAAAATTCGAGTATTGTTCGATTCGGGCAGTTGAACAAATGTTTTACCGATATGAATTCTAAACTTCGTCGTCTTCAAAACAATCCTTAGATTTCACAGAGTTCATTCTGCCGCATTGGAAGAATAGCTGATATAATGGAAAATATGAGACTACAGACCAACATCGTACGAATGAGCCAAGATCAATAAAATAGGCCTTACTAAGATAAGAAGTACTTCCTTCAAATTTACCGTAGGCAAGGTCCCTTTGGTCTTTCATCTAATATACAGTCGAAGAAATCGGTAGCACAAGTTGTAATTTCCGTTTCCCGTTTCATTCTCTATTTTCAGTTCGATTCTCGCAATTTGTTTCATTCCTCTCTTCATAGACGCGCGATTTCTATTTTTCTACAATATCAATATGCAACACAACATCAGCAGATAACAATAAAACAGCCAACAGACTAGGGTGCAAAATATTTACAGCGGTGAAAAGGTCAGAAACAACACGCTATCGATAGAAAGAAAATGTTGCGTTGGCTTCGTAATCGGTGAAATGAAATCACTATCAACAGACGTCAGCATACGGTTCGCCACTCTCGGATAGCGGGAGAGGACATTCGACCGTCATTTCTTTCGCACAGCTCAATGAGAATAATACAGGGTAGATGAAAGTTCTCTGTTTATATTACTTTCCCCGGAGACTTTTGAACTCGTTTCATAAAGACGTAATTCTGAAAAAGATGGCACGGAATATTCTTGCATTTATAATAAAACATTACCGAAGCGAGTTGGAGTCCGCATACGTACGCGAATTCCACTGCATCGCCGCTGCGAGTAATTTTCGTCAGAACGCTAAAAAAATTCCTTCCAACGCAATTGCAATTAATATCGATGAAGAATATAACCGACCGGTAGAATACCTCTGGCAAGGCACAAACGCGTACCCGATGCTATGCTTACAATAAAATTTCAGATTAGCATACTTATAGTACCAAGACGCGAATAAAACGAAAACCTCGAAGTTATAAAAGTTTCTTCACGCTCGAGCGACGAAAAAAATTACTAAAACGAAGGAAAGGCAACGCCGAAGCTTCGAAACTGAAAATCGTACATTATTTTGTAGTTGCCGGCTGAATTCTTTCATGCGAAATGTAATCAGGAAAAATATTATTTATTGTGACCCTACGGGGAATGGTTGTCCCGTTCTTTTGAAAATTTTATTTGCACCGCAGAACCAATTTAGAAACCGTTTCCTCCTAATTTGAGTGGTTTCTCAAGAACTTACATGAGCCGAATTTACTTCCGCCCAGTAGCAAGAACTCGATTTTTCGGTAGTTTACTCTCTACACATCGGTGAAAAAAAAAAGAAAAGGATGTTATCATTTTGCGCCAATAATGGGGATTGTTTGTAATTAACTGATGCGCATACGAGATTGAAAAAGATCAAACAAACTCAGTTTGAACAAAATTGGTGGTCAACTACGAAACAAGGTTATGGGATATGAAGAGCCGCGACTTTCTTTTTTAATATGGAACGCAAATAAGAGATGCATTTCGCTCATCAATCTCAGTAACGTGCTTAGCTGAGTCCACTATTCAACCTTGACTTTTTTCTTCCTTTTTTCCTCTTTTTCTCTGTTCACATAGGCGTAGCTGTAGACTTGAAAATAGGATGCCCAAATTTTGGTTCCAGTTCCCAGTTGAATTAGAAAAATTTAGCCTAAAGAAAGAAGAATCTGAAAAGCACCTATTATATTGCATGAGGTTCAGCAGTTCATTAAATTTAGCCCTGGAATACGCAGAAGATATACTAAAAAAAGAAATTCAATATTTCTCATGGCAAGGGCTCGTAACACTCAAGGACTATGGATCAAAATACATTTAGGCGGAGTTCCGAGTTAAGATCATCATCGTCGTTATGGTAAACAACAAATAGTCAGTACAAATTGGCACGAAAATGAAGTTCAAGAAGCTCAACACAAGAGCGGAGTCGACTTCCTCCAGTTATTCTTCAATTCTCATTGTTTCCGTATGTTTATTCTTATTTCGGTAACGATGATGCAAGAATATTCCGTGCCATCTTTTTCAGAATTACGTCTTTATGAAACGAGTTCAAAAGTCTCCGGGGAAAGTAATATAAACAGAGAACTTTCATCTACCCTGTATATTATTCTCATTGAGCGAAAGAAGTGACGGTCGAATGTCCTCTCCCGCTAGGAACGAACCATTATCAAGAATGGATAGCAAAACAAAGCACTGATTACAGTCATATGTAAAATCAATATTTGGAAGACCAAACAGTTACCGACTGTCAACCAAAAGCTCGCAAAAATCTGAAGGGAGGATGCTTTCAAATTAAAGGACATAAGACCCTCCTCTTCGTCGAAACTTTTCAAGGTACGCCACTAAGTTTCATTTACCCTTTTTGAGGCTGCTATTGATTCTTCTAATCTTAGGTTACATCTACTTTTGGATTTAAAACCTGACATTATGGTTTTCAATCATAATTGTTAGAAATCGAGTCAAAATTAAAGCCTATTAACGAAACAATGAATACGCTGAAGTTCGACTTCTTGTTCGGACGAAGCGCTGTTCGGGTCGGGGTTGAGAAATTATATTTTACAGACTGAGTTTTCAGCATCGTTTCAGGAAATATACCATTTTATTACCAAGCTTTCCCAATGTACCTCACGTGATGAATAAGCTGTCGAATGACTGCTACGGACTTCGTGCGAGAGAGTCAAGGGGATTGCCTACTACAAGCATTCAACTTTTATTTCCAACTTTATACGAACTTTGTTCGCGAAAATCGAAATGATGTAAAAGTAAGTTACTACGAATTTGTTTTTAACCTCGTCATAGGCTGGAGGATCGGACTTGTCTCTCGATACGTGTATTCTGTATATTAAGCACAACTTTTCTTTCCCAGACCTTCGTTTCCGTTTTCTATTATTGCTTTTATTTTTCTATCAAACTTGTGCTTCGCATTCGTTCTGCATGAGAGAAAAAAAAAAATTATAAACGAGGAAAAGGAAGAAGTGGGGACTTCACCAAAAAAGAACCGACGTCTTGTTATACACGCGAAGAATGGAGAAATGTCACCCTCCTGTAATGAAGCAGACCAAAAACGATGTGTTTCCTCGTTCCGAAAAAGCATTTTTATATAGAACGAATTAAAAAGAGTGGCAACTTCTGGATGTCGTGTCAGTCGGAAACACAAGAAAGGAACTAAAAAACAAAACTGAGTGACATTTTCGAAGAAACAAAATAGAAGAAAGAAAGAGAAAAAAAAGAACAAAAACGAAATATCCTATCGAAGTTTAAAGCTTCCTTCTTCCTCTTGACAACCTCCTTTCCGTTTTGTTGTTGGTGCGTCACTGTCAAAAGGGATGTTACTCAAGATCAATATGTTGGATTACTCGTTTATAGGTATTTTTTAATACCAAAAAAACCGTCGTACAAATAAATCAATCAATTTTTAACGTGAAGTTAAACAAAGAATGGACATAAAAATTGAAATTAACTAAATTTTGTCAGAAGGGATTCCATTCAACCTCGGCTCTGTACATTATAATCGGAGCGGCATTTTTACAATCTCGCACCTAGAGAATAAACAGAATGAAATGTAATTTTCTCGGTAAATAATCGAGAGGATACAAGGAGGAGTGTTTCCAGATTAGTGGTGATGAAATACACACATGTACACACAGTTTGACATGATTACTTCGTCATCATTTATATTTTGATGAATTCACTTTTCCAATACAAGACTACCCCGTTATTTGAAAATGAAGAAAATATAGAACACTACCTGCGTGACTTTAAATTTCATTCGATTTTTAACGTTTTTTTCATTCTCAAATTTCTCATTGCCAAATGGCTTGCTATCACATCATGAAGATCGGCGAAAGTATGTTTACCATTTCATCGGCCGACGATTTTTTGTTTTTCGACTATACCAGTGGAAATCTACGAAGATTGGTGGCGAGGTTGTTAAACGTATGAAAGTTTGTCAGCTCCAATATTTACCCTAGCTTCGTGAGTATAACGTGTTCTGTCCGCTATTTTCAATTTTTGGTTTCCCTAAAGGAAATTTTTACTTTCTCATCGGCATATGAATCTATTCTAGGCACAAATGAATCAATCACCGAAGGTATGGCCGAGAAAACATCCAACAAAACTCGACATAAGGAATGATCAACTTCCGCGATTAATATTGAAAGAAGGAACCTAATTAAAGGCACTTCCATATCATTGTGATTCCCAAACTTGAACCAAGAACTTCAATGATGACGTATTTATTCATCAATTTGCAGCCAATTTTCGACGGAAAATGTTTTTTCTACAGTGTACCAACAGAGCCCGAAAAAGGACGAAGAAAGAATGGAATTAATCCGATCCTCTAAATTACGGCTATTCATATGAGATTCATTTGGACATAGACGCTATGGTTCGTAAGAGGGTTGTTAGGAAGCACCTCGACTTCACTACCTCCCTTCCCCGCTCCATAAGCCGGGAGAAATTTCGGTGGATTAGGCTTCCTTCTTCGGGAAAGTTCTCTTTCCGGTTAGGACGGACCCTTCGCCCTTTCAGTTTTCGACCGGCGTTCTACAACCCCATTACAGTTAAAGGGTTGTTTGTTAAGCTGAAAGACCGAGTACCTGATGAGGAGAGGAGTGGGGTGTATAGGTTACAGTGTAAGGATTGTAAGGGCGTTTATATCGGTGAGACTGGTCGGCAGTTGAAGATCAGGGTGGCTGAACAAAAGAAGGCCTGGGAGAAGCGCAGCGAGAGATTCGGCATTTGCTGACCACTTAATCACCAGTGAGCATACCTTCCGGGAAGGTTCTCAGGTGCCTCTCCATAAAGAAGATTCGTACTTTAAACGAATGGCCCTGGAGCACATAGAAATCATTCGTCATAAGAATACTGGTAGTGTCATCGTGCTGAACAGGCATATACTGGACGAAGGTCTGATCGAGCTCGTGTATGATTCACAACTCGATGATTAGTTCTCCCTTTTTGTCTTGAGTTGGTGTTGTTGTATCGTTTTATCGTTGGACCAGTTGCTTTCTTGTTCTCGCTGAAGATGGTTTTTCAACTGAAAGCGCTTCGAGGTTTCGATTTTATTTCTGCGGTTTTTGCAACTCCCTTTTACTTTCGTGAGTATCCGTTAATAAGGTGAAGAAAGAATTTGAGAAAGTGTTTGAGAAAAGACTCGTCGTAGTTAACTGAATGATTTAATGAGGCTATTGGGTAAGTCATGAAAAAAACTTATTTACACAAAACAGAACGATTTTTATTAATTTATTAATTCACATGTTGACAAGTTCTCGAGCAGCTAAATTATAGCAAACAAGGTTATAATGTATGCTACATGTTAAGTATTAATTATTTTGTCCATACCCTATACACTTCAGAAAAGCAATTTACGTTTGACAAATCACGCGATACATTATTGATCTGAAAAAAAAATACTTAATTCAAATTTAATGTTTACTTGAAGACTTCTACAAGAATACATTATTCATGTCTCCCTTCTCACAAAATGCCCATCGAGAGGCATTAGGTATTTTTGATATTTTGTTATTTCGGTTGTACGACATTTTTCCGACAGCGTTTAGCCGACGCTACATTTTTCCGACAACACAATTTACCGACACGATGATTATTCGACGTCGACGAAGACACAAAAATGAAGAGGCCGCAGCATAGCAGAGTAGGCGTGTATACTCGTGTTTGCGACCCGTAAAAATATCAAACTTCTGTGCGACAGTTCCGTCTGGTTTGACGGCACGTTTAGAACTGCACCATTAATTTTTGCTCAAATTTTTACGATCAAGAACGGAAACTGCGATCATAAACGCATTATTTACTGATTTATTAGGAATCAAACGAATAAAAGATCCTTCTGATCAACGAATGATAAAATTCAAATTGAATGAAGAGACGGTCTATAAAACGATGGATCACTTTTTAACAAACGCTAATGTTCAGCACCACGAAGGGGAAATGCAAGAAGATCTGCAGAGGACGTTGCCCTGCCTTTTGTGTACTGCCTACCGTCCCGCAAGAAAACGTCACTATACGAGGAAGCTCTTCAGGCTGTCTCCAGAGCTGCCCAGCAGTATAGGATCAAAGATTATGCGGGATTTTGAATTGTCAATCGTAATGGCTTCCAAGACAGTTTTTCCTGCATCCCCTGTTTCCGGCTGCTTTTTCCACAGAGGCTAAATCTGTACCGGCAGGCACAGGCAGCTGGCCTACAAGTGCAATACCGCGACACTGATGACATATCGATTAGAAGGTATACATGTAAATCAGAAGATTAGAGAGAGGCTTCAAGAGATGTTTACTGGTCCGTATCGTACAACATAATGATAATAGTACCATCTGTACTGAGGTACAGTTAAGATAATATAGATTGCTAAGCATATCAATATTCCAGTTACATACATATATGCTCATAAGCTTTGCGTTCATCTCTGCTGCCAAAATCTCCCGTGCCTTCTCTACACTCTGAGAGCATCGCACAGAGCGAGGGCTGGAATAATCAGTTCCGGTAAGTAGTCGGAAAAGACCAACCAGACGTTTATTCAGCTGTATTGGAATCCCAAATAAAGCAGGGCTACACGGAGATATGCAGCCAAGATAAAGTGAAATTGACGTGACCGACAAGAACGTATCGAAAATACGATACCTTACCTATGTTGGATCATCTGAGGACATTATCTTACAATGTTGCAACCTATGAATTCAAAAATACGAGACCAATTTTTGTGTAACAAAACTAAAAATCTTTGTCGAAAAAGCGTCGCGTCGGAAAGAATAAGGATGGGAATAATTGTTGTGTCGGAATATTTGTAAGTTGAAAAAATGTGTTGTTGGAAAAACGCTGTCGAAAAAATGTCGAACCGGATTGGTTGGATTCGATCATGAGCCTGAAAGTGAATTTGATGAATTTTTTAGATAGATCGTGAGAAAATGTATCGATTGAATTGAAACGCAAGATTATTAGCCCGTAAAGTGTTTCTACTACGATGACACGAAATAAATACGACTTGTGGTCTGCTATGAACATTCCTAATCAGCAGCCTTTCACTTCCGATGAACGCCTCCCCGAGGAAAATTAGTCTTCGGTAAAGAGTATATGATTTGAACAGTGAAGAAATGAACATAAGTTTAAAATTTCAAGAATTTACGATTGCATTGTATAAAGAAGAATGGACAGGTTTGGTTATTCAGACAGACTATGCTAAGAGTGATGACCAGTCTCAAAAGCGTCGTGATTATCAAGTTTTATCGCAATTCAAGTGGGCTGACGTAGTCTATGACAAATTTTTTGAAGAAAAATGTCTTTTCTATTGAACCTCATATGGAAAAATTCAACCATTAGGTATCTAACAATTGAAAGAACCTGTACCGGTTACCACTCATTGTTCACCGGGATAATGTATAACGAGCCGTGTAAAGGTCCAGAAGAAAAATGGAGTGCATTCCTTGAGTGTACATATGAAGGTGATTGTGAAATGTGTATTGGTCAAAAAAAGAGACTACTAAGTGGAGATCAGAAAGAATATATTTTCAAAAAAAATGTTACAAGAAAATCAAGTCCCTACATTTATGCAAAGACAAATGGCTAACGAGAAAATGAAGTACGGCAAACTTGGGCCGAGTCACATACCTAATGGCAATCAATTGTGGATAAGAAAATGTAGGATTTACAAATCAATGTTGTCGGATGATGATCCACTTATTGCTTTGCCATTTATGAATATCATTCACGAATTAGTTTTGTGTTCATCATTGGAGTACTACGGAAATGAACAATTATCGTGAATATTGGAAACGAGACAAATTTCCAAAGGTTAGTGACGCTATGGGAGACGTTGTCCGACAAAAGAATTTGATATCAGGAAAAACAACGTCAGACATATTTCTATACTAAATCGCAGCTTATGGTAAAACAGCTGGAGAGCAATTTCTTGTTGCTCACATGTTGAATGAGCGTCACAACAATATTGGCTATCTGAGTTCATACAAAGTAAAGTGCCCATACCCAAAATAGTTATCTGTGATCAGTAAAAAGCGTTAATCATAGCAGCAGTACGAGCATTCACTCAATTTTCGACTTTATAGATGTATAAAAAAGTATTTTCTGATCTTATATTACACAAAAATACATGTGTTCCTCATGTATGATTTGGGACGATGTCAATCACATTATGCACTTGATTACTACTTGGGAACCTATGAAGAGCGTGGCTCCCAGAGTGAATCAGTTTTATATGCAATGTTTTGGGCTTCTTGTGAAAAGCATAGATTTTGAAGAAATACAGATTCTTCTGTGTCACACATTTACTATTGCACTTTTCGACTCTCGACGGCTTTAATGAATGTTTGGATGAACTGAATCCTCGTCAAATCTCAAAAAATCATTTGCGCACTTTAATAAGCAGTCTACCGCAACGTGATCATGAAGAAGAGGGTGGCAAAGTAATAATTGAAGGTGGAGACGATCCTCACAGCGATAATACTATAGATTCTGATGATGAGATTTTCCAAAAAATTTTATATATCTACAAGAGAGTGACAATGTAATCACAATGCAGAAACAATGATGGAAACTCAGAAAACGCACATCATAATCCCACTCTAGCGGAGGATTTACTACAATCCTGTGAGGATATTGTATTATGGTCAGACATAATGACGGTACGTCATCCAAAAGTCAATTAAACGATTTGAAAAACCAAATTTTCCACCATTTGTACCCCAATTTCTTAAACACCATATTCTTTCAACCCTGGGACATATGAAATTAGTGAAATTAAAACTAATGTTGCTTGGAACAAAATGTAACGAATCTGCACATACTATAGACACGGCAGTCAGTTAAAATCAGGTATAAATAATAAAATTGAAAGAATTGAAAATTAGGGACTATCACGGAATAGAGAAATGGAGACTATACCCTAACCAGGGTTTGTGATCTTTCTGTCTCGAAGGACCGAATACCAGCCTTGGAGGCTTCTGGGGTTTACCGGCTGGCTTGCCAGTGTGGGGACTCATACATAGGCCAGACGGGTAGAACTCTCTCAGTAAGACTCTCTGAGCACCGTAGAGATTTCAATAAACTGGCCAAGTTAAGCGGCAGTCGTACATGCCTCAATAAAAGTTATTATAACTTCACTAAAAGGAAGGATGATGACAGTTCCGCTATGTCTCGCCACTGTGTCAAGGAAGCTCACCCTTTCAGCGATGTTTGCGTCGTCATATTACATCTATGCGAAAAGGGTAGCCGAATGAATAGGTTAGAGGAGTACTACACCATCGAAACTCAAAATCGTTCTCGCCTTTCTGGTTACCGCCTGCTCAACAACCTGGAGGCTGTTTATTTCAGTCCTTTTCTTCGTTATAACATCTCTGACTCATCCTGATTATGTATAGCGCGGTTTCTGCTTTCTCGAATCACCGAGTTCACAGTTCACACCTGAAGATGGTCTGCGCCAGTAGGACCGAAACATGTGCATAAATCGGTCGCAAAATTCTAAAAATTTACACTCTTTAATTTTCAGATTTATTTATTTTATTTTAATTTTAATTTTCCTAATCATTTATTTATGTATTTGCAACTTTGTGATCATTCCTGAACATTTCTAACGACTTTTGATAATATATTTACGCGAGTGTTTCTCGGTGTTCTTTATAATGACTATAACGGAAGTCAAAATTTTTCCAAATCCCCCCCCCCCACAGCTTGAAAATTGGGATTTTTCCAAGTCCTCATTCGACTGATACAGCTTCAGGTCAATATTTCAAGAGAGAACCTCTTCTACAGGTTTTCTTTAAAAAAATATATTATTTCACATCCGCTGTCTAGCAGAAAGGCGGAAATTTCTTTTTTTTTCTCCCTTCTTCTCGATTTTCTGCTTTTTTGGTATTGAAAGTGAGACGTACTGACCACCAATTTATACTGGATAGGACTGGGTGATTTGGATAAATTTCAACCTCGAAGCTATCATATGATAGGAGGGGACTTCACCTTCTAATTCAATACTTATTGTGTTCATAATCTGAAGCGATATATCGCGCGCCTTAATTGCGGCGTCAGTTGTGACGGCTGACGGTGATGTGACAACAATAGGACGCTACAGTGACGCTGCATGACCTAAGTTGTCCATACAAAGGTCTTATAAAAGAAATGTGACAGATGAGTTTGTGAAAGTTGGCCTTTTATGAAGGACTACTCAAATATGAAGTCTGCGAGTAGTGTGATTTCTTCATGACTGGCACATCAGCGTTACTCAGTTGAAGAACCCTGTGCACCAGCACATTGTCCCACTGATGTGACTTTCTTGTGAGGCGGCACTATAGAGGAACAAAACCTCCACAACTCAAAGTGGGTGTGGCCGACAGTTGTATACCGCTAATGTTCCTCGATGTGACGCTGAGGCGAAGTGCCTGTGTTGTAAAATGTGAACGGCACACCTAAAAATCTTGCACAACGGGTTATGTTTTCCTCTTTGTTGGATTAGAATCGTTGGGTATTCAAATCCATCCTCTGGTTCATCTGAGTTTAGAAAGCAATATTAGCCCATGTTTTTTTTTTTTGAAGAGCTTGGCAATTGAAAGCATTTTATAAGTCAAACTGTTTTTTAACACCAAACTGCCAAACTACTTCACCTACCATGTTTGATTATATCGGCGAGAATACCTCAAGGTCCTCACTCCTCAGATTTAGGTTAATGAGCGTAAGCGTTTTTCCGTCACTGAAATAGCTGCCACTCAAAAGCACTTCTGTATATTGAGATTCCCAAAATCTGATTAGGAATTTCTATAACAAAGAACGAATTTGAGAAAGTGTTTGAGAGAGGACTCAGGATGGTTGACTGAATGATTTAATGAGATTATAAGAAAGTACTTGAAATTTGATCACAATACGTAAATACTGCAAATAAAAGATGAAAAAAACTTATTTACAATTAGGTATTAATAAGGGAGAACGTTATTTCATAATTCATTCAATTACTCATCCCAACAAGGTTATGCGGTGTCTGTACAAGTATTGTTAATGCTATATATTAAATATTAATCAATTGTCCATGCCTACTTAAGAAACGCCATTTACGTTAAATATTAATTCGTATAACAATACATTTTTCATTGCTTCCTTTTCAAAAGATGCCTACAAAGAGGCATCAAATATTTTTGATATTTTGTTACCTATCTCAATTATTTGGTTTCGGATATATCATTTGTTTTCCTGTTATTTTGTTCAATATTCAAAAAATCGCAATTCCTTAAAATTCAGTGCTGATTGCTGTACTACACAATGATTGAGGAGAACTCGGCAGAACAAGAAAAAATTCGCCGAAAAAAGACGCTGAGAATTATTAGACTTCTGTATTACTTCATTGGAGGTGGTATTTATAGCACAGATAAGCTATCAAAGCAACTTAAGTTAGCTTGGTTCTCTTTTAGCTTGATCTTATTAGTGTTGGTCAATGGCATTGGATTTGTGGGATATTGCTTAACGGCAGAAAACTTGGACTTGGCTTCAACAGTGAACGCTTCGTGGTATGGTGGTTGCTTATTCTTTGTATTTCTCATACAACCACAAGTAACTTATTTCTACCATTCCGATTTTGAGAAATTATTTAGTTACTTTCAAAAATCTACTGAAAAGTCTTGCAAACGAAATTTCGATGAAGAAAATTCAGTGGTACTTCAGTTGAAAAAATATAATCCTTTAAGAGAAGCCTTAATTTGGTCAATTTTAGTAAGTTCAGTAATGTTTCCAATTTTTTCGTGTGACCTGGTGGATGTTTTGTATTTTTGTGATAAAAAAAACTCTTTCCGTGACATACGCCACCATAATTTCTTAATGCCGTACATAAGTCGTATACCATCGATTCAAGTGGCACTTCTTATATACTTATCAGAAATCATTGTCATGAGTCTAGGTTTTTTTATAGTACTTTCTTTGAGTACCTTTGATGTGTTGGTAACCTACGAGCTGAACAATATCGCGATTGATTATTGTTACGAGCTGCAGAAACTAATAATAACTGAAAAGACGAGAAGTATTCTTGGACGGTCACAAGCACAGGACTGCATATTTGAACGGAAAGTAATTTTATCTGCACAGCAGTATCAAAAGTTCATCAAGTAAGTAGGTATTTCTTCAATCCCCAAACCCTATTTTAAAGCTAGAGTTTATGCGTGTCTCGAAGATCAAAACAGTGCAATTCTGGAAAACTTCTTGGCCTCCATTTTGATCGAAAACCTACCTGGCCCCTCCACATTAAAATCCTCAAAGCCAAATGCACTCAAGTCTAAACACTTTGAAGTACTTATTGCATCCGTCCAAAGGATGCAACAGGGAACTGCTCTTACATCTTTACAAAAGCCTCATTCGCTCTAGGTATGTAATTCAGTTAATAAGTCCGTTCTCACCTTATTAGATACTATTCAAACTTCTTCGCTCAGAATGGCCTTATTTGCCTTCTGTATGAGCCCCAGACTCTATTTTTGTGCACAGCCTGCAGCGAATTCATACTCCCCTTATCTTCTTGTCTTCGCTCTCCCTATTCACAGAATTTTCTTCCTCAGAAGGAACAGCCAGAAGCATAAAGAAAAGTGACAGGACTAAACAATATTAAGTGTCATATTATTCCATAATTTTTGGTACTTATGTCAAATTCTTATGTTGTGACACTTTTTTCTTTGGAATCGTGTTTCCAATGTGTAATTCTTATTGTATTTCAGAATGACAAAGATAATTCGATCACATTTTGGATTTCTGACGGCCATGAGCTTTGTACCCTCAGTTTTGGGAGCATGTTACAATATTTATAGCGTCTTAAAGGTACTGAGAATTTTAATATATTGAACCTGCCAGAATTACTGGAGTTGAATCAATTACCTCTACCCTATTCACCATTTGAAAAAAGAAATAATTATTTGTATAGTTGTAAATGAAAAACGCAAAATTATCAAATCAGACTAGATTCATTTGAAAGCTGGAAAAGAAGACATTGGAAATAGATTCATTCACTGATCAGAGCGCAGGTCTCAAGAATAGCAAATTTTAGTTTCATAAATCTAACATCAAAGGTCATTTTGTAGATTTTACAGATAGATTTTGAAGTTATGGCAAGATTGAAACACATATTAATGCTTGCAATCATGCTCATACTCATGTTCTTCTCTTGTCACATCGGAGAAGTATACAAAACAATGGTAAGTAGAGTGTATTCTGAGGTGAACATCATTCTTATAGTGCAAGTGTAAACTGATGAGATACAGTTTGTTTTTGTTTTTGGTCTTTGGCTGATGAATGAAATTCTATTGCTAGGTGTAATATTTTTAACTATGGTAGTAAAAAAAATTCTTATGTTTTCTATCATTTAGGGTGAGGGAATACGTTATCACGTTTACGACATACCTTGGTATTACCTGACAGCGAAACAGCAAAAACTCTTCATTATTTTACAAAGTCAAGTGCAACATCCGATGACGATTAAAATCCTCAAAACTTTCCTACTCGATTACACATTCTATCCAAAGCCATTAAAAGCAACTTACTCGTACGCTAATTTCGTTCATAAAGGCCTAAAATCGTAGATAATTCAATTCCACTCTACTCTGAACTGATGCATCCGCACGCACAAAAAAAAAAAAAAAACAATAACTCCATACAATTCATGTGTTTTCATTTCTTTATATACACTAAAATTTTCTTTTTCTGTGATCTAATAAAATTTAATTCCACGTGAAAATTTATTCAAATGATTACCACCGAAGATCTACTGTTTGAGTGAACAAACAACATCAAAATTAAGTCAGCTGATGATAGTCATTATAAATAAATTGAACTTTCCACAACGCAAAATAAAATAATAGGAACATTTTCATTTCTAATAGTGGATTACGTCATGTTAACTGGGAACCTGTTCTCTAATTTTTTTTTTTGAAAAATTTGCCGTCTAACGTTCAATGTCCGTCGTCCAGCCAAAATGGACTTGAAAAAAATTTGGCTTCTTTTTTATTTATTTTTTCAATTCAATCAATCAATTTATTTATTTATTTATCTTTATTTATTCATTTTGTGATTAACAAGGAGAAGAGAAGTAGATTCTCTTCCTGATACCAACATAAAAAATACAAGTTGAACGAATGTGTAAAACCTCTCGAGACAGCAGGCTAGATCAAATGATCTTGCTTATTCCGGTGGAGCTTACATCATAGACATAGCCAGGAGGCTACCACCGACCACTTCAGAGAATACTCAAGACTCTGATCCTCAGCCTATCCGACCAGGATAGGACCGCAGAGCCAGCTCAGTCGGAAAGCGCGAGTACTCATCTGAAGGGCGGGGTAACCCAAGGCTAGACCACAAATCCAGTTTCGGTATCACTTTTTGATATCACTCAGGCTATGAGAAACTTTTCTACGAGAGGAGGCTAATGTTGTACGCTGATTGAAAACTCTACCTTTTTCCAGACTCAAGGAATAGTCTCTCGTTATCATTATTCATCCTTCCTACTTTCGTGTAGAAGACAGTACGCTCTTCTGTAGCGTAATGGGGTAAGATTGAGATAGCTTGACTCCAAAAGAAATTGTGTGTGTGCAAGAAAACAAAATAAAACTACGAGGATTGGAAAACCAATCATAAGGGCCTAAAGTAGACGAGACTATGGGACTGCTATAATAATTTGGAGAAAAAAAAAAAGAAAGGCCGAAAAGGAGGGATACGTACATCTTGTTTAGGGATCGTTTGACGACGTTCGATATACTATGAAACGCTAGTAAGTCTTAGCTAGACCAAAGATCGAATAACTGCTCAACGAGCGAGAAAAGAGAAAATACAAGAGACATCTTACACATAAACACAAAATTTTATCTTGAAGCCAATGAAAATTTATACTGAACACGGTCACAAATAATTTATTTATTTATTTACATGATAGGAAGGCAAGTCCCCTATCATATATACCTCGGAGGTTAAAATTTTAATAGGGAACGTGTTCCATGTTTTTCTTTCTTTTTTTTAAATTAGCCGCCCGTCGTCCTTTGAGGTATCTATTCGGTTCCACACCACCTGGAGGTAGAATTGATAGAGCGTTTATCTTTACAGTGGTTCCCTCATTAGGCCTGTAAACCTCATTACTGGAACAAATTCGACCTATAGAACCAGTTTCCTGCGTTCTTCGTTTATAACATCGTTAAGGAAGCCTCAATCTTCAAAGTATATCTACGCCGTGTCTATCTTATGCTGTAAGAAAAATAAATTCTGGCAGAGTCAAATAAATAATACCTCATACTATTTAAAGTCATTCATCTTTCAAGATCATAGCTACTTTGTGACGTCATCAGCAATCTTAGCCTACAGCTTGCGCATTTTGCTCGATCTAAGTAATCAGCGTTCAAAGAATGGGAATCTCAATCTCAATCACAGGTAACTATAATAATAGACTCCCTGCTGCTGCTGCTGCACTTTCTATGTCTTTGTTTTGAAAGGCATTGTACATAATGAACTCTCGTGCAATTTGCTCGGGCTCCGCCTCATCTCGCAAATATTGCACTAGTTGTGTAATAACCAGCTGTGCAATATTATCTTCATTAGACATAGAAGTTATCGTAATGTTACCTATTCTCTCTTCCTTAAAATTGACAATATGTCAAAAACACTTCCTAAGAAGGAAATTGAGAACTTTAGCGCCTCATTTTTACGTGCCAAAATTAACACTCGTTTGGTACACTATCTGCTTCAGATGAGCTCAGGAAAGCCAATTGCTAATCTGCGCCATAAATTCCTCTCATAAAGTAATACAATTTGACGATGTTTCTCTTGTTCTGATGATTTTCAAGAGATTATAGAAACCAAATTTCTTCGTTTTTCATAAGAAAAAAAAAAACAAAAGTTGAATGGAGTCACAAAAATTCGTTTTCAGAAGAAAAAAAGAATTAAAGTCTCTTTATAGGCGTTTTGTACAACAAGAGCAAGTCATGGTACCCAAATACTGAAAAATGAATAAGTAAATAAAAAACGTATTTTTATGTTTATACCTATATAAAAAGGGCACGTTAGGTATTCGATCATATTTATTCATTAACTCATAATAACGAGTTTCCGCGACCAAATTATAGCCAATAAGGTTATATACTGCCTGTGTAAATAGAGTACCCCACCCGCGTGTACCCTAATTCAGAAACGCAATTCAAGTTTTGTCAAATCATACTATATTTATTTGAAAAATAAACTTGAAGGCCTCTAATAAAATACATTCTCTGTTGCTGCTGTAGTACAGAACGCCAGCGAAGAAACATTATAGGGAAGTATGACATTCTTTCATTTTCTTTTAGAACAGATTTTAAGTCCGTTTTAATTTCCTTCATTTTCACGCATTCAGAAAAACAATGAAGTTTTGCAACCACAATTTTTTAAAGATCATTACCGAAGGCTTTACCGCAATCAATGAGGATAACTCAGCACAACAACAGAAAATTCGTCGAAAAATAACTCTGAGAATAGTTCAATTTCTGTATTACTTTGTTGGAGGTATTTATGGTGCAGATCATCTATCAAACAAGTTTAAGCTGGTTTCGTTTTTTTGTAGCTTAATCTTATTGGTGTTGGTGAATGGCATGGGATTTGTGGGATATTGCATAACGGCAGAAAACATGGACTTGATATCAACATTGACTGCTTCGTGGTTTGGTGGTTGCTTATTCTTTGTACTGATCATAGAACCATTAGTCCTATATTTGAATCGCTCCAATTTTGAGACTTTATTCGATTACCTAGAAAAATCTGTTGAAAAGCCTTGCAACCGAAAATTTGATGAAGGCAATGCAGAAATATTTCAGTTAAAAAAATGTAATCCCTTCAGAAAAGCTCTATTCTGGGCAATTCTTGTCGGTTCAGTATCGTTCCCAATGACCTTGAGCGATCTCATAGACGTTTTATTTTTCTGCGATAAGGAAAAGTCTTTTCGCGACATAAGCCACCATAACTTTTTAATGCCGTTCATGGATCGTATACCATCAATTCAAGTGGCAGTTCTTATATATTCGTCAGAAGCTGTTATTATAAATCTAGGTTTCATAATGGTCATTTCTGTGAATGTCTTCTTCGTGTTGATCACCTACGAACTGAACAACATTGCGACTGATTATTGTTATGAGTTACAAAAAGTATTGACTATCGATGAAACAGCATACCTTCCTGGGTGGTCAAAAGCAGAGAACTGCACATTTGAGCGGAATTTAGTTTCAGTTGCACAGCAATATCAAAGCTTCATCAAGTAAGTGGACAATTTTTCATTCTCTGATAAAGATTATAGGGCCCTTGGGCATAAATAATAGGGATTAAATCTAAGGGAAAGGAAAAACTTGATGACAAAAAATGGAGGTTTACGTAGAGTGAGAAAATAGAGTAGTGTCATGTAAAAATTTGGTTTGGCTAAGAATATGTAATACAGATGAACGAAAATTCAGACCTGTCAGCGCTATATCATTGTCACTGTTTGAACGTCTTGTGACCTCTCGCTCGGGAGGGAACAATACTTTTTTAAAAGGAGAAACTAAATTGTATGAATTATGATGAAAGAAGTACCATCTGAAAGGAAAATTTTACGCTCTATTAGTCGAGTTTGTTTTCGAGATGTCCCGATTCGACTGTTAGCGCCCCTTGTGGATAACGCTATTATACGCGCACTCAAAAATGTGGCGATATGGGAGAACATGAGCTGGTTTATTGTATCAGGTAACGAACCCAGACACAATTTATAGTAGATGTCTCTGTTGGCTGCCTAGTCGAAATATACATATTACATCTTGAGAGGAAAGTCCAAAGTGAAAAAAAAATGAAAACATAGAAAAGGAATACATATTAAGGGGTATCATTTAATCGCCCATCAGAGGAAAGACTAATTCGCAGCAAATCCCATCATTATTAAAAAAATCACATTAAATAAAAAAATTGCACGTATGATGTTATAAGTTCACGTCATAAATATAATATCACGTCATCGAAAAATAAATTCACATAATAAAAATATTTTGCACCTATAATTATGTACCTAACATACTCGTGGTATATTTACGTATCAAATAGGCGTACTTTTAAAAGATTCCCGATACTATTGGACAATAAGGGGCCTTTTTGCTGTACATGGTCGGCCGCGTTTCCGCCTCTGCCCGAGGGCTACTGACTTCGCTTCCTCTGGCACACAGACTAATTCTAACTGAATTTTCATTCCGAGAACGTGTTTACAAAGATAAATTTTTAAAAAGTACGGACAAGTACAATGTGATTTAGGTATAGATCAGCATAATTAATTATTACTGTCCACACACTGTAATAACTACTGCGAAAATCGTCGACAATTCCCAGTTCCCTTGCTATGCTTGCCAGGTGCTTAAGCGCTGGGTTGTGAGGGGATCGTAACCATTAGCGGCAGTGCAGCGTAAAATCGAGTAATTTGCCCATCCTTCCGTTGCAGCACTTTCTAATTTCGTAATACCCATTGGTACGCTTTGGTCCATTTTGCTAAAGATGGGTCTGCTTCAACCGCGAAGCGGATACAGTTCGGTGAGGAATCCTTCCAGGCTTTGGACCACTGCTGCACGATATCGACTGCTAGATTCAGGAATTGCCCTGCAGGTAATCTTTCTGGAAGAGTAAAGTCACGCTCAAGACGGCGTTATGTGACTCAATGCCATTATTAGTTGACGGATAGCCCACTGCGGCTCCTTCAAACCAGCATGGGTTCACCTAACCTTACCCAGTTAGCTTCGAAATAGTCTATAAATTCCTTCACTTTAAGTTGACGCGAGGATTTCCATGGAAGAGTGTTACCGCAGCCGCGAAGGTTTCATCGTTGTGACACGTTTGCAAAGCATGAATAGCAACTTTCAATTTGCCCAGCGGTGATGGCGTCGCTGCCATCGCCGAGAAAATAATGGGCAAATACAGATATATTATGATGCTTGTGTGGATAAAATAGATGTACATGTACAGACGTGCAAATTCATTCTTATTTGATGTTCTGAAGGCATACATATTCGCAGATAATTTGACGTGGAATTTCTTTTTCTTCGATGGGCAATTATATATTCCCCTTAAATAAGTATTGAGTTTCATATTAACAGGGAACCTGTTTTATGGGGGGCTATTTGAGAAATCTGCCGTGCGCCGTCCGCCGTGCGCCGTCCAGCGAAAAACTTAGAAAAATTTCGACTCTCGAGCTATATATGATAGGAGGGGGACTTAGAAAAATTTCGACTCTCGAGCTATATATGATAGAAGGGGGACTTAGAAAAATTTCGACTCTCGAGCCATATATGATAGGAGAGGGACTTAGAAAAATTTCGACTCTCGAGCTATATATGATAGGAGGGGGACTTAGAAAAATTTCGACTCTCGAGCCATATATGATAGGAGAGGGACTTAGAAAAATTTTGACTCTCGAGCTATATATGATAGAAGGGGGACTTAGAAAAAATTTCGAATCTCGAGCTATAGATGGTAGGAGGGGAACTTAGAAAAATTTCGACTCTCGAGCCATATATGATAGGAGGGGGACTTGGAAAAATTTCGACTCTCGAGAGCTATAGATGATAGGAGGGGGACTTAGAAAAACTTCGACTCTCGAGCCATATATGATAGGAGAGGGACTTAGAAAAATTTCGACTGTCGAGCTATATATGATCTAGGCTTCCTTGAATTTTCAATACCAAATCTCATTCGAATCATAAAACAGGTTCCCTGCGTTCCTCGTTTAACTTCGTTAAGGAAGCCGTCATTTTTTTTTGTGGTTTCAGGTCAAAGAATATTATAGATTTCTGGAGAATCAAGTTTGGGATGAACAATTAATTTCTATTATTATATTCCAGGGTGACAGACGTAGTACGATCACTTTATGGATTCCTGGTGACCATTAGCTTAGTGCCCGCAGTTCTGGGCGCATGTTACTATATATACAGTATATTGAAGGTACTTAAATTTTTACATCGAATAAATGTATTTATTTTTGCGTGCAAGGTGTTTACATTCATATAGAAAAAGGAAAGAAAAAACGGCTCTTCCCGCACAATATAAATATTATGTTGATGACGTTTCGAGTAAACTAGTACTCTTCCTCAGATCATAAACGAAACTGAAACCAATACCGAAAATATGAAGAAGAAAAAGTTAAAAACCAACACGAAAAAACTGGCTGCAATTACAGTCCATGAATCACCGAAGCGTACGTAGAGTTGAAATTTTCACTATCTCGTTTGTAATTGACCGTGTTTGATTTTATTATTTCGATCACTTCTCTCACCTTTTTTTTTTTAGTGTTATTTTCGGTGGCTAAAATCGCAATATTATCTATAGGTAAATTAAAATTAAATCAGTGGCCAGTATTTTTGGCGTGTTTAGCTAAGGCCGTCTCATCATTAAGATTCTTCTCGAAACGTCATCAACATAATATTTATACTGTGCGGGAAGAGCCGTCTTTTCTTTCTTTTTTCTATATGAATTTTACATCGAACCTAACAGTACCAATGGCGTAGCCAAGAGCCCCCCTTTTTCCCCATAATTAGAGGAGCGGATTTATCGAATTTGAGTATAGTTATGAAGGAGAAGAAGTCATCGGAGAGAAATGGATTCATTCATTTAATCCTTTCTCTGGCTATGCCAGTAATCAAAACGAAAGTCACAAGTTTTGTAACTCTAAAATTGTATGGATTTTACAGACAGATTTCGAAATCATGATACGATTGAAACGTGTATTAATACTCTCAATCATATTCATATACATATTCTTTTCTTGTCACGTCGGAGAAGTATACAAGACAATGGTAAGGATGTACTCGCGTAATAAAACGATGACAGGAATTTCATTCTCAGCATAAACTGATAGAAAATAGTTCGAAAATGAATTCTATGATTGTTTCCAAATTGTGATCTGATGAATGAAACTCCAACGTTATAACTACCTATCTGTAACGTGAGGGTAAGCGTATGATGATTAAAAAAAAAATAAATATGTGTAAGAATATGCTGCTGCATATTCTTGTACGCTGGCACTCGCAGACAAAATAGGTAGTCGTAGTTGTTATAAGAGATTGGAATAGAGATAGCGAGTGTCAGTTAATTCACGTTTTGTACGTGTAGTTGAGATATCGTTCAATAGAGACTCGGTAGCAGGAAAGACGAAGGTCTTCGGATCAATAGACACCTGTTGCCGAGAAAGACGAAGTTCGATTCTTACATATGTATCTGTTTTTGATCACTTAAAGGGTGAGGCAATACGTTATCACGTTTACGATATACCTTGGCACTGTTTAGCCGCAAAGCAGCGAAAGAACTTCATCATTTTCTTCAGTCAAGTGCAACGTCCTGTAACGATTGAAATCCTAGGAACGTTCTTGATCGACTATACATTCTGTCCGAAGCCACTTAAAGCAACTTACTCATACGCCAATTTCATTCATAAAAGTATAAAATCGTGAATTCGATCCTCCTCCCGTTTGGCACTATTAACCACTGTTTTTATTGAAAATTAAAATTGAATACGTTTCGGTAGACTAGCTACCATCATCAGTGCAGAACAGTGGTTAATAGTGCCATTCTTGTACTTTGTATTATAATATTTTAACCACGGAAAAATCTTTCTACTCCTCCCGTTTGTTCTCATAATCATAAATACAAAATACACACCAACCCATATCTGAATGTACCTATACTATAGAGCACTAAAAGTAGGGAGTGAAGACATACACCATCTTGCATCTTAGAAAAACCCTCCAAGGTACAATAGGGTACTATAGAGGGGGGTATGGCAATACGCCATTTTAGCAGCAAAAAGAAGTGTTCGACGTACGAATGCGTATCGCAAAGCATCGCGAGAAAACGAACGTGACCGATGTTGCCCGGCCCTGCCGAATATTCCGCGACACTGCGCGAACGCGTTCGTACTTGAGAGCCTTCTTTTTGCTGCTAAAATGGCGTATTGCCATACCCCCCCCCCCTCTATAGTACCCTAGGTACAACGCATCTCGCGTAACATCGCGGATACAACGAAAAAACCAGAAGTTTGCCGCTCCGTGATGTTATGCGAGACGCGTGTACCTTGGAGGATTTTTCAAGATCCAAAATGGCGTATGTCTCCACACTCCCTATTTAGTGCTCTACCTAGGTATGTGTTTCTCTTTGATTTGGACGTCATTCATTTCTCTGTTCATAGTAGTAAAATTGGATTATTTCATGAAGAAATAATATATTTAGCTTGGTATCAACAATGAGCACTACTGTTTATCAACGACAATATTATTTGCTTATGATTTGAAAAGAAAATTTATAACATAAAGTTATTCCAGCATAATTTTACAGTCCATTCACGTTAGATTAGTATTTGCATTTCCACAAGTATAAGTATATAATATACATATCTTCAAAAAAAGACTAGATCGATTAATCGCAATATGGCTTTGATGAAGACAAACCTAAATGAGGGGTTTTCAAAAAATCCTAGCCAAACTCTCCATACCTACCTAAGTTATCAGGCAGTGAAATAGCAGGCGGAAATACATAGATTCTTCTAAATTATAAGCCATAATTATAGATAAACAGTAAAGAAAAATGATAAGACAAGCAAATTATGATGTTCCATAATAAGGTAGATATATGTATTTACCCATCAAGTACCACTTCTTTGGTCAAACAATAAAACACTCCCCGGACTGATTTCGCAGTCTACAGCGAGTAAAACGGCCTTTCATATAGCTTAATTTTGCATCACTTCAAGGAGATTCCTAATTTAAATTTATCAATTTTTTCGATATTTCTTGAAGAATAGTGGCAAACCTTACGTGTATGAAAGAGAAAGAAAAAATTAGAGATAAATTTCTGAAGATTAGGCCATTTTACACAACAAAAATTTCGAGAAGTGACAGATAAACAGTCTTGATCTACGTATAATACCACAAAAAATTACTTAAAAGTTGTTTCTGTGAGAGTCAGTCACGGAGAAGAAGAGAGAAAGAGAATAGTCCAGGGAGACCGTTCACAACACCTTTTTTGAAGAAAAGGAAAGACAATAGCGTTTACAATTTAAGATTGTTGAAGACAAAACCCGGGGAGAGGAAGAAGAGAGTTGTTTTGGATGGTCTACTGCATCCGAGACACATCGAATTTCCCCTCCGTTTTACTCATTTTTCATTTGCGAAGTAGCATTATGAATAATTCAAGTCACTTTTTGATTTCGGACCAATGGAAAGTGAGGGTGATTCTTTTGAGACCTGGGACATAATACTTTTTAAATTTGAAAGCATGAATTACCTATAATAATGAAATGAAACAAAGACTTTATCCTTGATAATGGAACGTCGGTGCAAGGTGAGCTCTACAGTTTGAGTGTAAAAACAACGATAAAAATCAAAAATTCAACTGATGATAATATGCTCTATTTGTTCATGATGTAAGGAATAACTTTCAAAGAATTCTAGCACAATTCTACGTTTGATTTATATTAGTTTTGTATTTGCATCTCTTTATGTGTCTTCAAACAATTAAAATTGTAAAAAAATCAATTCTAATATTTTTATTTAAAGGATCAAATATATTAAATAAATCAAATGATATGTTTACTAAATTTTATTTCAACAATTTTTTACAATAATTTTAATCAGGAAAGCAAATAAAACAATAATATCATCAATTATATTCAAAATAAGTCAGTTATTTGGTATTATTTGAATGATAATATATTGAATCAATTTGAAAAATTTGTTTAATTTGATTGATTCAATTTTAATTGGTATTAATCTGTCCACAAATTTCTGAACATTGTTTATAAATAATTGAAGGTTTAATAGTCAATACATATTGTAATTCTATTCAGTTAATTAGGAATATGATCTATTTTAATATTATTGATGGTAATGTTCATGAATGAAATTATATCTAAGGATGAGAATATTAAAATTGTTCGGTAATTAAATGGAATTAGGATGTTATTATCAGTTTCTAATATATAATTATTAGAAATGAAATTATTATGATTTAATTTTAAATTTGAATTAAAATCTTTATTAAAAATTGAACATTCATAATATTTCAAAATCATTTATTATTTAAAACTTTAATATATAAAATAATAATTTTTATTTCATTATTGGAAAATAATAGAATAATGGAAATAATCCAACCTGAAGTCAGTAAATTAATTTTTACAATACAAGCCAAAAACGGGAAAAAATTGAAAAAAAAAAAAAAAGTTTATACCTATTTTTTTTTTTAATTACTGATTTTAATAGTGAATTTTCCAATTTGCTTACTCTCGAAGTATAAAAACATTTTCAAGGGAGGAACAACATGAGTAAACAATGAGCATTTAACATGATACATAAGTAACATGACACTAAGAGTAAGTTGTAATATTTTTCTAGTAATATACTTTATTTAAAAATGAAAAACGGTGTCAAAAGTCGAGTTTTTTTTTCGTTTGTTCAGAATAATAATTATGTAGATTGAATCAGTCAGTTGCAAAGTACAACTTCGTTAGGTCAAATGTTTTAAAGATCTATTCACGTGTCAAATGAGCCTTCAAAAGTCGAACGTTGCAGAGTGTGAGACCGACTAATGCGTTTTTCTCGATAATTCGAATTTTGTAGAGGAGGATTGTGTCCATCTTCAGAACGTGGTACAAGAGCGAAATTTTGTACTATAGTCCTAATTTTTTTTTTCTTCTGTTCGATAGATTTCGATCTCTCCTACAAATTTCGCTGATAACTCGTCCAAAAAATTTTCCTGACTTGAGGTTGGATTTGTCTGACTGCGCCCCTAATAATAATTATGATAATGGGAACGATAGTTCAAATAATTTCTAATAAATTATATGATTTTGTAAAATTAATTTATTATTGAATTTATTTTTGAAAATCAATTTTTGCGAACAGAAAAGAAAGAAAAACCTTCCCAAAAATCGTAACTTTTCCAAATTTTCTTACTATGTGTAACAGAGTATTGAAATTGAAAAAACCTTCTCACCCGAATAGAAAGGTAATAGCAATATGACTGGAAAAATTATGTCGGTTTTCAAAACTAGTCAGCTTACAATGTTGGAAAGAAGATCATCCGTAATTTAAAAAAAAATATTATTTTCATGTCGTTTCAAAAATATTGGAATTTCTCGACAGCTTTTACTCTGCGAATATATTTTGTGTACGCGTATAAAATTTTTGTTCCGTACACCAAGTCAAAAATGTCTACGTTTCAGGATTCATTTTTCGTGTCAACGGAATTGGGCGATTCTCACCTCAGATACCGATATTTTTCGTCGTCAAATTTACGTACGAAACGAGTAAAAAGCGGATATACGGTACTTTCTACGGATTTTGGTAGCGGCAGCGGACAAAATCCTTCGAAACATGTACCCTAAATCTCGAAATACGCTTATCGTCCATTGTAATTTGAGGGGTCGATATTTTTATGTGTTTTCTATCCAGACGGCACAATTTATGTAAACGGGCCGACCTCTACAAAGTAAAGGCGCATGTAACGAGCGAAGGTATATCATCGGCATCTGGCAAATGGTGATGCGCCATCAAAATGTTATTTTGACAGGAAAATATTATACAGGCTCTTCCGTACAAACTAGCACCCGCGAGTTTTTTTCTTCTTTTCTGAAAAGGAGGCAAAAATGGACAGGAAAAAAAATGATTCCGCCTTTTGTGGACCCGCGTCGTTAAATACGTAAATGCCGTGTATAGTCGGCATGTAGCATAACTGATAGCGGGTGGAAAGTAGAGGGAGAAGAAGAAAGAAGCGACGACGATAATTACCCAGCTTAATGTAGTCCGTCGCATTTTCATACCATACTGCGTAATTTTCTAGCCAGTATTTCATCAACTTCACATCCACCTCACTTCCTATTTACCTTTTCTTTCTTTTTCCTTTCTTTCGGCATAAATATACTGTAGTTGCGGTGATTAATAATGTGCAGAGTTTTTCTCTTTCTCTTTCGTTGTCTCCTTAGTTTCTCATTAGTCACCCAAAGTAAAACTTCTCAGCTCATTTTTTAATCAAATTTGTTGTTGTCTTCGCCATCTCTCCATAATCCGTTTCGAAGTTTAATGCAATTTACTTCTATTATCCACATCAGCTAGGACTCGACTCGAGAAAAACTCAACGTCGTCTTCGTCGTCCTATTTCCATGACAACATCGCGCAGTCACGACGTCTATAAGGATGGAGGGTGGTGTCGAGACACCCGCCGTCCTAGGTCACACAGAATATTATTTAGCAGCTCATTGTTGGCAGGTACATGTAAATGAGGGAGCGAATTTCATTAGTGACTCTCTTGTAAACCTGTATTAACACACGTCTTTAACTTTTGTCTTCATCGGCTTCGTTCTCAAAATTATACCGGAGAGAAATAGGAATCTAAAACATTCGATCATTATATGTAAATTGGTCTGCAAATAGACTAGCGAAATTACGCTCTAAGTCACAAATTACAGTTTTAAACAATGTCGTCCCTGTCGTCGCCTTGTCCCGCGATGTGCGCAGCATCGAAGTTATGAAAAATGTTACGAGACGACCGCACGAAGGACGGCGTGGCACCCGTTCGGACTGGCTGGTATTCGTATATTATTAAGCAGAATGAGCCCTCGGTAAGTTAAATAAATTACACGCTTTAATTAGCGTCAGTTTCTCGAAATTCTTATCGTGCGCGCGGAAAATTAATTACTGTATTCCGGTAGCGCGCGGAGAGGAGGATGGAGAGGGGTCTGACGCTGCTTTGATTCTTTCGCGTGCCCGCGAAGCTACTACGGGTCGAGGGCTGGAAAGGTGCATTTTCCGGATGTCACCGAGTGCGCGAAAATCGCTAAAAAATTCGGGTCGCGAACAACGGAAAGTATCGTCGCGACGTACGGAAGAAGAACGGAGTCGAATTTACGAGTTTCGTACGAATGAAGTACTGTTGCAGTGGTAATTCGTACGTGAAGTTGGTTTTGTAGGGTGCGAAGTCGATTAGGCGAGAAAGTTTAAAGAAAACTTGCATTTTGATGAGGAAGGAAGAAAAGGCGCAACTGCGACACGGTGGAAAGTACCTGGGAGCGCAATTTATTTGCAGGGTATCTCGGACTTGTGTGTACGGTCAAGTTTTCTAGACCTTTCTACAGCTGTCTGCCTTCGCGCGGAGTTTAATTTGTACTAACAGCGGTACAGAAGATGTCGTTCGATATTACCGTACAAAAAGATTACGAAAATATTCTTCCGATAACGAGTACTGTATTTCATGTACCATTTTCTCGCTCTCCTTGCATCCTGAGTACGGGCTTTTCGTCCTCTTATTCGTACGCAATTTGCGTTAAGATCTCGTCGAGTTAGCATCGGTCCCGAGCGAGAACTGAATTCGAAAGTTTTATACACATTATCAGTAGGAAAGTTGAGAATACATTTCGTCTTCAAACTTAGAAACGAATAAAGGTACTTTTTATGACGAGAAAAAGCTTCGCTCGAAGCAGATTGTTTCACTTGCCCAACAGCCGCACGTTCAACTTTCGAAACTGCAGCGCGAGTCTTTTTACTGAATTCAAATCTTATATCATTTAATCGGACAGACAGTTTTGCTTTATTACGTATTGCTCCCTTCTCCTGAACTAAATTTATGTTAGCAGGCGTCATCAAAGAATTCTGGAAGAAACAAAGCTGTGTCTACGAATATTGCTTGTGCCTACCGAATTATAGGATCACGCATATAGGCCAACTAATGAGGAATCCAAAGAGGATTTAGGAGTTAGAATTCGTCGTACTTTTTTTCGCTTCAAAATCTCAGGATTTTATTTTTGTATCCTCCACCTTTTGCGAAGGGTCGAGGTTGGAGGTCTCTTCCCCAAAATGGATCCAAGGGACGAAATCGATGTCAAAATTTCGTGTTTAATTGGATGACATTGGTATTTTCCACTTTCAAAATTAATGTTCTTTATCCTCCACGAAAGCTAGGATTGATATGAACCCAAACAAGCTTCCAATTTTATCGATCACGATACACCGATCCTATCGACCAATCACATCGGCTCTCTCATTATAAACAGTTTGAAAAGGAGTGCCTCCTCCTATTCAGCCTACCATACGCATATATGACCTGAAATGGCTTTCTGGAACATGCTGGAGACCCTTACAAAAAGGTGGACAACCAGCTACGCCGACACTGATGATATCAGGCCTCTTGTGAAAAGTGCAAACAGAAGATGTTTGTATGGAATGTTCTGGAAAAGGCTGGCCTACTTCTAAATTCATGGAAAATTGAGATGAGGGTTTAGCGAGGTGGTTTCGAGCAATGTAAATAGCAGAAGTCAATAACGTTTTCCCGAAGCCTGTAATAAAATATGTACCTGGAAGTATGGCTGGCTGGGATAAGTAGCTGGAATTGGTACATGGAAAATCAAGTAAGTTTACAAAGAAAAAAAATTGCCCTGGTAAGGAACAGATTCGGGTACAGTACGGCTTTACATTTGCATCCCTCTTCAGGATTTGATGCATATTACACAGAGAGAGCACATAGAGAGATACTGTTCTACTACAGAAGATTGTACCGCAAAGTATCTTTACCCGTACCCAGATCCGTAACCTTGAGAGGCGAGGGGCTGAGACTCCTACACGTGTCACTAGCCCCTCAGCCAAAAGTACAATCCTAATAGATCAAAGAATCATTACTACGGTCGGCTCCCTACTTTTCG
This sequence comes from Aspidiotus rigidus, assembly GCA_035079385.1. NCBI lineage: Eukaryota > Metazoa > Arthropoda > Insecta > Hemiptera > Diaspididae > Aspidiotus > Aspidiotus rigidus. Next base: position 899,099 of record JAVHKY010000044.1, on the reverse strand, counting down.
TACGAATTCCTTCTACAGATGGACTGTGGTTACGAGCCGGCAATAACAACTGAGTACATAGGGAATATGAACTCCGTAGCCCATGTGTTAGTCTTCTCTAGGTAAACAATTGGGAAAGGATTGTTACAAAACCCACGGCGAGCAAACTGGGAGGAGAGGCGCTGGACAATAGATGTGAAGAAGAACAAGGGACACCGATGCTAATGAATAAATCTGGTACAGAAAAGAAACCATATTTCTGGCTCAACCAGGGAAGAGGTGGGCATGGAGCCTGTACAGAATGAAGAGGGATAATAGGCCTATGTGCCGATAGAAACCGCAGAACACTTCTTGACCATATGCAACAGAAAGGCCTAGGGAGATCGAAAGAACTGACAGTCAGCGAGCCAGAAACACAGGTATATATCCGGGCAATAGTCCAAAAATTGTGAGGAGGAACAACAAGAGAGGGACCACCCATTGCCACAAATGGAACCGGATATGCAGTGCGACGTAAAAATTTTTCCGAGTCCCTGTTATGACGTCATTTTCGTGATGCAGATTTCAGACTGACCTTCAGCTTTGAAATATATTCGTGTCAAGAAAAAGCGCCTTCATTTCTTCATCTCTACAAATCATTCTACGCGAGTGCATTGCAGGAAATTTTCGAATTCATGATTATTTGTTCATGTTCAGCGAATATTGAGATCTCTCCATGTGCATTGTTCGTAAAGCCTGCGTGCTTCTTTCATATTATCGTAAAGATGTTCTAGTACGCAACCAGCTACAAAAGTCCAATTTACTTGGTCGAGACAAGGTTGAGCAACAAGTCTTCTATCCCGGAATGTTGGACGTGCAAAACATTGCTCTTCTCCAAAATATTCCTATCTACAGCAACAAAACTGTCAGACGGTTAATATTTCTTTCGTCTGTACCTGATAATTACCTAATCTCTATCGCAAGAATTTTTACATAATGACCTCGAATGTATTTGAACTCTTGATTCCTATTCATAAGACTCGCCTTTATTTGGTTCGCAGTATGCTCAGCGTCGCAACTAAGAATCATTTTTTGAAAGCGTTTTACCGACTTTTCGAACGAAAAGTCAGGTATTACTCCCGACACAATTGTGACGGCGAAGTCCGGGAAAGAATTTTCTCGACGTTTTAGAGGTCCTAGATCAGCCTGAGACTAATAAAAAAATTCCAGGTGTCCTTATATATTTATAAGGTTTTTTTTGTCCACGCAACTCCTCGAAAACTACCGGCCATATTCTCGTAAAGTTTGGTCAAGTTGGGATTATCTGAAGTTGGGCATGTGCATTTTTTTCTGAGATTGGATGAGAAGTTGAGTAATCCTCAATTTTCCTCGAATTTCTTAGTGTTGTTTCTCAAAGAATATCAATCTTATTATCTTCATATCATTGCATCACGTCATAGTGGATTCAATTTTATTGCTCTGTAATTTTTGTATCGATTGAACAAGTGGTTCTTGAGTAAATCTCAAAATATAAGTAGTTCACGTCTAGCCGTAAGAGCTGAATCTCGCTTGTTTATTTTATTTGAGTCCTTTCGCCCGATGGTACCTCTGATGCATCGTACACCTATTGGCTGTAAAAACTTCTCATTACCTGTCATACACGATTGAAAAAATTCGACGTTTATTGGGTACGTTAAACAAACGTTGCGCTTAACCGATGGATTAAATAATTAGCCGTGTATTTTATAATTACTGACTTATGTACGCATGCATAGCATTTTTTTTTTTTCTCTACGTTATCGCAATGGCTCGTAGCCTGAACACTAGGAAGTGATGAAATTTAGGTAAAGACAAAGAAGTGGAAGTTTCATTGGCCATTTCAATTTTCCTCATCCATGTTTTGATTTTCGTAATTATCGACTTGATATATCTCACAGTGTTTCTGGAAATGGACAGTCAGGTTAATATACTTTGAGATTCTTCTAAATCACCACCAAAGTTTTATATTTTAATTTCAATAGAGCCATGTTCCGTTCCCGTTCTTCTATTTAGAGTTTAATTTTCGTATGGGGAGAGAAAGCTATCAATCGACTCCTTTTTGAGTTATTTCCCATGAATACCTGTATTTGAAAATTATAAAAGTACCTATTAAAAAGGTTAGAAATGAATTGAACAGTAGAAGAGTAAGTGGAATACCTTACATTATTATTATCACGATCAGCTCCTAACTAAGAAACAATGAAGTTTAGATATGGGGGGCATGTGTAAATTATTTTATAGCAAATTATTGAAAAGTCGGTGATGCTTACGCTGCTGCGTGAGCTTTTTTTAATTGACCCAGCGAATGCCAACGTATTCGAGTTCACCAACGATAAGTTACGAAGCAGTTGACGGTATAGTTTGATAATGTCATTACGACAGTAATTAGAGAAGGGTAGCGGGCTAAATTACAGTAACACCTCATCAGCATTCACTTCGAATAATGCTGAGGACAAAATTTCTTTAATAGACGCATTAATTATCGCGAAACGTACAGACGACTGTATCAGCATAAAATACCGCGTGTGACGTATGGAAAACGTTCGTATAGCCTGAAAGACGCGAAAGGACCTTATTTTCATTACGGCATTTTTATCCTCCGCCTTTTTCAATCTTTTTCGTGGCTTCGTAAATAGCGATTTATATCCCCAATGTTGTACAGATTTCGAACGAAAATAGTTTGCTCGGCCACCGAGATACTCGAATACCTTTTTCGCGACGAATGTTAATTTAATATCGCTTCGAGAAAATGACGAAAAGTTCGAATGGCCGGAATGTGACAGCGAGTCAGCAGGGGAGGCGAGAAACGTGGCCTCGTATTGCTCCTCGCGACGGTCGAATAAATTGCAGCAGGCTACTAAATTTTACGTCATCAGTCTTTCTGCAAAATCGGTGACAGATGAAGCGAGTAAGTTATGGAGTTCTGAAAAATAACGTTACGCCAGTAGTTTTCCGTTGTAAACTTTCGAGAAATGAAAACTTTATATGTTTTTTTCCACACCCCGTCTCAATAAACTATACTCGTTCCGCGTACATAATAAAGTAGTAACGTGTGCTCTCATTCATATCCAGGAACTGTTTTAAGCGACTATCTACGTCATTCTATAGTTCAGTGATTTTTCTTCTCTTTCTTTCTTCTTCCAGTTTCGCCAATTTATTGTTCGAGCGGAATCGTTGGCACTTAATTTAAGAGCGCTAACTAATTCGAGCACTTGTGTTGCATCTCTTTATTTGATGCGTAAAAACCTTCACCGTCTACTACCTATTCACATCGATATTTGAATGAAAAGGCCAGAAAAAGAAAATATCATGAGGAAAAAAAAAGTCGAAGCGAAAGTGCTGGCGGAGCACTTTTGAAATAGAGGCTATTCACGAGAAGTATGCTATTCCAAGAAACGGATCAGTTCCATATATTTGCAAACAGTAAGTTCCTTACAATGAACTCTTGCTCTTGACTCATAGTAGTATACTTCGAGGTGTAATCCTGACAGTCTCCAAATCCTTGATCTACCATCACATACATCTTTGTATGATATAGAAATTATCAACCCTTTTTGATGCGCCCTCTATAAGAGAAAACAAGACCTTAACTCAAAGGAAATCCGATTCATTGGACTTCCTCCAGTGCAGCACTGTCTTTCGACATGAAGAAATAATTCTCTCACACCGCTTGCTGACGCTTTCCTCTACTAACATAGTATCTGTTTCATGGAGGAGGTGGGGGAGCATGAAGATATAGTCTGTCCGTCATGCAATCAAAAGCAGTATATGACTACAGAATTACAAATCCACATGAAATCAACCCAATCGAGCAGTCAATTTGAAATTGATAGAAAATTTGGAGAAGTCGGCTCCAAATCGACTGCAGATCGACGTTTATTTCAGGTCGTTTTGAAGTTAATCAGCATATTACGTCACAAGAGAACTACAAATTAGCTTGAAATCGACCCAACAGAGCAGTTTGTTCAAGGTCAATGGAAAATTTGAAGAAGTTGACTCGAAATCGACTTGAGATTGACGTTGATTTGAGGTTGACAAATCGACTCCCAATGAAGAGGTCAATTTGAGGCCAATAAGAAATCTGGAGAAGTTGATTCGACCTGAAGACGTAACGAATAAGCCAAAAGAATCGATATTTTTCGATCCTATATCGACCTGACATCGATGTCAAGGTGAAGTCGATTTCAACAATATATCGACGCATGAAAAGATATTAAGTTTGAAATATAGCATAATAATGTTGGATGAAGGAGGTATCTGATGACGTCGTAAGCGGTGGCGTTGTCGGGGAACTCAGCTCAAGCAGTTTGTGCATCCACGGAAACTGCAAGTCCAACACCCGTAAGCGCGAAAGAACTCAGAAAACCGGAAGATGATGCAAATTCTTCTGTAGATCTGTCGGAATGTGCTGAGAATTACGTTGATAGTATAATTGCAGGGGAAGAGGAAATGGGGGGGGGGTGAATTTTAAACTTGAAAATTTGCTTTAGAATACGTACCATCAAAATAACAGGAAAGGGTACAGAATTGTACAGAATTGCATTTACAACCACCCCTCTAAAATTTTCTGGCCACGCCATTGGTTATAGACTAAGTAGGCTCAGAGCTAGCATATACAAGTCTAAGTAAATGTCTATCAGCGGGGTAAGGGGATCGAGTCTTCTCAAGTTACGATGAATTAAGAATTTTAAATATAATAGCGAAAAAATTACGACCAGAGCCCGGATTTCTCGACATTTGTCGAATCATTTTGCTAAGGGCGGGAAGTTTGAAAATCGGATACAAAGTCCATTTTAAGGGTAATGGGGCCTGTAAAATGAATTTTATCTTGCCAAAAATGGAATAAATGCCGACAACGGGGATTAAAGCCGAATAAGACCAAAAATGACCATTTTGTTGAATATCGTCCAAAATTATAAAATTTTTGACAAAATTAGCTAAATTCATCAATTATGGTGGAAATTACACTTTTTTTTTGAAAATTTATTATCTTTAATATAAAGATGAAAAATTAAAAATTTTGATTGAAAGATTGCTAGGATTTTTTGTTGATGAGTTTAATTTCTAAAATAATTCGTTTATTTTGGTTAAAATCACGTAATTTCGGTTGTACAAGTCAACTAAATAATTCTGGGCGTGAATATGTGAAAGCATTAAAAACGAATATTTTTTCCATTTTTTCTTTTCAATATCGAATAATGCAGAAAATACAACATCAAGTGCTAAAATTTTTCATTTTTAGTGCCGAAAAATCCGGGCTCTGATTATGACTAATACTGTCTGAATCTCTTGGAGTAAAAGCTCAGTTTATGATCAAATTCATTCATTCCATCCATTTACAAGAAGTGAGTAGGCGGACAATGGACTTGAAATCATCCAAAGATCTTTTTACGATTGATGCAGCTTATATTCAAAATCTCTATAATCCTATCAACACACAAATCAATTAAAACCGAATGAGCACGTTGATAACCAAAATATTCACTCCAATATTCGATACCTCATCAATACGGATAAAGTATTTTCTGAAGAATAATTTTTCCCAGTATGGTTCGCATTATATACTTTTTTTGCAGACGAATCAATTTTCTTACTGCAGTCGTTTTCTCCATTTTTCTTTCATTCGTTTACGCAAAACACGATCAACTTCGGGTTGAAGAGCAACCTGGCTGCCAATACTGCGGTTATACAGAATTTTTCTACGAAAACCATGCGAACGCAAGCGGTAAAATTTCAACTCAGACATCAAGTTTTTCGCGTAAATCAATTACGAATAATTTTGGCGTGCATTACGTTTCCAGAGCGAAAAATTCCGACCCAAAATTGGATCTGTCATCAATCGTATCCGAAATTGTTGAAATATTGCTTCACCGTGTACATCATATTTAATAATGCAGAAAATGTCACATCCGATTACAAAGTGACGCGAGATGAAGATAGCGTAGAAAAGGAGTGCAAAGAACGCAATTTGACCTTCTGGAATCGCGAACGACAGGTTAACGTGACTCTCGCAGTGAGGATATTTTACTGTCCAATCAGTAAAATGGATATCACATTTCCTGAAGAAGCGGACAAGCCGGACAAAATGTCGGACTTTTATATAGCGGAGGGCTGTAAAGACGGTACAATAGCCGTACTTCACGATTCTGAGGATTCTGATAATATTTGCGTTACTCACATGTATCGACCTGCGCGTACTTTTGATCGGGAAAAATTCAAATAGTTGCAGCATATTATTGATAAATCTCGGTTTAGACACGAGTGAATGGCCAAATGACAGACTTCTCACCACATACAAATCGTGCACCATATATTTCATTTTCTCATTCCGCGACAGGAAAAGCCGTCTGAGGAAATTTGCTGGAGAAAATTCGCCTGAGAAAATTTGCCTGAGCGAAAATTCGTCTGAATTGAAAATGTTTGAGCCGCAGTTAAAGTTATCATTAGGAGGTCGGCTCACTTAATCTTTTTAGAAATTTGAGAAGTTTTCCAGCGGCGAGGGCAGCGAAGTCAACGAGCTTTTCGACTACCGACTCTTCAAAGCCCTCAAGAAAGAAAAGTCTTTTTCGAAGCGTGATACAAGCAGCAGTTGGCAAGCGAACCATCAACAAAATTCCCGTTTTTGGACTGCAGACAGGGTAGATTTGAATGACGAAGAGACCAATGTTGTCGAGTATTTGCGAGGTCTGGCTCACAACATTTCCTATTAATAACGTTTCCATGTTGTGGACGACTGCGCTCTACGCTAATACTCATTTGTCACTCACCTTTGTTCAGGACAAACACCTATAATGACAATTCCAGGTACAGGCGGTTCGAACACTATATGTGAGCCTCCCTCCTCGTGGTATCTTCTACGTAACGCTAACTGGTTCACATTTCTTAAAAAATTTTCAATTCAGACGAATTTTCGCATACGCAAATTTTCTTATAATTATAGTACATTTTTGTACCAGGCATATTTTCCTCCGCCAATTTTCATGAGAAAAATTCTCACTCTATCTCTCATTCCAATCTACTTCAATCCCCTCTACATTAGGCAGACGTTGTATACGCTGGCATCAAATTTACTAAAGTGGGATTGGACCAAAGCTCGAATGGGAAGTCAGCCTCTTACAGTTACAGTGCGACAGAGGTGGATTTGGAAGATGATTTCAGAATGGAAATGTAGACTTTTTGCTACTTGACAAGGAAAAAAATCCTTTTTCCTCCGTCCTCTCTTGTTGCTTAGGTTTGAAGAATATCCCGTATTCCTCCACATGTGAGTACGTTTTTGATGTAAGGAATCTTTTCTATCCCGCGGAGTTTAGTCATTATTGATTGGTGTACAAGAAAATCTAATAGTAAAGGAGTCATCATCTTGTTCGAAAGGATCAAGATGAATACCCAATCTCCAGAGTGTCTTGCGACGTAACGTAAAAGCTCTCATTGGGTTGCGATAAAGTAAAATTAATTTCAATAACAAATCCAGGCAGAAAAAACTAAAAGAAAAAGTACCGCGTCTTCATTGTCAAAAAATGTGTAAAACTCACCTAAAGGGCGGTGCCAAGAACGATAACTCTTAGTCTTCTTTTTTTCGTTCCGTTTTCAATTTTATTTTAATTAGTGCACATTAACCTGAAGAGAAAAAGAGTAGAGAGACGGTTTTAAAGTACGACCTATAGTATAGCCCTTATTAGCGACAATATCGCATTCGTTCTCTCCAAAGAGTTTGTAATAAAAGCTTGTTTTAAAATAATAAATACGAGTAGAACAAAGCGAAATGCGAAATAAAATTGTGCTAGTTTCTCTTGGCAAAAGTAATTAAAACTCGGTAAATTAAAAAGGAACAAAAAAAAATGGGAAGTTCGAAAATTTCGAGAAAGTGAACGAGAGAAAAAGGAGAAGGGGAAGAAAAAGAAACAATAAAACGTATACGACGGCTGATGCGGTTTTTCTGAAACCTATTGTACTATCATAATTTGTACGATATAACTCCTTCTCGCTCTTTCTCTCTTAACTTCATAGTCAACTCTATTTCATGGAAAACACGGGGAAAAGTATATAACTGCGAATGAAAAGCCATTGTTAAATAAAAAGTTACTCTTTATAAATTAAGATAATGATTTTCCGTGTTGATAGCCCATTACAATTGGTTGAACATTATTTTCAAACATCAGCGTCAGAGAGGTTTTTCTTCTTTTTTTTCTCTTCTAACGACACTCTCCACCCCTTTACACGTCTTGCTGTCAAGTTCAGTCTTCATTCGTACTGCGTTAAAAGAGCAAACTCTTGTATACTTTCAGGAAAGATCTTCAAAAAAAGTATCCGCGTACGTAATAAAAATGGTTTAACGAGGAAAGGCGCAGTCTCTCCGCTCCTAAGGGATGAGAACAAATTCTCTTTTTAAAGTCATCGTCGTCCCTTGACGTATCCTGTCCCTTGTGTCAAACTTCTTCGTCCCTACTTATTCCTTCAGTAGTCTGCCATCTTGACCTCCCGTCTCCTCGAACTTCAACCAGTCTGGCGTAAAAATTTCAAATCGGACGAGAAATACAACCAAACGAAAGCTTGGCGCGTAAGGTTTGACAAATTTTAATTTTCAATATTTCACTCGCTCGCTGGTGCGACTTTTTATGACAGAAATAATTTCATAATATTAAACGTTATATACGTTCATCTCATTCACTGGCTTTTACTTACATCTATGAATGACAAATAAGGTCGTATGCGTTGCCATTACAAACGAATGTAAAATATTTAATTAAAATCTCCATAGGGATACACGCAGCGCTATCAAAATTATACTATTGTTTAATTTTGATACGTTTTTTTTTTTCTCAAATTGATAGTATGAACTGTTTGAAAAAGTTACCGTTTTATTTCACTGTTACCTCGACTCGTGAAATAAGACTAATTCCGCTCGCTTACTGAGCGACCTTTGTTACACGTCCGCATTAAAAAAGTATCTAGGTATGCGTTTGTGTACGAAAATTCACGTTGTATGTATGTGGTTTGCTACAATTATAATTTGAATTTACGTTTAGATCTCACTTTTCACTCCATCGGTCCGACGTTCGAGAGATCGAGTGCTCACTCACGATTCCTCTAGTTTCAAGCTTGCAGGAATTATGAAGAAGTCTTTCGTTAAAACCACCGAAGTAATCTAGTATACTAAGCTAGTACTAAGCTAGTATTGCACGCACGCACGCACGCGCACGCAAATTTCGAAATTCAGGCCAGAGCAAAGACATGAAACATGTCAACAGTCGTACTAAGGGTAAAACTGTATAGAATGCTAAACATGAGATGAACTGCAGTATTCAATGGGAAAATTCCCTTTTGTATTGGTTACTTCTCGATTCGACTCCTGGAAACGTCGATATGGAAAGGAAAGAGTCGACTAAGACGAATGCTTCCCAGTAAAAGGGAAAGTCTATTTTTCCACCAAGGTTTATGGTGAGGAATATTAATATTATCAACAACTTTCTGATTATCAAGACCAACTTTAGGAATGACGGAAAAAAGAGCATTGGTCCTTCATCGCCGTTATTTCCTGCCTTTACTGGAACTCGCCTGTGTATCATCTGTACTTAATTTTAAACTCACTTATCTCCTCTAGTGCCCTCCTTATACCTTTTGTAATACTGAGACAGTCATACTTTTCTACTATTAAATTTCACTGAATCCTTTCTCTTGCTGTAACTTTCACCTCATATTCAGCTGCCCTGCGAAAAGCTTCTTAATGTAGATTGACGACTGCTCTGTGCTCAAAATATCAAATTTCTCATCCACCCGATGCACGCTATCGGCCCTAAATCGATTTAACGTAAACAGGTCGATTTAAAGTTAATCAGCACACATTACCAAGGAACTCTGAAGTGGCCCAACAGCAGCCAGAACATTTATCTGGAGGGTGTAAAAAAAATTGACTCAAAATCGAAGGCGCGATTGAAGGTCGACTTAAAGTTGACCACCAGACAACAACTACAAACTGACTTCGAACCGACCCAACAGAGCAGTCGATCAAGGTCGATAAAGTCGACTCGAAATCGAGCAGAAATGGACGGGGTAAGTTAGTTGAAATGGGGTCGGCGCATATTGACCTGATATCCACGTCGTGTCGACGTGAGATCGATTTTGACAATATATCGACTCAATTCCGACAAAATATATCAAAGAAGTAAATCCTTGGTGGAGACGGTTTATCGACATGGGTTCGGCGAGGTTCTACTCTATGAGCGTTCGGATGTCAAAACTTTCCAAGCTCTCCTCTGTAGGGAATACGAACGACTAATCATCCACATAGATTAGTGGGAGTGGCGAGAAAGGATTAAAATTGAAAATTTTCATTTTATATTTTTAATCACTCAAGGAATCAACTCATCTATTGCTAAATACTTATCGATACAATTAACAACTATTTTCTAAATAAAATTAGAAAACATCCAACGCCTGAGGTCTCGGCTGAGGTAATTTCCCTGCCTTATACTCTCACGAAACGTTGCTCGTGCAGTTTGACTGTTAATACCGCAAAAGAGTTCGAGGTAATTCAAAGTAGATTTTCACACAGAAGTTCATTCGCGTATATCTCCATACTTCTCAATAAATCATCTTCATTTCGCGTACTCCTCCGCAAAAAGATAATCGTAACGCGGTAGCTGAACAAACGGTCGAGCGTTATACGTATGCAAATACGTCAACCACTCCGGGTCGTAAATACGCCACCACCGCCGCCGTAAAGCCAGCCAGAATTATTAGGAATATATACGAAAAGGTTCCGCAGGATACTTGTACTAGTTTTCAAAGAAAAAGTTGAGTTATACCCCAACGGTTTACTCCATAATCGTCTCGTTTGTTGTAACACATTTGTACAATATTTCGCGCATTAATATTCAGCTTGGCCAAATGCTAATCTAGTTTTGCGTACGTTTACACTGGAGGTCTTGTATACCGTAGAGTACAACATCGGTGATCGAAATTCAATAGATGAACATCGCGATGTGAAAACAGAATGATACCGATATACAAGTATATATTAGGTAGGTACAACCTGGTACTATTGTACGTAAAAGCCCTAACACATAAATTTTGAATTCACTCGCTCGCGCGTTTGCTGTTGGCTGTATTACGGCCTCGAAAATGTTCTACTACGCGTACATTAGAGACCCGCGTTTTAACGACTTTAGCGAACCGTGTAGCCACGTTTATAAATGTATAAATTATGAAAATTATACGCACTCGTTATTAGACTTACAATGCGAATGCCGAATGCGATATCGAGTAACTGGTGGTATTTGGCTCGAATGAAGTAAAGCAAATTCATAACATCTCAGTCAAATTGGGACCATCGATTTGACTTTTGCTGAGCGATGCACACGGCACTGCACTGTAAAGGAAAGGGACGCTCAATTTACTTTTCGTTTAAATGAGCACAGTCCTAGTAAACGCATGTTGAAGGAGGATTATTGTCGACGCATGTTTCACGTCATTTCTAATCCCCGCCCCCGTTGGGTCCGGACGAGATTCCGAATCCAGTCTGGAACACAATACATTCAGTAGACCCGACACTGTTCCTTGATACATTCCATACGGCAATTGCTGAGGGACTGTTCCCTGTGCGGTAAAAGAAAGCCAGATTAGACTACCTGCCCTGCTAACCTCTTATTGACCACTTTGTCTGCTGAACAACGTTGGTGAGCTCTTAGAAAGAGTGATAGCCAGTCGACTCGAGAGCTATCCGAAGAAAAGAGATATGATCTCAAGCAGTCAGTAAGGTTACCACATTGGATGCTGGAATCAGGCTGAAGAGGATAGCAACTATGAGTGTCAGTTTTGTATAGTCGTCAGCCTAGACATTAGAGACTCGACTCCATGGGACAGGATATTGAAGGCCCTCATAGTCACAGAAGTGCCGATATACTTGCTCAGGATGATCGGTAGCTATCTTAGCTGTCGAAAAATCCAAGAAAAGACGTCTGCTGATACAGTAAAGCGCAGAGCTACTTGTAGAGTGCCAGGGGTCAGTCTTTGGGCCACTCTTGTGGTTTGTCGCATTCAACCGATTTTAAAGGTGAAGTTGCCAACGGGTGTTCAACTTATCTGCTATGCGGATGACACCCTAGTGGTATGCACCGCTGAATCAACTTTAGAGGTGGAGAGCAGGATAAGCCAGACCTTAGAGGTAGTGACGCGTTGGATCGAGTCGATCACTAGAACTCGTAGTAGGTAAGAAGGGGGCTACATTATTCGCGGCCCGTTGAAAGTTTAGTCCAACAAACCTTTGGCCTACAAGGTGTGGAAATCAAAACCAAGAGGGTAATGAAGTACCTAGACATCTGGTTCGACTCAAAACTGAGCTTCAAGTACCATTTTCTGATGACAGCGGAAAGGGTGGGCAGGGTAGTTTCATACCTAAGCCGCCTGTCGAGAAACCTAGAGGGGCCGAGAAAAGCACGAAAAAGGATCATGATGAGCACCACCTTGCCGATCCTCTTGTGTGGTGCTTCAGTAAGGTACCCCATAGAAGGAGAGAGATGGTAAAGATCCAACAAAGGGCTACGCTGAGGTGTATTAGTGCCTACCGCACTGCCTCGATGGAAGGTCTTCGCGCACTAGCACGTTCACCACCAATTGAGCTCCTTTCTGAGGTGGTATACCAATCAAGAGGCTTTACGGGTCAAGCAGAATGCAAAGCATGAATTGCTCAGAATGAGCTGGGTTAATGGACGACCCGGGTGTTGATACGCGACCTTGATGAGTTGATGAACCGAGATCATGGTCAGCTGAACTTTCACATGACGCAGGAGCTAAGCGGCTATGGCTGCTTCAACAAGTAACTTCATGAGAAATTGAAGAACATTGAAAAAGCAACGTGTTTGTACTGCAACCAAAGGTAGAATGATGGCCCACAGCAAACCTCATCTGAATGTGAGGAGTAAACAGGGACAACCTTAGTCGTTGGGGTAGATGAAGCGCTTCATCCAAGTAACCAGGTAGCCAACTTGCTAGGTTCCGAAGAAATATGGAACCAGGTGTCTGCATTTGGAGCCACAGTCATGAAAAAGATATGAACCTGGAATGGAAAAGGCTAATGCAGAACCACGCTATGGCCTACTCGACACCTGTGCACTATCTACAAACAGACGTCCAGTAAGAAGAGGAAGATAAACCTTGAAGAAGAAAGAAGAAGAAGAGACTCCAACAGCGATCTACTATACCTGAGGTGGTGTTATATTGCGGTGGGTTCTAAAATTTTGCGTGCCTGGGGGCACTGGAGCTTGGTGGTTGCCAAGAAGAAGAGGGTGGAGACTCTTCCAACACTGAATTTAAACCCGTAAGGATAATGCCGGTGTTGGAGGAAACAAAATTGATGCATACACAACCCACATCCACTCCACTACAAAAGGACGGGCGGCGTTGCACATGTGACAAAAGCGAACCTCGGACGTTGAGTTCGAACTCTGCCCTTTGCATATGACCTTAAATTTGGAAAAATTTCTGAGGAAGAAGGTTATGAAACAACCAAAAACGTACAAAATTCTACCTCATTCCAACGGGGTTCTACTCTGGGATGCTTAGCGTCTTACGCCGCTATTGAAGTCGTTTTTTTAGCTTCATTCCTAAAATTGAAAAGAAGGCTATAGATTAGACTTCAAAAAATGTCCACTTCGGGATTCCACCAGCATATATTGAGAGAGGAGGAGGCAGAGGTTAAAGAAGCTTGACCTGTACATGAAAATCTTTCAAAAATTTCGACGGAGAAAGATTGTCCCACGAGATAGAGACATGAAACTCGATTTTTCTTTTCTTTTCTTTTTTTTTTTTCGTCGGTCTGTGAGAATCTTTTATCAGTATAATATCAAATATTATCGTGAACGCAATAGATTTGGTAACCGATACGACTATACTCAGAATGAGGCCAACATTTTTTCTATCGTTGCAAATATTTCTATCAAAATCAGAGGATATCGCCTTAGTGACACAGTGATGAATAATATATTTTTCCGCTAAGAAAAACTGATCGCTTTTCACTCATTTAATCGCTTCTCTCAATAAGCTTAGCGTATTTATTATTTAAGGTGCCCATTAATGATATATACTTTTTTCACTTGTGGAATGAGAAATATGTTCATTTTAAGATGCAGTATCCCGATGGTAATAACAGCATCGCACAGCTTATGACTTTTGTGAAATTGTTCCATGTCAAAAGAGTAAAAGATGTCCAATAAGGTGGCCATTCCTTTGCTCGTAATTTCATTGTTGTGTAAGTAGCTCTAATTTCTTTCCGAGACTTTAAACGCGATATTTACCTTTAAAAAACAACAACCGAAGTTTATTTTTTACCTTCTTGGTCAGAGGTAGGCTATCGACGTCGTAAGAAATTCTAAGTTCAATCTTTCTGAACCATTATCATTGTTGAGGATCCATCTTAACGGCAATGACAAAATTACTCTGGGCAAGATTATTTTACCATTCTTCTTCGATTTTGTAGTTGAGAAATAAGTTAGAATATCAATAATTTCAAGTGTTTCGCTCACACATTTTTCTTCATCATCATCCTCGAGTTGTTTAAACCCCCATAAGATATCCTCGCCTCGACTCCGATCGAGGACGCGATGTACCAATGCTTCGGTTCCGATACTAGATTAGATTAGGCGATCTGCCTCTACCTCTCCTACCATTAGAAGTGAAATACATCACGTGTTTGAATGAGTCCTTTTATACTATAGGCCTAATACACATGAAGTGTGCACTAAATTCCTGTTATTAATGAACAATACTGTGATTTGATAGATATGATCAGCAAGGAAGTGATCAGTGATTCGTCGTCTTTTTCCAATGAAACAAATCCGAAAGAAGAAGCATCATCAAATCTTTCAGAAGTAAGGCAAGTTCCGACGCGTGTGTTAAGAAAGACTCTGGATGGCATTATTAAATCGAGAGATTTGATTCTGACTGCGTACGGACCGTGTAAACATAACGACGATCTTTTTGAAATCCAAAATACGTTGGAAGAATTAATTAAACCCATATAATTATGTTCTTTCTGGTAGAGTAGTTGAGCAAAATAATATTGAGCGTGAGTATACGCGTGTTTTCGAAATGCTTCAAGTTATTTTTACACTAATATAATATACCAGCAACTCCACGAGATTTTCTGGTATAGTTTTGCAAGTACAACGGAGCGGGCAGGTGATTGAATGAGGCACTTCAATTATATAGCGAGCGTAAGCCACACGTCGTTCGTAGAATAGGAGAAAACTAAATTTATATTTTTTAATAGTTGGCTTTGGCTTATTTTGAAAATAGCTAAATCAAAGAAGAAAATCACTTCGTGCAAACTAACTTCTTCTCGCATGTGAATCTTCAAGTTTCGCAATAGAAAATTATCATTTAAATCTAGAGAGAAGAAGCTTTCATCTCATCGAGAAACATTTTTTTGGGTCGGGAGTATGGGAATATTTCTTATCTCCTTTGCTTCTAATTGATACGTGTCGGAATCTTATTTGGATATTTGTCCTATAATTTACTGAGAAATCTAACCCTGTCCTGCCTAAATTTTTCTGCGTACATATCCTTCCTGGTGATTTCACGTCCCTGAAGTGGACATTCTCTCCTACCGTGAGCTAGCCGGTCGTTTTGATTAGTACCATTTAAGGTCTAGGAAACGTACTTAATGTATCGTATTTACAGTTTCGAAGGTATGAAGATCATGACTTTGGTAGAAAAAGAAGCGGATGGTACTGTGAAGGACGGCGCTATAGGATTTAATAACCACATTATCGTAGCAGCTGACTTTGCGAACCTTCCTGTTTACGAGAACACTTACGAGGAAATAACAGTCAGTGTGACGAAAGAATTTTGTGACCAGTTAGCATCTCGTTATCCGTTGAGTGATGTTGTGCTAGCCGAGCTACAGAAATTGAAAGCTGACGATATTTTCTTCTTTCGTTCACTCGTTAATCGTTTAAAGGATGTTCTACCTCAGGATTCCATTTGTCGACCTGTCCTATTGATTATTGATAACTTCGATGCGCCTGCACTACGTATCTTTAATAAAGAGAAATCGTCTACAATGTCTCTCCGGCTGATGGGGTTTTTCAACTTTATGCTTCGCGACGTGGGCAAACTAGATACTCGTTTCTTCACGAAGATTCTCTTATTCGGTACCCATCAACCGATCGGTATGAATACTAAATCCTTTTTGAAGAGGATACCGGTCGAGACATATCCATATGGCACTAAAGAGATCGTTAAAAATTTTTTCTTCTCCGTGGAAGAAGTGAAAACTGCGCCTTGCTTGGTGGCAATCGTGTAGGGCAGTTTTGGCCTGTCCGTATTGAGGCAGGTTCACTCCCAGGATTGAAGCAAGGTTACAACGCCCTGTCCGGGGATGTTGAAATTCCAAGTGGGACTGTGAGTTTGAAGACTTCCGACCTCCGTAGTTTTCTTTATTTCATAGGAAACAATGCTCATCCTTCGACCGAGCGAAAGCAATTAACTTTAGTGGTGGTATGCCGATGTTCTTGGATCACGATACCATTTATCTGATGCCTAAACGTTTCAGGAGTTGTTGTTCACCTGTTTTCGTCCATCAATTTGATAGATATCAGTGAAGATGAAGATTACCCAGATGTGTTGGGTTTTACCGTGGATGAAATGAAATATTTTGCTCCTGAAATCGAAACTGTAGTGAAATACAGAAAAGAGAAGAGCGAAGAAAACGTAACAATAGAAAGTCAGAATAATGAAATGGGAGAGCACTACGACAATTATAAATTTACAGCCGGTGGTCCTTTCTTGCTTCACCCGTCCTTCCTAATAACATATGGGTATGATTTATCAGCACGGAAGGAGAAATAGACTTTGCACAGAAAATGTAATATTTGAACGGTATATTATAATATCAAACAAAAACGCGAAAGCCTCACGGCATATACAATGAATTAACGAATAGAGGAACGAATGAACGCATTATTAATTGTTTGAAACGGGAAAATAAACGGCGCCCGAAATATGTACTAAACTCAAAATATGTGAAATAAAAGTTATATGACAAAGAGATGAAATGCATTCAGCATTGAACAAGAAGGGCCCGCTTAGCTTTTGCAGGCCGACCACGCTTGCGTTTTTGTCCTAAGGGAACTTGCTTCGCCTCGGGCGGAACACGTACCAAGTGCAGCCGGATGAGCATACCTAACACATGCTTACAAGCGGAATGTTTGAGGTGGAATGGGCATGTACAGGTAGACTCATGGTGAACATTTCTGTTCAGATGAATCTTCCACACGCCGTAATTCTCTCGAACAAATTGGTCAAAAGTCTTCCAATTACATGTCTCGTACTGAGCCAGCATCTTCTTGGTGATAGATGTTTTCGAAGAGGATAAAGCGACGAAGAATTGTTGGCATCCGTCATGCATGCCCTGTGACCGCTCCATTACAGATCTGTTTTCAGTGGCCCACTGAAATGCCTGCGTCCAGAAGGAGAGGGGTAATGTCGGCGTCGTCGAAAACGGGATACAGTTGATTGATGCCGGATCCCTTAATTCCAACCACTGTGCCACAATTTCTCTGACGCAATTCAAAAATTGGCCCACAGGAAGGCGCTCTCTCATTGTGTTTTCTCCTTTGATCACACCGTTTGTGGATTCCAATCCGTTATTCGAGTAAGAATGGACGACTTGCATTTACTTGCGCTGATATGATGATTCTTCATAAGCCTTCGTTCAACTTTCTTTCCTCCTACATTCACGAATAACTTTTTTTTTTCCAAAATAATCTTTATAGATTGAAAAACCTACAAATGTTTGCTCCTTTTCGGTGATATTGATCTCGATACTTTTCGCGTACAAAAAATTCTCGGAAACCACCAAAGCATTCTTCCATCTATAAAAATTATTACAAGATTCCAATTTCACGAGTATAAATTTTGTTCAAATTACGTTCAAACAATTTTTAATTTCCGTGCATCAATTCCGTGCATTTCAGTTACATATACCGTTTCATTGCTATATTGCATTCCGTTATTCCTCATTAATTATATTCCGTGCAACAATTAATTTTATTGCGTGCTATTTATTAGTCCCCATAACATATCTTGATGCCAACGATCGTAATATGGTCGGAGTTAAAATCCCCGAACCTAAATTTCTATTTGATATACTTCCAACGAGTCCCTACTCACCTGGTTTGCTTACTGGAATAAATGTGACCGCAAACGATCTTGGAGGGATAATAGATCCCAAGAATCTTGAGTTGAAACCACTTCTATTTTACACCGGAATCTTTTCGATTAAAGAACATGATCGTTTCTCAAATACATATTTCTTGCATTACCCAAACAAATTCATAGCAGAATATTTTGAGGACAAGGTGTTCAAGAAATTGATGGAGCCATTGGGTATGGGGCAAGATTATAAAAGTTTCACAGATCGGTGCACGAAAATTATGACTGACCTCTTAGTGGGAGATGAAAACCATGTAAGAACATATTTTGATCAACTAAATATTCTGGCTATTCAAAGACCAAACGTTACATATCCGTTAAAGCCCAAAAAACAAAAGAACCCCCAAAAAATGAATAAAGTGATGCAAGATTATTTGGAGGGTATCTTTCACAATATGACAGCGCTTTGTTTGGGTTGTTCTAAATTTGGACGAGTTTATTACGCGTATGGAGGTGGAAATATCGATTTCAAGATCCTGAGGGGTGCAAAAACAATACTGTACGAAACGAGAGCGGGAATCGGAAATGTAATAGGTAACTTAAATCAATTGTTGAAATTATGCGCTGGAGCCTATCTTGATAAGAGAGAAACTATAGTCTGCATATGTGTGTCATTTAGTCCGACGACACGTCTACTCCAAGATTGGATTTATGTCGAGTATGATGATAGAGGCAAGCTACTGAAAATTTTTGCCCACAAAAAGCATGACATAGAAAAGTTGAAATTGAATTTATACGATATATCCATTAAATGAATACGTAAAGTTTGGACTTACGGTATAAGTTATAACATGGGAAGTATATCTGACACGATGTACCTATCAGTTTTGGCCAATTTCTATTCGTGAAAATGAACAACAATTTCGGTCTGGGGAAGGGGTAATTTTTTGTATGGGATTGATCCTGAACGCACCTGTGTACATTTCTAAAAATAACAGAAAGAAGAATCACGGAGTTAAACTACCATTATACCAATTTTATTTTTGAGCCTGTGTCCATTTGAAAAGTTTGTTGACCATGCTGAAAAGAAGTTCATTGGCTACACCAAGACTTTCGAGTCTGACCGTTCATGCGTCTTCAAAAAATCATGGATTTATTACTGAAATGTCTAAAATATCGATTCTGGAAAAGAAAAAAAATAGAAAAGACAGAGATGGAGTGGAAGAGGGAATTTAGAAAAACTCCTAAATTTCTCCAAAGCGTTTAAAAAATACTGAAACAAGCATGGTCTTTGGTCTTTTACGTTTCTCATCACCTCATCTCTCAAAAAACTGACTTTCTACCTCCCTCCAGGTGAAAACTGTCAGAGAATCACCTCCTCAAGAATTGTAAATCTAAACTTTCAGGGTCTTAGCCTAAACGCATCCTCTTGATGCAGTGAGTGATTTCACCATGCACAATATGATTTGACTTGTGCAACACTTTAGCGTTTGAAGAAGAGGGCAACGACAGTTCAAGTTCGAAGGAAGAAACAATATTCCGAACGCGAGCGAATTATACAAGAAGTGAAGGGCGCTTGAGGAACGATTAATAAATCGGGGGTAAGACAGAATATTTTCAAATATATTTGCAAGCATCTATAAGATTTCAATCGATAGTGTCATTTTAGCGGATGGATTATTCCAAATTCATTATAACGATTCGAAACTCCTCTTTTTTAAGCTCAATAACGAAGATATTACGTATTTGAGGGTAGCTTATAAGCCTATTTTTCTTTCCAATTTTTCGTATAACTACTTGCCAAATGTCGAGTGGCACAAAAAGGAGCAAGTAAATTCAAATTTAAAACTGCAATAGGGCGAGCGAGCAAGATTCATCTTTGATTTTTTGTTCGCAAAACCTATTCGTCAAGAAATTTAATTAAAGAAGAACTCAGGGACAGGGAATAGAATATCAATACAGTGGATAAGTAGATTGTTATTACTCGTTTCGTTTTCGAGAAGAATACGATGAGAGTGATTGAGAAAAATTGGATATCTAAAAATCAAAGAAATAGAAAATGAATGATACGCAGCTAATTCTAAATTTCTCAATATCAGAAGATCAACCTCGGAAAAGGATTATTTTGACGAGGAACAAGGAAACTGCTCTAAGGAAGAGTCATTAAGAAATGTTTTACCGGGCACACTTTTCGGGAAAATTTCAGAATATTTTCTGCACAATCCCACAGTATATGAGGTCTGGGACCCGAAGAAACTCAGTTTTTCAGCAACATTGATAAGTGGTGGACTTCAAATATTTCCGACCATCAAAATGTAGAGAAATAGAGAAAATATATTACAGAAAATTAACGAAAATATTATACAAAATTGACACAGAAAATTTGTGACTTCGCCTGACAAAAAACGATGGAAAAATGACAGAAATTTTGATCTGGAGACTGGAATGATTTTCAAGATTCTAATACGAAATCGATAATGAAATTCACTGACATTCATTGTACTTCGTGCTGCTATAAAATGTCGGTGCAATTTATAGAGATAGCATTACTTTTGAAAGTAATGGTAAATCAAAATACTTCCGACAAAATTATCTCGTTTATTTTTGAGTCTAAGACTTATACATTCAAGTCTCGCAAAAAACCTACATCCTGCAGAAGGAATCTCTAACTTGGAAACTAGTCTACCTTGATTATTACCTAGGTTAGTGGTGACAGATCTCTTTTCTTCTTCACACATCGAGATGTCTCTTATTGTCATAGGAAAAATAGGAAGTAATTCTTTCACAATTCATCGTCCACGGAGAAAAAACTATAGTAAATTTGACTAAGAACATAGTAAAGCCGGTCCAGTCACGATTTTTTAGTAAAAACAACTGAGCAATTTCAGTAATATTTAGTTTTATTCACTACTTTTTCTCGTAAGTATAACTATATTTTTTAGTCTTTATAACCATAATCTTCGACTGGACCACCGGCTTTACTATGTTTTTAGTTAAAAGTACCACCAAAATTTTTCTCAGTGTCGAAGTAGATGGGCCGCTTTAAACAATCAAAATAATTGTTCAGGTTCTTCATAAATTTTTTTTTCAATCCCAATTAAATCAAATTCATGTTCATCATTTTAATGACTTCGTGGTTGCTGAAACATCAAAATTTTAATCATAAACTCGATTTAAAAGAAAAAACAAAGAAAAAAGATGAAGAAAATTGACGAATATTTTGGTTGTAGCTCTGATATGGCCTATCGTGAAATTTTTAATTTCTTGTACGAAATTTCTTACGTTCAGACTTCATAATTAGTATGTTGAAGAACTATAATATGTACTAAAATATGATTCGTTAACAAAGTAAACACGAACATAGATGAAGAATTTTCGAGATTTGATAAATTTTGAAAAATCATGACATTTTGAACGAAAGATGAAAAATCCTGGGACTACGCTGAATGCTAGGAAAAAAGCTTGAATGATACGAAAAAAAAACGATAAAACAATAAATGTTCTACTCCTCAACCTATTTTTCATCTTCAGAATTATGGTATCCTCATAAATTTTCTTGAACAAGTTCTGATTCAATATTTTTTCAACTTCCATTATTTTTGATTAAATAAATGTCTTTCTTACCGAAGTTTTCAATAAATTTTTTTCCGAATTCATTGACTGCGTTAAACCGCTGAAATAACCATGATTGTTTTGATTTACGACGACGAGCACCCATTCAAAGACGACGTGTATTTGTCATATTATACCCCCGAAGATAAAATTTCTACGAGACACCCTTCGAACATGGATCTGATAATTTTCATATTACCAGATAGAGTACAAAATAGCATTACACGACAACCGACTTACGCCTCGTTGATAAAATTTCGGTATTCTACGTCATAACTTATCTTCGAGCATTCATTCGTGCGAACAATAGGTATACTACTTAGCGTACATATTGAATGAAAGCCCTGAGCTGAATGAATTGAGGCGCTCGACAACTACTCCTGTGACATAAACCGTGATAAATGATCCACTAACAATGTAAAGTATATTTCTCCGCGTATCTAGTTAATCAAAGACATCGGTATAAGAAGCTTTACGCATAAAACGGTTCAAAATTATTTCACCATAAATAGGAAAGCAACACGTAGAGTGGAGTGAAATATATCGCGATGACAATTCATCATTAACACGTGCGAGACTCTACACGGGACAATTTTAATCATACAACAAAGACGTTCGAACGGATTCCGAACGGTACTTCCTTTCAGGACGAAAATACGTAATGAAATTTTAAGAACAACACATCGTCTGCCTACATTTCACGCCTTCTTCATTCGACGTCGATCATACACATACAGTCGTCCTTATTGAGTATCCTGGCTCTTGTGGAAGAGACGGCGCGGCGTACCGGCCGCACGACGTTGCTATTTCGTCTCGCTAAATCGGATGTCCAGTTCTCGTTGTAATGCAAATGAACTGACCACGAACAATAGAGCGGTTCTGGTTATAGTGTGCTCTACTACGTAAAGGGTTAAAATCAACCCTAAGATGACGACGCCGTCACCGCGCGTACCTTCACAATGAAGAGAAAGATATCGTGCAGCAATGCATCTCGAAACTCGCATCTCATACTCGCAAGTTCACACGACCAACATCCGTGGTCCATCTGGTCCATATTGAGATGCGGGAAATGACGAGAAGATGTAACAACCCTTCTTTCTTCCTTCCAGATGTTTTTTACGCATTTCCAAAACACGTTTTCAGTATACATTTTCGTACTCACATTTCGTTTTAATTACGTAGCCGAACAGGTCGCAATGTGTATCGTCCGAAAACCTGATTTAAAAATAGGAAACATAACAAAATTCGAAGAGTTGAAGGGCGATTGTTAACTTATAATTGAAGATCGCTTGATACAACCGGAGAATAGAAATAATATTGCACAATCAATTTTTCACCAAACCTCTGGTCGTGGACACTCGTACGCGATGATACTGTGTCGTAAAAATCACTTTCGGATCTGTTGATCGTTTCAAAAATCAAGTTCTTTTAAATCAGCGAGTATTTGCTCTACAAAGAGATACAAGGCACCTTAAAGGAAAAGTAGGATCAGGTTTACTATGTGGCAGTACACTTTCTGAGAAATTTTTCAAAAGTGACAAATGTGCGAACATATAAATCAGATCCAATTTGGCATGGCGGCGAGTCGACTCTGCGCAAGACTCATATCAGCACTTGAGTGACTATTTTTTTTATTTTAGGAAACTTCATAGATTACGATATTTGGAAAAATCGTAATCCTTTACCCAGTCTCGTTCTGGCCCGGTCGGGTCGCCGTTGTTCCCGGCCACAAAAGGCCCGTGAAGGTTTGCATGGAGCCCGTAGAAAAATTGTTGAAAGTTTGACCATGTGATTTTTCGGGGGCGGATGACCAGCCGGCCACCGGCCTAAAAAATGTGAGTCAGCACGACACTTCCTTCACCTCTAAAATTTAAGCTCAAAACTTATCCAAAGTTCCTTTTTCTGAGTACGAACCTTAACGCGGGGCCCCTCGACAGCGAATGTTGAACATGAATTCTGTTTTTGGTGACTGATTCTACCATTTCCAAAACGCAAAAAACATTGTAAAAATATAGGCCTTCTTTGAGTGCAACGTTGACGACGATCTCTGCGAATGTAGAAGATCGGACGCGTAAGTGAAAATTAAAAATATGACACGCTTGGACTACAAGAAACATACTGCAAAACGCCAATGAACAGGAAATAGCTTCGATGCATCAGAAATAAAAAGTAAAAATATCGAAACCAAGATGATAATAACGGGGGATCTCAATAGACATAGAAGTGAATGCGGATAAGATAAAACAGATGAAAATTGGGAATGGGCAACAAACCATAGGCTTAATTCGTCAACGACGCCAAGCTATACCGCACTCCTTCACTAGCGGACGCTGGAAACGTATATACAACCCAGATCTGATTTTCGACTCCGAGTCAATAACATAAATGAGCAAAAAAAGTAGGCTAAACCCAACCCCATAATCGCAACATAGATCAATCGTGCCCACTGTAAACGGTGAAATTTTACAAACACAATCCACTGAGAGGAACCGCTTTAACTTTAGGAAAGCCAACCGGAGAAAATTCAGAACCTCACGAATGAAGCGCTGAGAAAAATTAAACCATCAGTGGAGAACTACGACGCATTCACTAGAATTATCCATGAACGCGCAAAAAGTTCGTACCAAGAGCATATAGGAAGCAGTACATCCCTGGGCTTGTTGGGAACACAAATGCCAATGCTCCAAGAGTACCTCCAAAGCTATGAGTCATCCCCATTTAGAGATGAAACCGCAGAGCTCGCGAATCAAGAAATTAAAAAGATCGAAGACCAAAAACAGGAAAAATGGATGGAGTTAATTGAATCCCTGGATATGAAATGAAGCAGAATCAAGGCGTGGAGACTACTGACAAACCTGAATGACAAAAAGGTAAACAAGGCCGGAATTGCAGATGTTTCAGCAAACAACATTGCCAGAGAACTGATAGGAAATGGGAAACCTAAAATTGGGAGTTATGAAAAGGAAAAACGATTAAACCATCTGGAAAATAATACCAATCACCGCAGAAAAAATACGGGAGGTTACCAAGGTAAGGGAAGCTCCAGGATTGGACGGTGTAACGACCGAGGAAGTAAAACAGCTATCACTTGAGACTTGGAAGGGGGTTAAGGAATGCTTTAATCATATAATAGGAAAGGAAAAAGTACCAAACCGTAAATTGTAGCCATTATGAAACCAGTAATCTTGAGCAAGCCACACGCCAATCTCATTGCTCAACCACATGATGAAAGTGTTTGAAAGAATAATATCAAACTTTCAAATGAAATCTTGCCTAAATTCACAATTTATTTTATTTATTACGACGTTTCGAACGAGTCACTGTTCTTTGTCGAATGAAAAAACGAACTGATTTTATTTGAAAGATTAGGAGAAAAATATATTAAAATTAAGACTTTTGGAACTAACATATTCCTTTTAAAAAAGACCTAGTAAAATATCGCATTGAATTACACTACTGAACAGCTATCCTGTTACACAGATTCTATTACGTGATTCTTAGATACTTTTCAACGCTGAACACGAATCCGTTGTCCGTTTTTTCCTAGCACGTCACAATTTTCAGTAATCACGATAAATATTCACTTAATCATAACAAATATTCTCGTCTACTTGCCGCGCGCTATCGCGGAACGCAACGAATGTTTTCGATAGCAACGCTGCTGTCGTCGATGTGTTTCGCGACGACGCGCGGCAAGTAAACGAGAACTTTAATCGTGATTACTAAAAATTGTGACGTGCTAGCAAAAAACGGACAACGGATTCGTGTTCAGCGTTGAAAAGTATCTAAGAATCACGTAATAGAATCTTTGTAACAGGATAGCTGTTCAGTAGTGTTATCGAAGCAAAAAGAGGGAAATGTCTATGAGGAAATAAAGATACGAGTGAAATCGAGGTGGACGTGGTGGAAAACACTGAACAGAGTGAAAAAACAAAGAAAAACCTACACAAATGGGGACTAAGCGATCACCTATAATATTGCGAGTGCAGGAGTTGCAGAACCAAGAGCATTTTTTTAAATGCCCGCTGAATAAAACTGAAGATCGACGACCTGTGGAATAGTAGATTATCTGACGAAGCCAAAGAATTGGTGGACCTTTGGAAGCGAAAAATGTAGCAATAAATAAATATGTTGGGTTTTCCTAAATCTTAATTATTTAAGATGAAGGATTATATGGATGAAATGAAGTAGGTAAGACGGAGGTTGGAGTGTGAGGGAGATGGTGTCTGAATTGTTTTTGAGAGCTTAGAGGAGGGTTCCTAAATCTTCTTTCATGTAAAGTTTAGCTTTTCGAGAAATTTAATCCAACCCATAGAAATAGCAGCCTAAAGTTGAGTCCTTTACCCACCATGACGATGTTTTTCAAAGTTTTTGAGACGTTATCTACTTTTCAAAATCAGACATGTTTCGCGATCGACCAAAGTGAATATCAGTAGTAAGACACAACCTGACTCTGTTTTTGAACTTATATTTTCACAATTTTTCCAAAAGGTTGGCAATAGAGCAAGAATATCTTGGCGACCGACGGTTTGAGGAACACAGCTCCATGGGACTCGGCACTGAAAATTACGACAAGAAACCTGCGTTTCACGGGGATATGATCTGAAAATTTTTGTCGTTCGCCAGCCACTTGAGGAATTTTCTTGAGAGAATGTGCCAATTTAAACTATCCCATTTTGTGAATTTTGATACTCTCTAAACCATTCACGGTTATAAATCACTACCAACGAGCACTTCTTTAGAAGAGTTGATTCATGAAATTCTACCCCACTCTGCCGAAGGAAAACGTTTTCTCTCCGTCGGTTTAAAATACCATTAACAATCTTTCTAAACGATCTTACAAATGCATACTTGTTCTGCAAAGTTTCAAATGAATAAAATTGCAATTTTACGAAAGTTGGAAGAGTCAGGGGAAAAAACATAATATTATCCCGGTGCCCAACGATCTGAGCACAGCTTCTTTTTTGAATTTTATGGAGCGTGTTCATTTGGAGGAAAAAAAACATGAACGGTATGAGGCTGTATCTTTTCAAACGCGATATTTACGTGGTCGATTCTTCTCCTTCAGTTGACACGCTTTTATTTTTTTATATATCTGTGAAACTTATACCCATATTTTTTTTTTCTTTCTTTTCAAGCCTCGTTGACAGCACAGTATACTTCTTTGTGGAATCTCAGCTTTCTCAACATAGATAAAGTATGATCGAATGCATGAGATTATAATACACAGGTTTATTTGCCAACAAAAACATTAATCAAGGTTTCTTTCATAACATCTCTGATGAAAAGTAAAGTTCTCTAAGCTGTCCTTAGAATCCGAAGACACATTAAAAAATCAGAGAGGAAAATATCGAAAATTTTTAGAAGTTCGTACTTCAGTGGTTCCGATACTGTTAGTGAACTTATGCCAGTGAAGTAATTTTCTCTTCTAAATTCAATTTGGCGGGGCTAGTGTCTTTCCCTCTCATGAGCATTTGACCTAGCAGTTAAATAAGTATCTCGGATGACAATAAGGGCAATTTACGGGTGGAGAAACATAGCCCAGTGACTACGTATATTTTAATTTAGTCAATCTAATGTACGATCAATAAATTGGCTGAGTGAAGACGTTTCAGGCGTATCATTGAGGAGCCTACTTCTTGAGATCTTTTCTTCAAGTGTTGCCATCAGAGTGAATGTAGTCGTTACGAGAGTACGGATAGGCATTTATCACTGCTCGTAGGATAATGTTTTGTCGCCGCTGGATAATGGTGTGATCTGAGCGTGCAATGCAGCCAGCCCCAAGGGGGATCCCGTAAGTCCAGATGGGTTTAATTAATTCGCAAGATGCATCCAGTTCAGTCTGTCTTCACATTAATCAGTACAAGTACCGTGCTTTGATTTTTATCTGTTTTGCTTTCATTTTCTCATGTTGTTTCCAGATTATTTTGGAATTCAAAAGCATACCAACGTATTTAACCGAGTCCGTATGAGCTATATAGGTTTAGCATTGAGGAATACACAGTCTTGGGCTGTTGGCTGTTCAAGTTTTGTAATGTATTTAGCCCAATTTTCCAGTTTCTGGTCCATTTATGCTGGCCTAGTCTGGAGTTCTTAGGTAGCTTCCTCCTGGCTTATGTCTACAGCTCGGATGGCAGTGTTGTCCGCAAATGTGGCCATTTCTGTGGGTAGATCTTTAGTGTATGACAGGTAGCGAAGCGGGCCTAGGACGCTACCCTGGAGTACACCAGCTTGCACCGGCCCTGAAGCTTTTACAAGGTAGGATTGTAGTACCTGGCATGTATTCCCTGGAAGAAGCCGGCTAAGCTTTCAAGTCAGGCCTTCCTGCCATACTTCGCCGAATTTCAAGAATACTATGAGTACTCACTTTCTCCAACGGCTTCTGCCACTCAATATACTTGGTCGATTGTGGATTGTTTTGGTCTGAACCCGAACTGGTGAAGTGGTAATGTATCAGCAAAAAAACGCGAGTATAAAAATACCCCCGTCGAGACAATTAGTGATAACAAATAACTATGAAGAAAAGAAAAGTGGATACACAAACGACTGCCAAGAAACTATCTCGTATATTTCAGCACACAATCGGAAAAACGAGCGGCCATAATCACATAGACCAGGGAAGATCACTGGAAATTTCTAATTAAAGATGCTCTCCATCCTGTTTCTCCTCGAACAGTCACCAATTTCCTTCAATAGTATAGTCAGGATTCGAAACTAATCCCAATTGAATTATACATGAACGAGATGTCAAAAAGAAACTCACTGGGAAGGCGGAAGGTGTGAAATTCTTTCCATCCATCTCCAAGCTCAGCTTCTTTCTCATAATAAACTAGGGAAAAAAGATAGGTCCTCGCGTTGTGATAGAAAAAAATTGAAAAAATTTGCCTCAAGCCTACGCTTAGTATTCGATACTACTGACAAGATAGCACGAAACAGATCGGTAGTACGCGAGATGAGCTATTTTTCAGGTTTTTTTTTCTTTTTTTCATTAAGATGTCTACTGTCTAGACGCATTTCAGTACACCATTTCAGTACACCCAATATAAGGAATGATCGAGCAATTTTTCGAACCGCCTAAAGTCTGGTCGTAATTTTCGTACCCGCGGTACAATAATGAATCGCTTCGAGCCGTTTCAAGAAAAGATAAGAAAGAGAACAATGTTACCGCGATTTTTTATACTTTATGGGAAGAACGTAAAACACCAACATCGTCGTTACTTTTATTGGTGTCGAGCCAAAATTAGAAAATTGTTCGAGGTCCTATATAGACCAAATTCAAGCACGCACATGTGTTGGTAATATACGAAAAAGCGATAAAGAAAAAGGGTGTATTTTCATCGAACACCTTTGATTTCAGTTTATTTTCATACGGGATGTCGTGAAACAGTGTGCACCGGGTTGTACAAAAAAATTTGCGCGGGCGAGGACGTTGACGAGAGAACGAGAAAAAGACGTCAAAAACTGGTGTGCTCAAATTCAAAGGAAACCGCAATAGCTAAAACCTATCAGCGAAAGGTGACATCTTACCCATCTTCATCTGTAACAAGTTTTATCTTCCGTCGATTACGTAATTCGAGGGGAAATCAAGTTCCTTTAACGAGCGTATGATCTAGAATTGCGATATAAATCGTTCCGTATATTTTCGGTCAAAAGCAGCTGTGCACAGTTGTCAGATACACCAACTTATTATACTCTTATTAAGCGTAATATGCTACATCTACCGAAAATCATTTTTCTTCTACAATTTATAGCGTGACACTGAAAATATTGCAGAGATGAAGCCGATCTTTCCTAGTAACGGGTAGAGCGGTGGAAGAGGAGGCGCCGAAACGAATAATTGAAAACAGTTTTTAGTAGTAGTTTCGAATGATTGATACGATATAATACAACAATTATCAAGTACAAAGTCGAGATATGTAATCTTGGTCAACTGGTTTTGGGAAAAGCTTAAATTTTTGCCGTCAACCACAGATGATCTTATATAGGATGCAAGCAGAAATACTCGTCCTTTGGACGGGACAAGCTTGTAATTTCCTGAAGTTTGACGATCTTCCTTTACTTCTCCAACTACTTATTCTCAACTGCTACACCATCCATTCTCTGATCTCTGTCCTTGCTTGAGATGCCCTCTCTTAATTTATTCTCAAAGTATATCCTCTATGTTTTCTGATTGCTACCATACTATGAGAAACTTTTTCAATTCATTGGATTTTTAAAAATCAAACATTTTCATACCCACATACGTATATATTCTCATTTGACTTGTAACCTGACTGCCTGCATTGTGACACAGAACTATATTTTATGAAACAATCGTCAACTGTAAACTTATTCATAATCTTCAACACCCGACTTATCCCCGTGACACCCAACTCCACAAAAATAAATTTATCTGCAGAAGATCACATCCCTTTGATACTAAGCAGTAACCAACCCCTTAAAACTTTTCTACCCATCCGACTCTCCTCTCTTCCATCAGTACGCAACCTACAAACTCGACGAATTTATCATCTGTTCTTGCTTCATAATAAACCATACAACTCTTTTCTGTCCGTCAATGTAATTCGCTTTTGAAGTAAATCAAGCCTTCGGCGCGTAACGATCTAGTCTGACTCTCAACCTTTGGGTGAAGCTGGTAACCGGTCTCCTCTCAAGTGCCGCTTTCCAACTTTCGCTGCCAATTTTCTTGAATCCACAGTTCCATTCACTCAGCTTTCTCCTCCTTTTTTTCTTGAATCTGAACCATTCAAACACCTCAAATCTAATCATCTACCCCCTCTATCATGTCATCTACTTCCCTGAAGCTAACTTTTCCCTCAGATATCCGACTCGATCTAGCAGATGTCCTCAAAACTCACAACACTATATACTGACAACTCGTTAGAAACTTTATCTTTAACCAATTTTTCGACCTACCAGCTCGTCTTTACCGACGAATCTTGGATCTGAAGCCAAAACAGGATACGCGTACTCCGCTATGATCCCCGATTAGTAAACGAGATCATTACTAGAGATTGGAAAGATGGATCGAAAAATGGAAAACGACGTCGTTTTCGCGTTCAAAATACTTCTGAAATAGTGTAATTTTTTTGAAATGCCAGCAGAGCACGACCAAAAAATTGTCACGCCGTGTTAGATCAAGTTTTATATGTATATGCTAGGCCTATAATGAAGGCGAAACCTACTATAGCAGCCGAGTATGAAATCAATGTTTCGACACAATCGCGAGATGGAAGTATCGATATAATCGAGATTGATATTTTACTAATTGTATTTATTTGCAAACGCTTGATTCGATGTTTTTTTAATGGAGTGGAAAAATTTACTCAAACTTTTAATAACTGAGATCTAAATTCATAGCAATTAAGCTATTCAATTTCCTAGCAAAGCTGCTTTGAAAATTCCAACGGACGACGAATGACTCATTCTACTAACCCAAATACAAAGAGACCATAAATCGATAGCAACGCTATCGGTGGTCTATTTGTACTCCCAAAAACTCTCGAAATACGGTCACGATATCACGATTGGAAGTGCGACCACCCACGTAAGTACTGAGGTATAGTACAGATGATACAGATTGGTAAGCACACCAATACGAAGCTTATTCGTTCAAAAAACCGGTTCTTCTCCTTTATAGTATATAGATACTTTTAGTCGAAGACAAAGGAAGAAATTATTTCAATATCGTCGGCTTGGGAACGCGCGCCGCGCCGACCCTTAAAAAGACGATCATTTTATAAAAACAAAAAAAAAACACCCACTCGAAGTTGGGTGAGACCTCCCTCCTTCTCCTTCTTCTTCCAACATCAAAGTAAACGATTGATAAGACAAAATATAAACTCGGATAAAACTATTTGTAGTACATATTTCGGTTATTTCGGAAAAATAATGGGGAACGATGTAAGTCTATAGATGAAATAAGAAGAGATGTAGTCCTGCCACTCGCAGAGAGAGATGACAGTAGCCAAAAATGTTTCGTCGTACAGCAATCTTAGTAAACCACCAAAAAAAAAAAAAGAAAGGTAATTAAACGATAAGATGAAGGAACTCAACCTCGTTGTCGATCCATATAGAGCGAACATGCAACTCTATGAAAAGCAGGAAAGAACAAGACGTAGTCCAGTCGACTCCCTGGGCGAGAGGCAGAGATACGTTTTTTCCTCCCTATACTTACAAGGTACATGAACGTAATCTTTTTGAGAACTTGCATTTGGCTTACGAAAGGTTTACAACGTCCTCAGACAAAGAATGTGTGAGAAGAAAGGACGTAAAGTTGAAACGAGAGGAAAGCTGTTCGGTCTGTTTAAAAAATACGTATCTCGACTACGTATTATCGATAGGAAAGGGAGAAAACCCGTATACACAATCTTGAAAAGCGTTTATACTTCAGAAAATTAAACAAGGTCTTTACAACGTGAAAATTCTCTCTATACGCTGTACTAAAATTACGTAGCTCACGCGTTCAAACTATCTATGCTAGCACGTTTCCTCTTCCTACATTTAAGCTGGAAACGACAAAATTTACGCTCATATATGTATTCGACGAACGAGCAAAACATACACATGAACAGGTAGATAAATTCGTTACAAAAATATTTACCCGGGTTTAAAGAATTGCTTGAAAGACGTGACGAGAGAAAAAAAAAGAGAAGGGGAAAAAATTAACTTATCTCAAAAATAACGTAATTTTAGCGATTCGATGGGTGAGATAATTTACTTCTCGCGGTTTCGTCGGACGAATTCAGCTTCACAACAGAAAAAGGCAACAGAGAGTGGTTAGTCGAGAGACGACGCGACGACTCGAACAAGTTTCGCCACTGCGAAAACAATAGACGCAAGATGAAAAGGGTGGCTGGCCAGTCTCAGGATCTGGACCAGCATCTCGCATTCTCATGTAGCGATCCTGTCGTAACTCTTGCATACGCTTCCGAGAATATTCTCACACAGATGCTTATACAATTATGCGTTTGAACTTTCGGGTCACGATACAGAGTAGCCAGAATACAATATTATTATTGTAAATACGAGTTTCGTCATTTCGGACAATCGCAATTACGCGATGTATGTTGAAGAGAGAAGGATGCTGACCAGCTATCGTACGAGATGATGTGAAAGATAGGTCATTTTCGGCGTGTAACCTCTCGGACGATTCGCATTGACGATGATTTACACACAGAACAACTTTTTCAATATTTTTTTCTCTCTTTGTTTTCACACCACACCGAAGGGAAAAACACGACAGAGTTTGTATTCCACCACTACGTAATCTATACGTGTATACGTCATTATAAAAATATCTCGCAAATGAAAATAGGGATTGAACCGTGAAAATTTCGGTTGGAGAGGAGAAAAAAAAATATATATTACGCTTTATGATCCGTATGTAAAAAATACGATACACCATTATAGATTGAAAAGAAATTTATAACGTAAACGTAATATTTGTTTTCCCTGGACTAGAGTATATTAATTTTGTTTAAATCGGTTTTGTTGGATATCAGTTTACAAAATACGATATTGTTTGGCTGAAAATGAAGTACGACTCGCGA
The DNA here is from genome assembly GCA_035079385.1 of Aspidiotus rigidus. NCBI lineage: Eukaryota > Metazoa > Arthropoda > Insecta > Hemiptera > Diaspididae > Aspidiotus > Aspidiotus rigidus. The sequence continues at coordinate 865,788 of JAVHKY010000044.1, read as the reverse complement.
GAGAGGAACAAACAAAAAAAAAAGAAAGATTTGCAACGCAGCCATTGTGAGTCCGAAAATATTTTAACTAACAACAGGTCCAGTACCTATGTGAGAAGTTTTTTCCATCTCCTGAAGCGGATTTCAAATTGAAACGTACGGGACTGTTGGGACACTGATCGAATGTGAACCAGAAACGGACGATTATTTATCGTGCGACTTGATATAGTATAATTCTAAAAGACAGAATGAAATAAACGAAGCTGAATATATAAAATGTTTTTTTAAACAGTGAAAAGAAGCTCGAATGTTACGCACACGACATCGAAATAAAGCTCTTGTTCACAATTGTGAAGTTATTTCAATAATTGGATTTTTTCGTTACAGTGACCGAGTCACAAAGTAGCGAAATGAACATCCGCTAGATAGACAAATCATTTGAAATAAAGAAGCAAAAATATATATTCGTAGATTCATTCTTTCAATCTACACCCTCCCTCCTTCCAATACTGTAAGGTCTTCGCGTACTTTCATTCATCATTTTCTTTCTTTTATTTCCCACAATCATATCAACGTACAGATGTACTAGGAACTGGAGCATATTTTACAATATCAAGTTTTTTACGTTATACATATTTGTACTTTGTAAATGACTTCAAGAAAGATCTGGCTGTGCGATCAATTAACTCAAAAATTTCACAAAACAATGTATTTATGAAAGATTAAAGCAAATTAAATTAGTCTATTATTTTTTTGCAGGAAAAAGGTGGCAATTTGTGAGATATTTATTTAGTGCTGTATTGTGTTAATGTAGGTCATACGATTCTCCAAGTTACGACTCGACATATATACTCCAAACAGTAAATAAATAGAAATACAATACAGAAGCCGCTGTCGCGAGCGCTTTCGGTTTAAAAACCATTATCCAGCGAAGAAAGAAAGCAACTGGCCAAAATATGATCGACAACAAGAATACCTGTGGAATCAGGATTGAACTAGCGTGCCACCACGACGTGAATCATATTCATAAACTAGTTCAGCCAACTTGTCGCGAATGTACCTGTTGAGTACAGTTACGTTATCGCTATTTAGGTGGCGAATTATTTTTTTTCGAGCGCGATCCTTTTGAAGATGACTTCTTCTGTGGAAGAGGGTTTCTTACCACCCCCTGAAACTATGACCACTGGTGATTGACCGGTCCACAAAGGCCAATTCTATCAAACTTCTTTCTTCCCAAGCCTACCTGTGTTCGGCCACTCTGATTTCATGTTGGCGTCTGGTCCCACCCATATAAATTCTACAAGCTATCCTGTACACCCCATTCTTTTTCATCGCCGAAACAAGGTCATCCAATCTGACAAATGAGCCTTTTACTGTTGTGGGGTTGTAGAACACAGAGCGAAAGCCGAAGGGGCGAAGAACACGGTCCAACTACGAAAGAAACTTTCCCCGACAGAAGAGTTTAACCCAAGGCTTTCTACTATCGCGACCTAATCGCGAGGAAAGGAGGGAGTGAAATCAAGGTATTTCCGCGTAATCTTCTTACGGACCATGTGGTCGATGTCCAAGTTGACCTCATTCACTTGGTAAGTAGGTAGTTCTTTCTGGAAGGCCGACTAAGTTACCGAAAGCAGCTATTCTGTAAGCAACAAGACAGAATGACGAGTCGTGGACAACAATATCGGTCGAAGTATCTTTTCCATACATTGCAAACTGATTGACCCATCTCTTTCGGAGGGAAGAACCTTCAACTTCTACAGTAAGTGGGACCAGTCGCCAACTCAAAATCAGTGGCCGAACACAGGAAGGCGTGGGAAAAAAAAACTTGAGAGAATCGGCTTTACTTAGTCACCAGTAGTCACAGTCTCAGGGAGGGGTGGGTCAGAAACTCTCTTCCTTAAAAAAAAAAAAACATCTACAAAACGATCGCGCTCGAAAATATTGAAATAATTCGCCACCTTAAGAGCAATAATGTAAGTACATTCCCGACAAAAGGTTGGTTGAACTGATTTAGGACACCGTGATGACTCGCTAGTTGAATTCTGATTTCGCTGATGTTCTTGTTGTCTGTCGACCATAATTTATGACCAGTCGCTTTCGTTCTTCCCTTGGTGATGGTTTTTAAACCGAAAGCGCTCGCGACTCATCTTATTATTTTTGCGGCTTCTGTTTTTTATTTGTTTACTCTTGGGAGTATTCTTTCGGTTGCGTTAATCATGTACTTGACCGCTCTCTCTTTCTAATAATATGCAAGTGAAGAAATGCTTTGGATGCCTCGGTTTCAAGCACTCTATATATAATCCTTTCTAATAATGACAAAAATGACTATGAATCTACATGGGACACAAAACTTACCGCATTTGTTGAGGCTCTTGACTGTGGTACAACTGCAGATAAATATCTTGCACTCGATGAAAATTTGTGTACCCACGACGATGATATCGAAAGTTCTTCCATTTTTGCACAAAATAATTCTGCGGTGATGGACGATGAAGATAGTGAGAAGAGAGGAGTAGAATCTAAAGAAAAAATATCAATTAGAAGTCTGTAAAAAATCTTGGAGCCCGTAAAACATATTCAAATAAACAGTTCTTCTACAATATAATTAAGAATGACGTACTCTTTGAGTGGAGAGTGTAGAACTTCATTGGAGTAACCGTCAAGCAACTCTATTCAACTATTCTTTAGTAAATTGTATAAATTTTCATTATAGATACATAGATAATTAGGTACAGTTTTTTTTTTTTTTTTTTTCAATTCTGTAAATATTGGGCACCTTTAAATACCAAACGAACTTCAGAAGATTGTAAGTGTCCACTGATTTCACTCGAAAATCACAAAACTTGACATTGAACGAGCAATTCCAATCAGATAAATCAAATTTTCAATTGCGCGAATTTGAAAAAAATTTTCTCGCTTCCTTTCGTTTTTCCACATTCCTGCAACCCAATCTCTAGAGGAAGATTATGATATTATCTAAAAATGTATAGAATCTTTACAGAGAAGGGAACCCAGATGGAGAGTGACGCTTCTTCCACAGAGGTACAAAATCGCAAATCTCACATCTTTTTTTAACGCACATTTTTTCCGCAAAGCTGCTCCAACATTCCTAACAAATTCTACGCGCCTGATTTTATTCAAGAAAAAACAATCTGACGGACTTCGCCTATTCTCCAATGAGGTCGTGACGCCACGTAAAAGACAAATATTATATCTATAATTTATATTATTTTTATTTTAAATTGTTTTATTTTTTGAGGTGGTGCCGACAACAGTCCGTGGACCAATTACTGCCGACACCACCTTTACATACTCTAACAGTAATAATAATATTACAATAATTCTACCTAAATAATAATAAATAAAAAAAACAACATACATAGGCCTACATACACATACACACACACATCACCCATCCACATGAATCATACCTCATATACACCTCACACATGTTCTGCACGTTAGTGTCCCCTTCCTATCCACTCTGCATTACCCTCCCTCGCATACTTCAGGTCATATTCACTCAACGGCCTTACTGAGTATCTCCACAAGTGTCCTTTTGAATGCATTCCTATTCAGATGGAAAACATGTATATGTCTTCGGGTTGGGAGTCATTCTGAAATCTGCGACACGTGATACTTTATGACGTCATCAATGACCTTGACCTACTTTAAGGACGTGGAAAAATTACCACCTTTAGTCCTCACTATACTAGGCCTAATACAGAACATATCAGGTTTATACTAACTAGGCCTAATAATACTAGTAGATTTGGCCTTCATTATATAGGCCTAATTACAGTATACTGGCCTCTTGTATACTAGACCAAGAAGGGGGAGAATGAGTGGAGGGAGTGAGCCCCCAAAAGCTACTTAGCCTAAAATATTGTATACTGACTATATAGGGTAATAATGAAAGTCAAACTCAATATAGCAGCCGAGTATAAAATTTACATTTCGATACATTCAATCAAGATCAACGATGTATTGATATAATCGAGATTGAGGTATCGATATAATCGACATTGATATATCTTTACATTGTATTTCTTGACGAACGCCCAAAAACACATATTTCAATATTTTTCCATGAAGTAGAGAAATTTGCTTAAACTTTTTTACATTGTTTGGTGACAGAAACAAGTTATGCAAAGCAACCAAAATGACTAATAAGATTTTTTTGATTCACACCTAATTAATTGAAGCAATTGTCACTACTTTCTTCGACGTGAAGTCATAAAATGGATTATTATTGGCGATTAATTGTTATAAATATTTAGTGCCAGAAAAAGTAATATTCAGAAAAATGGGTTCACTGTCAATCAGGAACCAGATGTTAGAATTTATAGTTTCCCAAGAAAATGAGACATAAATTTTGCAAGTTCGGAATGTATATGTGACATACAGTATCGAAAGTCTATATACAGTCATTTTCATTGCCATCTAATTACAATAATATTGAAAGAATTCTTAAAGAGTAGTAAAAGACAGACGCATTGTCTCCGTCAAGTACATGCAAAACTGTACCCCAAAATACAAGAAAATATCTATAACGGTTTCATTGTACAATTGTACATCTCCGAAATCAATGATTACAAAACACACACAACTCAAGACACGTCTCCGTCGCCCTCTTTACTTACATTCTGTTGTCTCCGAATAGCTGACAAAAACAAACCATTTTTCAACCGCCCCCAACTGTTTTTTACTACAAGTGAATTTTCTTTCAAGTAAATACGCCACACTATACACTCAAATAATTTCACACAGTGTTCATTGTCTGAAATAAATTGCGATCACCATCCCACGAATTCCCTCATTAATTTTTCCGAAAGTGAAACCTTATACCGCATTATTTAGAAGACACTCGTTTTTTGAAAAGAACGGACTAGACAGTATGTAAGAGTTATTTTCATCCGATTAAACTATAACAATTCGATAATAAAATTTTACCACACTCCCTCACCTTAGCAAATTTAATACCGAAATCTTATAGCTTGATTTTATTCTTTTCATACTCGCTGATCATTAATTTATTCACCCTTTTTTCTTGGTTCTACCCTACTATACCAGAACCGGACCGGTCCGTCCTCTTAAGAAGCACGAAAATCCACCATCTCGACAACACCAACGTGGTACAGTACACCGTAAGCCAAGACGATTTCCTACCCTCTTCCCTTTCTTTTCTCGTTAGACGTACATTTTGTCGTATCTCTATACAGGACTTAAGGAGGAGCTTCATCACAGAACCCTCACCTTTGTACGTTACCTTCGACGGGATAATCTTAGTGGTTCGTCTTTCTAACTGATCGTACGTACAGTAAAGAGTTACAAATGTCGGCTACTTAAGAGTAACATCGTCGTTGTCGCTGAATTTTTCAATTTTCTTTCGCATAACTTTTTAGAGGCCAATTTCGGAATGTAATTCACCTTCTAAGGACAGGTAAGTAATAAGGATTCTGAGAAAACAGAAAACAACTCGTACTATACCGATCAGCTAATTAACGGCTTTTCAATTGCTTTTCATTCGGCCAACCATGGACATCGTCGAGGCCGATTGTGTAAAACGGATGAAGTTTGACGACGAGAACGCGTTAAATCTCTCGCTCGCTGCTTTGGAATCACTCCCAATAACCCCTTCTTCGCAGTCAGACACACACCTGACTGAGATGAGGGAGCGCTTCCAGCAGTGGGTGATCGAGACTTATCGCGATTCGTCTAAAACTAAGACCATCACAAGAAAGAAGTACGACCGCATTATCAAAACACTGGCCGGTGAAATCAAGAACTGCGCGGAGAATTCAAAGTTTCGTTTTTGGATGAAATGTAAGAACTTTAAGCTGATAGAGGTGCAACCGCCCGCTGGCGAGAAACTATTACTGGTGCAAGATAAAAAGGTACAGATAAAATACATTGTAAATCACAGCAAATGCCATTTATAGCTCGCTTCTTTTTTTCCCCTTTCGGTTGTTTCGTTATAGTGTTGTTGCGCGTATTTCTAACGACCTATCTATGAGTAATGCGGTAATTTGTGGCTTTCGTCGTAATGCTGGATGAAGTTTTTCAAGTGCGCTGTAGTTATGTAGTTTGGTGAAGTTTTATTCGCGTACGTATGTTTTCTTGCTTTCATTTGATGTGTCACGTTCTTGATAAGTTGCCGAAAAGGTGAAATTTGTTTAGAATACTATGGTTCTCCTTTCAAACGTTTACACAACATTTCATATTGAACTTTATCTGCCATTAAATGATAATTAGTAATAATAACAAAAATAAAATATAAATAAATTGAAAAAAAATATTCTGCTAATCTCGCATTCCTGAAATGATACAAAACTCCGCACTTTTATCGAAATACCAATGTTTTTGAACCAAGGGCGTTTCGATTTTGTATCGTTTTCATAAATGCGGGATCAGCAAAACATTTTTATTTAAATTATTTACCTAATTATGTACTGCAGCATTGGAAATCGTAAGTTACTCAAATAATGACATGGAGGTGAAGTTGACTCGGGAATACTTTCATAAATGGACCATACAGGGCGTGGAAAATATTTTCTTTTTTTTTCACTTATTTTATGAGCTTTACAACTTCACAAAAGGTAATCAGATCGTTTAAGGCCGTCGCGACCAGTACAAAAGGGAAAGCTTCCCCTTCAATAGATACTAAAATACAGAAAATCTGAGCAGTTGAAAATTTTATCACTGCGCGTGAAATTTGCCTGATCAGCAAAGTAATCATGATTATCAAAATAGAAAAAGAAAAAAAAGTCACCTGTCGGCTAATTTTTCATGAAGGGGTGTAGCCGGGTAAGATGGTGAAAAGTGCCCCCAAGCGGAATAAAATTCTCAGCTTGATGCAAGATGCTCTTATAGTGAAGGCGATAAGCGATTGGACCCTGCGCTGTTTGATGAAAGTACGAAATGTGTTATACTACCCTGTCTCACAGTCAATAATCAAATTCAATCAGGAGACACGCTTGACGACCCCCAAAACCCCTTCAGGAAAGCGATTTTTTCAAAAAATTTCCGTTTTTCCTGACACACATACGGTAAAAATACCACAGTTCAAAATTAATTATTCTACGTAAAATTTCCCATCAAATAGCATGACACGTTTTCGGTCCCCCAATGCAAGATTTCTAAATTTGTCGTTTTTGATTTCAATACTTTTTGACATCTTTTAATGAATTACTCCGCAACAAAATCCTTTTACAACGCGTTGTCTGCAGAATATTGTCATTAAGGTATCATTTTTAGTAGCATAGGGGCCTCAAAGGAGAGAGGTGCTAAATTCTGCACTTTTACACATACGTAGTTTTCAATACAATTACAAGAAAAACTTGGTTAGATTCTTCATCTTATTCCTAAAATTATTGAAATCGATAAAGAGCCACATTTGTAGATTCTCAAGTCCCCCCCCCCCCCCCCCAAAAAAAAAAGGAAAAATTCAGTTTTCTCAAAATATTGGACAAAATAACACAAATACGATGAAAATATTTAAGTTCAAAATTATTCCACTTGAAATTTTCAAATAAATAGAACAACACGTTTTCGATAGAGGTTTTCAAACTTTGCTTTTTCAATTCTCAACACTTTTTGACAGAATTAACAAGATTTACAACGCGAAGTAAAGGAATTGGGATTTGCATCGACGTTTAATTAATCGAATGCTTTCCGATCCATCGGGAATGGTGGTCCATACTGGGACCCATTGCTCATCCACCCCTTTCAGTCAGTAGGGTCTATACGACGAGTGCTTACTAATATTGCATTTCCTCAAATCTGAGCGGTTAAATGAAGAATGGATTAAGTTATAATCAGAGCCCGCATACCTCGGCATTCGCCGAATCATTTTAGTGCGTCCGAAAAGTATAAAGATGATATAAAAGTACGTATTGGAGGTAGTAGAGGCTAGGGAAAAAAATTCATTTAGCCGAAAATCGCCGAAAATGGAATAAATGCCGAAAGGAGGTTTAAAGTCGAAAAAGGCGGAATATGACCATTTTGTGAGATATTGTCTAAAATTATAAAATTTCGAAAAAATTTGCTTAATTTTGCTTAAAATTCAGCAAGTTTGATGAAAAATGAACAGTTTTTTCGAAAATATTATTTTTAGTTCAAAATTGAAAAATTAAAAATTTTGAATGAAAAATTGTAAGAATTTTTATTGATGAATTTAATCCCCCCAAAAACGTTTATTTTGGTCAAAATCACGTAATTGTGGTCGTCAACTGATCGTGAATTTGTGAAAGCACGGAAAACGCACATTTTTTCATTTTTTTTTAAATGCCAAATAATGCTGAAAATACCACATTAAGTGGCGAAACTTTTTACTTTTTGTGCCGAAAAATCCGGGCTCTGGTTATAACAGCATAAATCAGATAATTAAGTTCTACGATTTAAACGTGCGATAAATTTTCAACTTTTTAACCAATTAATTGAGAATGAGACTCGCTGTAAGACCCGTGAATGGTAGTGAAATGTCTTTTTCGAATAGTTTTTTTTTTTTGATGATCACCCTGTAGGGGAAGTTCCTCTTCCTACTGAATCTCCTTCAAATGTGCCTCACTCCGAGCTTCTGCCAATTTCAACACCTTGTCTATGAGTTCCCGTTTAACATTATTTATGTTCCTATTGTTTCTCCTCTAGGCTCACTTGTCTCCGAAATTTTTTTAAAGCGTTTCGAAAAAGAGGTATTTATGTCTAATTTCCACCTTCCTCCATCACGTCGTTTATTGGCACCGCTATGTGGATGATACGCGTTGCCTTTGGAATTGTTCTTTGTCTGATTTGCAGTCTTTTTTTGTGTGTCTGAATAGTCAGTTATTACCCCCCTTTGACTTCACAGTCGAATTTGAGGGACGTTCGATAAATTTCTTGGACCTTTCCATCTCCATCGAAGGTGGCACTCACAGTTTTGGTATCTTCAGAAAGAAGACTTACAAGAATATCCCTATTCACGCCTCTTCATTTTGGCCCCTTTCTCATAAAATTGTCACCTTCAACAGCCTCATCCACCGCCTTATTTTGATCCCCTTTTCCCTCTTGCCTTCTCTAACGGCTTGGAACTTGATATTGACCGTATGGTCCGGAAGAAACTTACTTCTGAAGCTCTCAACCTCTTTCCGCCATTTGCCAGCTTCGAGGCAGAGGTTAAGATGGATTCGAAACCCTTCTCAGGAAAAATTTCCTCCCTCCTCTTACACTTCGCTGAGCTTTTCGGCTACCGGTCTGCTTTCTACAACCCTACTGTCTCCTCCAGGAGCTCTGGAGTTCTCGGTCTTCATTAAGGCTCTTCCTAATTCCTGCCATGTTACTCGATCGTATGAGTAGCTTCGGTCAACTATTTCCATTGGTGTTTCTATTGCGTTTTCGTATAATTCTCATTCTCCTTCCTCTGTGATTCAACCGCGTTCTGGTTGGTATCGGTTACTGCTTATCAATCTCTCCTCTCATATATAGGTTTATTTAGTTTCGAGTTCGTTTATTTCTGTTTACTGATGATGGCTATTGTGCCGAAAACATTCTAATGAAAATTTGTATAAATACGGACAGTTCGAGTGAAGTTCATTTCTTATGATATGCCGCAACGTAATGAACAGGATATCTCTTCAATTGGAGCAGGCAAATACCCTGTACCTAAAGTTCAGACCAAAGCTAGTTTTGTTTCCAATTAATTGATAATTGGTATGCCATTGTGAGGAAAATATCAAAATTCATATTTCGATCAATTACACTTTTATAATTTTCCGTAATACAAATTAATAAGTCTCGTCCATCGCTAAGTCGACACTATGGAATTTCCAGATCTTTCTTTGTCACTTCATTCGCTTGTCTTTCTCTCTCGATCATGATATTTTACTCGCGCCTACTTTCTTATATACGTAATTCCTCGAAGTTATCCAGAACTATACGAATGTACACCAAAGATACCGTTATTCGAATCGCGCCGATCAACTTTAAACCCCCTTATCCTCATTTAAGACAACTTTCATGTAAAATCATTCCCAGAGTTTGAAAAATCAAGAGAACTTCTTCTTTGATTCTACAGGTGATTTTAAATGGGAATCAATCTTGTTCGTGACAAGAACTTTTAAAATCAGAGACCTACTGCTTCTTCTATGCCAAAAATATGAATATTTTTCAGTTTTCACCCTCCCCAGAGCGTTTTATCTTCTTGATGTCTGATTTAGAATACGTTAGGGTTTGTTATGAATCACACGTAATTGGTATACACTGGATCATTTTAATTTCTTCAATAATTGAACTCAAACAGGATTTCTAAGAAATATACTCCCTTTAATTCACTTATTTTGCTTAAAGAAACTGTATAATAGTTTTAACAGAAATTAGAAAAAAAAAAAATTGATGAGAAATTCCTATTCACGCTAGAATGAAATTACAAAAACCGTAATCAGCTGTATTTTCGTCCGTAGTCGAAGTCATTGTCTTATTCACGAGCCACAGTTTCCACCCGTCTCATTCAAGACATTATACGAAAATTGAAATTTTTCTTCATCGACTCGCGCTATGAATGAACGGACCAATCCTCGTTCACTTCGCTGATTGATTACGTTTCTTCATAATTGGCTTTCAACTTTTTTGCCGACACTGCAGTGCAGCGTCTGAGTGATTTTGTAGCTTTTCGCGTCTCGTCGAATTTTGAACTTCTTTTATTTTTCCTAGCTTTTCCATTTCTAATCCGAAAAACTAAATGAAATTAATTCGGCATTCTGGTCCAACGTTCGCACTTCATCGAATACCCACCAGCGATGTGGTAAATTTTTCGCATTTCTTTTCGATCGTATACCATCCGACACGATATGCTGCAGAATTAAGGAGTTTAATTCTCTCTCATTTCGTGCTACGCTTCGTTAAAAAATAAGGAAAACCTTCACAAAGTAACGGACGAGCTCACCCTCAACTCTCTCGTGAATCAGGAAATTAAAAACGAAATTAACAGGAAGGGAAAAGCTGAAAGCAGTTATACTGCGACGCGACTCTTATTTATATAAAAGAGTAGCATCTTTTGCAGTACGTATACGTATATATTTGTGTAATACGTAGTAGTGGCTGATACTGCGACGATTTTAAATTAAATTGAAAAAGACGCGAACGGTAAAAACAAAAAAAAAATGAAAAACTTAACGCGATTGTAACACAACGTGTTCATTTTTATACTCGATTCGACCTTATCCAGTGGTAAATTGAGGGAAACCGACCTTCCCATCAGAGTACTGAATCCAACTGTCTGATAACTTCACGAAGCGAGGCAATACGAACGATTTCTTTTTCTATATAGGCCTCTCACTATTAAAAGTTCATTGAGCTTTCGGCAATAAACAATATGACAATGTACAGAATATTGGTGTCGAGGGAAAGATTATTTCTGAGATAACATGACTCGTACATTTTGAAGAAGGAAAAAAAAAAGAAAAAAAATTGTGGAAGTCAAACACGCTCTCTCGGCTGGCAATTCTAAAAAATTTTGTCAATATTTTGAAAAGTATTTTGCTTTGCGCTGAAGTTTGATGTTTTTTTATCTTGAAATTATGATACAAGATAGTGATGGGTAAAACGGGCAAATTGAAATCTTGCTTAGCTTTAGTCCGCAACCCGTTACCCTGTGTATGGGTGTATCTTGTTGTGGCAATATTTATTCCAAAGAGCCATACCAATTTTTTCAAAACAATTACAGAGAAATTTCTCTTACCAGCTTCGAACTATGAATGTCACTGCCGTTCTCACATCACACAACGATGGCATACATTTTGGAAAAACAAACTTCTCCACACCAAGAAAATTTTCATCGTTTGTCATTATTTAACAAAAGTTTCTGATGAGACGAAGTCATCCTCTCTAGAGTAAAATAGGTCACAACGCATCACCAACTCTGTGCACCGAATCAACCCACACATACTCTTCCTCCCATCTTGCCCACCTTGCTATGAAGAAAACTTTGGAATTAATCACATCGTCTCATACCTTCAGTTCCATTTCCTTCGTTGCTCATCACAAGTTACCTCCTCTATCTCTGAAGCACTGAAAAATGATTACGATACACTAACACGTTCCCTAGTCCAATTTTTCACCCTCCTCTGACTTCTCTCACTTAATCTTTTTTCTTGAGTCTTTGTGTTCGAGTAACACTCCTTTCCCCTCAAGATTGATGTGGTAAGCTAAGCAGACTTCTGAATAATCGTAACAGGGAACCTGTTCTATGGGAGCTTATTTTGGAAAAATTTACCGTGTGCCGTCCGCTAAAAACTGACCTACCCAAAAAAACTCCATCTTTCGAAGTCGTGGCTAGGGATGAAAGTTCGATATTTTTGGTTGCATCTCTTCATCGAGGCATCTGTAGTATATAGTGAAGTTTTTTACTTCGACGAAATCGGACAAAATTGTTTAGAAATACGGTTTGTTTGTCGATGAATGGCCATGTATAATTTTTGAGAGGTTTATGGTGAAATTTTCATCCGTCGCTGTCAATTCAAGTTTGCCGCTGGGAAATGTTTTGTGGAAACTATTTCGTACGTTAACCCTAAGTGTGTGTTGGGTATCGTTTTCTGGATCCAAGAGTTTTTGAGGCACTGTATTCATTCGTCATGGAATAATTCAAATGTGTATAAAACAATGCGTTTCGCTAAAAAAAGACGGAGAATGTCCAGAAAATGAATTTGAAAATTATGTACTTATTTGCAAACTTTATTATTACCTATTAATAATATTAATGTGCCCCGCCTATCATATATAGCTCGAGAGGTCGAAATTTTTCCGAGTCCCCCTCCCATAATATTTATTAATTTCATTAATTTAAATAATAATTTTTTTATTAATATTTGAGATTTAATAATAAAAATTTTTACTTTTACAAGTTTATAATAATAATTATTAGATGTTATTTAATAATAATATAATTTTTTCATTATATTATTAATTATTTTATTTTTATTAAATTGGAAATTTTCATTAATTAAAATTTATAATTTATTTTTAATTTCACAAATTAATATTTTATTTATAATTATATAAAATTTATAAATTTATTTTTGGGTGGAGCAGTATCCAGCCAAACGGGATTTTGCGCTAAATCTGTCGTAAAAACGCGAAACGTTGTTAGATGTATACTTCAGATCTACAAAATTTTCATCTCATTTTTATCTTTAATTTGCGTCCCTACCTCAACTTTTTACAACACAACTTTCTTAAATCGAGTTATGGACCAAAATGGGTCAAAAATTGATCAATTCATTTGAAAAAAAAATTGTTCAAACATTCATTATTGTAGTTGATTTGAAAGTGAAATCTGACGCTGATTTCGGAAATAATCTTTAAAAATAACCATTATGAAGCTTGAATCTGATTTGGGAAATCTTGACAAATTAGTCAAATTTTGACTTATTTTGGTGGCTTATTTTGGTCTATAATTCGGCTCAGAGAAGTCGTAGAAAATTGGGTAGGGGCACAAATGGAACATGTAAATTTTGTACATTTGAAGTACACATCTAACGTGTTTCGCTTTTGCACTACGACAGATTCAGTGCAAAATCACATTTAACTGGTAATTATCATTTTGACCCATCCAGTACAGCTCGAGATTCGAAATGTTTTCAAGTCCCCTTCCTATCATATATAGCTCGAGAGTCAAAATTTTTTCAAGTGCCCCTCCTTGGTTACTGCTTAATATTAAACGGGGTGTGATCTTCCGCAGATGAATTTATTTTTTATTGAGTGAGATGCCACAGGGATTCACATTTTGATGATTCGCTAGTTCAATCATGATTTTCATTTCAAGTTCCTCTGTTTTCGTTTATTTATTTATTTATTTCAGTTATTTTACATCCCCCTCGACAGCTTGTAGCCATTTATGGAGGAGGACGGTTTACAGGGATAAACTAGGTACTTAAAACAACTTAATGCACAATACCAAAAAAAAAAAAAAGCGATGCTGGTGCTGCGGAACGAGAGGTGCGACATACATAAAGGATCCAATTCAGAGCCGGAGAGCGCGAGGGCAAGAGAGCGAGAGCAGTGAGGGAATATTTTAGGTTTGTTGATGTTGGGCCCACTCGCTTCCTTACGTTCACGCTTTGAAAATGATTTTTTAACCGAAAGCGCTCGCGGCTGCTGTATTTCGTGTGGTTTTTGTAATCCACTACTCAATCGAGTACAAACCCTTTGAACATTATAATAGTTTTAAAAAAAATTTGTGTCAAAAAAATCATAAAGGTTCTTAATTGAGCCACAAGCTTCTCAACATTTCATTTTCAACTTTTGCGATCGAAATCCCAGAATTAGAGTCGAATTGAATAAATATTCGTATTAGTTATTTGAAAACCTTACGTTCGTACTCCGTTCGTGGGCGAATAGAATGAGAGCTTTTAATATTCGTGTCAGCGTTTTACGAACGAGACTTTTCAACTTACGATATGCGAAATACTATTCAATACTTTTTTCTCTCTCTATGGTGATACGTGTTACCCCTCAAATCAGCACGACGGCGATAATAGTGAAAAGCGAGTCGTAAATTGAAAAATTTGATCCAATTTTCAAGATCGTACACCGTTTACTGTCGCGCACCGTACAAGCATGTTTTAGTTTCCGACGTTTTATATATATAAAAAAAAAAGTATAAAAAATATATCGAATTCGAGAGTGTGTCGTTTATTACGCAGGAGATGCGATTTTTCATACCTACAAGGCGCAGAATGAATTTTCGCTGTCTCAACACACCTCTTTATAACTTATCACATTCAGCAATACTAGTAAAGTAAGCACCTAAAGGTATGATGGCAAGAATGGAGGTAAACTTCAGTGCTATTTATACTAGGGAAACCATCGAAATGTGATTTTCGTACTGCCACTTAACTCTTTCCTTTTCGGAATTCTCTTGAGAGTGGAAATTATGCTGCGAAAGACGATACCGCGACTCCAACAAAAATCCGAACACTCCGCTATAATAAAATTTAGTATCGTCGTGTCGTATTTTGGAAAGTTTGTTTGGTATTTACCTAATAAGTATATTGTAGAATACAGAAATGAAGAACATAATTTTGGCTCATACGTCCGGAGGTATGAATAAGCGTACGCGATTGAAGTGTGGAACAATACCGGTTCGTTATAATAAAAATTCAATTTTAATTAATAAATTCGCTCGAGGACAGTTCCACAAGAGCGCCACTTATGATAGTAAATGACCAATGGATGTTTTCGTTCCCAGATTGACCCTTCGTGTACTGAACCATCTCAAAAATCAAACCAATATCAACATGTAAAGAAAATTGCAATATTATCACCTCTAGAGCCTGAATTTCGAGTTTTCAAAATTTCGCCTGCATATCAAAGTTATTCTGCTTGTGCGACGTTGATGGCTATGTGGTTGCGAGTTATTTAGTGTGGACAAAATCTAAACCTGAAATACTCTATCAGTTTTCTCGTAATGTATCTTTTCAGAAATAATTACATCGCTTGAATTCTAAGTAGCCAGACTTTTTCACCAGTATACGAATTCGGAAACTACGTACAACTCCTCCACGATATTTGAAAAGTACTCCGTTCTTTTTTACTCTTCGCTTCTTTGATTCAATTTTACGACCTTATTTGTACAGTCAAAATGTACGTTCTCAGATGAATGTGACCCCTCTCAATTACTCAGAATTACCTATTGTTTGTGCTGGTCTTCTCCCACTCCAATCTTCGGGGGATGAATAAGTGAAAGCCCGCTTTTCAACTCTAAATCATTTAAAATCAGGCTTAATCATTTGTACTGTCGAGTTTTCCGTTTGTGCAGGTCTCCTCCTTCAATAACTTCTGAGGAGAAGAGCTGTGGACATAATATCGCTCTCCATTACGATTTTTAGCCTGTAAACAGGCCTGAATCGTTTGTGTTACATTTTGTACTGGTACCCTTGCCAACCAATTGACGTCTTCAGTTATAAATTCGCGGTGAGTGATTGTATGAGGTCGTGTATCTGATCAAAGCCGGCAAATGTGCGGAAATCCCTGTTGTGTTAGCCTAACCCAGGGGGCTGAGAAATTGCTTAGGGCCCGGGCAAATGTACGGACATTAACAAAGGTTCCTCTTCAGTTGTGAATTCCTCGTAAGAAATCAGTGTCACCCTCGGTTTAGATCAGGGAGGGACAGTGTACGAAAATTCTCATCATTTTGAGCGAAAGAATGTGGACCTATAGTGAGTCATAGGGAAATTTACTTTCCTCGGCTAGCATGATAAGAATTACTGTAAATTGATGAATTGAAGTCAAAGCTGTTTTCTGTCGTCAGTTCACGGTGGAAGAGTTTTCAGGTAAATTCACGAGGTCTAGCCCTTATTAACCCGGATCTCGGCCACAATCGAGTTTTCACTACGAGTTTATAACACGGAAAAAGAGTTTTTCGTCGTTCCCCTCGCCCATCACAACTAGAATACTCGGGCTCTTGCCTTCTTCGATAATATGAACCAGGACCAGTGCTGACATTTCTTCGCGAGATGAGTTTCTTAATAAATTCAAATACTCTTGGCGTGCACAACGAGCCTACTTAGATCTAAAGTCGGACTCTGCGAGTGCGCAGCAAAAGATGACCTTCCTGGAGAATTTACTTCGCCTCTCTCGATACAACGTAAGCTTTTGTGAACCTATAGTCTTTTCGGTTCGAACCAGGACCAAATTAATTTCTCACCGTCAGTGTACTGCAAGAAACAATCATGTCGATAAATTCGCAATCCCAACGTGAATCTTCATAGCCTTACCCTCTTTAATTTGAACCGGAGTCGCAGCTAATTTTCCGCAACGAGTGAGCACAACAAGAAATTTAGGACTTTGTCAACTCTGACCAAATGCGGGATCTTATCTGTAGTCACTTTCTCACCGCGAGCCCCCAATATGAGACGAGCTTCTATGTGAAATTTCCTCCATCATATTTGACTGCTTCTATCAAACATTGGGCTGTGCCCGATCTCTCATCGCACATGTAGAACAGGAGACAGGCTTCTTGATTCAGTCATGAGGACCGGAGGAAGGTTGCCAGATTTTTAGATGTTCCCATGACACAATTTTCATAGAACTCCATTCTTCAACTCTTCTGCCTTCAGCCACTGACTACCTTATAAGACCAGACTGTGCTTCATAACACTTGAGAGATTGAAAAAGAGATTATGAGGAGATTTGATTTGAATTTCGTAAACACGAACCAATCTAGGTATTACCTAGATGAAAGACTTTAAAACAAGAACAACTTATCGACATGATACGTTGTGCGGGTTAGTGTTGTACCTAACCTTTTCAAACAAGAATGTAAATAATAATCGTATTATTCCAACACTCACCCGCGTATAAATTCTCTTGTATATTTTCCACGTTTTTGTACCAGTCACCTCTTTTTTTTTCTTTCAGTCTATTTATTACTTTTTTTTTCTCTTTCTCTTTTTCTGACGCAGTTTTAATTTAAGCCTGTCGCATAATAAATAATAAAAATTACGAATGAAAATAAAAACTCCGGTAAGCTTTTGTGAAGCAGCTTTTTCACGTAAAGTACGTAATATAGACTAGGTACAATACCGAGAGATTTTTATAAATGCGGTGCGCATTATTGCGGACTCAGGAAAATGGAAATTCCACAACACTAAATATACCTAGTAATTCGTGCACGCTTTTGTGCATTTCTACGCGTTCGCGATGACGCGACGTCGAGAGAAGGCGAAGTAGTGCAAAACTTTATTCATTAAATATCCGATTAATATATTGAAAACGTATCGAGAATATTCTACACAGGACTCTTGTATTAATTATACCGGATTTTTAAGAGGGTAAAAAAATCTGATTATTTATTTTGCAAAACAGAACACTATACACGTTGTTTTGATTGCGGCTCTCTGTTGGTTACTTACATTTTATTTCCTTCAAAATTGTATGCGTCCCTCCAAGTGTTGGTGACGACAGCGAGGCTGACTAAAAGGAAGAAACTCCCAGCCTACTTCGTTAGCTGCTCGGGGTTGCCTTCATTAACTGTGTTAACCGAAGCAAACAGGGAACCTGTTTTGTGGGGTTCGCTTCGTTTTACTTTTTAAGTCCTCCCCTGATTGTATATAACTCGGGGATCGACATTTTTCCAAGTCCCCCTCCCCCCTCCGATCATATATAGTTTGGAGGTCAAAATTTCAACAGGAAACCTTTTCTATGGGAGGTCTTTTAAAAAATTTGGCGCGCGTTGTGCTGTGTGATGTTCAACAAAAACTGATCTACCCTAATAAAGAATTTGGACTTGAAAATATTTCAACTTTCCAGTCATAGTATCTGATAGGAAGGGGACTTGGAAAAATGTTGACTCTCGAGCCGTAGTATAATGATAGGAGAACTTGGAAGAATTTCGACTCTCGAGCCGTAATATATGATAGGAAAGGAACTTGGAAGAATTTAGATTTTCGGCCATAGTATGTGATGGGAGGAAAACTTACTCGTAGAAGAAATTCGACTCTAGAGCCATAATCACAAGGGGCACTAAATGATAGGAAAGGGACTTGGAAAAACTTTTACACTCAGGCTATATACACTATGATATAAGGGACTCAGAAAAACTTGAGACTCTTCTAGATTTCAACCTAACCATACCAAAACCAAGTCAACCTACAGACCAGGTTCCCGGTGTTCCTCGTTTGCCGTCCTCTTTTCCAAGTCCCCATCCTATCATGTATAACTCGGAGGTCGAAATTTCTCCAAATCCCACCTTTTGCCAGACGGTGTCCGGCGCCCGTCATTTTCTTTCCAATTACCTCCCCGCCAATAAAACAATTTCCTTAAAAACCTTCTTTGATGATCTGAATTGGTTGGATAGCGTCGATTAACGACTCATAGGCGTCTCCTACCTATCTCTGTTTCGTCGGCGTCTCTTGTCAATTCCTGTTAGTAGTAACTTCTGTAATTTTTTTTAATCTGCCGTCAGTTGTATTCGTTCGCTCATTGATAATGGCCACTGCGCCGAAAGTGCTTTGAATTCGTAATAAAATCAAATTTCGCAGTTGAGTAACTTGAACTGTGTATTCCTCTGTTCTTTATTAATAATGTGCAGCAACTTACAGAATTGTGCTAAAAAAATTAACAAAATTAATGGTATCTATTAGAAATTAAAAAAGAACCTGAGAAACAAGGCGCAAAAAGCACGAACGTGACGATATTTATTACAGAAGAGGTACGAAGCGAAGTATGTGAGTGTACAACCGGTTCCCTTCAACCGATGACCCCAAAAATAACTCCGCGATTCGTGGGCTCCTCTCACTTCCTCTTTCAAGTCAAGCCTTTGTGTCCGAAGTTGTCGACATCGAACGTCTTGCCGGGATCAACGAATTAACTGTCGATGTGCGCCTTCTCACCGAAAGGAAACGATTACGTCTACTGGCCGAAACCGAACCCTCCCCCTCGTCTACGCCCCAAAAAGAGAAAAATGGGTTCGGCTCCCTTTCTTGGGAGAACCCTCTGAAGGTTTGGCTGCCGAACTTCGCAGTTTTACAGTTCCTAACCTTATCTCTCTTGAAGCCCGTATCCTTAAGATAAATACAGCTGGCGTTTATAAAGTATCCTGCGGCGAGTGCCCTTCCATAAAACTTGAGCAAGATGGAAGGAAGCTTGGGCAGCGGTTAAATTGGCACCAGACAACTAATACAGCAGTCTGTACTTATTGCGCGCAAAAGACCACGACCCCCAAAAACTGAGTATCTTACTAATCCATAAATGCAAGAAAAGAGCTCTCATGAATCGCCTTCCGAAGTCATCGCCACTAAAGTTCAAGCAGGCACACTTTTCTTCAACGATTTGGAAGTTACATTTATTAATCCACTCATACGTTTCGTCAACCGCTTCGAGTCATGCGACTGATTCATTGTTTTTACTTTCGTTTTCAGTTTCTTTTTCCTTCTTGTTAGCTTTAGTTTTATAGTATTCCTTAGTCCTGATGATGATCGGTTTAGATCTGTTCGAAACAGGTTGCGTGTAGAGTAGCGTTTTCCTGTTGTACACTTACGAGTACATAATCTTGTAGCTAATATTGTTACGTTCGTGCTTTCTTTTTTCACCTCATTTCTCATACATATGGTTCGTAAATTGGAAGACTCTATACATTTTTTAAAAAAGGAACGCATTCAATAAAAATATAAAAATTTTTCGGCACTGCTGTCAATATAAGTAAATTGATTAGCCCAAAGTTTCGAAGCAACGCACTTCCTTATCATGGGATAAAATACAACTGAAATAGCTGTAAGTAAAATTAATTAACGAAACTTTACAAAGACTGGAAACGAGCTCGTACAGGAAAAAATTCTAAATGACATGTCTAATATTTTTATTGAATGGTATTTATGCGTCTTCCGTTGCTTTCAAGTCTTCAAAGTAAGTAAATAAAATATTTCGGTAAAAGAAATCTAAAAAATTATCTTTTTGCTTCTTGAATAATTCTGCGACGCGTTCGCGTGAGGCGGACATCATGGAAGTTGTGCCCAGCATTTTCAATCAATGTAATTGAAAACTTTTTTTTTAAAAATGGGCTGAAAATTTCAATCCGTCGTTACTCGTAGCGATTCAATTCAGAAAAAAAAACGAATCTGTTCCGTCTCACGTACGCCGCTCAACAAGTAAGCGAAAGGAAGGCAAATTTTCAAGTAATGAAAAAAGAAGACGCTTGCACGAAAAAAGATACGAGCGACAGATATGAAAAACGAGAAATCGTTTTAAAAAATTAGACCAAAATTAGTTTCTTGTCGCTCGCACGAAATGGGAAATGAGCTAATGGCACTTTTAAAATAATGCCTTTACCGCCCCGGTCGCGTTATACCGAATAGATGGAGAACCGATATACAGAAAATAAGTATTAATTTGAAAACGCGTTTTCGCTTTTTTCTTTCTTTCTTTCTTTCCTCTCCGGCCACGAAGGTGATGCTGGGATACTTTTTTCTTCTCTTTTCTACGCTTTACGAAAACGATCGTTTTCCATTCATTTTATCGTGAATGAGTTGGCAGGTAACATTTTATATCGTTTCCAACTCGACGTCATCAATTTACTAAAAGAGCTTTTTCTTTTTCATTTCTTCTCCTTCTCTCCCCTCTCCTCTTCCGTCAAGTAGTCTGTTTTTTTGAAAACCTAACTCTTTTTCACTTTTTTTCCCCCTCGTCTCATTTTCTTTTCATGTATTACACAGGGAGATGACATAAAGTATAAAAAGGTGGCTGTGGTGGAAAATTTCTTCGATATCATTTACAACGTCCACGTGAACGAAGGAGCTCGAGGAATTCAACACGCTGGCCAGAAACGCACTCACCGTACGGTAAGAAACATTTTTCCTTGTTATCGTAGGAGGAAAACATTTTATCTGAAAGAATAGAGAAGAAAACACGCCTATATCGAACGAATAAAGCATAATAAAGGCCCGCTGTCCGGAGAAAATAGGATAGTGAAGTAGCCGGAAGTGAGTTCGATAGGCTATGTTCGAATGTCTTATCTCCTGTTTAAAGAAGGTCGATTTCAAGGTACACGATTTTGTCGGGAAAAATCCTTTTCGAAATGTGAGCGAGTAGTAGAGCAGAATGAGAAAACGAAAAGCTGAATTTTTATTGAAAACATCGAACAGTTTATAAGCGAAATACACGCTTCGTTGTTCATATAAAATTCGAACAGCTATGGTTGTGATTCGAAAGGCGCGTTAAAAGCAACTGGGAAAAGACAGAGGCGAGAGAAAAAAAACAGGAAAAGCAAAAAATATATGATATGAATGGCAAATAACAATGTTTTCCGTCTCGCTACACTTGGCAAGTGATCGTTCTTTTTAAAGACTCACTACACAGATGAAAGTATTATCGGAACGGATTGGTGTTCTTACAGCCCCTTCGGTATAGTGTAACCAAAACAAGAAGAATAAGATGATACGTCATATTCGAGTAGGTGTTTCTCTGCTACGAGATAGCCTCCTCCGAACATTTTTTTCAGTGATTAATATAGAGCAGTTTTATCTAGGATATTTCATACACGTTTTAAAGAACTAAAAGGACTAAACTGTGCAATATATCAGAGGGAAACTTGGAAACATTTCTACCAATGAGTTGTATAGGAGAAGTTATAGGAAAGGACTCGAAAGATTCTCAATTACGAGCTATGTATAATAAGAGGGGAAATCGATCCTAGTAGATATTCAAATCGAAAAAGAGGAGAGTCTTGGAGGCACCACCCCTGAATCAAAGATAATGAAATATCTGTTCGCCTTGATAACGTCACACTCTCTTTCGACTGTCTCGTCGATGGCGTAACCTCATACTCTAATTCACCAAAGTCACCTTCCTCTATATAATACATAATAGATTTGAATCAGAATTTGTTTCAAGTCCTAAGAGTACGTCACCCTATGAAATCATCAGAGACTTGCAAGTTTTTACTTCATACCCCTCGCTAATAGACATTCTAATGTTGAAAAATATATACGTTATTGATATCGAATTGTTATTTAGTCTAAAATATATTGAACAAAATTAAATTTATAAATCACCAGCATTAATTTTTATATTCACAAAGTTCTAGTCACCAGCATCTATCCTAATATTAAATTTCTTCCTCTTTTAACGATAGGTCCCCGTCAGGTCAGATAGTTAGGGCACAACAGGGATGTATAAGGTCCCAGATTCGAGCCTCGGTGGTGCTGAAGTTGGAACAAACGAATTATCTCAATCAATTTTTTTTTCGCATTCTGCCCTTTTATTCTCTTCTACATTGTGTATATCTTTTGCGAATGTAATTGTAATTTTATATTAATTTTAATTAAAAAAGAAATAATAAAAAGAAAAATAATGCTACGCGCAGGCTACAGCAGCCCTTCCAGAGGGCAACTACAAACGGGTTACATGGGTGTAGTATTGGCTGTAGACAAATGAAGTATTCTGATTGGTTGACGAGGCCTACAAATGGGCTTGAAACTGTGTAACAGAGGGTTTTTTTTTGGGTGGCTGCAGAAGGGCTTCATCAGCCCAAAAATCCTGCATCGGGAGAATACTGTACAATCATTCATTCATCTTGCTCCAATACTCTATACTTTCATGCATTCATAATTCCACGGTTGATTTCAACAATGTCATATCAGCTCTTATCTTTTAAATTCTATTCTGTAAAAGTGACCCCACAATTAATGTATTCAAATTGATATCCATCAGGAAATAAAAATTTGAATGGCAAATGTAATTAATAAGGTGGTAATCGTGATTAAAATCATCCGCAATGCAAATTACAAAGAACAAGTGATCAACGTTCCTAAATAATTATAATGAGCGAACAAGTTAAGCAGCACGGAGTAGTACAAGCACACTCATTCGCATTGTTAAATTCAGCGCTATAGCCGTTAGCATCCTGAACTACAAAAAAAAGTGATTGGAACTACTGTAGTTTGTGACAACTAAGTTAACCACAGTGCGCGTTGTGTCGCATTGCTGCCACGATACTTTTGTTGCTGCTTTGTAACTCCTCCCACCTTGCATTGGCAATAGACCGTTCTCTTGTGACAATTCATGCCTTACAACTGAATCTGCGGTCTGAGTGAACAACAAAAATGTAAAAACCTTTTCTCCATTATTTTAATTAACACAGTGTTAAAATTTAGCGTTTTTCCAAGTATTGTTACTTTTAAGAGGTAGAAGTGTTCCGGCTCAAAAAATGAATAAAAGCTATGATCTAATTACCAAGATCTTTAAAAGTCTACAATTTTTCAATCATTGATAGTTTTTTCTATTTTGGGAATTCATATGTGTTTACATTTTGCTTGTTCACTCGGCTTAGAGCCAGGAGATAGGGAACTGCAGCAACAGCATGTCAGTAGTATTACGTGACGTCACTGGAAAAATGGTCTATTGTAAGCAGTTCTGCGCTCGATATTTTAAACAAAATTGTTTCAAACAGTGTTTTGAACATGTTTTAAACATTGGAATTATGCACGGAACGTCATGAATTTAAAGTCACGTGTACTCATGCACAAGAAAGCGTGAGTGTTTGGGGAGAAAATCTGGAGAAACCCCACAGTAAGCGCAAGGTCATCATGTTTAAAACAACAAAATGCCGTTTTAAACATATTTGAAACACTATTTTAGACATTGGACCATTTTTTGTTTTGGTTGGACATCAAATTTTTCGAAATAACACTTCGCTCTTTTAAATACATCGTACGTACGGTTCACCTATCAACGTTGTAAGCACAAAATTTGAAAAAAAAAAAAAAAAATTTATTTTGTCAATAATTTCAACTATTGATCTAAGTCATTCAACTTTGAACTTCATTCGCCTTCGTCAGAGCAGATACGTATTATACTGTATATCTTGCGGTCATTAAATTTTGCGACTTCTCTCTCGCGCGTATTCTGGGTGACTCTTTCACTTATCTTTATTATTTTCCATCTACACTCTTCATCCCGCGCAGCATACTGTATTTGAATAGAGATAATATGTAGTAATAACAATAATCGAAATGAAACGTTCAAGAATTGTCGTTATCGAGTAAAAATGAAAATCGAATTTCCGTTGAACAAACAAAAAATTTCTATCGATTTAAGAATCCATTTTCTATTTTTTCGTTGCTGTTATTTGAAATTTTCATTCTTCCCTTTTTGAAAGAGAAGAGGGAAAGAGAGGAGAAAACGAAAATATAATACAAGACTGTTCCGAGGAGACGTTATCTCGTTTACGAAAGAGAGTACACTCGTTTAAATACATTACAAGAATAAATTTCTAACACTCCAGAAGGAAAACGAAAAAAAATAAAAGCGAATCCTAAAACTGAATGAAAGTACGTATTATAAATATACGAATGGCCTGCGAGAAATTAAAATACCACTTGCTGGCGAAATAGCATTCACGGTTCATTTGGCGCGCGTTCCATCTTACCGTGATTTCGAACTGCAAATTTGCGTTACAGGTTGCATACAAATGATGCCTGAAAAAATTTCGCTATATGAATTCGTTTAATTAAATTTTCCCTTCTTTCTACTTGTTTTTCTTCGTTCGTTGGTTGCGCAACAAGGCTAATATGAGATGAGCAAATGATGAAGAAAATGAGAAAGTGATGAACAAAAAGGGGAAAAGAGCGACAGAAAAATAGTCTGCAAAAACACGATCTTTTGTATTTGTTCGGATTGTCTTCTTTTGTCGAGCACGATCGAGTTACTTTTCTGGGGTCGGGGCGGGGAAGTCGCCTGAACCGCTATAAAACTAGGTTATGCAAATTCGGTGTCGTTGAAAAGTTCGCCGAGTTACAAAAAGCACAGAACGAAAAAAAGCGAAAGGTTCGGTTGAAAAATTTATGCGCCTTGTTATAACTTCGTATTACGTGAAGTCACCCGTACGAGCCAATTTTTTTCGCTGCGAAGTTAGGCGAGTAATTCTAGACCAACATTATATAGTCTAGTACCTCATGCAGCGCAATTTACGTTTTAAAAAATGCATTCCGAATACTCGTTCCACTGTAGCAAGAAGACTATTTCGATAATGCAATTATTTATCGTCGAACTGCGGCCCTCGTAAATATTGTCATTTGCCTCTTTTTTCCACCTTTCTTGTTCTACCTTTTAATTTTGTTCGCGTTCTCATTTCAGATTACAGAGACGTATGCTTTCCTGCCTCGCGAAGCGGTCACCAAATTCTTGCTCTGCTGCGCCGAATGTCAAAAACGTACTCACGACGAGCGAAAGACCTCACCCAATTCCTCGTCTTGTGACTCGATCCAAGAAGACCGGCCAGTCGTGCCGCAGCCAGTACACCCACCGGTTGCAGAAAGGTCGCCCCAAGTGCCGCTAGACTTTTCCGCAACCTGTAGGGAATACGACAGCGGTAACGACTGGAAGCCTGATTACGACAACAATAATTACGATCAACCCTTCAACTTCTGTACGAAACGATTGATGCCTGTCTTGTGTTCGAACGACTTGACTCGCAAACGAAAACGTAGATTTACTCGAAAAATCATACGGCCGCTAGTGGTTGAGGGAACACAGGATGCGAAATTGGGTGCAGCTCGTAATGTGAGCAATGATAAGGGTCAACGAACAACCGGTGCCGAGGATTATGCGGTAAGTGAAAATCTCATTACGCTCTCAAGTAAAATTGACTGTTTACGGTTTGAGGGCTGAAAATCGAATCGGTAAATACAAAGGACTCAACTTTGACTTTATTAAGGGTCGCTCAGAATAGAAATTTTGGTTATGAAAAAGATAAGGTAGAGTCAAAAATTGAGAATTGAGACGAATAAGAAACTCTAATTTAGACGTTTAGAGGAATTTTGGTAATTCCAGCGCAGTCCACGCACGCAGTTAGGTAATGTTCTAGAGCGAAAGAGCGCAGCTTATCAATTTAGTCGAGCGAAGATTTCCCAATAATCTAAAATACGACTTACTAGACTGTTTTGGTTTCCCACTTACGATTAAAGTATTTCAAATTTGTGTTTTTCGGTCTCATTCATCGAAAATATGTCCCGCCGTTTAGGTTAGGTACCGGATTCATGGACACCGTCAATGACGGAGATAGTCACGTCCAAAAAGTTTATTGAGGAACCACCAACTTCAAGTGTAAATTTTATGGAAGGGTATAGGCTGTTTAAACAAGCAAGAAACTCATTAAGGAGTTCTGCAGGACCGATCCACGCACACTAAATGTCGTCAACGTACCTGTCCTAATAATAGATGAGATTTAAAAAAACGGCCTGACGAAAATAGATCAAGCTCGAATTTGGGCATAAGGACCTCTGAGATAAGAAAATCCAACGGGAACGGGGATCCAATAAGGGTCTCCACCTCCTTGGGGAACGCGAAAAATTTTCTATCAAATTTACAGAAGTTGAGGGATCAATAAACATTCAATTCCTCATGAGAGGCACCAGATTTTACCTCCTATCTGCTGGATAGTGGGAGCCTTGGGGATGCTAGAAAATAGACAACCATATCGAAGAAGTATAAAATTGATCCAAGAGAGAGACGTCCATCCTTCAATTTGTCAGCCAGGTCGAGCCCGAGTTCTTAACTTAATAGAGCGACTCACCCTCCATGCGAGGTTTGAACCACCGATCCAGAAATTTGGCGAGGGAGTAGGTCGAAGAAGACACAAACGAGACGACCGATCGTATCGGGATATTTTCTTTATGCACTTAAAGCAATCCGTAAATGAGGTGAGAAAATGATTAGGTTCTGAAATAGCTTATTCGTTAAATTTAAAGACCCCACTCCGATGGCTGAGAAGGGGGTGTCTATAGAGTAGCTTTTTGGGATTGGCCCAATGTCTATATCGGTATGACTAGTCGTCAACTCCAATTTAGAGTGGATGAACACACGAAAGCGAGGAGTAAAAGAAAAATGGGTGAGTCAGTATTTGCTGATCATTCAATTAAAAGTGGTCAAAGCTTTAGAGAGGGGTCCGAAGTTCTCCTCCACAGGGTACTTTAAACGAGTGGCTCTAAAGGACATCGAAATTAGTCGATATCGGAATAACAACGACGTCACCGTGTTGAACAGGTATATTCCTGAGGAGGGATTCAGTGAATCAGTCTATGAGAATGATTCATATTTTGATGACTCGCTGGTTCTGTCATGAGACTTCGTTCGAGGTTACTTGTTCATGTTGGTGTTGATTTCAGTCGCTTTCTATCCTTGAGAACGGCTGTTCAGCCGAAAGCGCTCGATGTGTTAAAATTGATTGCCGTTTTTGTATTTGTTCTTTTACTCCTTCCGAGTATCTTTCTTAATAATGGATAACCGTGAATTCCAAAAACGTATTGATCCTACTATTAGCCTTCATGAAACCCATGAAACCAGGCCTAAAATAAACCTAACGATAACGTGCAGCAGTATTAAAGCCTATACTAAACCAAAGGTTGAGGGAAGGTGGATTGAACTCGCAAATTTCAGAATCAGGCTCGAGGGACGGCATAGTTGATTACACTACTGAACAAAGAAAAAAAAAATATTTGTATCCTGAATTTCATTATACACATCTAGAGTATTTTTCAACGCTGAACACGAATTTGAAGTTCGTTTTTCAATCCGAGCTAAATCTTTTATGGAATGACGTGAAAATCTACTCGTTCATTTGCCGCGTATCGTCGCGCGCTTAACGAACGTAGTATCATCGGATATCAAGAACTCGTGTTCCGTTCCGCGACGATACGCGGCAAATGAACGAGTAGATTTTCACTCATTCCATAAAAGATTTAGCTCGGATTGAAAAACGAACTTCAAATTCGTGTTCAGCGTTGAAAAATACTCTAAATGTATATAATGAAATTCTTGGAACAGGATGGCTGTTCAGTAGTGTTATAAATGAAGAGAAGGGATACAGTATGCAGAATTATTATGGCCTATAGGGTACAACAAATTGTGTTCGAGGGGAAGCCTACACCTAATATAAAGCTAGTATTGAGGAGGCTTAGACCTAGTATAAGCCTAGTATGAAATTGGTAAACTGCATAGAGCGGAAGAGGGTTGGGGACTCGAAAAATTTCAAATCAGGCTTAGGGTACCAATCAAAAGTTTTTCCAAGTCCATAAGCGGGGAAGGGGTGGGGTTCAACTAAGACATGTAACCAAAAGCATTTATAGCGACTTGGAAGTCGGAATAATCATTGAAAAATATGCTTGATCACACAACCAAATTAGACTTGTGGCCAATTGACAATTTAACCCGTGACTCACAGACAGATACGAACCCACGTCCATCCAACAGGAATAAATTTCACATGTTGGGGTCTTTTTCCTTTAAAAACCGACTAAACTTCTCGAAAAAGTCAACAAATCGATATGATAGTGTTATCGATTACATCATCAGTCTCAACTTCGCGTTTCCATTTTTTTTCCAGGTCGTCGAAGGTTATGATTTCTCTACGACTCGAACAAATGCTTTCCGGAGTCCAGATCCAGTTTTTGTTAATGCGGAACAGCCGAACGACTCACAGAGATACAAGACTGAATCACCGAGAAATGAAAATGAACCACCGCCGTATTTCGGAACGGGAAACGCTTCTGGTTGTCCTTATCTGTCTCGATTGTCCGAATTGCTCTACGATCCCTCGAAGTTCGCGGAAGACAGTGAAAAGTAAGATTTATAGGGGCCATACGGGCGAATTTTTTATCCTGAATAATAGGTCTACGTACGCACATTGTACGAGCCATTAAGGAATCAAAATTTTTCTTAACGCCGTTCGAATTCGAAAATAAGCTTTTTTCGTTATGTTAAATGAAGCGCGTCAGCTACTTGAGACATAAAGATTCGGTTTATGTGTCTCTCTCCACGAAAGATAGAGAAAAAGAAAAGAAAGTCGACAGAGAAGAAAAATTCGAAAGCGTAAGCACTCGCGAAATTCAGAGCAACACTAAAAACATATAGCGAATGCATTTGTTTAGGGAGAGAGGAAAAAAAAAATAGATTCGTGAAATCTAGGATGTTTACAGTTTTGGTTATAAAGCGTATACATACGCATTGTGTCCCGCCGATACAGATAATCACAATGTCTGCAATTTTATTTTTTCGGTCTCTCTTTCGCCTTTCTTTTCTCGGTCTCGCTTCAAATATTCTCAGATCGAGAAAGCTCGAGGGGAAAAAGGACCACCATTTGCCTACAAATATCGTAAAATAACAAATATCTTCCAAAAATAATATCAAATATTTTCCTCCGAGCACATTGGAAGCATTTTCTTTTCTATTACTTACCAAAATCTCGTCAAATGTTCAACACCTCGACGTATCATACGAGATGCCAGCATTCTGTTCTATCTTGAAGCGACATTTTCGATCTTCAAGACCATCCTGCGAACCAAAATAAAAGAAGGCTTTATATAAATTTACAGTTATTTCCAATACTATTTATTGAACACTCAGACAGTGTAGGTCCCTCTTGAATCAAATTATGACCTCGGAATTTCAGTTTTGCAAGTTAGAAAAAAACAAACCATTAACGGTATGTGAGACTGAAAAGCTTGTTATTAGTGAAGCGAAAGCTTGACGAGAATCGAGTCATTGATAAAAATTCAAATTCATTGACACGAGTTGACGACAAATATTTGTTCACCTCATAGAGGTATGTTGACCACAAAGATTTGTTCAGCTTATATTCTTCGCGTGGTTGATAATTTTTTTCTTTCATGGACCATAAAGAGGAACATGAGCGAAAGAAATTTTCTATAAGGAAAACAACAGCCTAAATTACTATAGCATTACGTGTGAACAGTCAGCAGCATGCATGATCGTAGAAGAAGTTTCTCCTGCTGAGGTACTAATATAAAATTCGAACAAGAAGCTAGTCAACGGGTGAAGGCGTAGATTGTGAAACCTTCGATAGGGAGACTAGATCTTAGCACACGTGCGCCAGAGTCCATTTGATTTTCTTTGAGAAAATTCTTCAGAAAGTAAATTGTACTTTTTTTTCGGGTAGGTCATCATATTTTTCTCCAAATCGAGTGCATCTTGTAGAGGAAAAATGGAGAGCACATGAACAAATTTTAACCCTCTTTGGTTTGTTTCTTGTACTGGTCTTTTTGGAAAAAAAGAAATCCTCAAGGACTGTGACATATGTATTTCTTTTCCTCTAAACTTCTTCTTTTTTTTTTTTCGTTGAAGGGTTATCAGCTGAAAATTATTGTACTTGCAAGATTTTTGCGTGATCATAAATTACACTAAATTTTCTTAGACCGACTTACGATCAAATTTTTTTGAGATTCATTGATCGTATTTCTCTTCGTCCTGTAAGAATTCTAATTTCACAAATCAGTCAAACAGTGGCAAAAGAACACACCCGGTATTTGTTTAAAATAGAAATTGACCTGTAATAAATATTTGAAAATATTTTGTAGCACAAGAATACAGCTTCGTGAGTAGAATAACGTCCCGTTAATTTGTCGTATCGATGCATCTATCTATAAATAATGGGATTTCGTTAGAGAATTCTAAATGTGTGTATGAACAATAATAGTTCTATCTTCACTTAAATTAAGCATAATATTGTAAGAAAACAATGGTAAGTTGGTCAAGTTTGATTTCAAACGATCGTACAGACAGCGTGTACAAGTCGACACCATTTATGTATGTTTGTAAGTAGACTATTTCGAGTTCGACGATAAACATGACAAATTTTTAGCAATAAATAACTCCCCAAGTGTTACAATCTTGTACCAAATGCAAAAATGAAAGATGAGTATGTAGTTACATTCGTCACTAATTTGACATCGATCCTTAAAGTAATTATCAGAACAAATTAGCAGAAGGCCCTAGCAATGATCATCATGAAATTTTTAAGACGAGTTCTTCGAGTGCACGCCCAGAGTGCATTCGCGCAATACGTGGCCACTTAAGAGATTCTTCTTACGATTACGTCATTGCCACGATATTATTTTCTAGTATTATGATGACAAATAACAAGACCGTCGACTGCGTTCCATTATTCATCGAGCAGATATTTCTGTTTCAGACATCCCAATCCCACGTCGCTTAATGAAGAATTTTTGGAGCAACTAGCGGGTAAGTTTTTGCAAGGCCGATTAGCATAAGTATGAATATGCGTTCCAAACATGAAGTATGAAATTTCTCCGTCTGTTCGATTTCTCACTGGATGTATTGAGAAAAAATAATCATTTAATGATAATAATAAATATTCACGGCAACCTCCCGATGAACCAAGTCGACTCTAATAGATCAACTTGCTATTCCAGGGTGTCTTCCAGATTCAGAAAATAAAAATCCGTGACTTTCCGGAATCTTCCAGAGACTCGACCAGATTTTTTTCGGGACTTTTCTACATTTTTTCTTCTTTACGGGACATTGGGAATTATATAAAGTATTTGTAGAACAATTTTTTCATTATTTTCTTGTTAGTCTTAGAATTTATACGGGTTGACCCGGCTGAATTCTGGGTTTCCAAGTCCTCTTTACAAAATCCAGGACTTTTCCGGGGTTTCCTGGGACCGGTAGACACCCTGTAATTTCGACCAAAAGTCGATTCGGAATCAACAACGGTTTTGAGTCGATAAATGACTAGAAGTCGACTAAAAATCGACCTCTCCTTTTGACCATTGTCTCATCATCGTCAACATTGAGTCGACTATCAGTACTATAGATTAATATCGAGCCGAAATTGACCACGGTTTCAGGTCGAATTATCCGTCATTCATCGGCAATTGCCAGACTTGAAATCCATATCAAAATTTTGTAGATTTCATGGGCACAATTTGATAGGGTTTCAGAGTCGTGTTCAGAAATTATTCGACAATTGATACTAGATTTCAATTTCGACTGAAGATCAACGCCGAAATTGTTTCGACTCGACCATTGCAACACTGTCGGCACAAAGGTCCTCGTTATATTATATAATTATGACAACACGTTTTGCCAGCTAGTAGCAAAAGTATCCAACACAAGGCTGACTGTACATCGACTCCAAATGAATGTAGAATTCGAGGTTTATCTAAAGTCGACGACTGAAAATCGACTCCAAATGGACCCAACAGAGCAGTCGATATCAAGTCAATGGATGAATTTGAAGAAGTTCACTGAAAATCGATGTCTATCAGAGGTCATTTTAAAGTCCACCAAGGAGCATCACCAAAGAACTAAAAATCGACTTGAAATTGACCCAACAGGGTAGTTAATTTTTGGTCAATAAGAAATTTGGAGAAGTCGACTCAAAATCAACGTCGATTTCAGGTCAGATACGAGCGTGAATTACCAGAAAACTAAAAATCGATTTGAAATCGACCCAACAGAGCAGTCGATTTCAAATTGATAGAAAAATTTGGAGATTCGTGTTGAAGTGGTAGAAAAGCCTCTCTTTCTTTATAAACTTTTCCTTCAATAACTGCGTTAATCGAGGCAAACAGAGAACCTGCTGGTGTATGGGGGTTTCCTTGTTCATACTTCTTCTAGATAAAGATTAAACTTTGTTCCTCGCACCATCTTGGGAGCTCAAACTTGAAAGTCCATATTTTTTCAAGTTTCCTTCTATCAGATACAGCTCAATATTCGAATTTTTCCGAAGTCCCTCTCCAATCATATAATATCTTGGAAGTCGAAATTTTTCCAAGTCCCTTCCCGACCACATATAGCTTGACGGTCAAAATTTTTCTAAGTCATCCTCCTATCCTATATAGCTTCAAGGTCGAAGGCCTTCTCTTACTGCTGATTTGCTGTGCTTATGGGCCGGCTCCAACGCACAACTAAATGAATTTCTTCAAGTGTTCAATTCTCTATGTCCTCCTATAAAATTCACGTTCGAAATCGGCGGTAAATCTATCAACTTTCTAGTCGTCTCCATCACCCTACAAGAAAGAAAACATATGTACGGAATCTTTACAAAGTCTACCTATTCTGCTGTCACAATAGATGGCTACTCTTACTGTCCTAGTACCCACAAGCATACAGCTCGGTTAGCGTCTACCCCCCTCACGCCTGAAGCTTTTAAGATCGAAGTAAACACTATCAAGCTCATAGCAGAGAACAATCATGTGAAATTGGATGTCGATAAAATAATCTATAAGAAACTTATTTCCAGATCTCTCGATGTCACCACCTTTCACGCAGCAGACACGAGTCGTAAAAAAGAAGAATGGAAAATGGATCCACCTCCCTTACATCGGCAAGCTCTCATACAACATAACTCGTTTACTCAAACTTCTACATCTCAAGCCAGTTTTCTATAACTTGACCACCGCTAAGAATAACTTCTGTCGTACCAAAGACCCCCACTCCTTCGTCTGAGAGTAAGAGCGGAGTTCACAGACTCCAGTACAATGACTGTCTCTTTACCTACATAGGGCAAACAGGCCAGCCTTTTGAAACTAGACTTAAGGAGCATGAAGATACCCAAAGAACGAGTCAACACAATAGCTCCAATTTTGCTGCCCATCTTCTGGTGTCTGGACATTCGTTTCAAAGGTCTAAAAATATCGGTCGCTTACATAGGGAAGCTCCAGAAATAAAAGCGTTGCCCTGGCGACAGTAGAAATGATCAAAGCTGTTCGAATCTTCTCCCCTGTGGTACACGAAATACTTCCTTCATCACACCTTTTTGATATTGTTTACGAAAATTACAAGTTTTAAAACTTAGGTGATTGATGTAATGTTTGTATTGTGATTCATAGTGTATTCCTTCCTTCTTTTCTCACGCGTTGATCACTACTTCAGAAGTAGTATTCTCTTTTTGCACGTAGGTGCTTAATTAACTGTAAGTACTCGCCCAAAATTGTAATTTTACGGCATTTGTGAACTGTTTTCTATAATTATCATATAATACAGCTTAGAAGTCGAAATTTTTCCAAGTCCCCTCCCATCATGTATACCTCGAAGGTCTATATTTTTCCAAGTTTTACGTTCTGTCAGACGGCGCCCGTCATTTTTCTTCAACTTATCTCCCTTATAAAACCGATTTTCAGTTAGAATTTGGAAAACTCGCTTCAAACGCGACTCTATAACGACGTCGATTTGAAGTTGATTTAAAGTCGACCAACACGAAGTCCCAGAAAACAACAAAGTGGACTGTTCATGAACGCTGTAGAACATTCGATAAAAAATTTTGGAAGGTTTACTCAAAATGAACCATGAAGTGACGTGGCAAGTAAGTCAAAATGGAGTCGGTTTCAACAGTATATCAACGTAATTTTGACCGACACTTCGAAAGAAATGAATTCTGGGTTAATTTGACGTCGATTATTGGTTAACGCCGGGGGTTGATCAAAGACGACGTCAAATTGACAGTTGATATGGTTCATCGGGCTCACTTACACACAGTCTGTTTGAAAATCTCTCCTAAAACAACACTTACATTTCTTTTTCGAATCTTGAAAATTTAAAACGAAATACTATTATGATCATAAAAAAATTAACAGAAGATCACACACCAATAGCTAAAGTAGAAGAAAGAATATCTGCTCCAAAAGGTTGACAAGGGAAAGAAGGGGAAACCTACAACGGGTTGCAAGGATGGGCACCTAAAGCAAATGCCAATTAGTCATCTCGATATCAATAATTTAAATATCCAGTCCTCTTCTTAATTTTTCCTCTCCTCCCTCTCAATTATTCTTTCCTCGTGAACATCAATCTAATCGAAGTACACATTCGATAAGAGCTACCACAGAAAGAAAAACATACTCCAAACAAAATCAAGAATACGTCCCATGCGTACTCTATTCTTCCATCCATCAGCATAATCTAAACCAATATATCTCTAATCGCACAATAAGTGCCAATACGACTACGCAGTACGGAGAAAATAGACCGTTAATTGCCCGTAAACACCAAAATCCTTGGCACTATCAAAGAGAGTGTTCACGTTTCATCAACTTCATAATGCATACGTATTTGCACAATATAAACTGTAACCATCCATTGATAAATGCACATTCGTCCTTTGTAAATTTACAGTTAACCTAATCGCAAAAGCTCGTCGGTTGGAGGCTGTGAAAAACGCTTTAACCGATCACGACCGGCAACAACTCTCGTTAAAAGTGTATAGCTGTCGCATCAGCAGTTTCCTACTAAATTACGCGGCCGATCTCATATTGAAGACTGTGGTCACCGACTGAAGAGGAATAAATGGAAGAAACGAAAATGCATTTCTTTTTAATTAATGCTGGATGGTTTTGCGGTGACACGCTCTCAATCAGCCGTGGATGCTGTAGCACTCTCATTATACTTCACTAAGTGCGTAGGTTTGGCTTTCAACTGTATCGGCTACAGACGTTTAATTGCGATTTTTCTGCCAATGCGGCTTTTGATCGATTTTATCTGTAAACTAATCTACCTTGATGAATACGTCTGTTTTTTATTTCTCATTTTATTATAATACCTGCCATTGTATTCAGCTTCAAGCTTTACTGTGTAATGGTCTAACGTACAATAATACATTGCAGTAATGTACGCGAAAGATGTTCCACTCTTCGCCTTCTTTTTTAATCTCGAGGAGCGCGAGAATTGAAATAATATTGTTTTCAACAACAAACAACAAACAACGCACGAAGTTCACCTTCGTTATATTCATTATACTCGTAGGATAATTATAGGACGCTATGTAATGAGCTACTTAGTCAATGAGAACTACAACTCGTTTCACGAAAGCTTTGAGGATACCGGCCTAGAAAGTTTGATGAAAGCGCAGCCACGCGGGGCTAAGTTGAAAAAACCATCGGAGAAGGAAAAAACTGAAAACCACCCGTTATTTTCAAACGCTGATTTTGATGGCGAAAGTAGAAAAAAATAAAATACGGACCTCGTCCCCGTTGCATCTTCGTATCTCCTTTTCCTCGTCGTCGTTCTTGATACCCACAAAAAATGTCTCAGGTGCGCTTCTTCTTCAATAGTATGAGATGAGAGCATTTTCTTTTTTCATTTCTTATAAGCGAATACCTTTTGAAGAGGAAATGTGTCGGATGTTGTTGAAAAACCAGCGTCTGTATAGCCGGTGTAATTTTATTTATCGTTTCGCTGTTGGCGATTGCAAGTTTTCTTTTTACTCTTTCCTACAGACGGAAGAAATAGAAGCGAAGAAAAAAAAGGAAGATAAATTGAACAGTTAGTTTTTGCTTCTTGAATTTACCAAAGATTCGATTATTTTTCAGGCTGACGTAGCATGAAGTAGTCCTGGAAGAGCGCATCAAGGACTTTTATGGTGGTGAAGTATTGCCAAAGGTTTTCAATATTCGTTAACAAAGTCTTAAAAACAAAATCAAGAACTCCCCTGCAGAGTTGAAGAGAAATTTAATTTTAGTTCTATCTGACAATGATATGTAGCTGGAAAATAGACAAGATCAAACTATCGTTCCCCATAAGATAAACCACCTCACTGAGTATATTATGGACAAATACGTCTTCTTTAACGACAAAGAAGAAAGAAGTACATTTCTGAGCTTTGAGGAAACCACTCTTGATGGGCCAAGAAACGCAAAGTAGAGCGATTTCAATTTTGTAGGTTCGTAATTATTTAGGAAAAGTTTCCAACCAAATTTACTATTCCTCCTCTTCTTTAGTAAATTCGATATCATAATATCACGTAAGATCTTCCTTTTACTAATTAAAATTCATACGTGTAAACCTCAGCGATGATAAGCATTCGTCTACCGAAAACACCTAATTTTTTTGTTGTATTGTAGTCTTTGTGGTGTGCTATTGCTGCAGAATCATCCGTTTAGAGTGCTCTTGCGCAAAGGCCATTCTATACAGCAGATATAGAACCAGGCTTAGCTGTGGGACCCTCGCAGTAAAAGATTCAAGTTCTAAAGATACCGAGCTAATATGAATCTCGAAATATCGGCGAAACATTCTGAAAACACTGAGCCTTCGCCTTCCAGGAAAAACCATACACATGGACCTAAAAGTAGCCCGTTAGAATGCCAATGGCAGAACGATCTCGAAACTTCTCTTCATCACCACAATATCGATGTAGCTTTAATTTCTGAGACTCATCTTGTATCCAATAATATGAATGTAGCAAAAATCCGTAACTACCCTAACGGACGTCCTAGAGGAGGTTCAGCATTAGAAATCAAACGATCTCTTCCACATCACGATATCGGCTCATTTGTCTCAGAAAGCATCCGATCATCGGTTATGACGATTAAATTTCACCACTGCTCCATAAATACCTGCAGCATCCACTGCCCCCCTCCCGTTGTACTCTATTAGAATCAGATTTTATAAACCTATTCAGTCATCTCGGTCATCACTGGATCATTGGAGGAAACTTTAACGCAAAACACCCAGCTTGGGATTCGTGCCCACAATCTCCACGTGGAGAAGT
The DNA here is from genome assembly GCA_035079385.1 of Aspidiotus rigidus. Lineage (NCBI taxonomy): Eukaryota > Metazoa > Arthropoda > Insecta > Hemiptera > Diaspididae > Aspidiotus > Aspidiotus rigidus. The sequence goes on along the minus strand of JAVHKY010000044.1, from coordinate 828,041 downwards.
TCTCCACAAATCATCACACGCGTTTGTGGTGATCTCATTTCGCCCGGCAATCCAACCCGCTGGCCAACAGATTTCAATAAAATTCCAAGCATTATTGACTTCTTTGCAAACAATATCATCTGTATAAAACAATCAGCGACCTTAATTCTAATCATGTACCAGTGACATTCACGCTGGATGATCAGCACGCGTTACAACCGGCTTCACGTCCACTTGCGAACAAATCAACAAATTGTGACGAGTACAGAAGATCAAATCTCAGTATCCTACCTAAAAGCCCAAACGAGCTCGAACAGGGTGCTGAAGTTTTCACCTTAATTCTGCAGCAAAGCTGCGAGAATACGGTCTATCGTGATTTCATTGTATCTCACTCAGTTAATCCATATATTAAAAAAATTTGGGGTCTATCCTTTTCACAGTTCGTGCGGGCCTTCTACTGGACGGATTTGTTTCATTTTTTTAAATTCTCTTCAGAATAACCTCTAGATTAGCCATCAAGCATTACTTAGTGCCTTACTTCAGGTGTTCCCCACTTACCCGCATTTGGGTTTTCTCCCCATGTATTTCTTATGGAAAATTTTTCATACATTTGGTTGAACGCAATGACAGTCCGTCAGGCCGTTCTACTGGGCCGATTTGCTTCATTTTTTTCTTATTATCCTCAGGACGACCTCTAGATTAGCCACCAAGCATTACTTAGTGCCTTTCTTGAGGTGTTCCCCACTTACCCGCATTTGCGTTTTCTCCCCATGTATTTCTTATGGGGAATTTTCCATACATTCGGTTGACTGAACGCGAGAAGCGTAGCTATTTAGTAGCTATAGTACGTATATTGACTCATCCAGCGGTTGGAGAGGCATGAACTTGAACATTGGTACCTTTTATCCTTTTTTTTTATGTATGAAAAAACTTTCGAAAATAACTTTTTGACAGTCCGTCTGGCCGTTCTACTCAACCCATTTGCTTCAGTTTCTTTAATTTGTTCATTTAGCACACCAGCTGAGCCATTAAGGATCAGCAGCCGCTCGACTTAAGGCGTTCTTGAATTTTCCTCAATTGAGCTTTTCACATATTAAACTAAATACTGAAAAAAATTCAGTAAAACTTGATAAAATTCGCCAGACATTTCCCCTGGACAGATTGGGCTGATCTTTCCTTTGAATAAATGCTTCCGACTCACAGATAAGCCATTACCCATTGGCTGACCCGTCCCTGACTTCAGTTTGGGGTAGTATTGAAACGCGATTTTGCCCTGTACATTTCTTATGAATATAGGTATTTTTTAGATGAAATTGAACCTTTTATTCAGTTTACCAGCGTCAAACTAAACAGATCAGACTGATCTTTTTTTTTTGTTTTTTAAGTGAATGCCTCTCACCAACAGATTCGCCGTCACTCAACAATTTTCTCCGCCTTTCTCACAAATTTTCAAAAAATTGAAACGCAATTTTTCCCTGTACATTTCTTAAGGGGATATAAGGGTATATTTGTGAAAGGAAAACGAACCCCCTTTTCCAATTTGCCATGGACTTCAACTGAACACGTCGAGCTGATTTTTTATACCCTCCGATCCGCCATCACTCCTTGATCAACTTAGCCTCCCTTAAAGCAAATTCCCAAAACATTAAAACGCCGTTTCACCAATTACATTTCTTATGTGGATATATTCCACCTATAATAATATATATTCCCCCTGTCCAGGTGTCATGGTTGAATTAAATCATCAATTATACTAATGCTGTGGAGCAGCACCTTAATTCCATCATGTTGTAAAAATTGGCTCTCGTAGCTTAGCGATTAAAGCAAGCGAAAGGTCTCGGATTCAGATCTCGAAGAGGTGGTCAAATTTTTCGCTCGAGTTTTTCATTTACCAACAACCTCTCTCCTCTTCTATCACTGGCCTCATTGAAAAGGGAGGGGGGACAAAGTCAACGGCACATGAAACTGAACATAGTTACATAGCCAGTAGGTGAAAGTTACATTGTTTGAAAAAGTCATCTTTAGTCGTATTTAATTTTTCACTGACGAACCTGATCCCGAAATATAAAGGAAACTCGACGACATTCCAGTCAATGCTGGAGCCTACGTTCTACCAGTGAGGTTCGGGGTTCACTCCACCAACCCAAACCAACGAGGGATGCCTTCGTTACCGCGTTGCAATTATTTTATCTTTGCGCAGCATCTCATACTGGAACAATGAGGGTGAGCCTTGATGATTCGAGCAATAAACGTCAAACGAAATTCATTAAATAGAGCAATGCTAAAAGATGAACAGCGAATCACTGCAGGGCTACACAGGTAAGTACAGTATGGCGATACAAAACTGTACCATGACCTCAAACATCACTCTGTGACTGTCCTTGCAATATAAATCACCCCAAAGAATGCTTACCTGTACCTAGACGATACGGAAAATCATTAGCCAACCACAAATCACGTGCATCAAGATTCTCAGATGCATGGTAGGATTTGGGCTCGTCAAAATCACGTGCTCTGTTATCCTTGAGTGTTTTCCCTTACAAAGTAGCTCGCGAAAGTCAAGAATACAATAAATATACAACCCGAAAATAAGTTCTACCAATTTTGTACGCTCACAGAAACTGAAGGCATACAATTGTAGCATTACAAATCATCGTCTACATAATTATGAATGGGTCAGGTAATAAGCGTAGCAAAATTGAGAAAGACCCAGACTAGAAAGAAATGAGAAAAAATTTAAAATCATGCACACCTCTGCGGACTGATGATGTCTCACATGTGAATTTTTTTACTATAAATTCGCCGACACTTGACGATGCTCCTATTGTGTTCGCGGCAGCCGAAATATATTCATTAAAATACCTTGGTTCGGATTCGCGAATTTCTTAAGTACTACAACAAAGTTCTTTTCTGGATGAAAAACAAAAACACCCATTTCTACAATTCATTTTTTTGACTCCTCAACGATTAGAAATGGTATTACTAGCTTCGGTGCATTTTTTTTTGATTATGTGCTGTTGTGTGCGTTGCATCTCGTAAGTATCCAGAGTCAATTATTATTAGTAATTGAAAATGTTTTCTCAAATTACTAGGCAAGACTTTTTTCGTATCATTTTAGGAGCGCTATCTTGTCACACCAGTTCGTTAAAGATCAAGAGTTTGCAGAGAGGAAATTCGTTCACCCTCATATATTAAGTGGTCTCATACAGTATTCGAACTCCATTGGTACGTTTTACTGTTATATACTTCCAGAGAGAATACAACCCCTATTTTTCAATTTACTCTTCAATACCGCACAAGTCTGAACAAAAAAAGAGTACAGATGATCAGTTCTCCGTTGAAAACTTTCGTCACTAACAAATCAATCTATCGTTTAGATTGATCATCCTTTTAGTTTTTGTAGCATTTGTCTAGTTCCTAATAATTCAGCAACTGATCTCCATGTTTTACAAGTCCTCTAACCGAGACAGTCCATCTGTATCCCGTTCTTAGCACTACCTTTTTACTTCTCTTTTACGATCTAAAAATCTCCAGAACTTGGATTATTCCTTCAGTATGACTTTAAAGATGAGCTTAGAAACAGGTTGTATACTATTCAAATGCACATTTCTGAAGAAGTTTTGCGGAGTGGGGGAGGCGGCATAGGATATTTACTCCGCAACTCTAACGGATAAATGAAATTGATTAGATAAGAATTATTAATTCGCTAAAGAAATTAGATAATATTCGGAAGTTCATCTGAAATTTTCATGTCCATTTTCTACCGACGCATATTCGGTGATATTTAAGAAATCCAGAAAAGTTATGACCCCTCTGCTCTCGTCCTGACTGCGTCACTTGGGTGTACGATTTTATAATTATTTCCTAATCGAAATAGTATTCACCATAGAGCACTCCCCTCCAGAAAATACTTCTTGGGCAATTCATCATCAAAACCATTTTCTGTTATTTTATACACTTATTTACACCGAAAATAGAATCATTATAATGTTCAGGTCTGGGCTCAAGTATTAAAAACTTGCCTTCCAGCTATAATTATCTCTCGCACGCGATTCAACATCTCACGAAGTCAGAAACTGATAACAATCAGTGTAAACGAATACGACTGTTTATAGACGAATAACTAACGAGTTAGGCGCCTTTGGTATGCGCCCCAATTATGTTGGAATTTGTCGCCAGTTGTGCAGTATTTAGAGAATCTAAAACTAGGCTACATACACAATCGCAAGAGGATGAGGAAGAAATAATGACACGTACTTTTTTTTCCTTCATATCACAGGTTTCAGAAAATCTATCTCTCGAATACAAGCTCTTTCCGAAGAAGACGTATGCGACCTGCAATCGCACGATGCGTTGGATCTTTGCAGGAGGACGATCGTCTCCCTCAACCGTTCAACACCCAAATTTTCGACGTACACCATTTCTGGGTCAGAACCGGAAAGATGTTCTACGTACGCACTGAACTTTCATTGGTTACATTCAGAAGATGACACATCGAGCATCTTAGCTCTCAAGTGCCCGTCCACCCCATCTATCTGGATATCACAGGGTAATGAAAAGAATGAAATTTTTGTTCTAATTCAAGATTTCAGCAGTGATAACAGTGGAAACTCAATATCACCACGATTACGACTACTAGATTACCTCTACTTTGTCGAGTAAGGCAATGTTGTACTGGCCCATACCTGTTGTTCCTAAATTAACTTCCTCCTTTTTTACAATTTATTTTAAGAGAGTACCAATTTTTATACTGATCGAATATTTTTTTTGTAATAAAAATGTGGAAAACTTTGAACAAATTTCTACTTTCTTCATATCCCACTCGTTACATGTTCGTTCGTCGTTTTAAAAACAAAGAAGGTATTTTGTAAGCTGCACTGCACGATTTTGTAGCGTACGATAATAATTCACTCTTTCATACACTTTTTATGGCACCTCTACTGATGGTTTATTTTTGAAACAGTTATTTACGATAACGGATAAACAGGGTCTTCTGGTACACAATGGAACATCGTAATAGAATTCACCTTCCGTCCAATCAGTTTTCCTCGAAAATTTACGCCTAGATTATCGCCTCTCACTGAGAACAAGATATTTTCAATCGTTTAATATCCGGTTCGAGTTTACGCAACACAGTACCTAGATTCAGTCCTGGTATCTCAATCTCTTTAATCCCTAATGGTGTCTCAAATTGTCCAGCTTCCATCGCGTCTCGGCTATCATCAGTAGGCCTATCGTCTTCTTGTCTCCTCTACGACGATCACTAAAATGTCGGCACAGATTCAATATTAATTGTGTATAATTATTATTGAGTTTCTAATTTAAATTAATTCTAGTTCTTTACAACAATATCACTGTAAGGAATTTAGCAGCCGTGAACTTTAGCGCAGATAATTGTGCACTTCCATTGTTTCTCAAGCAAGGCTTAAATACTTTTTATTCGTCAAAGTCCAACAAACATAGATTACAGGTCAGGGCTAGGATATTTTTTCGTCATACTTCCTCTTCCTCATCCACAAAAGAAATACCAGTGTCAAGGCTCTTCTCATTTAAAGAACGCTTTTAGTCGAATTAAAACACTGACATCACTTTCAGGAATGTAACAGAATTTAAATCTCAATCGCCTATGGATAATTGGCTCAGACGTTGAATATACGGTAACTAATTCTACAAATCGCTCGATATTTCTTCTTAAATAGAATACAAGAAGCTTATAAAATTGATGGTAAACAGTAAAATTTTACAGGGATCATTTTTTATAGGAAGACATTTTTAATTTTCACGCGATATTCTGATCTTTTCATCTATCTCTCTGACAATATTCAGGAATACAGAGATTTTCGGAGTCAGTGACTTTCAAGACGAAAATTTATACCACGTTCCCATCACCGACGAAACGATTTACCAGTCTAGTGACGGCCATCAAAATGAACACTCTTTAAATAATCATTTCTGTTTTTCTACGGCGCACGAATTCTATAATTAGGTGAGCGATAGGAAGAGTTTAGATCAACGAAATAACCACTCATTTCACACAAAGTTTTCTTCGTATCGTTAAATTTCAAATTCCTTACAATATAATTATACTTCATGAGATTCTATAATACGTTCAAATATGAAATATAGTATGAAAATAGTTTCTAAATGAATATACCCGCCGCGAATTGTACAATATTACGCAAGTCCAAGAGTACGGTAAAGGTCATTCTCGTATATAAGTCGGCACGGAAAAGTATTCCTCATCCGTGAGACCTACCGATGACAAGATGAACGATTTTTCAACGCTATCAGTCAGTCACGTACTGACATTGAACATGCAGTGTTCGTGTGGTATGTTTTACGACTGACTGTGACTCAATATAGCTTTTTTTTTTTTTTATGTAGGTACCCAGATACCTGACGTATACAGTCTATCTATTCTCTACACTTGGGTTTAATTGAATCGCGAGTATTCGTTCTGTATACGAATGCTAGAAGTGCGATCATGGTATGATTTAATAACTGTTTACAATTTGGACGATGTTAAACTCGCGAGGACGTACACTGATGAATGCGAGGACGAGACTTCCTCACGGTAGTAGGAATCGTTACTGAGGATCAACTCTTTTTTTGTTACAAGTTCACGGTTCATCAATCACATATTTCCTCGTCGGGTTCAGAGCAGGCATCGAATCGGGAAAGTATTTTCTTCTTTTGTCGTTCAATTCAAATTTATAACATTTAAACGAATCGTTTATCTTCAAATAAATCCAACGATGAAAGAAACTAGCTGAAAAAACGCGCAAATATTTCGTTTTGATATGAATTTGTTCTATCGATGCAATTGCATCCATTTCAATTCCACAGCATTCCTTGGATTTATTATCTTTGCCGCGGACTTCGGTCCTTTGATATATCGAGGTATAGGCTATCTATAAAAGGCCTCCCCTTTTCTTTTAACTGATCTAATTCACAAAAATTTTACATAACTACACTAGGTTAAATATGCACTCGAAACCGGGCTATTTGCAGAAACATTTCACGGTGGCAAGCAGATGATTCAAAACTTCTTTATCGTTTGTTTCAAATTCTGAAGTTGCTGTATGATTGTATCAACTAATGAGGCAGTGATGATCGGTATAAGAACAGATCATGGTGCGTGTTCCAACTTATAAAGCTCCCTCAGAGTGCATATAATGTGTATTAATTGTAATAGCGCTTCATTTGCTCTCATACCAATTGAAAAAACTTAAACATTTGGAAAATTTCAAAACCATAATAATCGACTATCGAGTACATAGGTATAAGATTCCTTACCGGCGATTGTTCAGCGTTTCGGCGAGTACATTTACGTTTCTCTTGTTGAGTTTGCGGTTTGCGTGCGTTTCCAATCTTCCACTAATTATTTGTAGCTTCCAAATTTTTCCTTTTATTGGTAAAATTCTCATGAAAATCATAGATCTTTTCAAGAACTCATCCATCATAACATTCGAACGAAAATATATTATTTTTTCCAAGTTTTCATTGTTCTCGATTTTTGGTATGATTACGTTCAAGCAAACAGTCCAACCATCAGCCTGTGAAAACTGAGTTAACTGACAAGTAACTAATAATAGAGAGGAAGGTTATCTTCTCGCCAAAAACATTCTGCGCTGATACTCTGTTCACATTGAGGAAGGATAGAAATATGACCTTGAGAACGAAACGGTAGATTAAAATTACCCGGAGCGTTCCGTTCTCGAGGTCATATTTCTATCCTTCCTTAACGTGAACGGAGTATAGAAGAATACGGTATGACGTGTCGTTTGAGTGCAAGACTACTATTCAGCAGAATGTTGATTGGAGCAATATAATTTTAATAATTTAATTGGCTATTCGCGGATAAAGGTCCCGCTAGGAGCGCTACTTGTTCTGCGAAAAAAGTGATCATGATGTTTTCCACATACTAATAAAATCGTAATTCCACCGTTTCAAATTGTTTTTCATGAAAAATGCAGGAAACAAAACTTGTTGCCCTTTCAATTTTCTTTCAGATGAATGTAATTTTAGATTTTTTAAATAACTGTTTTCATTTCATCACTTTTTTTGCAAGCTTCCTCAAGTTGCCGTCACGGTAAATCTAGAGGGCGCCTCCTTTGCCTTTATTTGCAAATACTCCGTTCACGTTAAGAAAGGATAGAAAGTAGTACCTTGAGAACAGAACGCTCCAGGTAATTTCAATCTAGTATCTACCGTGGTTCTGTTCTCGAGGTACTACTTCCTATCCTTTCTCGACATGAACGGAGTATATAAATTGAACTAAGTTCTGTAAAAGCCGGTCAAGCGACAAGCTAACAATCCATAGAATAAGGTCTATCGTACAATTACAAAAATCTCTTACTCCAAGCTGTTGGCTTGTATGTTGGCCGGTTTTTATAAAACTCCGGTCAATTAAGGAAATTATAACTTTGTTGATAGATGTTGTGATAGAGCGCGCTGCACAAGGATTTTTTGGATGTTCAATTTTTTGTAGATAAAATGAATTTGTTTGGTACTGTAAAGTAGATGATGTGAATGAGTTTAGAAATTGTGTTATAAATTTTTTTTTTTTTGGTTTCATAAAGCCATTTCACATCATTACTGTATGTATGAGGTGGAACTTTTTCTGGGTACTTCATGAGTTGTACAGTCTTACACACGCAGGTACAGACCCCACGTCTCCTCTCCTGTCACATTCCAATTATATTTCTGTAACCATAGTTTTTTGTTATTTTATTTATGATGAAATTTTTAAAGAATTTTGAGGAAAGTCATAATTTTTGTTCTCTCTTTACTTCACGTTTGTTTCAATTGTAAGAATAGATTTTACAGTTTGAATACTGCATCCTGTCTAAAGAAAAAGAATTGTCTTTTTGATGCAAGTTTCAACAAATAAAAATGATAGGTATTTCATTTGTCTTCCTTTTCAAGAATTTGAATATGCAATAAATTGTAGATGGAGATTAGCCTAGCGTAACAGCGTGCGGTTGCGGTTTCATCGACTACAATTATGAATGTCAATTGGATTAATTCTACATTTCACGGGTCCAAATTATGAGCAATTTGGAGAAAAAAAAAAAAAACGGGAAATATCAGCTGTTACTCATATTGACAATAATCAATAATGGTATAATGATTCAAATATTTCTGAGTACGAGTTTAAAAACTGTAATTTGCCTTTCTAATTGCAACATTAAAGCAAGGTATCTGAAATTAGATTCCACTTTGTAAAATAGGTATCAAAAATTTGTTAAAAATTCGAAAACTAGGCCTACCACACAAAAATATGTGAATATATATTTTTTCAACTAAATAGTCACCTACAGACAAACACCAAAATATTTTACGGTAATAGAACAATTTGAAAGATTTCAATCTTTCCTTTTTCATTCAGAGTAAGATAATATTAATCATATCAATTTTGAACAAGATTTTCTCTTTGCCGAATGACATACAAAGGAAACTGTGATGGAATGCTATTCTTGCATTGCAAATTCTTCCTTCTAAAGTTATCGTCGTTGAAAGAAATGGATATTGCATCGGCGATAATAAGTCTTACACTCTCCAACACCGCAAAACTTCATTCATAACTTATCTTATCGTCTGACGGAAAGCTAGTGCGAAAAAAATTGTACTGAAGGCACAAGAATGAACATTTCAGGAGGATTAATTCACACCAAAATGTATCATTACGTAGCATATCTTTAAGTCACTAGCTCAAGAATAAAATATTATTGTACCTACAGAATTTGAACTGCAATAACTTACTTATCGCATTAACTTGGAAGATAATCCTCTAAAAACCGTAATTAAGCCATTGTATTGGTTTGACTGGTAAAAAATAAAAATATATACTTATCTACACACAGACGTAGGTATACCATGCCGAACTTTTCATTATTCTGATTTAATTTGAATGATTGTTTTCACAATAAGGTAACATGTGCAATTTATAAAAATCAGGCTGTTTCTGGGTTGTATACTTACACACTTGGTGAAGGTCTAATTAAAATAAATTATTCGATTGAGTCAATTATTTATGAGAATATCACAGTATAAGATAGAGCATACAGTATACCTAATTAGGTATTATTTGTTATCAAATAAAAAAGTAAAAAAAAAAAAAAAAAAAAAAAATATGTAAGTATATGCGCAAGTAAATTTATAAAACTGTGATACAAATATTATATTGCAAAGCTAATCAATAACTTGGGAAATATGAAGTTCGGGTCCATTGATACAATTCACAATTGTTATGAAAGTTTCCTCAACGTAATCTCGCAGAAAAGTCGCACCAGGCTGTTCGTGAATGTGAGAGAAGATTAAATCCATGATCTCAATTAAACGTCTCTCGCACCAGAAGGTCTCGTAAGACGGTGTCTCTAAACTTTTATGCAGCGATTCCAAAAATTCAGTTATGATCAGGTGGAAATTTATGGCTGGTAAGCTATAGATTTTTTCTCTTGCATTGTATATCGTCATAAGCAATGCTTGTTTTGAACTGAAATTAGAAGAAACAACGTCAAATTGATTGGAATAGAGTCAGTTATTTTTCACCAAGAACAAAAAAAAAAAAAAAAAAAAAAAAGAAAGTGAGAACCTAGCAATAGTTTTCAAATAGGCCTAAATAGTTTTAAAATGTCCAAAAATTTAACTCATACAACTTACGAGTAGGAGAGCTCTAGTCCTCTCATGTTTACAAAGAACATACCTATGTCTAATTTTGATTAAACTTACCTCCCAGTCTTGAATCGACTTTTACGATTCTTCAAAGCGATATCCGCCGAAGGATTCTTGCAACACTCATCACATTTAATGAGAAAATCGTCCAGAAATAGTCTCCTGCGTTCTTTTGAAGAAAGAGTGGTGTGAATAGGACGCTCCGAGAACGTGAGCTATGAGACAGAGTAGGGTATTGGGAATTTAAAATATTTAGAAATTTAAAATATTGAAGTAAGTAGGAAGATATTATAACTACCAAAGTTTCCCTCGATTGTCTAACAATAAATGGCTACTGTCGCGGTTTGTACGAATATTTTTTCTTTTTAAAGGCCTCAACGATTGGAGATTCAGATGGCTTTTGAAATTTTTGCTTAATTCAGAGAGCATTTCTGTTTCCTCTTTCAAATTTTGAAGTTCGACATGGTTTTTACTAAAATTCGGAAGTTTTAACTCAAATACAAAATGGGTGCTTCATTATAATTGCCATCTTGAGGTGGCAAACTGAGTTTTGTAATTTGTTAGTAAGTACAGGAAAATATTGAGCGCAACTAATTTTCGTTGCGTGTTTTCTGAGCTTGAAGCAAAATAATACTTTCTGTGCTCTAAAGAGTACATTTTTTCGTCTGTTGTGAGGACTTTTATACTCAGTGAAATGATTTGAAAAGCACAATACGACTTTGTAGCCTTGATTTCGAAAATTACAGGTGTTGCACTTACCGATTCACCTGCTTTAATGGGTCTCGTAGCATATAATACCCGAAAGCCATTGTCAATAACGATGTGCGTATTCGCGTAACGGCACGAATGTTTAAGAATGGACTGTTTTACAAAAACTCCATAACCTATGAGCTCTCGAGCTGATGTTGGAACTGCTTGGGGCGATGTAATTCTAAATGCATTCGTCCCCATTGAAACTAGAGTAATGGAATAGAATAAAACCGAGAACAATTCTACTGCGGTTAAGCCGTCCTATAAGAAAGATATTATCCAATACATTAATATCACGCATAAAAGCCGATACCTACTACGAGATTTATCTATATGTAATTAAATTTCAGAAAAAACCTCACAGGCAGGGCCGGCATCAAGGGGGAAAGCGGGGAATATCTTAGACCAATATCTCGATTGCTTGATTGAGAGGAAATACAAAGGCGAATCTTACTACCTAAAACTATAATTTTCAGCTAAGAAAAATGAAATAATGGAACCTGGAGGATCTGGGAGTCTTATAGGTAGCTGAGGGAATTGAGTTGCAGATGGAGGAAAATTTTCAATTAGGATGACTCTACAGAAATGTGAAGAGAGAGGGTGGTCCACCGTTTACACACCACAATGAGTTTAGGATTGGAACGTATTTTTTCCAATGACTAAACTAGGAGGAACGTCCAATTTAGGAATGGATGAGGGGGAAGGGGAGAAAAAAATGTCAAAAAAACGAGGGGAAAATGTTGGAAAACCTACAAATTCAATTATTCAGAGGTTTTTCAGTTTAAGGACCGTGTAAACGAGGTTAAAATATTTCACAAAACAGGATAAAATGATTTCTTAAAACTCACCGAGAAGAATCGTTTTGACTGCAATAACCAAAAGCTACGCAGTACGATGATCATTTCTACACCCGGAACTAATGCTTTCAAGAAAAGCGGTATTGACGACTCGCCTTTAATTTTCATGGCATTCATGGCGAAAACGAAGCTATGAACAAATATTAAATTGTCAGCATCATCATTCTTTTTCGAAGCTTCTGGTGGCATAAAATTGCTCAGCAAAGTAGGTAAATCTTCGCCGTGTCGAACTGATTTCAAAAATGATCGCAAAGCTAATGGTTCTCTCCAGTCAGTTGATCCGCGCTCGTAAAATTTGATTACTTTGCACTCAGTTCGATGATACAAATGGTAAGCCTCAGTACGGCAAACCTCGCAGCAATACATAGTCTGCAAAGAAGATAGGTACCTATCTTTACGTATAGTTTCAGGGATCTTAATAACTTTTTTTTCAAATAGGTTTGGTACTTTCTCTTAACTTCCTGCTCATTTAGAGGGGTTAGGCTCATGGCTTAGTTCGATCACAGAGAGAAAATTGGTGTACCTGCTGTTTTATATAAAACGATAATTAACTCCAATGTCTTTTACGAAAATACTGAAGGTGGCCCAGGTATTTCCCATTAGGTTTTAGTATGTAACTCATGGGTTTAACTTTCACTAAGAATGGATGCAATTCTTATTCTTGAACTTTGCGTTATATGTGTGATCGAGTCGTACCAGGGCTGAGCATTCTGAAGGGGAACTCTTTTAATAAAAAAATCAAAACATAAAATTAAATCACTCCAACCGCGCGAAAGTTTACAAACCTGACTGCACGAAGGACATGGAATCAATGCGTCACATTTTTTGAGACAATGGTCACAATGAGTAAAACGTTTCTCATAGTCTGCTTTCATTACATGAAATTTCTCGACCCATAACATCTCTCCTGAAAATAAAAGAACAAAAACAAACCACTACCAATGACCATAATACTTATAGCCTATGAGAATCTCTTATTGTGCAAGGGTCTAAATGTGAAGCTTTACCCGGTGGTATATCTTGTAGCGATTTCACATCTTTGGGTCCTATGCTGATCTTTGTCGACACGTGAGGATTTTGCAGATCTTCACGCGAACCATCTAAAAAAATCGAAGGCGCAATATTCTTTTGATCGTTTGGATCTGCTGCATTGGTGTCGATTTGATCAGTTTGCCCTGTGATAGTAGCAGCGAATTCTGATATGTATTTCTGCTTGCGTTCATGCAGAACTTCCTTCATCCTTTCCGAATACGTTCCGCGGATTGCACGATTTATATCCAGTAGGCACTCATGGTATTTTTGAAGATGAAATAACGTATCTGCGCGCCTCGCGTACGTCGATCTGAGTTCCACGGAGTCTCCAGGAGCCGAAGCGATACTTTGAGTATAGTAAAGCTGAGCTTCACTATACTTTTTGTTTTCATACATTTTTGTCGCTAAATCATTATAACGCTCGGCGATTACAGTTGATTTTGGATCTTCTAACCCAAGGCAAGGTTCTTTAAATTTTGATCGGTATATCTTATCGACAATAGATAATAATGTTTCTACATCCAACTGATCTTCGTCGATAATCGTCAATTTTAAACAAGATGTCGATGTGCTATCCAAGGAAGGCATTTTAGACAAAAATTGGACTGAAGAATAAGAACACCTACACGAGACTACGAGTTATCTTCTTTGTATAATCTACATACATTATACTGGTAAAACGAGTGAACGCTGACGTGGGAAGTAGCAGACACAGTCAAGTAACGACTCAACAGTCCGATAAATTGTTCAACGAATAAATTATTCGTCATCTGTAGACTGTACAGGTATGGACTGGAATTTCTTACAACCAGGTCAATTTCGATCAGTATTTATCAATTCCTTCAACAGTAAGTATGTCGTCACCTGTCATAAGATACACGAGGAGCATTGTCCCAACTTGAGTAAAGTAGGTTTTCAAATAAAAGCTTGAACTGTTTTGTTTTCATTATACTGAGCAATCATTTGGAAGGTACTTAGTTCGAAGTGATTTTAGAGATGGGCTATCGCTTGATAAAAGAAAAACGTGATGAAACTTGAGAAGATATTTCAAGGAGATTTTTAATTAAAGGAGAAATAATGATTGTGAAAATTCTTATCTAGGTTGACAAGCGAGAGAAAATGAGTTGCCAGGGCGGCGAGAACAGTACCAAACGGTGTAAAGCTCGGTAAAACGATACCCAGAAGAAGAGATAAGAGGCGGAGAGGGGGGCGGGGGGAGTCGGCCGTGATGCGATTCGTGTTAGTGTGAGTTAATATATTGTCAATTGAGATTTGACTTTTCTATAGCTTAGTTACTACAGCTTGATGAATCGGTCAAAGAGACTAGATGATGTGGAAGGAAAGAGGGTAAAGAAATTCGATTGTATTCTTTCCCACATTATCGATTTTGGAAGTGAAACTGTACCTCAATTTACAAACCTGAAGTAAGAACTTATGATCGACGAAACAAAGTGGTATTGAAATTAAAGTGATTAATTATAGAGAATAGGTTGTGGCAAAGTTTTGAATACACGACAAAATAAGTACAAACAATGTTGGAGACACATGACTAGTACGCAGGGGCGGATTTTGAAGACGATTCTGGGGAAGTTCACGACTTTTATGCCACTTTACAGGCAAAATAAACTTTCTCGAATTTCACTAAATTAATTTTTCTTATTATTTCTCTTCTTTTTCTCTTATTTTTTTTTGGGGGGCGGAATTCTCTCCCCCTCCCCGTAAATTCACTCTTGGATACTGGTATTCTGATACCTTGTCCCAAAATTCCTACATGCATTCACGAACGGTCTTCTTGTCCCAAAATTCCCAAATTCGGGAATTTTGGGACAAGAAGACCGTTTGTGAATGCATGTAGGTATCAATGATTGGAATTGCCAATTGTTCGTGAATGACCGCCAATCTGTTGTCTGTGGGAAAAAGTGGTCAAACTTTTCTTTCAGAAACTTCAATACTTTGACAGCCCACAGACAGAAAGACTTCAGTATCTCAATCTTATCAGAAGAGTTTGCGGGCTCGGTAACGAGCTAGATATCACTCTACGCTACTATTATGGTACTACGTATAGTCTTACCAAAAGAGAAAAAAGAAAAAACTGAAAACTATAAATTGTAATTTGAAGTTGAACTGACAACAGAGCTACAGAAAAATCCAAAATGTGATATTATGGTAGGCAAAAAAATTTCTGACGAAATTGGAGAGACCACTCTGAAAAAAGTCAAGTTTTAATTACAAAATATTGAAATGCAGTTCTTATGATGTAGCCCGACTGATTTCAATAGGTGAGACGTCTATAGACTGATCTCGTATTTCGAATAATCCTTTCCTGCTCAACTTTTAATGGGCTGATTATGGTCCAAGATTTCTTCGAATCATGAAAAATGATGAATTTTTTTTATTTTTCAATTTTCTTTCGATGTGTCAGATTTAGAAAAGTTCAAAGTGTTGGAACCATTTCCATGACACTTCTATCATAGTTATAAAAATTATTGTTTGAAAACTTTTCTTCAAGTTTTGACTTCCTTTCTTCTGCTTCGTGTATTTCAAACACGCAATACACATTCTCCGATGATGATTCTCTCATACCCAAGAGCCTCACCCCCTTTAAAGAAATTATTACCTATCAGAAAATAACCAGCATGTATCAATCTAGAAATAGATTCCTCCTTTTAGAAGAAATGCTGATTACTATCAAAAAATGTCTCGGAATTTTGTGAAATCGTCTTCACTCTTTGCCAACTTAAATTATGTAGAAATTTCGATTATGACGAATGAAAATAAGTAGGTACCCTTTTACAAATATTTTAAATTTTTTCTGGAGTAAAATGTACTTGGATGAAAAAACTAACATCAAACATCTGTAAATGACATAAAAATGAAGCATTGAATAAAAATTATAGACTAATTCAAAAGGATGGTGACCAAAAGTATAGGTAGACATAAAATACACAAATTTCCAACATAATTCCAATAAAAAATAATATTATAGTTGAAAACGAAACTTTAACTCAATTCACAAGAGTTATAATAAGACTAGGCCATCGTCACAAATAACTTAAATTCATAAAAACAAATAGTTAGAGTAAGTAGGCTATAGCAATATATGGCATCAAACCGGACCGAACAAATTCGAAATTTCATAATGCGGATCTAGGTACTCCAAAAGTTCATTAACCCTAGAGAAAAATTTTTTGCGGATTCTCGAATAGCACTCGAAATGAAATTCAGACTTTGATGATCTCAAGACGTTCGTTAATATTTCTTCGAAATCGACAATTTGAGGACACGGTTGCTTCACACAAATACACAGAGCGAAGATACAATTCGTTATCATCTGACACAGTTCATCCGGACTGAAATCCATCGAATATTTTTCTTGGATCTTTCTCATAAAGAGAATCAATGATTCTTCTGAACTGAAATTCAAATATCGAATAATTGCACGCTTGAATAACTTGTCAATATCATATATCTAACCCCTCCTTGAATTATATAGCTCAAAAGTTGCAATTTCTCAATATCCCTAACTTAGATCAAGGTCCCCTTCTTCTAAACAAAAATAAAAATTTGCTCAAGAACAGCCCCATTTAATGTTATTTTAAATCTGCCTCTAGAAGATTCGAGGTGTGAGAATTTACAAAAATTTGTAATCCCAACTTATTCTGGTGAGCGGGGCCGGTGAACATCTAGATGCACCATCTTGCACCTAATGAGAAATTTTCTAAATGAAGAGCTCAGCATTTTTGTAAACAATTTTTCACAAGTTGAGATAAATATTTCAGTTTGCACCTGGTATGAGGCAAACAGAGAAGTGTCGGCTTTGTTGGTAGGTCTCCATGAATCGATCTTATAATATTGATATTTTAAATGGATAGTATTAGTACCTGATACTACGAAGCCTTCATTGAATGGAGAGACTGTACCGGTACGTTATATTATATTTGAACGCCCTAATCTACCTTGGTTCGAAAACCTAGATAAGTAGATAAGTTGAACTCACTGATTGCCTTTAAATTTCATTTCTTGTAACACGAAATCTCTTTTACTAGGCCAATTTTCTAAACAAGCATCACAATTGCAGACCAATCCTTCTTGAGCCAAATTACTTCTGCGTTCATTCAGAGTGAAATATTTTAAATCACAAATCTGACTGTAAGTCACCTTCAAAAAAAAAACAAACCAATCAGGAACAATTGATTATTTGGTCATTTTAAGTAATGGCCATACAACAAGAGGGTTAAAGAATATCGCTGCTTTTCGAGACAATTAAGGCAAATTCAGCGGTTTAACAGAAAACATTTTTCGCGGGAACTTGATGAAATAACATCGGCAGGTGGTGGTGCCAAAGGCGCATCGAAACGTTAATAAGATAAACATTTTTCAAAAGTGAAAGAAAATGCTAATTTTATTTCAAGGGAAGTAAATTTGTGAACACGAAGTGACCAATCATTGCCATTAATAGGAAATATGTGCAAAAATCATAATGGCACAGGTAAGTACTCACTTGTTCGCCCTTTTCAATTACGCGAGACGAATATAAGTAACGACATCCCTGACGGTACACTGAGATCGTATTCGGATAGCAAGAATTTCTTACAAGATTCTGTTCCACGTAAATGCCGCAACCTATTGACTCTTCTCCATCAAGATTCTCCGAGTCAATCTGCGCCATGATATTGAATTTACTTTCCCATCCCATGGAAATCAAATTCATCGCTAGAAGTAACGTCGATAGTATTTCCTCTTCACTCAAACGAGGCTAGGTAAAAAATTTTTTTAAATATCAAAGATGTAGTAGGAATATTTTCATAATTTCAATTTTAATTGCAACATTCATCTTCAATACATTTGTAGGAGCTTTTCTTTCAGAACAATACGCTAAACTGTTTGCAGATTATTATAATGGTGTAGTCAATTAGACAATGCAATGTAGATGGAGAAAAATTTAATTTTTTTCCTCTATTACTTCTGGAATACGCTGGGTTGTAAAAACTTGCAGACTACTTTGTTGGTTGCTTTGGGTGACACCTGTTTTATGGGAACCTCTTCTTTTTTTCTTTTTTTCTGAATAAAGATTCAACATTTCTTCAAGAGTTTGAGCGCGAAAGTCTAAATTTTTCCAAGTCCTCCATTTCATGAAGTCCCGATAATTCCCTTTCACAAAGAGCAAACAAAGATGAAGTCGAGGAGAGAAAAATCATGAAAAAGACTCCAGTCCCCGAATAGAATTTTTGCGGGAGGTAATACAGAGGAATTGAGTCTCGAAAAAGTCGTTCTTAATGAAGGTACAGTCTTAGGCCTTTGTACAAGCGCGAATAGATTAGTTGCGTATAAATCACAGATTAATGGTGAGGAACCCAGTGAAAACAGAAAGACAGGCCAGTGTCAAGATGCACTGACACAGAGAAGAGACTGCTGCAAGATGTAGCAGAATGGAGAGTGTAAAGGAAACCCATGAAACCAACACTATGAGAAGGCAGACCCAGAACAATGAATTAAAAAAATTAGAAGCCATTGCAGACGTTGCAATGGCAGCGGGGAACCCGCAATTCCTTAACTCGACCTCTCAGGTGGTGTGGAACTGAGTTGATAATCTTGTCATATAATTCAAATCGAAATTATCATTCTACATTCCCTCCTATCACATATAGCTCGAGAGTCGAAATTCTTCTAAGTCCCCCTTCTATCATATATAGCTCGGAAGTCACAATTCTTCCAAGTCCCCCTCCTATCATATATAGTTCGAGGCTCGAAATTCTTCTAAGTCCCCCTCCTATCATATATAGCTCGAGACTCGAAATTCTTCTAAGTCCCCCTCCTATCATATATAGCTCGAGACTCGAAATTCTTCTAAGTCCCGTAACCTAACCTAACCTTAGGTTACTAACTTCGCGGACGCGGACGTTTTCTGAGGATGTAATCTCCTAACAAAATGGATAGCGGGTTCCCCGCTAAAAAAATGGTGGCTCTGAAATTAAATTTAGATTAATCCTCTCGTAATTAAATTATTACAAATCATTCTTTGTTGTACTTCTTCTGTTCATTTCAGAAATGAATTTTCAATCATTCAGTGGTTGCTATGGCGTAAAATCATGACAGCTTACCGGTGGTTTGGAGTATTTCTCCGAGAAGAAAGGAAAGCTACGCAAAGCGATGACCATTTCTACAGCAGATGGTAAAACCTCCTCAAGACGCGTCATCAATGATTCGTCATTTTTTAGCGCAACGAGGAAATCCCCCACGCATGTGAGCTTTCCAGAATCCACGTCTTCCTCTTGTGTACCATAGAGCCGCTTGAAATGTGCCAACAATTTTGGTATATCTTTTCCTTGGTTTGTTCCAATAAAAAAGGCTCGAAGGGCGATTATCTCTCTTATGTCCACTTCCATTCTGTCGCGATCGAAAAACTTGACCATTTGGCATTCACTTCGATGATAGGATTCGTAGGCTTCATTAAGACATTCTTCACTGCAAAACATGAGCTGTGAAATCAAAAGTAAATAACATTGGTTACACTACACAAAAAAAAAAAAAAATTGAAAACCACATGAACGAAATAATATGATTCTAGAAGTATTTTCGACGCTGATCACGATGCCGTTGCCCGTTTTTCAAAATTTGGCCCAGTTTTCGAGAAATGATCAAATCCAATTCCCGCGATTCGTTGCGGCGCGCAGTGTATGTTCCCGTTCTCGCGAAATTCGATAGCTGGGTAACATACGCCGCGCGTCGCAATGAATCGCGGTAATTTGATTTGATCATTTCTCGAAAACCGAGCCAAAACTTGAAAAACGGACAACGGCATCGTGATCAGCGTCGAAAATACTTCTAGAATCGTATTGTTTCGTTCATGTGGTTTTCAATTTTTTTTTTTTTTGTTGTGTAGTGTTATCAATGTTCATCAGCAGAAAATATTAATTTGCCAGTTTATCAGAATTTTATTAAACTAAGGATTATTGAATGATTGCGCGTTCACTGAAGAAACCTTCTCTACCGAAGATGTTATATTTTTCAGAGAATCAAATAAAGGGAAAAGAATTGGAAAAAATATCCAGAGAAGGGATAATAAAATCTTCAGCAGAATTTTCTCAACTTCCCACGAGAAGAAGATGATTAGTTTCAAAAGAGTGAATTCTTTTCCACGCCTGGAGTTGTACAAAATTTAACAATCAATTATTATAGATGATTCACGAACCCGAGTACAAAAGGAACATGGAATTAAAGCATTACACGCCAATAAACAATGCGAACAACGGGAATAACGTTTGTCTTTTTCAACTGCCTTGACCATAAGTCTTTCTCTCATCAGCTCTTCTCCTGTAAAAAGAAAATTGTCACAAACGCTCATCAAAAATACAATAAGCACTTACATACCCAAAATTGAGGACCTTTCTATCAAAAGGGCGTGCGCTCAATGTATTTCTTATGGAACGGACGCCCTTTTGACAGGAAGGTCTATCTATACGAGAATACTAGGCTACTGTGCTTTCTGATGCTCTATATATTTTAGCTCACAACTCGAAATTTCTCTGAATTCGCTTGTGTCACATGTGCAGCGCCGCCCGCCTAGCTTCCATGGTGGAGTGGGTGCGGGCTGCGTATGCATTTAATTAAATTGACCATTTCAATGTTGGGAAATTTTTTTTTTCTTTTTTTAATAGAACAAAGCTTAATAGCTCACTAGATGTTAAGTTAAAACAGAGAAGATACAAATTTCAGGCATTTTCATGTCTACGGTATTTCCACAAGATAAGACGCAGTCCCTCTATTCAAGTTTTAATAATGATTTACCTACCATCGATAGTAAATTTATTTCTCATTTTCTTCATCAAACGCTTAAAAAGATAAAAAATTTTGCGACACTTACCGGGTTTTACAAGCTGTATCGCCACAATAGTATTATTCTCTAAAATCTTGAGCTTGGGAGACAGAAAATTTTCAGGAGATTTACGAGGAAAACGATTATAATTTTTCACCTCGTAAGAATCATTTGCGTCGCAATTAGAATTCAGTCGATCTTTATTTATATTCCGTAAATATTTTTGTTTTCGTATTTGCAGCATTTTCATCTTTGATTTATTACACTTGCCCAGGGCTGCTATCGCTCGATTCAAATCCACAAGACTGCTGTCTACTTGGCCCATATTACGAAGGATAGTTGAACGTCCAGCGTAGGCTAGAGCAAGTTCTTCACTATTGTTTGGAGCAAAAGCAATGCTCGCACTAAGATCACTGGCGTTCTCTTTATTTCTGCCTCTCTTTGCTAAGGTTCGGAACTGGCTGGAGACCTCTTTTGATTTAGAGTCTGAGTAGCATCGATCAAAAATCTTACTAAATTCCAACTGCACTTGATACACATCATCTATAAGGGCCAGTAATTTAGTTTCTTCTAGTGTTCGTTCATCAATCTTCCCGTCACGCGAACTAGAAGCAGCCTCATTTAATTTAGCTTCCACATCAGCATTTGTATTTCTGGTGATTTCACATCCAATAATGGGTTCTTTTTCAATCGTACCATTGGCTCCCTCTGAGAAGACCTTCTCGTCAATTTCTCCCTGAGGAGAAATTAAATCAATGTTTTCATTAGGGACACTTCCAATATTTTCCTTACATGACTTCTTTTCCGTGGTTGGACGTTTCTGAGGGTATTTAATTTCTCCGATAGTCTTTACAAGGAGTCGATTTTCCTTAACTGAATGTTTAATAGGACATACTGTTACCAAGTTTTCCTCTCCTGTGTTACTGGGGTTACCATCTGATAAAACTGCGGTGTTCTGAATTTCTGACAAGAAGTTATTTGCTTTTTTGTCAGTGTGACTTTCGAACTCTAAGACATTGCGATTTACGCAATTTTTGACATCAATATAGTTGGCTTCTTCATTCAACACCTTGCGTAACTTTGTGGTCGTTGCATCATTTTCTTCTGCCTTATCCGACTTCACCTCATACTTTTGATATGTTAGAGGATTTTTTACTTTGGTTTTGTCCTTATTGAACAGCGTAACAACGACTTCACATTTTGTTGAATCTTCTTCTCCAGATCTATTTTCGAGTAAAATATGAAGATAGTTAATAGGAAGCATGAAAATTTTGATGAGAGAACAAAATTTTCTATGGTTTAAAAAGTACCAAAAGTTATACGCGGTATGAATAATAAAGAGTCGCGATCAGTTAATCAAACCGAAAAAAAATCCGGTTCAGACGTAAGGAAGGGACTATAGGGAAAAATTTCTCTCAAATCATCTAATTTAACCAATCACATGGTAACCTTACAACATGATCATTAGAGGGCAAGTTTTGCGTTTCCTTCCAAAAAGACAATCATTAGTCTCTTCCACGCTTTTCCATTTCACCCTCAAAGCTTCCAAATGGATGATTTCGATTACTTCTAGAGTACTAGGAAGTGTTATAGGCCTAATTATTAAGAATACAAAATACCGAAATCGTCAAATAATTAATTTGAAATTGATCTTTCAGACTACTCGAATCCCAATATTCCGTTAAATTCTTCCTCCTACTGAAGCCTTCCACTCTCTACCCATCTCACTCCCATTCTCCTACCCCGTAAAGGGATTTTTCTTCACTCTTTCGCTCTCGATCACAACGTTGTGATGAGGTCTCAAACAAATCTGTAAAATTTTCGAAAATTTCGAATGTGAACAACATAAATAGATCCACAGATCTACTAAAAGAGCGCGTTTACGATATCGACTTCTATTTCTTTAGTAGATGTAATTAATTAAAAACTAAAATACGTTGGGAAATTGAACTCACTGATTGACTTCAGCAGACTCGATACGAGACAAAACAAGTTGCATAGCTTCGTAAAATGTCTCTTTGAAATCCAAATCGTGCCAATAGAAATCACTGTAGAATGACTTCATAAATTTGAGAAGAATAGTTTCGAGAATTATCAATTCATAAGATGGATTTTGTAGGAATTGGCAATAGCACAGATGTGTGATTAGCTCTGCAGTAGTCTCCAGACATATGAAAGCTCGTTCTTTCGAGACATCGGAGTGCGCTTTCTCAGCTTCTCTTGGAGACACCGCAAAATGTTGCTTTTTTTCTATACAATTGAGGGTTCTTTCCAATAGAAAGGTCAAGGTATCTTTATGCCTACAAAATTCGAGCAAATTAAAATTATTGTAATCTAGACCGTGGGAATGAAAGGTAACGAGCAGTTTTCGTTAATGACTAAACAAGAAAATGATAACACAAGAAAGAGAGGGAAAGGAGTTTTTCACTATCTCTTAATACAGAAGCAGTCACCTATGATCGTACTAAGTTTCGATAGAGAACCTGTTTTATAGGGGGATGAAATGACAAAAAATGACGGGCGCCAGACGCTGTCCAGCAAAACGTGGACTTGGGAAAATTTCCACTTTCAAGCTATCTATATAATATGATAGGAGAGGGACTTCGAAAAAATTCTGAATATCAAGCTATGAATGGGGAGGAAGGAACACAGATATTGAGCTGTATCTGATACAGGGGGGATACGGGGAATTAGAAAAATATGGACTTTCGAGCTGAAACTCCCGAGGTGGTAAGGAACAAAGTTTAATCTTTATTTAGAAAATGTACAAACAGAGAAACCCCCATAAAACAGGTTCTCTGTCTGCCTACATTAACACAGTTAATAAAGGCAATCCCGAGCAGCTACCTATAACGAACAATAAGCTGCAATTTTTTTTTTTTTTTCAATATTCCTAGACTATGTTGATCTATACTTTCACCTTACAATACTACCTACTTACACAAATTCACGTTTCTCCTGCATCATTCAAATCTTTTTTCACGTTATCGCCTGTCTTCCATAAGCAGTCAAAAACTTAATTTATTCATACTGCTATCTCATTATTACAGTCCTAAGTGTGAAATAATGATAAAATTCTCACTTTTTGTCATGAAATACAGGTTTAGAAGCTTTCAAATCAAAAATCGAAGGCCATTTTCGAAGACACGCTTCGCACTTGCAACTAAATCGATTTGCCATAAAGTCGTCGGTGATTTCTGTCCAGCTTCCCACAAGATATGAACTCCGCTCTGCAAAAGATATCTAAAAGAACACCTTCGATGAATAACAATGGAAATTAATGTTTCCTCTAAATTTTTTCTTCCAGTTTGGGTCGATATTAGTCAAGCTCAAATTTGATGTATTGCTTTTTGCTTGCCGTCAAAAAAAAAAAATGTACAGGAGCATTCCAATTTACTAGACTTAGTTTTAGATGTAGGAGAGTCTTGACCTTCGAACTATATCTGGAAGCTTGGAAATATTCAAACTTATTCGTAATAATCGATCCTACGCGATTATCGAAAATGAAATTGAACAATCCCCATAAAATAAGTTCATCATTCGCCTCAATTAACATGGTTAATGAAACAAACCCCACTATCAGCGAACAAAGAGAACTCCCCACTTTGACACAATTAACGAACTATTTCTTGTACAAACAAAAGAGAAGTTGAAAATTCTCAGTATACTTACCATTTCACCAGCCTTAATACATCGTGTGGTAAATAAGAAACGATAATTATGATCCACAAAACTTTGACAGTTAGGATAACAAGAACGGCCAATTAAATTTTGGATGGGAAAAAATGCTTTACCCATCGCCAAATTATTCCATTCATCCTTTGAGTCCACTTGCGATAAAATATCAGAATCAAGACTCTTCAACAATACAAGATGATCGACCAATAATAAGGCAACAAACATTTCCTTTTTAGTCAAGTCATTCTGTTTGGAAATAAGAAGGATTTGTTTATTTATTTATTTATTGAATATTAAGTGCTACCCAACATAGCCCGATTGGCCAATTACGAGACAGCACAAAATACAATTTAAAGAACTATTAATAATAATAATAAGGATAAATATGGTGATGATAACTGCAAGAACTGTACGCAAGGTACTATCGGTGGATACGTACATGTGATTTACAGCCCTGGTTTTGATACCCGCTGTAAATCAAGAATACCACCCGTGGAGCAGGGTGTGCGCAGACAGAATAATAATAATAATAATAATAATAATAACAACAAAGGGCCAAACGAAACCAGTAGTAGGAGATCCGTCCAGTGGGAATCCACAACTATTTGCTGAGGCTCAAGCCCAAACTGCAGCCTTTACATGGTGGCCCTGTTAAGCCAAGCAACATAGTTGGGTGGCAACAGATGTAGATGGACGAAGGAAAAGAAAAACTCCGATCAATAAACCCAGCCATAGATAGCTGCCCGAAGTACCAAAAGTTCCATCCATCCCTCGTGTTAGCGCGTACCTATGACGTACAAGAACTGAGGTGTCGTGACGGAAATGGAGGGTCAAAGAAGAAAAACTTGATACAAACAAGGCAATGGCCGTAATGAAAGCCATCTAGATATGGAGACCAAGCAGCTTACTCAAAAAGTACAATCTGCAAGAAAATGGACTTGAAAAACAGCATTTCTCCCAAGCAGAACTGCAAACTGATACACAGAAGAGATCCAACTAGGCGCTATAGTTGGTTCTGTCGAATAAAACAAAATCCAAGGCAATCATGGTACGTACACAAAGTCAGGCCTCGGACGAGGCTGATTACGTGTGTCAACCGGCCGGGTCTAGGATGTTGACACAGCCAAGAGCCAGCCGTGAAGCAAGCCGCAGGGGCTCGGCTACTCAATCGGCAAGAAACAATAGCATAACGACCGCTGAAAGTGTTTCCTCTGCAATAGATTTGGGGATCTCCGAAGCTGGTAAGCCCTGCCAACGCATACAATGGACCCATGATATGAACGTGTCAATAATACGATGCTACTGTAAGATTACATTACCGAACCCTGACATACCATACCGGAGAGAGCTTTACAAGAAGTTTCGAGAACAATACCCAGAAATCAGCGCAACCGAACAAAGAATCGCAGACCAGAAAAGAGCCAGATTATGGATGAACAAGAATGCCGAATTCATTCAGGAAGAGAGCGAAGAATTTGAACAGGCAAGAAATGAGTTCAATGGAATGGGACCTAACAAAAGGCCGCCAATCCCAAGGCTGCTCCTCAATAGAAGAATATACAGGACTCTGAAAATCATCAATGAAACAATTGTGCCGGGGAAGGTGGAAGTATGTACAGATCTAATTGAATTGGCAGGACTTGTGTTTTAAGGAGCGGTTACCGTGGTAAGAGTCAATGAAGGAGAAGTGGAAGTCTGCCAGGAGAATAAACAGAGAAGTTGACAGAAACCAATGTGGCAACAGAGACTGGAGAACCGGATAGAGGGAATACGGAAGCAATTTGGCCAATTGTAACAGTACAAAAAGGAACCATATGCAGGTCAAGGAAGTTGGAGAATAAGAAGAGAATCATGCTAGATGAAAGAAATAGGAACATTGCGTTTAGCATTGTTTGAATCTTATTATCACGACGAGCAACAACAGTCGAAAAATGATCATCTCGAGACTTTTTTTTGTATTATTAAACGTCAAATCCCCTCCTCTTTCCACCCAAACTATTCCTGTGTCTTCATAAGTTACTTTCTCCAATTTCTTCTTTCACAGTTCTTCAACCGTTCTATTTCATCAATCCAACCACCCTCCAATAATTTTAAACTCCTTACTTGCAGATATAAAAAGCTCGACGACCTTGATGATCGGACCCACTTGGGTAAGAAAACCTATAGGATTTCTTATTTTTAGTAGTTTCGTAAGTATACAAATTCACAAACATAAAATAATGAGAATTGTAAAAATGACCTTCATATTTAGGCCGAAAATGACTTAAAAGAGTCAGGAAAACTCACCGGTGAGGTATCTTTCTCGTCAAAAAATGATACATTTCGTAGTGCAATAACTGTATTCACTGCCAAAGGTACGGTCATTGTTCTTTGGAATCTGGTCTCTTCGTCCCATAATCTTCTATTCCTTATGGTGTTTAAGAATGTTAAATAATCAGACGTAAAACGCAGCTCTGGCGGAGGTCTAAATTCTTCTATCATCATAACGTAAAGAGGCATTGTCTTCATCAACTTCGATAAGCGTTTTCCTTGTTTTGTGCCAACAAAAAGTAGTTGCAAAGCTTGTTGGATTGTCTCATCCGTCTCAACTTGAAAACAAAAGTTGATCATTTTGCATTCAGTGCGATGATACGCGTCGTAAGCGTTCTGTCGACATCTTACGTTACAATACATCACCTGAGGAATGAGAACAAATAATTAAATCGTTTTGTAGGTAGGTAAGTACTTGAGATTTTTGATTTTTAAACAAATTTCAGGAGCGAAATTTCTGATAGGCAAATACAAATTTTCAGGGGAAGAAAACCAGCCTAACCTCCTCGTTTTTTCTCCTTTACCAACTGTTCTTCTGTGGTTCTGCTCCTACGCTGTTTTCGAGGGGAGGGGGCGGCCTTAATTTCATACTAGTTAGTAGGTACAATAAATAATGCACTGAAACTCCCCACCTCCTTCCAGAATAAACTGTGTCCTACATAGCCAAAAAATCACGCAGAAAATGATTTTTACAAGTATCAAAAAGGGTGGGTATTTTCAGGGGAAAATGTATGTCGTGACCTGAAAAATTCTGAAATTGAAACAGAATTTACGTTATCACCATAATAAACTAATGTAATTTTCTCATCCACTTTTTCGTCAGAATATTATATTTTCATGATAGAAGGTCAGTGATTGGAAATCAACAGCAATATCGAGTCTAGAATAGTGCAACTGTTTAGTATGCACCCTCACGATTAGATGATATTTGCCTAATTTAACTCGTACCTCCGAACACGAAGTACAAGGAATCAAAAATGGACTCCATAAAAAGCAAAAAGCACAATGCATGAAACGAATTTTGACCTCCCTATTCAACGTCCGGGAGTAGCTCCTTTCCGCCGATATGATAGCGCCTGGAACGAGATTAACACAGGGGTTTTAAAATTTATCAGAATGAATTGTATCAAAAATTGAAATTAAGTAACGAAAAAGAATTACAAACGTGCTGAAGCATGTTTCAATACAAATATACAGGAATGAAATAAATTAATTTTAAATTTATGAATCTCGTTCATCATTCTCTGTTTCTCCGGTGTCTCTCAAGTCATCACTAGAAAGGCAATCAATCGCTTTTCTAATGATTATCTCATTCATAAACTCAATCTTTTTTTTTTTTTTCTTACAGGGGGATGATAGGTATATCCAAGGTTTATTCTTCTAATCTTACGGCTTTTTGACCCTAAAATTTTTCTATCGTATCAACAGTTGAATGGGAACCAGAGATTATTCCAAAATCAAATAGATACGCAAGACTAATTTGCATGAGGACTTACCTGCTGGAATATCATTCTCCGCAACTAGATAACTTGATGCATCTTTCTCGTATCGAAATTTAACCAGAGACCTTGTGTTTGGTAGTCGATCATTTTCCAATTTAATATGATCCAAAATTGGAGGTTCGGAGGAATATTTTAGCAGTCGATCGTTAATTTTACTCTCCAATAGAAAAGACACACGGTCGGAAGGCGATTTTGGTTCCTTGTTGAGTTTTTCTCTAGCATTTTTTCTGCGCTTACGAAGCTGTTTCTTCAAATCTTCCGATAGTTTACCTGTCATAGCTTGTTCTATATCCAGTAGGCAGCAACCGTAGAAACCTTGAGAAAATGAGTTGGACGAACGTGCAGCGTACCCCAAACTGAGCTCTGCACTATTGAGAGGAGCTGAAGCCAAACTCCGATTCAATGAATGATGGGCGTCATAGAGTTTTCCTTCTTTAACCAAGGCCATTGCTTTTTGTCTAAAACGTTTAGCATCTTCAATCGATTTGGGAGCCGTGTAACTGATAGGATTACGTAGATCACTCGATTCTATCCTTGATTGATAAAACTCCCTAATTTTGCGCATTAAATTATCAACATGTAACTTTCTCTCAATTGGATATTTACACGCCTTCTCTTCGACATCGGATGGCATCGTAAGCAATTTTCACTTCATTCGAAAAAAACTCTAAATCATTACATTTCTAAATGTTTAATTATTCGCGACAAGTTTGCTCCTGCACGAGCCTGGCGAGATTAAAAGGTTAACTATCACAACCGAATAATTGAACAGTCACGAATGCACTAAACACTGCAGGCACACGGTCTTACTATCAACACAAACTAGCCTATGTTTAACAATAAAATCCAATCACTCACTATGCTCCGTTGACAGGTTTTGATTTGATTCAGATACCTATTTTCATAGGCACAACTACCTTTCCTTTAGCACTCCTTTTCCGTTCATGAATTTGATAGCCATAATTTTGAACTCCTTCATTGAACAGTTGGCTCATCATAAGCAGAATTCCACGATGTACCTCGGTACTAACGATTCTTTCTAAAGTCAACTTATTTTCTTTCAAGAGTGTCATGCAAACTTTGAGCTTTTTTTTTGGAGATGGAAAATTGCGACGTAGGTACTTATTTTGAGTCTCAATATCGAGAATTCTAAAAATTGCATCAGTCTTTACATCAGCTTTCTGCTTGTAACTATATTAGGTACCTCTTGCAGGAAGTAACGAACGCCGAGCAAGGTAGGACTCGTACTTCTCCGAAACTTGAAGTAAGAGGAAGAAGGTAAAGGTTTTCAATATCACAAGTAATTTGCAAACATCTGCGAGTATTTTCCCTGTCCAACTTTGCACAGAGATTACAATATCAAACAAGCACAGAAAATCGGAGAAAGTTAAAATCTTTACAAATTAATGGGAGAGGGTGATATTAAATTATTAGATTACTTTAAAATGTATATATGAAAGACCCCTTTTTTTGTTGATAGACCAGGGAGGTAGATCGATGAGGGGGGAGGGGGTGAACGAGCGGAACGAGTGAGCTACCCAAAAGCTATTAAGGCAAAAACTAACCTTGAAATATTCTAAATTAGACTAACACTAGACTATGCCCCCAAAAAGCTATTACCTTCAAATATTCTAAACTGGACTTATACTAGACCAAGGAGGGGGCGAACGAGCGTAGCGAGTGAGCTACCCAGAAGCTATTAGCTTGAATTCCTTAACGCTATTAGCTTAAAATATTCTAAAGTAAAATTTTACTAGACCATGCCCCCTAAAAGCTATCAGCTTTAAACATTCTAAACTGGACTTATAAGTGCAACCACCCTGGTATGTACTGAGGTATAGTACAGATGATGCAGATTATTAAGCGTGTCAGTATTCATTCTGTGTATTCCATTTACATGGCCATATTGACACTCAACAGCAAAATATTTTCTGTATATTGAGAAAGAGAAAGATATGAAACATGATCTTTATTTATTTGGCTCCGCCAGAACATTTTTTTTTTAGCTTTAATTTTATAGAAAATTTGATCATAAAGACAAATATCACCTACAAATATATGATAAAACCATTTTCATTAAATAACTGTAAGTGACAGAATTCATGCATAGGATAAAAACCATAGGCTGATTTGAATGAATAATAGTAAATAGACATAAAATACACAGACATTTAGACAAATTACCAACGTAATTTGAATTTAAAAAAGTAATATAGTGATAGAAGGAACTTAAACTAAATTCACGAGAATTATAAAAAGACCAGCCTATCGTCATAAATCAATTCATCGTAGCAAATTAATCAACTTTACAAATACGACATCATTAAAGTTTTGTGGAATTTAAGCATTTCATAAGTCGAACGAAAGAACTAATGAAGGTACTACGAATAGTTTCATGCCAATCAGAATTATTAAACTCGGAATTTGAATTCAAAATATACATCAGCATTTCTTCGAATTCAACAATTACAGGAGACGGTTGCTTCAAACTCTCACATAAAACGAAGATACAATCACTTATCAACGAATGTAATTCATCCAGACGAATGGTATTCGAATATTTTTTCCGAACCATTTTTAAAGAAATAATCATTGATTCGTTTGAACTGAAATTCAGATAATTGCTTGAATTACTTACATAGGTAGTAATTACTATCCCTGCTTTAAATTATATTGGTCAAGAGTCGAAATTTTTGAGTGCTTAATGTAGGTATAATTTAAGGTCATCCAAATGATTGCACTTTTTATCTTGAAAACTGTGACCGCGCAAATTTTAATTCAAATCTCCCCCCCCCCCCAATACTTGTTGAATGATATTTTCATGCGCTCAGTAAAGTTTCAATTTTTGTTTATGTCAAGTCACTTATCAAACCAATCTTGTTAATCATATTCAAATCTTTAAATTGAAGTCCCTTAAGACGCGAGACTCGGGTGCCAAATGATTTCCTATTTTCCCCTTTGAGTGACCTCGTACTCATTAATAAATTTAATCATTTTATTATCTGCAAAAATTACTTTTACAAAGAAATTAATACTGTGGTCAGAAAATAAAAAGTAGTAAGATTAGTGAACTCACTGATTGCCTTTAAATTGAATTTCTATTTTCTTGAACGCTTCTCCACTCGGCCAATCTTCCAAACAAGCTTCACATTCACAGGTCAATTCTTCTTGAGCCAAATTTTGTTTACGTCCTTCCAAAGTAAAATATTTCAATAGACAAGCCTCGCTGTAAGTTACCTTTAAAAGAAAGAAATTTCAATCATATCATAGACGCGTTATACTGGAAAAAAATTTTTCAAAACTTGATTTCTTACATTTTTATTGTCTTACTTTCATTAAAAAACATTCCATACCCCTGTCTTATAATATTATGAATTTATGTCATAGACATACACAAAAATATAATCATAAGCCATATCTTGCTATTCAAATAGCCAAAAATCGGCATTGTAGGTTTTTTATTAGATTTGCGGAAAGACGTTAAATGGCTTTTTTTTCAACAGGAAATTAGCTTATGAACATATCAATAGGAGAATATGTCTGTCATTATTAGAAGAAGAAATTGTGGTAGTACAGTTTTCGCATTTGTCGGGTTGTGCTTATAGAGAAAACGAATTCATGGTCATCAAAACTCTGAGAACTTGACGGTTTTTGTCCAGGCGCACTACAAAATCGAAAGGAAAAAATCATGACAGAATTTTAATATGGTCAATAGCCCCCCTCCATAATACCGGGTGGCGCAAAAGTCGCTTGTCCGATTTGCACGAAAAAAACACGTGGTCGATTTTTGCACGCAAAACTTTATTCGATATTTTTAATCGTAAAAAACCGGTATAAAAAGGCAATAAAGTTACAAAAGATGTTCAATATGGTAACCACCTGCTGAACAGGTGCCAAAATTCTTTTTCACATTCCGAGTCAGTACAAGTAATGTACGGTTCGTAGTTTACTGTTCAGGCGTCATTTTAGAGAGCGACAAGCGACTCTTGCGCCCCCCTGTATGAGAGGTTAAATTTTTGTCACGTCCTTGAAATACGTCAGAGTCGCTGCCCCATCGGAACTACAATTCGCTGGAGGGACGGCGGATATTTTTCCTAAATATGTAAAATTGTTTTGTGGGTGTGCTTGGGAATCAAAAAATTTAGTAAGTTAATCAGGAAGCTCAATACTGCAGCTTCTTTTTTATTCAGAGCTATTCCTATGCCTGAAATGTATTAGCGGAAAATTTGGAATTTCCTCTGAAAGCGTTTCGCACAAGTTATAGGTACCCGTAGTACCACTGATATAGTACCACAAGTAAATTGTGATTCAATAATATCGCTACCCTTTAAAATGAGTAAAAAACGAACGCGGTTTAAGGAAAGAAGATTTAAGAAGGCAAAGTGACCAAAAGCTCATCGGGTTTCCTAGTCTATTATATAAAGAGAAGTTGCAAAATTGCAAATCCATTTAACTTTATTCCTATTTCACCTACGAACTTGGAATTTGTTTCCATTGCATTAGCTTGCCTAGGAGAAGGTTTATGCGTAATAAATTTGAAGTTACGAAATCAGGCGAATGGCGTGTAGTACCTATATATCTTTGTACTTGGCGGGGGGGCATGAATGATTCAAGAGATGAAAAATCTGTATCATTCATTAATTTATTGGTTGAAAATGCTAAGCAATCATTTTTGTTGACATTCATCGAAAATTAATATGTGCTAGGCAACCATTTTTGGAAAATGGTTTTTTTTAACCGGAGAAGTTTTGAATACCCATACTATGAGTAATCGAATAGTGTAGGGTTACGATAAAGATTTTGCTTAGCAATTATCTGAAGAATTGGTGGTTGTCTTTCATTATTTCAAATTTAACGTGAGGACTAAGAAAAGAAAAACAATTCACGTCAATTTCGAAAATTCAATATCGAAGTCACGGATGTCTCACTTTATTGGAATCTAATTGGAATGCTAAAACGCAAGAAAGCAAATCTAGGGCGGTTGACGAACAAAGGGAAGAGGGCTCGTGTCAATTCCGAAATTTTGACATCAGAAAATAATGTGGAAAATGATTGTCAGAACGATAATAGTCCATTCATTAGGTACATTATTGAGAAAGAATATAGTATAAGTTCAATTGGGAATCTAGCAATTACGTGCACATTTTGTGATGGAAAATTTTTTGAAACTGAAAATCAAAATTTCTGCTGCGGGAGTGGTAAGATTAAGTTACCTAATTTACCCTCAATGCCGGATCTTCTTCAAAAACTATTAGACGGAAGGGATAATAGATCTCATTTTCTTAATAATTTGTGTAAATACAACAATGCGATTTCAATGACTTCTTTAGGGTGTAATGAAGTTCCAAACATATTTACAACTTTCAAAAGTTTTGGTGTATCGTTATATAGGAAGTTATCTACCTCCTCCAAGAATCCACAAGAAATGACAAATTTTTCAGCATACCCCCAGAAACAAGAATGCGCAAAGGATCTTCTAAAAAGACGGTATCCAACTATCAGAGAAGATATTAAGAACGAGATTGAAAGTGTAAAACAAAATATCAACGATAAAAGAAATGAAATTGAAAAATTGGAAATTAAAAGAATTAGATTAGAAATTGAACTAAAAGAATACTAATGATAAATAAATATCAAGAATTTTGAAAATAATTTGAAATTTTATAATATTTAGTGGGCTTACGGCCTGTATGATCAATAACGTTAGCACTCACTTGTTCACCCCCCTCGATTAGGCGGGAGGAATATAAATAGCGATATCCTTGACGGTATACTGCGATCGTATTCGGATAGCAGGAATGTCTTACACGACTCTGTTCTATGTAAATACCGTAACCTATTCGTGAGGGCATCTGTTCTAGATCAGGGTGCGTTATAACCTGGATTTTACTTTTACATCGGCCCATTGAAATCAAATTCATCGCCAGGAGTAACGTCGACAGTATTTCTTCTTCACTTAAACCAGGCTAGGCAAAAAAATAAGATGAGATATTAAAAAAATGTAATAATATTGTGAAGTTTAATTTACAGATGCACTCAATAAAACAAAAAATATGGAGAGCAATTTCATTATTTTTTCCGCAACTTTTAGAAGAAACTGTATTGAAAATTATCCTTATTTGAAAAGAAGAAGGAGAGAAAGTACTGAGAATAAGGAAAGACGCTGAGTTGTAAGAAACGAAAGGCAATTATGCTCACTGCTCCGGAACAAAATTTAGAATTAGTTCTCTCACAATTGAATTACAAATCATTCTTCATACTTCTTTCTTAGTTTACTTTTTGCTCAGCAAGATTAAATTTTCAATGATTTAATAAACGCCATGGCGTAAAATCAGAGACGACTTACCGGTGGCTGAGAGTATTTTTCCGAGAAGAAATCAGAACTACGTAATGCGTTGACCATTTCTAAAGCAGATGGCAAGGCCGCTTCGAAACGCCTGATCAGTGATTCGTCATTCTTTAACACAACGAGGAAATCCTCTACACATGTAAGCTTTCCAGAATTCACGTCTTCCTCTTGAGTACCATCAAGCCGCTTAAAATGTGTCAACAATTTTGGTATATCTTTTCCTTGTTTTGTTCCAATAAAGAAAGCTCGAAGGGCGATTGTCATTTCTACACCCACCTCCTTTCCGCCGCGATTAAAGAACCTCATCATTCGGCATTCACTACGATGGTACGATTCGTAGGCTTCTTTACGACATTCTTCATTGCAAAACATGAACTGTGGAAAGAAAAATAAATACCTCTACGTAATACTAATACCTGTTATTCATCAGCAAGAAATCAAAATTCTAGTCTGTTTCCCAGTTGAAATTCTCAGTTTTCCACTTTATAATTACCTATGTGATTGTGGGTTGACTGATAAAAATAAAAAAATAAATTGATGAAGTGACGATTCTTACAAAAGACGTCCTTATTGAAAAAAATTCATTTCAGAGACGATGAAATAGAGCATAAATTCAACAAAGAGAAGTCCAATAGAGAAGTTTAATAATTTTAATAAAGTGAATCCTTCTCCAAACCTGGAGTTATACTAAATTCAATAATAATCAACAAATCATACGTTTAGGTGGTTAACGTACCTGAGTACACGAGAGACATGGAATTAAAGATAGAACCAGTGATAAACAATGAGAACAACGCTGATGACGTAGGGTTTCTTCGACTGCTGTGACCTCGCGTCTTTCTTTCATTAGCTCTTCCCCTAAAAATAGAATATATCGTCATTATTTGCTTAACAACCCTCCCAACAATCACGCGTGTGGCGGAGCTGCCCTCTACTAGCTCTCTATAACGCCTCCCCCTTCTATACTTCCAGTTCACAACAGATTATAGCGGTTACAGTCATTATCCTCCAATTACATCCCCTCCAAATCACTTTCTGGTCAGTATTATATTCCCCCTTCTTATGACACCAACTTTTACGATATAACAGATTTAATCCAATCTCTCACACCCCCTTACGTAATACAGCTTTACCTGGGGTGTCATCTCCTACAAATTCCACCCAAAATCACACGGCAACTACTAGACAACCTTCTCATTTCCAATAAGAATTTAACTTTTCTTAATATCCTAGGGACCCCTACCAATTTAAACTCTCTCTCTCTCTCTCTCTCTCCTCTCTCTCTCTCTCTCTCTCTCTCTCTCTCTCTCTCTCTCTCTCTCTCTCTCTCTCTCTCTCTCTCTTCTCTCTCTCTCTCTCTCTCTCTCTCTCTCTCTCTCTCTCTCTCTCTCTCTCTCTCTCTCTCTCTCTCTCTCTCTCTCCTTTTCCTTCTCCTACCTCTCACCAAAACTTACATAGTCCACTCACCCCCGACTTATGTGACAGCGACCACTTCCCCATTTTTACCAAGTCACAAACACTATCCCACGACAATTTCTTATCCCCCCCCCCCCCTCCAGGCTCACCAACAAAGCCAACTAGACTCTCTTTCGCGACCTCCCTGCAGACACCTCTACCCTTCCAAACTCCTCTAATTCCACTATATCGAGACGAAAAGAAGTCATCCTTACCAGATAAAAAAATTGGTCACACAAGAATTACCCAACCAATCCTCACATACTTACTTCCCCATCTTGCCCCCACTACGAAATAGACAATTTAACAAAAAAAGAATACATTTTTCTCGCTTACCAGGCATTATACTCTTAATTGCAACGATAGTATTATTCTTCAAAACCGTGAGCTTAGGTGACAATGAAAATTTTTCGGTAAATCTGCATCCTGTCTTGCATGGATCAGTTGCGTCGCGATTACAAGTCTGTTTAACTTTATCTTTGTTACAAGTAATATCCAGCAACCGTAAACATTCTTTTTCTCGTTCTCGCAAACTTTTCATCATAGGTTCAGGGCACTTGTCGAGAGCTATTGCTTGTTTCACATCTAGTAAGCAATTGTTGCTTCTCACACCAATCATTTCGTAAATTCTAAAAATGATAGCTGAACGTTCAGCGTAGGCTCTAGCAAGTTCTTCACTATCGTTTGGAGCATAAGCAATACTCATACACAAATAAGTGTGAGCGTTCCATAATTCAAACATATCCTTTCTCTCTCCTAATGCCTCTGATAATGTTCGGAGCTTGTTGGATATCTCTTTTGATTTAAAATCCGGTAAGTAATGATCACAAACACTATCAGATTTCAACTGTGATTGATATATATCATCTATGAATGCTAATAATGTAGCTTCATCTAATGTTTTTCCATCAATTTCAATTTTTCTGTTAGAGGAACTGGAAGCAGCCTCATTTATTTTAGCTTCCACGCTAGCAGTTGTATTGCTTGTGATTATATTCTCAATACTAATAATACTGGGTTCCTCTTCAATCGTTCCACTGGTTTCCTTAGAGAATATTACCTTCTCATCAATTTTACTTGGAGAAGAAAAAAAATCAATATCACCATTTTCCTCACATGCCATTTTTTCCACGGTTGAAAGTTTCTCAGAGTATAGTCCTATCAAGTCTTCCATGGCTGTTATAAAGTTACCTAAAGCTTTCCTCGTCACGTATTTTATATTGCTGCCGACAGCCTTTTCAAATTCTTCAATGATCTTCGCATGTAGCCCATTTTTTGAAACTGAATGTTCTAAAGGACATAATCCAGTTGATTTTTTCTCAGCTGTCTCGCTAGGGTTACTTGAAAATATTGCGGTGTTATGAATATTCAAAAATAAGTTATTTTCTTTCCTTGTATGACTTTTGATCTCGTGGACATTGCGATCCAAGTAAGTTCCAATATTGTTATTGTTGGCCTCTTTATCCAACACCCCGAACAACTTTGAGTTGGTATCCTCGTTTTCTTCCGTCATATCCGTCATCTTCTTATGCTTTTCAGATAGGAGCGGAAAATTTCCCTTCTGTTTGTCTTCACTGGACTGCGTATCAACAATTTCATATTTTGAAGAATCTTCTTCATCTGACCTATTTTTGAACAAAATAATTGGAAAGTGAAAGAAAGGAATTCGGAGCTGTCGACGAGAGAACATAAGTTTAAGTGGTCTAATAGAATACCTATGGTTTTAAAGTACAGCGAGGTGATAAAGAGTTGACAATCGCGATTGAACAAACTTAGTTTTTAAAAAAAAAAAATAATAAAAAAAAAAATGCCGTTCATGAAGGGAAAGAGGATACAGAAAAATCTATCTAAAATTATCGAATCCCATCAAAACTCACAAGTTCTTTCAAAAATCATCTCATAACGTGACAATATGATCATTGGAGTGAAATTGTTCCTCTTTTCCCTTTCTACCCTTATACGGCTTCTAAATTGATGATTTGAATTCATTTCAGAACGCTTCAACTCGATACCCACCAAAAATTAAATAAAGAAACACAAAATACTTGAAAGTAGTATATAAAATTGGCCTACACATTTTAATTCTCAACACTTCAAAACTAATCTCCAAACTACTCAAATCCCTTGCATACAGGGAAGGGAAGTTATTAAATACTTACACACCATACATCTTCCGACTGCCCTTTCTCTGATCCAAATACAGAATTCTTTACTAATAATCGGCGAAATTCCATCAACTCTCCCAGTATAACGTTATACTGGAACGAATAGCTTATTTTTAATACTGAAGGCTTTGTGGATTTACCAAGTTTTTAAAATGAGGAATTTTGAGTGAACGTTTTACGGTTCAAGTTTGACATAGTTTTTCACGTTTTTACTCTTCGAAGACTTCGTGCTCGTGCAAGGCGTCCACTTAACGCACGACTTACATTAGGATTTTTGAAAAATGTTCAGGTCCATGTATGAATAGAAGAATCGAGGCCCTCTCATAGGGGCTTTGACAAACTTTACAACCTTTACATGTCGAGGCCACGTCAAAGCCATCAAGGAAAGAAGAGGAACACTTAGCAAGTCGTTACACGTTAAAAAAGTATGGCCTCAGCCACCTATGAGAAATTGACTTTCATTTCCCTAGTTTAATTAATTAAAAGTTAAAATACGTTAGGAAATTGAACTCACCAATTGACTTCGACAGAGTTTATGCGAGTCAAAATATATTTAGTAATGCGGCAAAATAGCTGTCGGAAATCCAGCTTGTGGCAATAGAAATCACAAAATAATGATTTCATAAATTCGCAGAGAAGAAGTTCGAGAAGTATCAACTCATAAAATGGATTTTTAAAGAATTTGTTCAAATCTCTGATTAGCAGTGCAGTGGTCCTAAGAAATTGTGGTTTCGAGTGCTTCGCTTCATCGGGAGAGGTCACCATATTTCTCCCTCTTTCTATTCGTGAAATCATCATATCTTTTTGCCTAAAATGCAAACAGGTGAAAATAATTAATGTAATCCACGCCTTTGAAATAAAAAGAAAAATAGTGTATTACTATATAAGTAGGTAGAACGAACGTTCACCACCTCGGAAAACTTCTCTACCGGTACTCATGCTATTCGACAGATAAGTAGTGTAAACTCAATTCGTTCATACTGCTTCCTTATTTGTTGTTTCAAGAGTAGAACAAAAATAAAAATCTTACTTCTTATTACGAAATACAATTTTCAAATCATTATGCAAAAGCCAATCCTCAAAATATGGTTTGTGCTCGAAAATAAATCGACGGTTGCTAATGAGTTCTTTCCAACTTCCCATAACATATAAATTTGGCTCTGCAAAAGACAGCTGAAGAAACCCTTCCGATTAATACCCTGGACATGGAATTGAAATTTATGAATCTGATCTAATTTTCTAGTTTCAGGTCATGTTATCGCGTTATTCAAGCATGTAATATTGATACTTTTCGTCAATTTCATAATTTCTAAATTATATTTTCTCGTCCTCTTCAATTGTGATCGAGTGAACGCTTGCTGAAAAAAAATTGCTCGCTTAAAATTTCATTACAGGCACACCGCTTTTCTTCAGACTTTTTCAATGCACAGGCAATTACTAGTCCATTTCATCAAGGAATCCGTTCTTATTGGGAGTTATCCAGTTTCCACCCCGTCTTCGCGACAGGTGTGGTTGCAAGAAGGAGAAAGGGTACTCGGGAAAATGGGCAGGAACCCAGAACTAGGAAAAATTCTAATCGAATAATCGATCCTACGCGTTTATCGAAATTGAAAACGAACATCCTCGTAATGAACGGCACCCTATAAGCAGCGAAATAAGTGAAATGCAAGTTTTCTTCTCAATTTGACACGTACTTCAATAAACTAGGTACTTCTTGTACAAACTAAAGAGTAGATGGTAAATTCTTGATATAGGTAGGTACTTACCGTTTCACCAGCCTTAATACATCGTGTGGTAAATAAAAAGCGATAACTACGACTCATAAAATCTTGACAGTTGGGATAACAAGAGGGACCAATTAAATTCTGGACGGGAAAAAATGCTCTACCTATCGTGAACTTATCAAATGCTGTTTCAGTTACTCGCGATAAAATTTTAGAATCGAGGCTCTTTAACAGTACAAGATGATCAACCAATAATAAGGCAACGAACATTTCTTCTTCCGTCAAGTGATCCTGTTTAAAGACAGATAATAAAATTTAATTATTACGACGATAAAAAAAAAACAGAAAAATGATCAACTTGAAACTTTTTTCTGAATAATATATCATGTATACCTACAAAGGCTCTACTCAACGCCAAATCTCAATAATAAGCCCAACATAAAGAGGAGTGTACAACCCGAAGGTGTAACAATTTATACTGAACAACACAAGAAACAGCCGCTAAACGTTTTCGGTTAAACAACCATCATCGGAGCGTAAACGAAAGCGACTGAATCCAACATCAACAAAGACGGAGGGAGTTGACCAGAAGATCATGATTTAACCAGCGAGTCAACGAAGTTTGAATCATTCTCATATACTAGCTCAATCAGACCCTCATCAGGAATGAACCTGTTTAACACGGTGAAGTCTTCGTTATTTTGGTGCCGTATGATTTCTATATCTTCTAAAGCCAGCCGCTTAAAATACGAGTTCTCCCTATGGAGGAGGGTACCAGAGCCCTCCTTGAATTTATGGTCACTCTCTAGTAGATGATCGGCAAAAGCCGACTCACCCAATTTACCCTTCTCCCACGCTTTTTTATGCTCCTCAATTCTTATTTGGAGCTGATGCCCGGTCATCCCTATATGAATACCCGGGTAATCGTTGCAGGCTATGCTGTAACCCCACTCCTTTCGACTAGAGGAATCGGGTCCTTCAATTTTACAAATAAGCTTTTTACCGTGTTAACATTATAAAACGCCGGCCGGAGGGATTT
The DNA here is from genome assembly GCA_035079385.1 of Aspidiotus rigidus. Classification (NCBI taxonomy): domain Eukaryota; kingdom Metazoa; phylum Arthropoda; class Insecta; order Hemiptera; family Diaspididae; genus Aspidiotus; species Aspidiotus rigidus. The sequence goes on along the minus strand of JAVHKY010000044.1, from coordinate 786,708 downwards.
GCACAACAGTAGAAAACGTTGGATTAGACAAAAACAAAATAATGAACTCGAAAGCACTGTCGTCTTAAATAATTTACTTATACGACGACCGACGTTTCGAACGTACACACGTTCTTCTTCAGGATCGATAAATACTACTCCCGTACTTGGGTGGGTTCTCGTTGAGGTTGGGCCGTGTACTCGGTCCTTCTGGGTTCCGGCCGGCGTTTCATAATGTTAACACGGTAAAAAGCCTCTTTGTAAAATTGAAGGACCCGATTCCTCTAGTCGAGAGGAGTGGGGTATACAGCATAGCCTGCAACGATTGCCCGGGTATTTATATAGGGATGACCGGGCATCAGCTCCAAATAAGAATTGAGGAGCATAAAAAAGCGTGGGAGAAGGGTAAATTGGGTGAGTCGGCTTTTGCCGATCATCTACTAGAGAGTGACCATAAATTCAAGGAGGGCTCTGGTACCCTCCTCCATAGGGAGAACTCGTATTTTAAGCGGCTGGCTTTAGAAGATATAGAAATCATACGGTACCAAAATAACGAAGACTTCACCGTGTTGAATAGGTTCATTCCTGATGAGGGTCTGATTGAGCTAGTATATGAGAATGACTCAAACTTCGATGCCTCGCTGGTTAAATCATGATCTTCTGGTTAACTCCCTCTGTCTTTGTTGATGTTGGATTCAGTCGCTTTCGTTTACGCTCCGTTGATGGTTGTTTAACCGAAAACGTTTAGCGGCTGTTTCTTGTGTGCTTCAGTATAATTAGTTACACCTTCGGGTTGTACACTCCTCTTTGTAATATGAATAACCATAAATTGGAAGAACGCATCGATTCGATAAATAAGCCGAACCCTACCTAATCAACCAGATCGACCAGATACCTATCTCAGTGAATTTTAAGTAAATACCGACCAAAAATAGACGGAGCGAACGCTCTGATGAGTGACCAATAATAGACCAACTTTTTCAGTCGATTTACTTCCGCTCTTCCCTACCATATTTAAACCATATTTAGACCAGCTTGGACAAGACCGAAAAAATTAACAGACCACTACAAATACACCACTTTTAACAAAAAAGATTGGTCAATTTCTGAGCAATAGAGACGCCATAGAACGGTCTCTAGTTAGGTAATATTAACAGACCACTATATTTAGACCACTTTCGACGGGAAAATCGGTGTATATCTATGCCTTCCTCAAGTGAGAGAAAAAAAGAATAGAGATAGCAATCTCGTTAGCAAAGTTATGTATATTGAGACCAGTGCGATTTTGGTCTGCGAATTTGCAAGCAATATGACAGTTGGTTTATTCCGAATATCTACCCAGAAATCGACTGGAATTTTTGGTCAAAATTGAGTGGCTGGGCGTCCCACTCGAAAATACTCATTACAGACCGAAAAAGAGAATAAAAATATTGGTAGATGATGAGGACAAATCGACTGGAAACGGATCAAGAGATGTCCTAGGAATATCTGCCGAGGAATCGACTGGAAATTTTGGTCAGAACTAAGTGACTGCGGTTCGCACGAGAATAGATAAAAAAAAAGAGTAAAAATGTTGGGAGATGTTGAGGACAAAGGCTGAAAACGGACTAAGATATGTCCTAGGAATATCTGCCCAGAAATCGACTGGAAATTTTTGTCAAAATCGAGTGATTGGGCGGCTCATACCATATAATACTCATTTTAGACCGGAAACGAGAGTAAAATCATTGATAGATTTTTGGGATAAATCGACTGAAAATGGGCCAAGATATGTCCTGGAGATATCTGCCCAGAAATTGACTAAAAATCTTGGTCAGAATTGAGTAATAAATACAATATCAATTTTAGACTAGAAAACGAGGAAAAATTCCATTCTGTAATGACAGCGTAACGACCAAATATTGACCGAAATGTATATTCCGCATAATGATCAAAAATTATGGTGAAAATTTAGTAGGAATAACATCTGACCAATAATAACTGAAACGAATAGTTAAAATTTGGTCGATTTATCTCAGAAATTTACTGAAAATCAACCATCTTCTGATGGTACCATAATATTTGGTTCATGTTCAGTCGTACGACCGAAAATCGACCAACATCGAACATAAGTATAGTGATGGTCGATTAGGTTTATCGGGTTTCCCCCCAACGACTATTCTAGAATTTTCATAACTATTTTGGTTTCTCCTTTTTTAGTTCTTCGAGAATTCTATTTCACGAACTTCACCTCAGTCCAATGGTTTTTAGCCTGATTGGAAAATTCCGCTGACGAGAGACCTCAATCATCGGAACTAGGATTTATTATTTTCGGTAGTTACGCGGTATTCAAAATTAACGTATGTATACAACTTCGTAAACATAAAGAGATGACAATAATTGTAATTAGTGGCGTTGCCAAGAGGATCCAATTTTCCTTAGCTCAGCATCACAGTTCAGTTTAAAACTTCTCCCTTAAAAACGTTTTGTTCTTTTCCCCTCCCACCGATGTTGATTTCAGAAAGCAATATGCATCACTTTCTCAATTTTTGTGGATCTAAAAAAGAACAACCAAGAAGGTTTTCGTATCTTCGATAAAGAAAAAGAAAGAGAAAGCAACATCGGTTAATGTTCAAGAAACCTACACATTTAGAGCTGAGAATGGTCTTTATTCAGTCCGAAATTGACTGAGGAATCATGAAGACTCACCGGTGAGGTATCTTTCTTCTCAAAAAACGATACATTTCGTAGTGCAATAACCGTATTCACTGCCAAGGCTACACTCATTACTCTTTGGGAACTGGTCTCTTCATCCCATAATCTCCTATTCCTTATGGTGTTTAAGAATGTTGAATAATCAGACGTGAAACCTAGCTCTGACGGAGGTCTAAATTCTTCTATCATCATATCGTAAAGAGGCATTGTCTTCATCAACTTTGATAAGCGTTTTCCTTGTTTTGTGCCAACAAAAAGTAGTTGCAAAGCTTGTTGGATTGTCTCATCCGTCTCAACTTGAAAACAAAACTTGATCATTTTGCATTCAGTGCGATGATACGCGTCATATGCTTTCTGTCGACATATTTTACTGCAATACATCACCTGCAAAATAAGAGTACCACAAACACTTAATAATATTGTAATAAGTAGTCTTTGATTTTTCAAACAAATTTTAGACGCGAAATTTCTGGTAGGCAAATACAAATTTTTCAGGGGAAGAAAACCAGCCTAACCTCCTCGTTTTTTCTTCTTTACCAAAATTCTTTCAATTTTGATTGTATTAGTCGTATAGTATTGTAACACAAGTGTTTCTTTCAATATTAGAATGATGTAAAACAATATTGTCCTTTTTATTAATTTTGCATACCATCTCCTCCAACACAGGTCACTCTGGAAGGAGGTGGAAAGTTTTAATACATTACTCATTTCAACTACTAATTAGAATGGAGTTACGCCCCCCCCCCCCTCCGAAAATAGAATAAGAACAGACTCAAAAGGGAACCGTAGGTAAAGTGAGGGAAGGAAAATAAGAAGAGGTTGGGCTGTTTTTTTTCACTGGCTTCGCTCTGGCCTACCAGAATTTTCTTCTTTTTCAACAAAAATAATTTTTAGGCTTCCGAACACTTTACGTCATAGTTTTATTATTAACAGTGTCGGCATTGTACCAAAGGTTGATATTTTAGAACTAAGAAATTCTGAAATTGAGCATTCATTGAACTTTCTTGGTTGTCCTTTGGATCTTTTCCATCCGGCATAGTCGATCGAAATCTTGACAGATGGATTTTTTCAATTATTTTTTTGTCGAAATGTTATATGAGTTAAGAATAAAATATCAGTGATTTGAAGTTGGCAGGTAAGCCTCTATCGAGTCTACAATATAGTACATCTATTTACCCATTTCATCAGATTTAATGTAACGTACCTTTGTGCACGAAAAACAGGGAATCAAAAATGGACTCCATAAAAAACAAAACGCACAATACATTGAACGAATATCCACTCGTCTATTCAATGTCTGGGAGTAACATCTTTCCGCCGAGATAGTAACACCTGAAATGAGAATATCAAAAATTAAAGGGGTTCTAAAATGTATCTGGTTGAATCGAGTCCAGAATTGAAACTTATGAAGAGTAAGCTTCAACGAGCTTATACATGGTTCAATATGAATGTATCCAGTATTCAATATTCCAAATCCCCACTCATTTCTGATGCTTGATCTCATTTATTCTTTTTTTCTTTCTGGGTCTCTCAAGTCATCGTTAGAATCCATTTAATCTACCTAAACATTTATTCATAGCTCCAACCTGATTCTCTTTCTAAAAGAAGATTGAACGTTTGTCTCGGATATATTCTACCTATTACACCCGACTTTGCGGCTCTAAAATTCTTTTCTTTCCTTTCACTATCGAGTGAGAACCAGATATTAAGTAGGTATACATAATATGATTTCATTTTCGAAAACGACTTACCAGGTACAATATCTTTCTTCGCAACCATATAACTAGATGCATCCTTCTTGTATTGAAATTTAACCAGAGAGTTTGGGTTCAATAGGCGACCATTTTTGAATTCGAAATTGCTAAAAGCTGAAGGTTCAGAGTTATTTCGTTGCAGTCGATCTAAAATTTTGCGCTCCAATAAAAACCTCTCATAGTGGGGCGACAATTCAGATTCTGTGCAGGATTTTATTCGTGATGCAGCGTCTCTTTTGCGCTCAAGCAGCTGTTTTTCCAAGTCTTTTGACAATTTACCTCTCAGAGCCTGTTCTATATCCATTGAGCAGTAGTGGTAGAAACCTTGAGAAAATGAATAGGCCGATCGTTCAGCGTAAGCCAAACTGAGCTCTGTACTACCGGGAGGAGCTGAAGCCAAACTCCGATTCAACGACTCATGAGCCTCATCGAGTTTTCCTTCTTTAGCTAGGGCAAGTCCTTTTTGTCTGAAATGTTCGGCAGTCTCTATCGATTTGGGGGCCGTGTAACTGATAGGACTAGGTAGATCGTTTAATTCTATCCTTGATTGATAAAACTCCTTAATTATGCGTATCAAGTTATCAACATGTAACTTCTTATCAATTGGATATTTACACGCTTTCTCTTCGACGTTGGATGGCATCGTGAACAATTTACAATTCATTTGAAGAAAATTCCTAAACGTTCGATTCTTAGCGACAAGTTATTTTTTGCACGATCGAGCATGCCGAGATTAAAGGGAAGACTACCACAACCGAATGATTGAACAGTCACAAATGCACTAAACACGGCAGGAACACAGTCTCTTTATCTACATACTGTGCTCAGGAGCAATAGAATTTAGTGACTAACCTTGTCTGTTGACAGGTTTTGACTTGATTTAGATACCTATTTTCATGAGCAAAAAATAACTTCCTCCTTTTGAACTCACTTTTCTTTTTTCATCATCGTTTCTGCATCTAATCATCTTATTGAAGAATTAAATTACATAATTTTGAACTTGTTAATTGAAAAGAAGGCTTATTATCGGTACGATAAAGACAAATGGATTCTATGATATACCAAGAAATAGTTTCGATGTAGGTAGGATTGATTCACCAGGTCCTTCTTCCCCTTGTCTGGTCAAAATAAGAAGCATTCTTATTCAAAAGTATGGTGCACAACTCGAGCAATTTTTTAAAATTCAAATGAAAAGGGTAGTGAGTCAGCTAGTCTCTCCCATGTAGACAGCCGAACAACCAGAAACATTAAAGCTTATAGACAGTACTTCTGGAATCTTTAGTTTTGCAGAAAAAACTACAAAGAGTATTAGGATTATAAAAAGCAGGACGAAGATCAAAAGGCTTAAGGAGGTGGGTAAGCTCAGAGGACAACGTCCTTAAAAGGGCAACGCGAACTCATTTGTCTTTCCTCCTTGAACCAAACATGCACCGGGGTAGAAAAGTGGTAAGACCTAAAGCTTTAGCATTGAGTTTTTTCCAAATCATCGTATCAATATCAAACCAATTAGAAAGGGTGAGATGCTTGATGACAGACACCTCCTCAAGAAACGCTCATCCTCCAAGGTGAACTTGATGATGGGGTACCTATCGTTGAGGAAAGTGAGAAAAGCTTGGAGCTCCAAAATAGAACCTCTCTAAAGACAAAGGACATTGTCAACATAACGGTGCCAATAAACCACGTAAGGAAGGAGGTGGAATCCAGACTGGAAAACCTCATTCTCAAACTTTTTGAAGAAGACTTCCGAGACTAAGGAGCCAAGGGGAGAACGTATCGAGACATCCAGGTTCTTAGGAAATTCATGAATGAGGTTTTGAGACTGCCAAAAGTTGGGGGAAAGGTATAGGTCAAGAAGTGCCATAATTTCATTGATGAAGGAAGTAGGCACCTGCGCGTTGACCAATAAGGGTGTGAAGTACTCCAAGGTAGGGGGGAGAGGAATGCTCGGAAACATGCTAGCAAAAGAAACAAGATTAGAATCAACAGAGGGGAACAACAATTGATTTTCTCCGCCAGTTCCAGAGAGTTACTGACGGGAAATTTAGACTGAAAATTCACCAACGACTTATACCACTGATCAAGGAACTTGAACAATTTGAAAGTACGGGAAAAGATGGAAGACACCACCAGCCTGGTAGGAATATTATCTTTATGAAGTTTGGGAAGGCCATACCGACGGGGAGGGACAAGATTAGGGACCAGAATAGATTTAGGATTGGTGAAGAGAGTACATATTATATTTATAGCCGATCTGGCATTACAAACATACTGAGAAAAATTAAATTGAGAGTCGACACCGCGATCAGTACAACTACTACTTATTAGAAGATCGTGGACTTTCTGATTGTACTCCTCTTTGTTCAAAATAACGATAATGTTACCTTTGTCAGCTTTTGTAACCACTTGATGAAAAATGATTTTCTTCTTCAAATTCTTTTCGCAAGCAATGAGGATTCATCATTCATGCGTCCCGATGGCTCGTACGTTTGAGGAAAATATCGAACATATTTGTATCATCAATTTGGCCACTTTTCTGAAATCTATATGCGTAATAAGCCACTTAAGGATTCAATCACTGACTGGTGACAACTTTGAAGAAAGTAAATGGAAATGAAAAATACTGGTTCAATGCCATAACAAGGAAAATTATTTCCGAGATACTCTCAGGAAAAATTATACCTCCCCTTCTCTTTCTTCCACCTTTCTGAAAAGCTAAGAATTTCCTCTTCTCTCATGGCTCACCTCAGAGCCTATTCAAAGTTCAATCTTATATAGAACAGTGGTCCGTAACCTGTGCGCCGCGGCGCGCAAGGGCACCGCGAGCTTTTCACCAAAATGCAATATCACAAATAGAGCCACGATTTGACACTCTTCTTGGTACTAAACAAGCGCAGCCGTCTCATTAATTTTATTTCTATCTTTCCACTTTGCACTCCTACCCAAGTTATATCTATATTTGTATTTATTATTACTTAAATTAAATTGTATCACGGATTAATTTTGTCGCGGCAATGAAAAAAAATTGGAAAAATGTGTTCCTATTTGATATGTTCCAACGTTGGGCGGAAAGGGGCGCTGCAAAAATTTCTCCGACTGTAAAAGGCGCCATGGTCTGTAAAAGGTTGCTGACCACTGTTATAGAAAATTCGATTAAAAAAATACAAATATCATCCACAAAAAATTTCAATCTTTGCGAGAGTAAAATGTAAGTAAGTAGATAAAAACAATTACATCAAACATCTATAAATGACACGATTGACGCATATAGAATGAAAACTATAGGCTGATTCAAAAGGATAGAAACAAAAAGTAGGTAGACATAAAATAGGTAGGTACACATAAACTTAAACAAATTCTCAACATGATTTGAACTTAAAATATAGTACTATAGTTATATAGAAGGGACTCGAACTAAATTCACAAGACTTATAAAAAAATCAGACTATCGTCACTAGTCAATTCATTATGACAAATTAATTTCCGTTAAAAAAAATGACATCATTAATATTTTGTGGAATTTAAGCGTTTCATAACTTCAATATAAGAAGTAATGAAAAGTTTACGAATAGCTTCGAGGGAATCGAAACGACGTTCGGACTCTTGTGTTTTCAAAATCAACGCGAGCACCCCTTGAAACAAGATAATGTCAGGGGACGGTCCCTTCAAACCATCACATAACACGGAGATACAATCTTTTATCAGCGCTTGTAATTCATCCACATGAATGGTATTCGAATATTTGTTTCTGACCTCTTTCAAAGAAGTAATTACTGATTCTTTTGATCTGAAATTCAAATAATTGCTTGAATAACTGTAATATCATATCCACCCCTCCTTAAATACACATATACAGGTTAGGGTACGAGATTTTCCAGAGTGCCCACTGTAAGTTGAGGTCATCGGAACGGTTGCGCTAAACTTTGACGAAACAATTTTCTTTTTAAAGTCCCTTCCGATGTTCCTATGATATAAGTCCAGCATTAACCATTTAATCTATTCGCAATATCTCTATACTCACTTTTTTTTAAATACGGTATAAGACGAGGCAAGGCCTAGTAGCCACCCTCTACTCCAACCTCTCTTTTTTTTCCTTTTTTTTCTTTTTTTTTTTCTCTCCCTCCTTAATTCTTAAAAAATTGTATTTTAAGTTTTGCTATTATTATTATTTTTAAAAAATTTCCTATTGTTTTTGTTTCCCCCTTTTTTTTTCTATTACTATTATTATTTTTTCAGTTTTTACTGTTATTTTTTTGTACTTACTATTATGTATTCTGTTCTTATGTTTTGTTATATTATTTTCATTATCATTATTATTTGGTATATGATAAATATGGTTGGATTAAAAAAAAAAAAAGAATACATTTCACGAATTTTTGTAAAGTGTTATTTTTATTTCATTTAAATGGTTTGTCGCGTCTAAGTATTATTAAACCACCTTCATGAATCTCGTGTATATATTTATATTGGAGCTCCCTCGGAAGGCCCCTAGGAAGAGGCTCCTGCAAATCGCACGAAATTTTTCCCTCGTCCGTTGTATACAGTATTACTTATTTTTTCGAATATACCTTTTTTCATTTTTTTGAAATTCTAAAATTAGGGTGCGCATTATACACAAGTGCGCATTATATTCGTATACAAAGACAAAAATTTTGAAGGAATTTCGCATGCGACTGGAAATTTGTTGCACGATGGTAATCTTTATCGAATACAAAGCACATCTTCTTTTGTGTTCACCATTTTGCACGCTCAGGTTTCATATTTTGACTTTGTGCACAATCGAGTGATACCTACAGAGCTAAAAAACAGTAGCCAAATCACCTTTGTGAAGTGAAATTCAGTATACCTACGTTTTCCAAATGTCCATTTTTACCGTTTTTCTTTAAAATTATTATAATTCAATAATCAAATTTTCCTCATAAGTAGTGCACATTATATTCGAGTAATAAAATAAATTTCCAATTATGACGTCTTCAAATTTCTACTGCGCATTACACACGTGTGCGCATTATATCCGAAAAAATACGGTACCTACATCTGAATACAATTATTAAAAAATTGAGCTAAATTTTTTGTTTAAATAATCTGATATACCCGTAATGCTTGCATCTCATTTCGGAATGTCGATTTTGAACGACCTAAAACATTGAGGGGACGCTAGCATAACTTACACATTTTCGCTTCTTTCAGTGAAATTTGAACTCAAAACGGTATTGTCAACAAAGTAAATCACTCATAACATGTGTAACGACATAGTATTGATTTCAAGATTCGTCGTTTCGACTTCACGTTTTGCAATTGTCCTACCTCATTGATCATGTATTTCTTCAATCGATCCTCTGTAGGCCTACAATCATCATCGAGCTTCCTTTCATGATGCCTATGTGTTATGAATATTCTTGGTTTCATTTGTTCCATAAAAAGTGATCGTCAAAATAGACGACTATTCAAAGTTATATTCTTCGACCAGGATATTTTTGTAAAATTTTACATTCCGTTTAGTGCTTATTTTAAATTTTACCGAAAAGAAAGCTGGAAAGAAAACATTATTAATTTTTTTCTTTCTTCATTTTTCCCCCCCAATTAGGCCTATTTGTACCAATTCCTAATATATTTTGGTTGGAATTTATATTAGTACGTACTAAGTCTGCTGAGTAGCAAAAAAGCACACTCGACACTATATTATTATTTATACAGGCTCAACTGCCATGGTCTGGAAATTTAAAAAATAATAAGTTGCGTGCACTCACTTATCGTCTTTAAATTGTAGTTTTCTTAGCCAGAGCTCTGTTGCACTAGGCCACGCTTCCAAACAAGCTTCACATTCGCAGGTCCATCCTTGTAGGGCAAATCGCTGTTTGCGCAATTCCGGAGTAAGTATTCTTAAGAGAAACATGTCACCAAAAGTCACCTTCAAAAGAAAGAAATTTTAGTCGCACTTAAAATACAATTTTTTCAAAATTCGTAACTTGATCTTAATTCTGTTACATCTTCACCTCTCACATCGATTCAAAAGGAATTCAATTACCTTTTATTAATTATATGAAAAAATATTAACGGACAAGCACACATAATACTGTATTACAAGTAATGTCTTGCTACTCAAATAGATAAAAATTGACCTTACTAGACACACTTCCCTTTATTGAACTTTTATAAAGTCTAAAATTCGGAACGTGATTTTTTCCAAAAGAAAAATATTTGTTTAAGAAATATTTAAATTACTCCTGTCATTCTTACAGATAACAACTTAAGGAGAGAAGAACTGCGAACGCAAAATGACCGAGAGCTCATCGTTTTCTACTAGGATCATCAAACAAAAAAAATCCAAAACATTAATAACGTAGGCACTCACTTGTTCGCCCTCCTCAATTACGCGAGAGGAATATAAATAGCGATACCCTTGACGATGTACTTCAATCGTATTTGGATAGCAGGAATGTCTCACAAGATTCTGTTTTATGTAAATGGCCCATCCAATTCGCTTGGTCTCTGTAGGATCTGCAGGTTCAGCTTGCGCCTCAACATGGAATTTACGATCGTTTTTCATGGCAATCAAATTCATTGCAACGAGTAACGTTGATAGTACTTCCTCTTCAGTCATACGAGGCTAAATAAAAAACGTAAAAAATATTAAACATCATGAGGTAGTCTACAGTACATCTACAGATGCTCTTCTTCCCGGGCAATTCTCCGAACAATATACATTATAATCGTGCAACGGGAGAGCGATTGAAGTACTTTTTTCCGATATCATTGGAATAAACAGGGCCTTATTTCAAAAAAAATAAATAAATAAATAAAAAAAAAACCTTCGCAGCGCGAAAGCATAACCTACTTTTCCTATCTTATTTTCCTACATCTCTACTTCTTTCATTTTCCATTTTGTTCATTATTGGCTACATTACAGGGTGGCCCATAAGTCGCTTAACCCGGTAAAATAGGACTTTACATGAATGTACTCTTAGACAAATTCACCCCTGAATTGTGTGCCCGAATTTGTGCTGCTGTCCCCGAACGTTTAAAATTGTGTTTACAGCATAATGGAATGCATTTTGAACAATTTCTGTAACTTTTTAATGACATTCTTATACCTAATGCATTTTTTTATTTTTTCGGTTAAGCAACTTATGGGCCACCCGTATATTACTTAAAATCGTTTTCGTTAATAACGGTAAAATGACATCGTTTTCCGATACAAATTCATTTTCGAAACTTGCCAAGCATTATTTTTTATTCAATCTCGTGTATTGATAATATACAACTTACAACCCCCTCCCCTTCCGAGAAAGAAACACTTTTCGCGCACAGGTCGGTAACACTCCTCATTTTCTATAGCAACATTCATTCTTTTCAACACAGGATGGTTAACGAACTGACGTTCGACTTACCCCGCTCCTAATTTTTCTAAATTACTCGTACAATGGAAAAATCTCAAAAACTACCAATCTAATTAAAATGACCCTATTCCCTAGTGCAAATATGAAACTTCAATAATTCTCAATTTCATACCTCGTATAAATCAAACCAATACCAACCGAGAACATTCGCCTACCAATAAAAGTACATACATACGTACGTATATATGAATTTGAGCCAATGTTAAAATCGTGATCCACACACTCAGAAACGCCGAGAAAACATACCCCACACCAAAAATTCCACCGAGCGCAAGAGTACAATACCTTCCGAAGTCGGTAAAAGGAGAGAAAGTGCCTGAGAGAGAAAGAGAGATAGATATTCGCTTTCGTCAAATTTTTGAGTTGGATCCCGGATATGTCTTTGAGCTGGGGGTTCGGCACAACTTCGCGCCATTTCGCGTCACGCTTAACTAGAACCTACCTCAAGGGCTTGGAATAACTTCGAATGATTACGTCTTATCAATGATGGGAACGTAGATTGCTTGACTGTGCCACGGCCATCTTGAATTAAGAAACCGGAATACTAAACTAATGGTAATGCCGCGCAAGAATGCTCCTCAGGTAAAAACACTCGAAACCTTGTAATCGTTTATTTGGGAGCATACAAATAGTATTTGATTTCAGGGAAAAAGTAAATGAATAAATCAAAAGAGTAAACGATTCTCCATATTTTGAGCTTGGTCTCGTTAATTTTGATGAACTATTTGTACAAAGCGAATTATGAATGTTTGAAAAGAAGAAAAAAAAAAGTCAGACCGGGGACAAAGCGTGGTAATGTACCGCACTTTGTCCTCTGTTTGACTTCTTTTTTTCAAACGTTTATAACTCACCTTGTAGTTTATCAATCTTAACAAAACCGAGCTCCAAAAATCGCGGATCGTTCACTTTTTCAATTTATTCATTTACTTTTTCCTGAAATAGAATACTTTGTTCGCAAATTAACGATTATGTGTTTTTTAAAGTTTTCTCCACAAGAGCGTACATAAAGATCGCCCTCTTCAAAAGAGGTGTCAATTTTCAGAATTCTGGCTTGTTTGGGCTCACGGTTTTCTGCGTGAGTAGCGTGTAGGCGCGCGTACCTTGTGAATCAGTGTGACCAGAATGATCCTCATGAATTTCCCCTTTGAAACATATGTACGTATTATGATCATGAAATGACTCTCAGAAAAATGAGTAGATAGCTGTACCCATGAGAGCAATCAAGTGAAAGTATTAAGTTATGTGTTCTAAAGGAAAGTATGAGCAACATTTCTGTACACTTCTTTCTACATCTTGGGGATTGTAATGATACAATACAGTATTTCAAAAATGTCTTTTTGAAGTAATTTTCAAGCATTGAAACACAATTTGTAAGAAACCTAGAGGAGATAGCGAAAAATGGTCAGCGTGAAAAATACTTTTAGGAACACTTTCGCTAGTTTATGTTCATTCCAAAAGTTTGAAATTTGTTCATGTGCGTTTTTGTTATGTTTTAAGTAGGTACCTACCTATCATTCCTCTTGCTCATTTTAAAATATAATTTTCAATGACTTAACGGTTACCAAGGCATAAATGTCAAGACGGCTTACCAGTGGCTTGGAATATTCTTGCGAGAAGAAGGCAAAACTACGCAAAGCCATGACCATTTCTACAGCATGTGGTAAGGTCGCCTTGAGACGCTTGATCAATGATTTGTCATCGTTTAATGCAATGAGAAAATCCTCCACAAATGTGAGCTTTCCAGAATCAGTGGCCTCCTCTTCACTATCATAGAGACGCTTGAAAAGTGACAACAATTCCGGTATATATTTTCCTTGTCTTGTTCCAACAAAAAAGGATCGAAGGGCGACTATCTCTATTGTATCCATCTCCTGTAATCCGTCGCGATCATAAAACTTGGCTATTTGGCATTCACTACGATGATACGATTCGTAGGCTTCCCAACGACATTTTTCACTACAAAACATGAACTGTGAAGTAAAAAACAAAAGCATAACCATTAATAATATTCATCAGCAAAACATCAAGATTTAGGTCTGTTTTTCTCTTGAAATTCCCAATTTTCAAGTTCATGAGAATTCTATTTTACCAACAATAGTATAATTCTTGGTGTTCTGACGAAAATGACACGAATTAATTATTAACGAAAAGATGCACGATAATCGAGCTCTATAGGTGACGTCCGCATAGCGAAAGATTCAATTTTTTTATTTTTAGATGATAACAGAGGATTAAATTTAGAAATCTTAAAGGAAAGAAGGATACTAGGGGCTGAATTTTCCTCTCAGCCAATAGTAGACCTAAATTTAACATTAATCAAGAATTATAGATTGTAGCGCTGCGTGGAAAAAGGGCCTTCGTCTAATGCATTTCTTATGAATCGGAGGTCCTGTTTCCACGCAGCGCTACGATTATTAACGGGGAATTTTTTTCGACACGTTAAAATACGAGCACAATAATATAATTACAGAAAAGGAGAGAAAGTCAAAAAACAAAGTAAATTTTATTTGACCTAGTGGGTTAATTTTGAAATTCCTATATTTCATAACGTTCATGAACTTTTCTCGTCGTTATTTTATTTTTCCAACGGTCAACCTATTTTCCTCTAATGTGCCGATAAATAGCACCCATTATTAACAAACCTGAGTACACGAAGAACACGGAATCAAAGCCATGGACCGTGATAAACAATGAGAACAATAGGAAAAACGTTCGAATTGGTCAACAGTTGCGACTTCGTATTTCTCTTTCATCAGCTCCTCTCCTGGAAATGGAACATTGTCTCAAATATTAGGTACCTGATCAAAAGTAAAGTAAGTACCACCTACCCAACCAAAAAGATCTCTATTTAGTACTTATAAGCCCTCCTCACATTATATTTACTACAGCTTTGAAAACATGAAATATTTCTTTCTCCTAGTAGTAGTTTCATTGGATTTAGCCTTGTACCTAGGTCTATTTCCATCAAAAGCGTAGAAAAAGAATAAATTTCACGCACTTACCAGGCATTATAAGTTCTATTGCCACGAAACCGCTCGTATTATTCTCTGACATTTTGAGCTTGGGTGAATATGAAAATTTTTTGGTGAATTGGCATTCTGTCACGCAGGGATCGGTTGTGTTGCAATTCAAACTTGGCTGATCTTCATTTCTCCTATCCGTGTTCAAGATCCGTAAACATTCTTTTTTTCGTTCTCGTAGAATTTTCATTACCGGTTTAGGACACTTGCCGAGAGCTATTGATCGGTTTACATCCAGTAAGCATCCCTTCACCTCATTCATCTTGAAAAGGATAGCCGAACGTGCAGCGTAGCCCAGAGCAAGTTCTTGACTACCGTTTGGAGCAAAAGCAATGCTCGAGCAGAGAGTGTTATGAGTTTCTTGCATTTCCGCCATATCTTTGTCAACTCTCTTTTTTACTATCTTTGCTAATGCTTGGAGCTGATTTGATTCCACTTCCGATTTAAAGTCTGCGTAGCGTTGATCAATAATACTACTAGATCCCAACTGTGATTGATATATATCATCTATGAGTGCCAATAATGTAGCTTCATCTAATGTTTCTTCATTAATTTTTTCGTTACAAGAATTGAAAGATGCTTCATTTACTTTAGCTCCCACACTGGTTTTTGTATTGCTGTCGACTGCATATCCAATAGTGGATTCCTCTCCAATCGTTCTGCTGGCTCCCCCAGACAATGTTTTCTGATCGATTTCACGCTGAGTATCCCTATATTGATCGACTCCAATATTCTCCTTACATGACGTTTTTTCAGTCTTACGTTTTTTATGGAACTCACTTCGAAGCTCGTCAATAGTCTTAACACATAGTCTTTTCTCTCTGACTGGATCTTCAATAGAACATACCTCAACTGATTTTTTTGCAAGTTCTTTAGTGGAGTTATCCTCTGGAAATACTGTGGTACGAATTTTCAAAAATAAATTCTCATTTTTTTCATCACCTTCACCTTCGTTATTACTTCCAATCTGAGCAGCAACCCAATCCTGAAGAGTTTTGTAAAGTTTATTACCGGCTTCTAATTCTTGATTCAACATCTCCTCACTCTCGACCGACATTGTAGTAGTATCATCTTCTTCCTCAGCCACATCCGATGTCGTTTCATGAACTTCAGACGGGTGAGGAATTTCTATCGTGACTTCTTTTTCGAACTGCAGACATTCTGAAGAGTCTTCTTTACCTGACCTATTTGAGAACCGAATATCAAGATACTTAGTGAATAGGAGGAATAATATAAGGTTGAAAAATTTCAAACCACCCTTCCCGACGAGGAGAAGTCATCCTAACCTGTCCCCTCTCACCCACTATTTCCTCTTTCTACGCCTCTCGCCCCCTTCATGCCTAAAATGCAATGCTGGCGATCTATCCGTTCAGCACTTCCCTCAAAAATATATACGACTTAGACATTCTGTCTTTTCCTGCATCACAAACTACCTCTCAAACAGTCATGAGAAAATCATTAGCACGATAAATCACCCGGTCCGATCCCCCAACATGATCTAATTCATATTTATTCTTTTTGTTTTTCACTGCCTACTCTGAACCCATGACCCTAAATGTAATTGCAAGGTTCCTTAATTCAATAGAAAAGGAAAAAAAGACTTAATCCGTCTAGAATAAACCAAAACTGAAATAAGTTGGAAAATTGAACTCACCAATTGATTTCGGCGGATTCCAGACGAGTCAAAATAAGACAAAATGTATCGTCAAAATCCTTTGTCACAGGTACATTGAGCCAACAGAAATCGGAATACATTGTTGTCATAATTTTGTGCAGCAGAGTTTCGAGCATTATCAAGTCGTAAGATGGATTTTTACAGAATTCGTGGGAACACATCTCCGAGATTACCTCCGCAGTAGTCGTTAAAATTTGCAATTTCGGGTCGTTCTCGGGCGTAGGAAAGCCATTCTTATTATCTTTGCTTATTAAAGAGATCGCATTATCTCTCTCTCTTTCTAACAGAGAGATCACGATATCTTTTTGTCTAGAATACAAAAAAATAAAAATTAAGATTATCCATAATCTCTAAATGAAAGAAAAGTGTACGTCTATTGAACTGAATTACGTCTAAAACTGCTCCAGCATAACTTCCCGGTGTGAGAGCTGCTTTTTATGGGCAAATAACTTAGTCGAAAATGGTACAAGCAGTCTTCACCAAAGTTCAACAGAGAATATTTTTGACGAAAAAAGGAATTGCGGAGCAAGCTGTGGTGAATGAGATGAACAAACAAGGATTTTGCAGATTTTCTGAGTGATTATTGCGACAAGTTAACTCTCCTGTAGAAGTGCAATAATCATACTAGAGAGGGGGGGGGGGGGGGATTGTCTCAGCATGTTTATCGCAGAAGCAGTCTTCGATGATCATTGTGAGTGAGGTGGATTATGAAAAGGTACCTGGTCGCCAAAATGCAAAACGCGATAAAAACGCGTTCAAAAACCGTATCCCTTTTTTCACGTTTTCAAGTTGCTTTCTTATTCATTCAAATGTCGTATCATATGCGTGTTGTCTGCTTATTCCGCTTCCATTCTGCGGTGGTACATGACGCTCAAGTTGAAACTACTTAATCGAATCGCCAATGGTGATAGTTCTGTAGCTCTTTTCTGAGATTTTTGTCGTATTCAGGGCTGTAGCCAGGGGGTGAAAGGGGGCATTACCCCCCAGCGTTGTGCTTTTGACCCCCCTGAATAAATTCCCCATAACTAAAAAAAAATCATAAGAGATTAAAAAATTTGAGGTACGCTCCTTATAAAATTTCATATCCCCCCACCCCCCGAAAGAACGTTCTGGCTACGGGGCCGGTCGTATTTGTTTTCATCTGTCCATAAAAAGTTTTTCTTGACAACCAAACATCAAAATTTGTTAATTTCTTTATTTCTGATCAAATTTTTCAACAGTTGGTGGAAAAAACGGATTTTCGATTTTTGGCGCCTAGGTACCTTTTCATAGTCCACCTCACTTATTTAGTTTTTCAGTATCATTGTAGGTAATTTTTTTAATTGGTGTGCTTATTTTTCTCTCCACATACACCAGCTTCCATATCTCCTCGTTTCTCCCACATCTTATTCTACACTACATCTTGTCTTCCTTCATCTCTCACATTTCTTGATGCATATTATTTTGCATATAAATAGTCACGAACTCGAATCGTTCATACTGTTTCCTTATTTATAGTCGTAAAGGTAAAATGAGAATAAAAAACTTACTTTTTTTTACGAAATACAATTTTTTGGGCTTTCAAATCAGAAATCGAAGGCCATTTCTGAAGACACGCTTCGCACTCGCAAATAAATCGCGAATTCGCAAATCCGGCAATGCGTTCCTCAAGACTTTTCTCTACATATAAATTTGTCTCTGCAAAATACAGCTGAAAAAACACTTCCGATTAATATACCCTGCACATGGAATAGAAATTTATTCGAATGTCTGTTTTAATTTTCTAGTCTCAGTTCGTGTTGTCGTTATTCAAACTCGAGTTTGATAAATTACTTTCTATCATTTTTACAATTTCCAAGCTATCATCTCGCTTACCTTGAATTTTGATCGAATAAGTAACCTTGCGTTGATGAAAAATTTCTCAATTTATTCCGATTTCTATGATTTTGTTCACTCTTACAACGCGCGAGAAACAACTGCGTCCCTCAAGTGGGAACCTATTTTCCGATGGGTTAGGTAAAAAAAAATTCCAGTATCCGCCGTCCTAGTTCCCGAGAAAATTAGGATTCCGAGGGAAACGGGCGCTATTCGGGAAAACATACGGGAGTTTTGTTCTCTTACATACTGTGAGAACTTAAGGAATTTTAATATTATGGGAGAATTGAAAAAATTGGGCCTTTCGAGCTACCCTTAAGAGAGGGGGATACGAAGAAATTCCGATTATTGAGCTGTATATATAGAGGATATTATGAAAAATATTGAGACAATTATTTCGAGGAACTTGAAGAGATTTTAACTTTCAAATTATTGTACATGAGCGATCTTGTGATTCCGAGGACTGGGTTGCTCGGGAAAAGGTACTTTCAAGAACGGATCTTTGGGCTCTTCAAAAACTTGGTAAAAATTCGACCTTCGAGTTGTATCAAAGAACTTGGAAAATATATAGACCATCACCAAATAATTAACCCTCCGCGATTATCAAAATTGAAATCGAATAATTCTGTTCGTCTTAATCAACGTAGTTCGTGAGAGAGACGCTACAAGTACTTCGAATTTTTTCCTGAAATTAATCTGAACTAATAGACTACTTTTTTATTTCGTTTATAAGCCGAACACAGGTTATGAGTTTTCGCAGTATACATACCATTTCACCAGCCCTAATGTATCGTGTGGTGAATAAGAAACGATGATCACATTCCATAAAACTTCGACAGTTGGGATAGCACGAACGGCCAATTAAATTCTGGACAGCAAAAAATGCTTCAGCTATCGGCTGAGTGAAAGATATAGGTGTATCCGTTGTTGGTGTCAATTGCGATGAAATTTTATAACCAACCTTGTTTAAAAGTGTATAATGATCGATCAATAGTAAGGCCACGAACATTTCCTTTTCAGACAAGTGATCCTGTTTAGGAATAAATCATAAAATATTGAATCATTATGACAATCAAAAAGTCAAACCAATGATCATTTTTCAAGATTTTAGGTAAAATGAAATTTACGGAGGTATTGTATGAAGTTTAAAGGATACAATAAAGGTTTCATGAATTTTCAATTCCTTCCTTTACAATTGTTTTACACATACGTATCCCGAATACTGCTGTCCCATAACACACATGAACAAAGTTCAGACTTTTGAAATGAACATGAATTAACAAAACCGTTTCTATAAGTATTTTTCACGCTGAATACATTGCCATTTGCCGTTTCTCGCCAAATTACTGGAAACTGACACTTTTGAAATTCTGTATCCAATCAATTACAAACCCCCCACGGATAGCAAAACAGTATACAGAAATGTTGCCAACACTTTCCTTTGAACACATAATATTTTCACTTGATTATCCCTCATGGTTAGAGCGTTTTACTCACTTTTCTGAGACTCATTCAGAATCAAATACAAATGTTTGAAAAGAAAAATTCATGACGGTCATCCTGGTCACACTGATTCATACGGTCAGTACTTTAGTGTTGAAAGAAAAGTTGACGACCTGTTCGCGCGTAGATGACGTAATCAGTGTGACTTTGTTTTTGAGGACATTCATTTTAGGTTCAATAGTCGATTACTGATAAAAGGAAATTTCTTGACTGAGTTGCAATATTCTGGTGGCCTTAATAATCCTCGCAAACACTGTTGAGGATGAACCAATGAATGGTGGGCGCCATCCACAACCCTCCTATCCATAACTTTTCCGAGCACTGCCGCTGTTGAATAGGTCGACAAATTTATATACCCACCCGAGAAGCTTGGGAACTAACTATGAGGTGTAAGTACGAACCCCAAAACAAACCTTTGCCATGCAATTCTGAGCCCTCTTTTCTCCGTCGAAGTCGGAACTCAAAATTTTTCCAGGTCCCTCTGCAACGTCACCCTGGACACAGTGTGCTATCTAGGCCTATCTTCTCACTAAATTCAGACGCATTTTCTTGGACCTAATAATATCTGTCTGTTAGCTCAGGAGAGCAATAATTATTGCGAAGTAAAAACAAGATAATCTTTGCATAGTTAAATCATTCATTATACTGGCAGCATATTAGAAAATTTTGTCCTCATCCAATCTAATCCTCAAATCAATTTTACTCAGCCATTTTTCAAGGAAAAAATCATCTTATCTCTGCTTAATTCGCATTTCGGAAGTACAGTATAATGTTCGATACTCCTACTTAAAACTGAGAGAGCCAGGAAAACTCACCGGTACGCCACTTTCGTCGCCAAAAAACGATATATTTCGTAACGCAATAACCGCATCCACTACTAAAGGTACGGTCATTTCCCTCCAGAGGTTGTTTGTTTCATCCCATAGTCTCTTATCTCTTATGGTGTTTAAGAATGTTGAGTAGTCAGATTTGAACCGTAGCTTTGACGGAGGTCTGAATTCACCTATCATTATATCGTACGGTGTCATTGTCTTCATCAACTTCGATAAGCGTTTTCCTTGTTTTGTGCCGACAAGGAGTACTTGGATAGCTTGTTGGATAGCGTCGTCTTTACAAAAATTAATCATTTTGCATTCAGTTCTATGATAGCTTTCGTATGCTCTATGTTGACATACTACGCTGCAGTACATCACCTGCAAAATGAGAAAATGTAATTAAATCGGTGAGTAGGTATTTGTAGAGTTTTTGATTTTTCAAACAAACTTCAGGAGTGGATCCAGGGAAAATTCTAGAAACTCTTCAGAGAAGGGAATTGGACTAAATCCTTTTTTTTTTCACGAATTTTTTTTCTTTTGACATATTTTATGTCTTTAATTTGAATTACCCTCCCATTCAGAAATTTAGTGTGCGTACGTGATGTTATTGAATACAAGGCTCTAAAAAGCTAGTTAGACTAATGCGTACGACAACTGGGCTAAGAAGAAAGAAGGCGAAGGGAATGTACTAGCCTATCTTCCACATCCTGATTGTATGCCTCCGTTGGATACATTATGCTAATAGCTAAGAAGAGTGACGGGGTCGGTCACTAAAGTAAACTATTCGTACGCTAGGCTTCTTCTGGGCTAAAAGGGGAGGCTAATCAGTCAAATATACGATGGTCTAAACTAAGAAGGGAGGGGGAGAATGAGCGAAGCGAGTGAACTTGTCTGTAGGCGTCATCTAGTTAGACTCACATAAACCTGATATTGCAGGCTAAGAAATACTGATTTCAACTCGCTTATGACGTCCTGAGGTAGATGCAGCCTTGATCTATATTCATGGACAAAATATAAACGACGTCACCTATAAGTATTATGAGATGTATACCGGTAATTGGCTCTGTCAAAACGTTTTATTCGAATCTTGTTTGTTTGTTTCTTTTTCCTTGGGAAAGGCACCATTAGTTCTATACCACTTACAAAAAATATTAGTCAAGTGTTTGTTTACAGCCACGAAAAGATTGACTCAGTCTATGACAAGGTGTATAGCACGAGATTTTTGGAATACTCGTCAAAAATCAAACATTAGTAGTTAGCAGAAATATTCAGTCTACCTACTAATAAAATGGTGCATCTAATCACCCTCGTGATCAAAAATAGTATCTACTTAATTATTAACATACTTGCGAGCACGTAGAACACGGAATCAAAAATGGAGTCAATAAAAAACAAAAGGAACAGTGTGAAAGACGACAACTCTCATTCAACGTCTTGGAGAAGCATTTTTCCGCCGATATGACAGTGCCTGAAACGAGATTAATGCGAAGGTTCTCAGATATGTACACAAAGGAAAAGGAGAAAAAGATGATGATAATGACGGAATGTCAACGAAGACACGAGAGAGCATATATTTTTATTCAGAATAAGTACGCTTGAAAAAGTAATTTTGTAAATTCATATTTTCCTAAAGGATATTTGAACAAAAAAACGAATTTAGAAGGTCCCAGAAAAATCTCTTCTTCAAACGATACATTAATGAAGAGACTTTGAAACGAGCTAGTGCATCAAATAATCGAGCATGAAAATATATTCCTTGCGTATTTAGGTATTCCAAATTCGCAACATTTTCAATACTTGATCTCATTCATTTTATGTTTTTTCAGTGGAGTCATCTCTCGAGCGCAATCCTTTATAATCTCATTAAAAATAGTAATTTACACCTTGTCGGAATATTGTGATATATCTAAGATCTATTCTACCAAAGGAAGGGATACTCGAAACGAGTTGAACGCAAAGAGTTTTACAAGAGCCACAGAAATTACTAATAGACCACTTTCTTGTCACGCTAGATGATGGTTTCTTAACCGGGAGCGCTTCTGTTCGTAATTTCTGTGGCTCTTGTAAAACTCTTCGTGTTCACTCGTTTTGAGTACCCCTTCCTTCGGTATGTCCGCCCATAATTTAAAAAATGAAGTAGATTCTATCTATTCTCTACTAATTTAATGACTTTTTGGCTGTGAAGTTTTTTTCTTTCCTATCAACAAACGAGTAAAAATCATCAGCTCTATTTTGAAACTAAACTTACCTGCTTGAATATCTTTATCGGCAATAATATAACTTGATGCATTCTTTTTATATAGAAATTTGACCAGAGACGTCGTTTGCGGTAGGCAAACATTATCCGCATCAAAACTGTCGAAAGCTAAAGGTTCGGAGGAACTTTTTTTCTGCAAATATTCAGCTTTCAGCTCTAAACTAAATGCACGTGTATAATGTTTGCACGACGGTCGTCCTTTCTTGTCAAACAATTGTCGTTGGCGTTGTGATGCAGCGTCTTTTTTGCGCTTACGCAGCTCTTTTCGCATCTTCTCTGACAATTTATTTGATGTCAAAGCATGCTCTACATCCTTTATGCAACTGATGTAATAACCTGCGGAAAATGCGGTGGCCGAACGTGCAGCGTAAGTCAAATTGACCTCTACACTATCGAGAGGAGCTGACGTTAAGGCCATATTCAACATCGTATAGCTATCGGTGTGATTTCCTTCTTCAGCATCGGCAATCCCTGTTTGCCTGAAACATTTGGCATCTTCAAACGACTTGGGGGCCGCGTAACTTATTGGATTGCGTAACTTATCCGATTCTATTGATTGGTAATACTCCTTGATTTTGCATATTAAATTATCAACATGTAACTTTTTCTCAATTGGATATTTACACATTTCCTCGTCGACATCGGATGGCATCGTAAACAATTTATATTCACTATACCTAATTTTAAAAGAATTCTATATCATCACCTTTTCTAATGCGTTCAATTATTCACGACAAGTTATTTTTTGTACGAGCTTAACGAAAAAAAAAAAGAAAAAACGAAAACGACCACAACCGAATGATTGAACAGTCATGATTGCACTAAACAGCAGTCACTGTCTCACTGTCTATACCTATAAGTACATACTATGCTCAGGAACAATAAAAATCAATCTCTCACTATGTCCCGTTGACAGGTCTCAATTTGATTAAGATCTAATCTGCCTACGATAAGATTACTCATAGAATTTATGTTACCGATACTACCTTAGTCTTATAAATACCTATCTCTGAACTCGCTTCTTTCATTTTCCTTGAGAATCGTTTTCGTATTGAAGAAGAACTAGCCTACTTGAATTTGAACTTTTTAGTTGATAAGATGGTTCATCGTATATAGACAATTAAAGAGCGACAAATGATCGCTATCATATGCTAAAGGTTGCAAGAACATACTTTTAAACCAGAATAGATTCGACGATCCACTTTCTCCTCTTTTGTCATAGTTAACAAAATAAGAATATATTTTTTTTCAAGAACATTTACCCATGGTGCGAATTTTGAGCACGTTCTTTTAAAGGTAATCGATCAGGAAATGAAAAAATGTGACCTACCGTACTTTTTTGTGGCCTCAACGTCAGAAACTTAAAACCATCTTCACAATATTGTCTTACTCTTGGCCAATTAAAGTGCTTCCTCATTAGAACAGATCAAAAATTAACAAACGCTAATTTTCCAATTATTTTCGAGCTAAGAGGTTGAACTACTTCCTTTTTCGAAAGATGAGGTTAGACCGCGGAGGCAAAGGGTTCAATCACCGCTGATTGTTCCTTATTTTTAGAAGATTGTTGAATTTACAGCCCCTGTTTACTACTACATATTATGTAGCTGAGCCTAGTTTAGCCTAGTAACTTATATAAGTTGGTCTGTAAAGTAGCGAAGGTGAAAGTCCTCAAGTGAAGCCTAGTATACGGTAAGTTCGACGTAACAAAATGAGTGAGGCGAGTTAGATCAACTTAGTAGGTCAAAGACATACCTACCAGATTGAGACTTTCCCACACAAATATCCTAAATGAATGTTCGAGTAGCAGTAGATTCGTAAATTACTACTTCACAGATGGTGGGGAGGGTATACAAGGAATATATTTCATCAGTAAAAGAAACAAAGGAAAAATTAGTATCTCCTACATCCACCACTAAAAACAAAAGTCTCTCATAACAAGTCATCATCTCCACTAAAAAATATTGAATTAAAAATATATTGATGTCGTCCGAGATCTACTAGGACTTGCACCGTCTTGGAAAACCTTGAAATAAAGAATAATGTAAAATACGTACAGAAACATTTTTAGCGGGAACCCACTAACCATTTTGTTAGGAGATTACATTCTCAGAAAACGTCCGCGTCCGCGAAGTTAGTAACCTAAGGTTAGGTTAGGTTACGGGACTTGGAAGAATTTCGAGTCTCGAGCTATATATGATAGGAGGGGGACTTGGAAGAATTTCTAGTCTCGAGCTATATATGAAAGGAGGGGGACTTGGAAGAATTTCGAGTCTCGAGCTATATATAATAGGGGGGGGGGGACTTGGAAGAATTTTGACTTTCGAGCTACCGTCCGCCGTCCAACCAAAAACTTGGAAAAATTTTGAGACTCGAGCTATATATGATAGGAGGGGGACTTGGAAGAATTGTGACTTCTGAGCTATATATGATAGAAGGGGGACTTAGAAGAATTTCGACTCTCGAGCTATAGGAGGGAATGTTCGAGCTATATATGATAGGACGGAATGTAGAATGATAATTTCGATTTGAATTATATGACAAGATTATCAACTCAGTTCCACACCACCTGAGAGGTCGAGTTAAGGAATTGCGGGTTTATGTTCAGTATACGTATAACAAGAAAACGTTCCATGGATTTTGTGTAACATGAATCCCTGTCACGAATTGTGACACTACAAAAAGTTTTTTAAGTTTGATATTCAATTATGACAAATTCTTGTATTATAAAATGGGGTCATAAAGCCAAATTATTTTTGTTACAATGACAAGATAAAGTTCATCGAAACTAAGAAGTAATTTTTTCGATTTTCAAGACAACTAAAAAAAAAATTGATAAAACAATAAAATTAATTCAAATAATAAAAGTAGGTACTGGTACCTATGCCAGTTGTGATTAAAATGAGAGAGATATCATACTTACCATGAAAAAAACCACGAATAAGACTTATGATTAAGTCGATAAAATATTATAAAAACGTAATTCAAGATGAACTCCGAAATATTATAGTCACAAAATAGGCCAAAATAAAGATTAAATGTCTAAAAATAACTACTCGTCAGATTTATGGAAAGAAAACAAAGAATATCAAATTTCAGTCACTCTTTGAATTTGATTTTTGCCCGCATTAAGACGTTGGACGATCATTCTGAATGTTCGTATAAATTCTTCCTTCAAGCCTGGGTCATGTGACCAGTGAAAATCTGAGTAGAACGTATTTATACATCTTACTAGAAGTTGTTCGCACATGAAAATCTCGAAAGATGGCATTTTCAAAGAATTACAAAGCAATTCTGAGAGCGTAATCAAGGTGTGGAATATGTCAGCATCTGTCTCCAAATCATTATCTTTCATTAAACCATACATGGACTTGGTGAGCGCTGCACCAGTACTGTAATCGAAGAAAAAATAATTTCAAGATTTCCTTCTTCAAATAATATTTAGCGGTAAGAATCTGTCAGGGCCAAGTTATTATTTCATCCCTTTCATCTTCAGAATTTTTTCCAGAAAAATTTTGAGAAACTCAACTTTTTTTTAAAGTTGTTTCATCATACCTGCATAAGAGAAGACGACTTCGGAAAATCTAGGTAGAAAATAAAAATGATATTGATGGTAAGACATCTAAAATAAAAACCAAGACTTACGTACCTATCGTTCAAGTATTCAATCTCGCGTGTTCTAAACCCCACGGCCGAAGGCCATTGATTCGAACACGCTTCACATAGACAAAATTTCTTTCGTTTCGCAAACGCCTCTTTCCGTTCTTCAGAGGAACTATACATGTATACATGGCGATAATTGTAGTAGAGCTGCGTCAGGAAAAAAAGTTATTATACCTTAAAATTAAGTAATCCAAACAAATAATTTCAATTACAGAATGAACCCACTTGTTCACCAGCTTTGATTAATCGGGTTGCGTACGCAACGCGATGACGGCCCTCGATAAAAGCACCCGTATTTGGATTACATGAATAAATAAAAAAATTGTGAACAAAATTGACACCACTGCCAATCCGATGCTCTTCACGAGTGGATTTCATTGTCTGCGCGTAGATCGAGAAAGTCCAGCTCAATATGTAGTTTTTCACCAAAAGTAAAGTTGAAAACTGCTCAATTTCATTCAAAGATTTCTGTACACATAAGACCAAATTTTATAATAAAATTTATTAATTTAGAACTCTGGTGAGAAAGCAACCTTTCGTAAAATATAAATAGCGAGTCGTGGATAATGATATCAAGCCCTAGATCCATCGGAACAGCATCTCGTCAGAGAATCGTGTTCAAGACAGTCTTTTAGGGGGGTTAGGCCAGATACTGTGCAAAATACAAATTTCCAAGTCTTGGGATCATATGCATCACGTGTGTGAATATTGAAGTGGTTCCCGTACCCATCACTTACTATAGACTTAAAGCCTTTTCAACGTTTACTATACACTGTTACAGCACCAACACAAACACCTTCGTCCTTTCGTCCTTAGTGAGTGTAATCATCCTGATCCTTGGTGAAGAAACCGACTGATAGCAAACTACTACTTGCCACTCGATTAAGAGCGATCTAAAAAATGTCCCTTCCAGTCCAAATGTACCCATTCGTCTTAGAACAAATAAACGCCCCCCCCCCCCCCAAAAAAAAAAAAAAGTGCGAGAAGTCATAAAAGTATTACAGGAGCTCACCGGTTGAGAAGTTCTGCCGAAGAATGATATGCTACGCAGTGCTACGATCGCTTTAATAGCCATGGGCAGAAGTTCCTCTATGATGTTGAACAAACATTCATCGTCAAGTAATTTCTTCGCTTTCATGACATCAAATTTGGAAAAATAGTCATTAACATATGGTACTTTCGGGGAACCTGGGTTTTTTCTGAATATGTCGTCAAACTTCAACTTTTTCATCAAGTCAACCAATCCTTGTCCTTGATTCGTCGCCATGAAAAAAACCCGCAAGGCAATCATATTTCTATCATCGTCTCCATCTTGGGTGTAAAATTGGAGTAATTGGCACTCGGTACGATGAAAGCGTTTGTCGGCTTCACTACGACAAAAGTCGCAACAGTACATCATCTGTAGAAGGAGAGAGAACAAAATTATTTTTTAGGCCTATGTTTGCGTCGTACAATATACTTTTCCGGACTCATAGCCATCTTTGATTTACGTCTGCGATTACTACAAAAAATAAAATTAATGACAATATCATCCTTTTCAAGTTTATGGAAAAAGTATTGCAAGCTCTTCGAGGTCATTGCACAGTTACGCAGATTTGAAGAAAAACACTTCTTCCAGAAAAATGATGAGAGTAATGATAGTAAAGTGTCAGCCGACGTCAATTAAGCGGAAGCGTTTCTGATCTCGTCCACCTCTGCTGACAACCTTCCTATCTTTTCATCTCAACTTCCCTTCTGCGTCCACAAAAACCTTAGATACGCAATATGGAAGGTTCTTTTCTTCCTAATCACTATTATAAATGACCCAATAAACAAGGTTGGCTTTCCCCTTTGCGGGTGATTTACCCATCTATACCTCTCAGCCCCTTTATACCTGTACTGCAATGCTAATAATCAATTCGTTCACCACTTCTTCCCACACTCAGTTCTCTAAAACATTCCGTTTCATTATTTTGAAGTCCCTTTCAAACAATCACGAAGAAATCACAACACGATGAGCTACCTCCGATCCACCTATTTCTACAATATAATCTTTTGCATTCACGTTCATCCTTATTGTCCCCTCCGAGCCCATGGCCCCAGGTGTAATTGCAACGCTCGTTAATTTGATAAAGGAGAAAAAATTCTTTGAATTGGAAACTAGAAGAAAAAATTGCCTCCGACCCCATGCTGCCATTTTTTTTTCTTTTAAATTATTTTTCAGTAAACTAGGTATACCTATTAAGTTTATAAGGCTATGGAAAAGAATTTAATTTCACACAAGCACTTTTTCTTTGAAATATTTGTAAATTATAAGCGTACCCACGAGCACGAAGGACAAGGAATTAAAATATCACATCGGCCGAGACAATAAGCGCAGCGATAAATTCGTTTTTTGATATCCAAACCCATAACGACGAATTCTTCAATCGATAAAAAGTCTCCTGAAGACAAAAACAAAAATATGTTTTTTTTAGGAAACCGCACTGTATGTACTCAATGACTGTCGATCTCACACTACCCAACAGCCTAAACATTGCTGAGCTGAAATTATCTAACTTCAATGAATTTTGAACGCTGAATTCAATGCCGTTCTCAGTTTTTTGATAGGACGTCTCAATTTTTCGTATTCGCGTGAAATATTCACGTTTATTCGCAGCGCGTTGTTGCGGAACGTAACACAACTTCTCGATACCTGAAGTATCGGCTATCTAGAAGGAACGTTACGTTCCGCAACAACGCGCTGCGAATAAACGTGAATATTTCACGCGAATACGAAAAATTGAGACGTCCTATCAAAAAACTGAGAACGGCATTGAATTCAGCGTTCAAAATTCAGTTAAAATTAGATAATTTCAGCTCAGCGATTTTCAAAAAATTTGAATTTGTTGGGTAGTGTAATCAACTCACCCGCTTCTATATCCACCTTCGCGACTAATTTAGGGTGATTCTCCTCATCGAACAAAAGCTCAATTTTTGAAGACGTATCAGGTAGGAGAGGATTTTGCGATTCGAATATCCGATCAGCAATGAAAACTCGTCGTTCAGAATCTGTCAGATTTTTAGCACGTCTCAAATCCGCCGGGTCCGAAGCATCAATGCTAATTTCGCTATCTTCAACCCCTTCCTCTCGCCGCCCTTTCAAACAATCTACTCTTCGTCTGCGCAAAAGTTTCGTCATATTCTTGGGACATCCTTCTCGTATAGCTCGATTTGCGTCTAACAGGGAAGCCTCGTACTTTCTAAGATGGAAGAGAGCGGCTGAGCGTCCGGCGTAGGCTAATGCAAGATGTTTACAGTCAGCCGGAGCTGCAGAAATACATTCAGTGTACTTGATTATGGATCCACGATAGTCCTTTTTCTTAAACAAACGCGCCCCTAAACCTAGATAATGTTTGGCATCATCGCTCGATTTGGATAGCGCATGCACGGAATCAATTCCAGACGTAGCTTCAGTATTGTTCCGGAGTATCTCATCCATTTTGGCCTTTAGGGTACTCATGAATTTTTTATTGCCTTTGCGAACGTTACACTTGGATGAAAATCCGGCAGCGAGCTTTCCTTGCGTTTCTGAATTACCAGCAGCCATATTTTGAACAGGTTTCAATAATTTAGAGCACAGTCTTAAGAGAGAAAAATTGGAACAAAAGTCAAATAATTAATGTAGCAGTCGAAACGAATATTTTTGTTATCAGTCGGAAGTTGGAACTTGGTAACGATGAATCAACTGCGAACAGAACTTGCAGACGCGGCGTACGGGTCAGACCAAGCCTCGGCCAGAATGTTAGGAGTGATGGTGGCTTGTATGGATCAACATCAATAATAGGCATTTACGAGGAAGATCTATCTTCATGACTGTGCAAAACAAAAGAGGTTCGAAGTTATAAAGGTGGTACACGCAAATCGATTGATAAAAATGCCAGCAAAAAGGGAATCATTACTATACGCCATTTGTTTTTTGATATCTCGGAATGTACTATAGAGGGATGACCATGTCTTTTATGATCGTATATTAGATTAATTTTCTTATGAGAATGGAGAAATTTCCCATCAGAGCCTTAAAAATTAATTTTGCGAATTTGTGGATTACGGAACAATTTAGAGTAACTTAGGAAGGTAGGTACTGTTCAATTTTCGCCCATTCTCTTTTATCTCCCCCTTTACCCTGCCAAAAATAAGTAAATAAACGTAAAACATTTGTCTCCTTTTTTGAAACTGGTTACTATCTGTAAAATTATTAACAAGGAAGTAATGTAGAATAACTCAACTCATAAAATTCTGAGCAACCCCCTCCCCATCGTCAGATTTTAGTTTCATTCTTGAAAATTGATTGACATTTATGAAATTGTAAGCGAAGAAGTAATTCATTTACACATAAATTCTATCCAATAAGTCTTTTCCATCACGCTCCCCATCCCCTCTCCAGAAATAAATGCGATTGTCAAACTCCACTCTTTGTTATTGAAAATATTGACAAATTTAAGAAATTATTAACAATAAAGTAAGTAAATAATGTAGAATAACACGGAAACTGTTTCTCATTATTATTGCTTACCACTGCGACAAGCGGATATTTCAAGGAATATTCCTGACAAGTGCACCATAAGTCCTTCCAGAACGTCTCTATACAATTTTACTTTTTCGCCTGAAAAAAGAAAAAAATGAGAAAAGTGAAAAGAAACTACCCCCCCCCCCCCAGGTCTTAGAAATTGAAAAAGAGAAAGATGGATGGACAATCTCGGAATAGCGAATTTCAAATTGGTTCAAGTATATCTTCGTTGAAATTTTTTTCACCAAGTTTATCGCCGATTAAGTACAAGTTTTCGCTAATGGCTCGAGCGATGACAGAAGAAATTTCTTCCGCGAAGTAAGCAATATTATTCTTACTTATGATGATTCTCGTCTTGACTTTTGTCTCGTCCTCGTTATGTGCGTCGGTCAATTATCGCACCGGGTAATTCCTTGGACAAAATTCAAGTTGTGGACTTTTTCCTCAGTGTGGAGAAATTCTTGCAAGCCTGACAAGCCTACAGGCCTAACCTCGAATTTTTCTTTCTAAATTCTGTACTGATTCAGGTCGGCAACTTACCATTAACCAGGGTAGCCAAAAGTCAAACTGGACCCGGGTGAAGCCTCCCTCCCGCCTTCCTCACTAAAATCGTCCTTTACAAGTTCAAGATTACAATCGTAAATTTATGATGAGTGGTTTGGTTCAATAATTTGGATGCTTGAGAGCATTTTTTTCGAGTCTTTCTCTTTGCCTCATGTTTGTATTCGAGAACTTTTACTCGTAGAACCACGAGGCGGGAGAAAACTTATGTTCAAAAATTTATTTTGTATAAGTCAACAATGGCGATAACATGATAGGTTAACAGTTTTCTTTTTGCGCAATAGTACCCATGATATCACAAATCATCTGACCTGACTAAAGTTTGGGCAAAAAAGATCGGTTCGGGTATTCAGAACTGTACAAAGGGGACCACGACAGGATGATTTCGAGAGGATTCCAATGCGCAACCATGATGGCAATGTTAATAACACAATTTCTTTCGAATTTCTTCACTTCTCTGACGCATAAATTGACGAACAATTTTAAACTCTAATACAATACACAGAGTTATTCTATTCGATGTGTTTGTGTAATGGACTCGACCCCGATGGATCATTTACGAGGATTAATGAAAAGAGATGACTTATCGCACTAGCCTTTAAATTGTGTAACTTCCATCCCGTATTCGAGATTTTAACAAAATAAAGGGACAAGATAGAAGAATAACATCAAACAAATTAAATAAGTGAAAAATATTACTTACCAAGAACTGAAACGAGAGAATCGCTCACGCGTACAAGAAATTGTACGAGAACACCCAACTGCGAGCTAAGAGAAACGTTCTCGATCACACACTCAACAATTCTTACAACCCTGTGTGCAATAAGAATTTATAAATAAGGCAGATGGGAATGAATCGACAAGCGAGAGTATCAAAGTACAAGAGATAAGGAATATTATCGATTAGAGGAAAATAGATGTCTGTACAATGTACGTGATGTAGCAGCATTGAGATACGTCGCATATAATAAAAGTGAACAAAAATTAAGTAAACAAGCACAAAGTTACTCAGATTCGAGCAGACCAAATTTAATCTTTTTCTCATCGGTTGCCCTATGGTGTTTCAGAGGAAGGTCTTTTTCACTATAATCGAAACCTGAAATAGAAGATTATAGAAATATCTACAATAGGATAGGTAAGTATTTAAAAGGTACCTTCAAAGAATCCCGAAAAATTCGAGCTCACTGGCGAAGAATAAATTTTCTTTTCAATACCCCGTATTGACCACAACCATATCTCAATTTCTACACGAGATAAATCTAGTCGGCAAGAGCATAAGTGATTGAGTAGGTACGAGTAAGAACTTCATATTTTTATCTCATTGACGTCAACACATTCGTCCGACAGATAATTTTCTCTATTTTATTTTTTCTTGTCCATCAATCTCGTTCACGCGTACATCCTCGCTCACTTTTCATATCAGGTTAGCTGATAAAAATGGGTACACGCATTCTTCGAACAAGCATTGAAATTACCGAGAAGTAGGTACTGTTCAGATTTTAATTGAAACTCGATACCAACTTATAATTATATCAAGAAAACAACAATTATTTGATAGATTTTCAAATCGCTGCACGTAAAGTACGGATGTCCACCGATCTAAATGAATACGATGCCACCACATCCCAAAAATTTCCTCTAAAATATTTCCGCCGTCAGCACCAGACTGATCCCCAAAGTAATCATACCGGTAGTGGAATTGAGAATTTCGACTGGGTTGACTCAGTATAAATTTTCTTAACAATTTTTCTCCTTAGCCTATATAAGATTTTAAGTCATAAAAATTAAACTAAAGAATATACGGAGTCCAATGACTCATAGACAAAATACGAGCACTGGTGTACGTTGTAATTAGAAACGCGATTTTACTGCTTGGGTCGCAAGGCCTTGCTTTCTCTTGCGATCCTTCAGATCCTCCTTTATAAAGAAACCAATAATGTCAACAATAGGTTTCTCATTCAGATATTTCAGAGGCAGCGATATCACGGATGATTTGGTGAACGCTGTCTTACGATCAACGCTGTACAGTAATTTCGAGTTGACGATGGACTTTACAACTTTCGTAAGAAGTTCTGGCTTCAGCATAGTCGCTTGAGCCAATTCTTCGATACTCCATGAGGTCTTCTTGTTGAATTGCATTATCACCACCATTTGGTACAGGGTCGCCGACAAAGTAAACGGTTCCCCGAAACACTTGACCTCCATCTCGCCAGTCGACATATTATGCAACCACTGCAGGATTTTCTTCTCCGATGAGGTAGCGGTGTCGTAAAAATCGGTAAAACGTCCCAAATATTGATCCATTTTTTCAGGCAATGTGATACTTTCTGAACGCTTAAGGGGCCACTTTTCCGACCATATTTGGACATTGAATTCGATTTCAAGAGGGCTAGTGCGCGTCATAAATTTGTTGAAATCGTGGCTCAACTTTATTGATGATTTAACATCCCTAAACAAGCATTCGAACTTGAACGCGTACTGGAAGCAACACGCATCGCTCAATCGAGAAATTAATTCCTCTTCGGAATTTATATCCGCTGACGTATTCTTGACAAATCGTCCCATCACACTTCGAAGATACAATTCTTGGAATTCAATTTTATTTTCAAGGTAGTAGAACACGATGACCACATTATGCATCGCCGTATCCAGTGTTTCCCCCGGGAGCATTTCGGCATCCTTCACCATAAGGGAGTCACAATATTTGACCAACAAATTGGGCGCTTTTTCCATTATTCCCAATTTACCAAAGGTTTTGTCCAAAGCGACCAAAAATTCTACGCTGTCGTCGAACGCTGTCTTCGCGAGACATCTGAACTTGTGATAGATAGAGACAAATTCGCAAATATACTCGCTTGGATCAGCGGTGCACTTTTCAATGACTTCGGTAACTTCTTCGTCGCAATGAACTTCAAATAAGCGGCTCATGGCCGGCAAATCGGGCCGTTCTGCCAATGTGCGATTCATCTCTTTCAGATTTTCTTCGTCTCCCATTCTGATATACCTTGCGGATAGCTTGTACAAAAAATTAAGAACTATGGCGGATTCTAATTTAGGAAGTGTGCACTTAGCGAAGTACCAACGAACTCGATTGCGTTCGTTTTTCAAAAAATTCTCGGTTTCTTGCAGGTAATTTTGAGACAGAGAATTGAACTCGAAAAATTGTGCGTAAAGTCTCTCAGTTTCCTCCAAAAATCGTTTCTCGATGGTTTCCTGATAGAAAGTTGACTTTATCTCTCCATCCTCTGTTAGTGTTTTGCCTACCTCGACATAAGAAGCTATAACATCTTTGACAAGCTTTTTAATGGAGAAACCTACCTCCTCACCGTCTCGTTCTTTTTTTATAATTTCTAACGAAGCACTAGTAATTTGCTCCTCCAAAGTCACAAATATCAGATCGCGCCACTGGCCCACAGCGAGGAAATAAATCTTGTCGAATAATTTTTTACCATCTTCGCTTTCGCGCACATTTTTCTGGGTGCGAACGAGCCGATTTCGATTAGGAATTATAAAATACGATCTCAGGTGAAGGTACGCTCTGCATAAAGTCATCGAGTTTGAGCAATACTGAAACCAGAAGCTCTGATATTTCAGTAACACGTCGCTCGAGTTAGAAATGGCATTCCGAATGTATTCGCCTTCATCTTGAGCGCAATAAGAGACAAAAAATTCT
Organism: Aspidiotus rigidus; assembly: GCA_035079385.1. Classification (NCBI taxonomy): domain Eukaryota; kingdom Metazoa; phylum Arthropoda; class Insecta; order Hemiptera; family Diaspididae; genus Aspidiotus; species Aspidiotus rigidus. The sequence goes on along the minus strand of JAVHKY010000044.1, from coordinate 751,338 downwards.
TTGAATTTTTCAAACAGGATTGTATCCAACTCACAAAGCCAAGCGTATTCAATCTGACACCGGTGACGACAAGGTGTTACAAGTAATGCTTCCCGAATCTTTTCGCAGTTGGTGTACAAACACTCGTATATTTTCACAAAATTGTTTCGAATCGTCCCAGAGCCGGTTTGCGGTGAGTTATCGGCCACGTTTTCAGGAATATGAAAGCAAATCGTTAAATTGTCTTTCATTCCTTTCCAGATAGAATCGATATAATCCGTGTCATGAGCCATCTTACTCACAGAATCTGGTGAAAGACAAAGAGCATTTTTAATTATCGCGTCCCGTTGTTCAAAGAGAAAATTGGGTTCGTGGAGCAATAATCTTGGTAGAAGAACACACTACAATGAGACTTACCTACACAAGCCTACTAGGTATAGCGAATTTCTTCTCGAAAAGGACAGGTTTCTCCACCGATCCGATAGCTTTTCACGAAAAGGTTTGCACGGTAACAAAAAGAAAATTCATTCAGTAAGGACCAAAAGAATGTACGATGGCGTTTGACATCAGACCAGTGTGATTAAGACCTTGACATTGGAAACGGTCATTTTACAAAACTTCAACTTACAATCATAGCTAGGCTATTGCAGAATGTAATAAACGTGACGGCACGACCTTCTGAGCTTTTATCCATTATTTTTATTTCACAAAAATACGATTCGTTTCCCACTGTCTACTGACCAAGGTTCACTAACGTTGACTAATGGCGAAGTTCGACGAGTGTGATCATAGCGTGCGCACACGGTTATTGAATGAGCCGCGGGACGTGCCGTTCTAAAGCTCACTATTTTGTATTTGATCGCTATAAAAACTTTCGAGAATGCTTCTATCGAAGAGACTTAAGAATTTTGAAATACTCATTTCTTCTGCCGGGAAGATACAAATAGTGATGTAGCGTAGATACCTACTAACCTACTAAGATATACAAGTACAAAGTTTTTTTTTTTTTTTTTTTTTCAAGGCAAGCATAAGGTAAGTATCCTGCGAAAAACAAACTAGCAGCCTCATCTTAGATGTGATCGAACTTTATCTCAGCTAGTTTTATCTTATAGCTTTTTTCTTGCACATTATCTTATTTGTTTTTCATTCCTTCAAGTACATGGAGTCAACATTATTCAGTCTTTTCATCTCTACAAAAGAGTCAAAACTAATTTGACGTTGAAAAATACTTCTCGTTACAATTTTTTTAAATGAATATGAAACCATTATTTATTGAAAACAGATAGATTGTTGACCGGCTGGTCGATTCAAAACCTCGAAAAAATTAAGAGAAATTACTTGCGTGAAGAGTGATCCCGAAAAAGGACAATATTTTCGAATGAAAAAAAAAAAGAATAATGATTGACGTTTTCGAATTCGACCAATTTTAAGACATATATAAGTATGTATATCACGTCAATCGCATTCACGCGCCCGTAATCCGCATGAGTCAGCGAATCAATGTGACAAATCTTCTACCTGTTTCGATTTGGACTTACCTAATGTTGTACGAAAAAAATTCCATGTACTACTTTTTAGTAACTTTTTCGACCCCAAAGATGGAACATTGTAAATTCGAAACGTTGGTCTTCAAAAAAAATATATATTTCTGATGGTAGAATCGTAAATGAATTAATTTTTCGTCACGTTTGACGTTTTATTTATATTTCACGCATTTATATTAAAGTGCCAGGCCGCAATGACAGGAAATCACAGGAAACAAGAATGAGTCGCCATGCGCCTCAGTATCCGGGTCTCTTGGTTTTTTTTTTCTAATTGACTGTTACGTGACGGAAATTTATTTTTTAATTTTTTTCAAAAGATCTGGAGCTTCTTTTCCTACCAAGATGTAGAGCTCAAGAGATCTCGATTTTTTCTATGTCAAGATCTGGAAACCAAGAGATCTGCATCTTTGTTCCACTCTGATCTGGAATCTCAGAGACTTAAGGAAGTATCGAGAAGAAGAAACTTCCTTAAAGACTGTACAAAAATTTGAAAAATGCTAAGTTATGCAAAAATAAAATCATTGGTGACACTGAACATGTAATATGTGCAGTATTAATCAAACGATGTACATTATCATCAATATTAATGTTTGAAGACTATCTTGGTCTTGGTCATCTTGGTCACTCTTGCCGAAGAGTGTCCGAGAAATAAAATTTGCCAGGCAAAAATAAAATCTCAAGAGACAGAGAATGTATATCTTGAGTGACCTGAAATTTGGAAATTGCTATGCAAAAATAAAATCTCGAATAATAGAGAATGTATGTATCACTTGAGTGACGTCACAATTACACATTTTTCAAATTGTATGGGCTCTCGCCTTGCTGAGGCAAGAGCCCCAAAAAACGGCGTATAGAAAAACGGCTTCGAATTGTTGCTTTTTGTTTTACGAGCGTGTGGAAAATAAAGCTATTTTTCTATAATTATAAAACTTTTTTTAAAAATTTTTTCCACAAGTAAATTTCATGAAATAAAAAAATACAAAAGTATTAAATTCTATGGTGGTGCCTTGAGAGGACTTCATAACTCGTAATTTTTTTCGTGAACTAGGCGAAAACTTTTCAGCAAATACCTAGCTCTTCGATTTGAAATTGTCAAAAATTGTGTACCGTTCCCTAATGAGTTCAAATTTCGTCAAAATTTTGAATTTTTTTCCATTAAATTGACCAGTCTTACACGTATGAGCTCGGAATGGGCAAATGGGAACGATAAGGATGAATATGATGTTTTGAAAGTATGTAACTCAAATCAAAGATAGTTCAACTTAGTGATTTTCTCATAATGGTTTGTGAGAGAATTTGTGATGCAGGGAGGGAAAAATACCGTACGTTTTTGAGAGCTGGACAAGAGAAGAAGTGTTGGAAGGATAGATTATCAACATTGCAGTAGACATGAAGGAAGTAGGTACAAGCCGTAAAAAGAGAAAAGTAAGGATGGACGATATAGAGACACGTTAGGATGACTTTTTCGCCACGGGAGGGGTGGTTTGAAATGGACCAAGTAACTGAAGTTCCGTCAATAAGTCGGAGCTTATTGGAGAATTAGGAGGACCAGAAATCGTGCCAGGCGGAGAAGACGAGGAAGGTGCAGTAGTAGGATTTGAGATCATACGAAAGGGAGGGGAGGGATCAATTATGGAAAAAGAACCCGGTGATTGCTTAATTGCGACAAGGTCTATTGCGTCACGTTCCTTAGATAGATGTGTCCTGGTATCCATAGAATACCAAGACATGAACAATGAGGAAGAAATTAATTAGTGTGTATAAGAATCAGGATTTGTTAAACGATTGAATTGGTAGAATGAGGGTCATGGATAGAGAGAATATCAGATAATATACGGAATTTGCGGGGAGGAGAGAAACGGCAAGTGAGTTTCTCATACGGAATGTTGAGATATTGCCCTGAATGAAGACTGCATGCTTGGTTTTGGCCTCCGATTTGGACCTGTCCGTCAAGCAGAGAAGATGAGAAAAAAATTTTAAATAAATGATTTCGTTGTTGCGTTTTTTGTACATAAAGTTTGGTAATTTTAGTAAGATCGAGACGGATGTGAGAGCTAGAGGTAAATCAAGAAGAAGTGGTTGAAAAAATTAGAGGTAAGGGCTTAAGTCTAAGATAACTACCAAGATGAGATTGGAGCACTAAAAGGGGGGATTCACATGGTCTGAAAGCATCTGAAGAGGTGGGAAAATTTGGGTATTGAGCTGGAAGCGCGCGATGACGGAGAGGAGGAATATCTGCCTCAGCACATAGGCTGAGTGAAGGGATGGTACGAAATGCGCCAAAGGCCCGTTGAAGCCCTATGAAATTGTTTCGCGAGAATAGGTGTATATCGGAGAACCATAGTCAAAGTGGGAACGAATAAAGTCTGCGGTATATGATAGGGATGAGAGAATTCGAGCATTTCGTTCTTGAGATTTTGATATGGCGGATCCACAAGATTTTTGGGTAGGAAGATGAGACCAGGCAACTCGACAGAGGATTGGACGGTAATTATGAAGTTTTGAGAAAAAAGAGGCGCAGGGCGTGAGTACCGTTTTTGGAACACTACCATAATTGTTTTCTTACCTGGAAATGGAAACCCACGGTCAGATGACCATTTGAAGTTTTTTTTTCCTGATGGCCAATTGGAGTAGTCTCGTAGAAGAGAGATACTAAAGTTGGCAAAGAGACGTTTGGTAAGGCGAAAACTATCACTGTTTGTTAGGTTATTTCTATTTTTAAAATGTAACTATTTCTTTATAATATTATTTATTGCTGTTTGCAACAATGGAACAAAGAATTAATAAAGCAATCCAAACTTCTCTTTGCGGGGACACCGTTTCAGATGGGTTGATGCCTGATGGGAAAAATATTGGTCTAATTGAATTCTAACTGTTAGATACCTGTAATGGCAAACGGATTGAAGGAGTTCGGGAAAATTTCCTTGCAGGTCAATTTCATAATTTGTAATTTCTGGTGAGATTATTGATACCTATGCTTGTGTGGAGTAAAAGAGAAATATAAAATCATTTAAAATGAAAACAATAGATAACAGGACAGCAGAAACAAAAAGAATATCATATGAAGTCCAATGAATGAAAGAAGAAAAGAAGAAGAGGGAGCAAACCAAAGTGAGTATTTAGAAACAATAACAATTTTACGTTTCAGTTTATTTTGTTTGGAAATTATGGGATATTATCACCCTATTTGCTATTATTGCGAGCAGTGGACTTTAAATCAGATAATTTATTCGTAATGAATTTCTAGACGTTATTTGGAAGAAAAAAAATGACGCGCATTTAGTAATTTTTCCACTCAATACTGTCCAACGGAAGTAGCGAAGTATCCTTCCCTAATTGCCGTATAGTTGATAATATGGACGAGCAGAGGAGAAAAAATTCGCTATTCGGAATTTTTAACAAGCCAATCTACATTTTTTTAAACAGACGTGAACTCATCTTACAGAGATTCATCCATTATGCAATACAAATATACAACGTCGTCGTCATCGCATATATTTCGTCTGTAATTACAATATCGAATAAGTATGTACACAGCACAGTCTCTTTCCACCAGAAATTTTCATATCTCAGAAATGCGCTATATTTTTAATTTGTTTTTATGTAAATGCACCTTTACGAAGGGCCCGCGAATGCTTACGTCGAACCCACTCTTCATTCAGTCTTCCAATTATGTTAATTTTTCAATTTTACCAGGAAATCAATACAAAATTTTGCATCCTTTTTTCTTTCGTCCTTATTTTCAACTCGACCGTATGAGTTTCACAAGAACGGATTCGCATGACAACGTCGATTTGTTCACACGAACGAGCTTGCCACTACTTTCCTAGATCTTGTAGTTTTTATGGTATCGTGTAAACCGATACACTTAAATCCTTAATTTCTACTCTGACGTCTTCTGACTCACGTCAATTTCATTTTTTGTGTCATCGATTAAACTTTCTCGATTGCTTCTGATCTTTTGAAGCATTTTTTTTCATCTCTTTAGATTCTTCTTCTTACTATATAGGTTCAATAATACTTTTCTTTGTTGTTCATCCAAAATTATTGAAAAATCATGGTAAATTTACCACACTAGACTTACGAATCAGAAAGTACTCAAACATCTAACTTTTTTTTTACGATTCATAAATAATAAAACGTATTATTAAGAATCAGGAACTTAATTCTCAAAGCGAAGGTAGAACACTCGTAATTCATTAACTTTTTGTGGCGACACTATACAGCCAAATTCCGCTGAGTATCAGTCTACAAGCAATCTTTAGTCAAGGGTATAGTATGATACTACTCGAAAGTATGCGCAAGTGTAGCGAACGAGACAATAATCGGCCCGTAAGAGATGAAATAATTAAATCGTAGGTATGCGGTGATGTGCATCGCGTCACAGAACTAAAAAAAACCTCCAGTCATCAAGACATTGAAAGAGAAAGAAGAGAAAAAAAAAAAAAACAGCCTATTATCAACAGGTATTTTTGGGGGCTTAAGAGTAGGTGATGACTAATAATTGTAATCATTATAAGAACAAGCTAATTTACCTTAGTTGTTAAGTACTTGGAACTTCTATATCTGAGTTTAAAGAGTAATTCTTCCCCTGAAATACTTACAAAAATTACTGACGGTTCTCTGTCTCTCGTCTGTATCTGTCTCTCAATATTGATTTCTATATTATCCTACAACTCTATAATGACATCCTTGGCACTCAAAACAAAATAATTCTTAAGACCCCAGACTAGCATACTTTTCAAATATATCGAATGAAGAAAGTACGGCAGCAGGCGGACTTGAAAATGAAATTCTCTCACCATCAATTTTCCGAATACCTACGTTTCTTTTCCACCACGCTAGGAAGTCCGTAGAATATTATAATTGTACTTTTTTTTTTTTCCTCTCTCCTGATTAAAATTAAAGACCCAGAACTCCGAACTGATATTTTTCATTTTTACATTTGTCTGATCTTGTCAATCCTTACCACACTATACCCCATCATAACTACGCTTCAGGAGAAAGCGTAATTAGCTTTTGAATATCTGACTCCACTAAGACTTCGGCAGTTTCATTTTTTCTTTTAATATTCTCGAAAACTATTTCAGGAATGGACTAGGTTTCTTTGATGAACAGAATTTTTTTACATGAAAATTTACTGATCAATGATACAATTCGAAAGAGGATAATAGTAATCCCTCCTTAAAGACCACACATTTTCAGTCGATCAAATTGCCAAACAAAATATTGTATATTATTAATAATAAGTAATAAAAATGAAACGACCGATCAGTCATCTTTTTTCAATCGAACTGAAATATCAGTGGGTATTATGAAGAGGAAACCATGGGCTTTTTCTTCCAGAAGTGAATTTATTTACAAAATTTAAGACGAACGTTTTAATGCTATTCAGATAAACGTACATAGTCTTCTGTGAAAAATTATAGTTCTGATCAAGTACCGATATTTAGGTAAGTTACTTTCTCACTCACAAATTATAAGTTTTCTCAGATCAACAAGATAACCTTCTTGGAGTTGAAAATACTGTCATAAAATTGAGAGATATTTCTGATACTATCCCATAAAATTGATTAATTTGATTATTTCATGTAGATCGTACCTAAGTTGAATAAAATTGATCACTCTGATGATTGTTTTTTCTTTTTCGTCTACGTCGCAGACAAAAAACGCAGCATCACTTATTGAAGAAATTTTGATATCTTTTCTGGATGGTAGCATGAACAATAATTAATCTAAGAGGAACGCAGTACAGAAACTAAACTAATTTCTCTAAAACTTCTAAAAAATTCTCATTTAAACTGTATGGGAGTATATAAAATCTCCACTCCGAATACCTAGGTCTTGTGTTCCAACATAGTTTGAGCCTGGTATGCCATCGGTCAAAATCAAATGTGAATGTAGGTATCTCAATAAAGGGTTTGTTTTTTTATTACAATGCCGTTAGCTATTAAAAGCTTTTTATAATTCAACAATGGCTTTTGTTTTTGCCAAGCACAGAAGTTGCACGATCATTAGATGATGGATAAAACCACGTTGCCACGTTGCATAGCTTGGGAACTCGATAGTTTCTCCTTCCAACTGTAGGAGCGCTACACTACAAAGAGACAAAATTTAATGAAAAAAATTAATTGATTAATGATTAGGCACTTTGTCGCCTGTTTGTCGCTAGATAATTTTAACAAGTATCAACGATAACGAATTAAAAGGAGTTTGTCGGCTAGTGAACATTGTGATACAATTTTTGAATCGATTCGAAATTTGATTTGATTGAACTTTGAAGAAGCCAACATCAGGAATTCAGTTGAAAGACAGTGTTGTGAAGATTTCATGTTTGAAGTAAGAGAAGTATCGATTGGCCATTACATTATAAATAAATTCCAGAGATTACGGAGCGTCGAAATGAAAAGTAAACACCCAATTTTAAAGATCTCAAATCATGCCATTAGATGATCTGCCCCGCAGGTACTTGATTTAATTATCAGTAGAAAGTAAGAACCTACGTTCTACAAACAAAAACGTGTTATATTCTGAAATACATGGTAAATATTTACAAAAATCCTATATAATAAAGCACACTTTGTAAACAAACCGTCAAACATGGTAGGGATTAAAGATGGTAGGGATCGGTCGGTCGATGCGGCCACCAGGGTGCGCTCACTCGGTCCTATGTCTAGACACCAAGGAGGCAGTTATTTGTGAAAAAAATCGATCGGATGAAAAGACCAACTCGCGCAAGTGAATCAGCATTACTCATTAACAGAAAAAAGAGGTAGAAAAGAGGGCTTTTCCATGTCGGCGCATTGCATACGTATTCTCCTACGTGTTATCAAGATGGTAGTATTTCTAACATTGCTCTTATGGCAAACCAATCCACAATGAAAATGAGTCTGCAATCCGGCAACACCCATAAGAGCAATGTAGAAATCATGTCGGCGCATTGCATACTTATTCTCCTTCGTGTTTTCAAAATGGTAGTATTTCTAACATTGTTCTTATGCGGCAAACTACTCCACATCCATAAGAACAATGTTAGAAATACTACCATTTTGATAACACGTACGAGAATAAGTATGCAATGTGCCAACATGGAAAAGCCCTATATTATGTAGTAGGTTCGGCGTTCGGTTTCTTACAGCCAGGGCAAGACAGGTGATAATCCGTCGGCGTCAGCGGCGTGCCTTACTGCAAGCGCGAAACGTGAGCCCGTAATCATAAAACAGCGAGCGTGCCTGGCGCCGCAGGTCTAGCCGCCAGGCGCGCCGCAAGCGGCTAGTAATGTAATATCCAAATAAACTAGCCATGACGGCGCGCCTATGGCGCGCCTCTCTCGTCATGGCGTATTTTTATATTTCAGACATTTTTTGGAATTAAAAAATGTATATTTTTTTATTTTTTGATACTTGTGTCATCTAATTTTCAAATATTTCCTCATCTTGCCTATCACTTATTACAAAACAAAAGAAGTAAGGAATTGTCAATGAATTTTTGGCGATACAAATTTTTTATGGAAAACATGTAAATAGGAATAATTTTCAACAACTTCGGTAAATAATGTAGATATTTCTACTGTGAAAAAAAAAGAAGTAGAAATTCTGTAGATTACTTTTCTGCGTGGTCCTGTATTCAAAATTTTTATGCAAACTCTCTGTCTTTTTCAGTCTTCTCTCCTCATCTAATTATCCGTATCCTAATAATTGATTCTACGTGTCGTCCTCCTGTAATGTACGAACGAATAGAACAAAAATGTTTTGATTCTAAAGATGAGCTGATTCATTTTCCCTTTTCTCTTTCACTTTTTCTCAGGGCTTGCGACCGAAATTTTTTCAACGGTCAACAGTTATCGGTCAAATGACCTCACAAATTTTTTCGGTTATCGGTCGAAATGATCCTCCCAATTTTTTCGGTTATCGGTTATCGGTCAAGCTGTATTTTGACGAATAACTGTTAAATGTTGAAAAATATTTCAGTCAAAGTCCTAAAATTTTCGGTTAACGTTGTTAGAAGACCTAGAATTTTCGGTCAAATAACAGTTAGGCCTATAACCGAAAAAATAACGGTTAACGGTCAATCGGTCAAGATCGATCGTCAATTATAACGGTTAACGGTCAATCGGTCAAAATTGATATTTTCATTTTGGTTATAACAGTTAACCAAAAAATAACTGTTATTGTGCAAGCCCTGTTTTTTCTACTCGAGGTCCTCAATATAATCTTTCGAGTCCACTCACCTCCAACTATAACTGTTATTCTTGACGTTGAGTCCCAATTTTTGTAATTCACCATCTATAAGTATTCTTCTGTTAAATCGGGATGATGTCAAGTCCATCCAGTTTATAATCTACAGTCAACATAAATAATGAAGTAAATGTTGTCCTTAATTTATTATTAATAATATTAATCAGAGAATTAATAGGTATGTATTTAATTCATTTTCTATGATAGAATAATTATTGTTTATGTTACTTATGCGGGTAATATGAAGAATTATTTTTCAAACGTTTGATCCGTCTTGTCTCCAGTTCTTATTTTTCTTATTAATGATGAATTATATTTAGTGGTACCTAGAATTTTGCGAACAAATTCAAGTCAATATTTCCTTGAAGACTACATTTTTGTGTGTAGGTACTTCGGTATTATTCTTTTTCTCGTCATTGTGTAATCAACGGTACTTTCCATGAAACTTTTTACCTAGGTAATCAAAAATTTCTTTGAATACAATATTTTTTGTATACCGGTAGGTATCATCTTCGTTATCCTCTTTCCTATTTGTGCAAGCTACTTTTAATTATTTTTTTCAACATGATATTCTTTACAGAGCGACGATGGTATTTCTTTCCATTTATGTAAAATTGTGTTTGTCCACTGATCGTTTACCGATTTCGTGTCACGATTATTAACATCTGTTTTGTACAAAATGGATTATAAGAAATGATTAAAAATGAAACAATAGTGTTCCTGCAACTACAAAACAATTATCATCAATTCATCAGACTGAAATTCTGTGGTAGCTAAGATATAGCACCTCGTTTTATTAATTTCTATCACAACGGTTTTTAGCTATTTTTAACGTTTCATAAATCGTACAAAAAATACATATTATACAAAGTTGTACAGATCGCATCGTTTTAGCTAATTTTCGCGCTTTTCGGACTCTTCCAGGCGAGGAAACGTAAGGGACGAAGGTTGTATTACTATTATAGATAGATCGCATCGTTTTAGCTAATTTTCGCGCTTTTCGGACTCTTCCGGGCGAGGAAACGTAAGGGACGAAGGTTGTATTTTTACTATTATAGATGATCATACATTCATAATTCAATCATAATTACTTAGGCAATAATCTCTTGGCTTTTAAAATAATTGTGTTCCTGTTGTAATGAAATTATTGGAAAGTTCGAGTGTTGAATAATAGAGTTACCTATAATTTTTTGAATTGTTTTTTTTGAAAACCGATAATTGAGAATCATTTCTCAGTATTAATATATACGTTGTGGTTATTTGTAGATACAGTTTCTAGGAGTGAAACGGTATTTGTAGATATAGTAAATAGCGTATACCGACACATTCTACTACAGCGAGAGTCGATTACTGGCTCCCTTACCGCTCTCCTTTTGGCTGAATTCTTTCACACCCGGTACCATAACTTGAATCCAGTGGTTTGGAAACTCGAAATAAAGGAATGCCCAGAAGGTAACCTATTCGTTAGTGATTTTAGTGACCAATCTGAAATAACTTTAGACAGCAGGGAAAAATTCAACTTGATGTTGCCAGTTGTTACTGTTGGAGATATTGCCAGCCTGGCTTCGTGCCGCGGAACAGAGCAATTCATAGGCTACTTGAAGGTGGTTAAGCTGGTACGAGCAGGTGACAATATTGATAGATAAGAAACAGTAGAAAGTCGGTACCACAAAAAAGAGGATGAGAATACTGAAGTGAGTCTCAGCGCTTCAACAGATTATCCACTCTCCTGTGAAACAGCACCTAAGAGCAAGTTTGAAAGTCTTACATTTCGCGTGCAAATCTGAAAGCTCAGGGTCGACCAAAACGGGCTGAGAGCCAATTATGCTCGTTCATCAAGACAAGCGCTGATCGAAAAGCTCCGGATCGCAACGGGAAGAAACGTTCTGCAGCGATAACACGAACTTTATGTCGACGGATTGTTGTCATCAGATTGTCTATATAAATACTGTTTCCTCGAATTTGACCAATGTCCAATCTACGGAGCATAGCTAATCGTAATGTAAACTTTGATTTTCCTAGCCACGGGTAATGTGTCTACAAATACCGTTTTATCCGTAGATACTGAAGGTGATTGATTTGCGGAACAAAGCCTCTTAGATTACTTACTTGATAGGTAGATCTGTTCATATCTTAATTTAATTGTGATCCTTTCTTATTGAGCTCATGTGCTTATCTGGTTAAGGGTGAAGAAAATAGGTGGCAGGTATTTTGTCTCCATTATAACTTGTAAGTTATTTGGAGTAAAACTAGAAAAATAGAATTGTGTCTAATGGGATTTATATTCTGAAAAATAGCAATTTGAAGAAGAATGTCTGTCTCACTCAGATAATCGCTAGACAGAGAGCCTATTTCTCTGAATTTATATTTTGTATCTACGTTAATCTCACTTTTAACAGTAGTAGGTACACGTTATCAAGGATGGTCAACGATCGGACTAAAAATAATCAAGTGAAAAAGTTTTTCAAACATAAACTTTTATCTATAATAAAGTACTCAAGTGTTTTTTGAAAAGTATAGAATAACTTTAGGGAAATATTAAGAGCGTGGAACAGAGAAAGTTCTCCTGCGCTCATAACTGTATTTTAGTCTGTTGAGCTTGCGTGAATTTTTAATGCCACTGAATTGTTGCTGAAATAGGTAGTTATACTTCTTTTCACATTTTTATTTCCCGTTTTACTTTGTTTATTGATTTGATTACGATAGAACTTTTTTTATCGCAATATTTTGAAATTTTATACAGGTTTTTTTTTTTTTTTTTCAGTTTTGACCACAATAATAATTTTTATTCTCTTTGAGAGCTAGCCTAATAAAAAAAATATATTTATTTTTATTGAGGGTACAATTTGATTTTTACATTCCCAAATTTATAGGCAATTATTCAAAAAAAGTGACTATTCGCTTGTAGAGCTTCAATGAGATAAATGAAAATGATCACCATGTTTTACTTGACGTTTTTTTAAATTTTCATTTTATTATTTTTTTTATCAATAATAATTTACAAAATTTCAGTCATAAGAGTTGGGTGGGTCCTACCTTGGTTTTTCCCCACCCCTCTCATGACGAGTTCGAGGTATATTTATGATATAATTATAATAAATACCTATAGGTACATTGTATTATATTGGAAGAAGATACAACTTTTTTTTTTTCGATCTATCTGATTTTTGTTTTTGTTTTCAATATTTTTCTTATAAATCTGTCCAATTTTTTCGTAGAGTTCTTTGTTTTGTAGGTACTTCCCTAATTTTTCTGTAGTAATATTGAATTTTTTTAATTATGATCAAAATTTTTGCATTTTATAAAAGTAAGTATAATCTGGATCATCATCAAAATTCATGCATTCCTTACACTGACTATCATCTGTAATTTTGAACTTTTTTAGGTATGTTACAAAATGATATTGTGTTAAAAAATAATTCGATTTCTTGTTTTCAAGTCTTAGCCCTACGTTTGGAATCAATTTTGCCGTTCCCTACCTGTTTTTTCTTCTTCATAATTATTGTTCTTGCCAATTTTTTATTATTTTGAAACTTTTCTCCATTTCCTTTTCCGTTATTTTATTTTCTTGTGTTTAATTTTGACCTTTTTCATTTTATTAATTTGATTTAACTGCAAATCAATTGAGGTTATTCCGGCTATGACGTGGGTGGCAGTGTGAGATAGCAAGCCATATTATTCTGTTATAGAATGGAAAAGTGCATTTTTTGTGTGTCCATTCTGAAAATCTTACCATACAACGCCCGAATTTTATCACAGTATTGTCTTAATTTATTATAAATGTATTCTATGTGTTTTACTTTACTTAGGTGAAAATGATAAATGATAGAACATCATGTGATAAAAAAAAAAATAATGATAAAGATAGGGTAGGAATAATACTTTTAAAAAATGTTCATTTTGTAACGAAAAGTTACCAACTTATTTGTTTATCGGATTACTTGTTAGGCAAGCTAGTAAAAAATTATCGAACCCTTTCGAGATCTTCTACATAAAAAACGTAGAATATTACCTATTGGAAACACTTGTCTTCAAGACCTGTCCCATCTACTCGCGGTAGTGGTGGTTATGTACTAACTGCCTACCTTATTTGTTGGTACTCGCTGGCGCTGGCGTTCATCGTGAACCAAACCAAACCGTGATTTAAACATCAGTTATGATTAGTGCGGTCTCATGGAATTAGTGACTTTGCTTGCGTTGTTTCTCTATCGTTTTCGTCTTTTTCATATATGATATCGGTACCTATTATTTCTTTATTTTTTTTAAATAATAATTCGCGATACGAATATTAATGCTGGAAGTGCGCTGATTCGCGTTGATCTTGTGTAAAACTTGGGATGTTGCGCGTCGGTTTTTTAAATCTAGTTCGACAACGAAATATATTGATAATATTGTTGAAAAAATAATAGTGTATTGTGTGCAACCAGTTTTGTAGAAGGCGCGGGGTGACTTACATGCATTATTTAACCTGTGGTAAGTATTTTTTTCTCTATTTTCTCCCAACATAATATGAATTTCTTTTTTTTACATCTCTCTTTCTGTCTCTCTTAGGATATAAGGTTTATTTCCCCGAAAATGGGTCCTCTCACTCGTCGAACCTAAGACAGATACTTGCGCAATCGTATATTTATGTATGGGTTAAACTCTTCGACCCGGCTACTGTGTATTACGTATTCAAAATATTATTTTCAATTACGCTATAAAGATATAATTTATTGTGCGGACGCGTAGAGGTGACTCGTCTCAATTCACCGGCTCGTCTTCTTCGTATCTTGGTTAGGTACTCCCTTAATTATTGACGGCCGAATATTCATGCGCTGCCGTACGCCGCGCCGTCGTGTTATCTTTACACGTGGGTTTCTCACAGATTTCACGTATCACGAATTCAGTTGGAGACGGTAAAAAGGTATATACTTGTACGTACAAACAGCCCTGACCAGATAGATTCTTAGTAGGCGGTGTGTAGAAAAATATGCATAGATAATACGTTTTTATACAGATTATTATATACGGTATAGAGAGTGTTGCATGTGAAACTATGAGGCTTATTATAAGAAGTATATAGGTACTACATCATTGGCAGAGATCCACTTTTCTTCCAAGTGTGTTGTTTTCGCGTTTATTAGTGTGTGCGGTCTCAACTACAGACCAGCCATGCTAATCCGAGAGGGCTTGATTTGTGACCCGAGACGCTCTTTGAATACGATCGATCTATTGTACCTTCTTCAGTTGTCTCTTACCTAATAAATAAAAAAACAAAAAGACGATCAACGAACAGATGCTCGCGAACATCTTAATCGCCTTCCTCGAACATTGAGAATGAAATTTATTGTATGTACATATAATAGGTCTATTCGCAGTGAAAGGGACGTCAAGCCTCCAAAGTGGTACAATGTGGCTTTTTTTCCTGAACAAAACTCGTTTTTACTTAATGTACTTAGGTGTAGAATACAACTAATGGCCTTGGACTGTGGACGCTAGAATCGAGACACTAACGTAGAGCACTACGCCATCTCCTCGAAGGACTCGAAAGAAGTAATAACTTGTATCTTGACGAAGTTGCTGTAAAGAGAATTTGTTGCTAAAGGATAGGCAATTCTGTAAATTCTATGGAAAGATAGTATAGCGTCGTTTGCAATTATTGCTATTCAATCCTCAAAATTTGACGTGAGCAAAAATGAGAGTGTTATGCTACCAGACATTTGGAAGTTTTTTGAGGAATGGGGACTAAGCCCATGGGGACTAACCCTGAAGGTAGAAGAAAATTGGTATTCATAATCAAGTTTTGCAAAAACTTGAAGCTTAGCGTTGCCTTTGCTTAGATGATTAACTAACAATCGTCTGAGCTACTCATAAAAATAGAAGTTTGTAAAAAGCCAGCTGGGCACCCGGTTGCATGTAAATTATTTGTGTGGCCGAGAGAAGGGCTTTGGATATCAGACCGACTTTCCTAACATATCATTCGTTTACTCATTTGAATGTTCATAAATTCTGTTAGGGGTCGATAGGTTTTTGAGTCCTGAAAAAAGGGATCCCGAGCCCCTGAATTTTTCTAAGTTCCCTTTCTGATAATATTATGTTACTGGAAGTTCGCCTGAAGTATGTCAATGGGTTCCCGTGTATTTTCTTAGATATACCCCCTTCCCCGCCCCCAAACCACAATTTGCGAGACGGATGGCGGATGGCGAGCATTTCTTCCAGATAAGCCCCACAAAACAGGTTCCCATCAGTTCGGAATGAATGTCACGATCTCAACGATTTTGAGGACCCGATTGCACCATCTTCATCGATATCACTCGTCCGTCTAACATTTTGACCTTACTTATCACAAATTAGTCATGAAATAGCGTCCTCCTACATTTTCGCCAGTAAAATAAATTCGAGATGAAATAGTTATCATCTACCTTTTCGCGAAATATTCGATGTGGGTAGATTTAACAATTTATTTAAAATTGTAACCCAAACTTAGAGAGAAGTTCATGGATTTTGATCAACTAAAAAAACTCTTCCATACTTTTCAACTTACGATGGGAATTGATAAAATGCAAATTAATAATGAATCACGAATTGCGAACTATCAGAAATCAGTTTAACAACCTGCGCGTATAATAACGCTTCCTTTTCGTGGGAATTAGAATATAATCAAAGACCTAACCCCGAGAAGAATTTTTCTTCGTCATTTAAAGATGGCATATCGCGAAAGAAAAAAGAAAAAAAAAAAACAGAATCTGTAGTTCAAATCGACTCTTTTAATAGTCGACAAACTATTAGGATAGAATGTTTATCTTCTTATTGAAGCGTACGGTCAAACCTGTACAGTTTATAGCCACCCACTCGGCACATTTTGGATATTAGTATTTTATTGTCCGTTTTACGACTGCGGGCTTATCACTCGACAGATCGAGAAACATCGCTTTTTAACGTATTTTAATTTTTCCTTCTTTGAGACTATTGATTTACTTTGAAGTCGTATTGTCGGTCATCTTCGAAAGTTTTAAGAGAAGAATAGTAGTTGTCTGATGCACATACGGATCACGACTAACGGATTTTCGTTTGAGAAAGGTAACCGCGAGATGTGAAAATGACGATAAATTGACGAGTGCGCGCTTTACTTGAACTTCAATATACATCGTAAGAATAAAGAAACTTTATCCAACAAATTAAGTTACTTTTTCTAATTTTCTTGGACTTCTATTTTATCTCACAGTTTAGACTGTGGAGCATTCTGGTATGTCGGAAACCGGATTGTGACGGCTGAAAAACTTATTTTTCCGATTTCTTGAAGTGGCTTAATGTAGAATGATGTCATCAGATTGTGACGTCCTAAGGCTGACGCTGTGACGTTACAGGTCCCGCCACTAAACTATATATGATAGGAGGGGACTTGGAGAAAACTTGGAAAATAGCCGAGCTCCGAGATTTGCCGGATGATGGACGTTTTTTGTGCCCCCCAGGTTGCCTGTTGAAACAGTGATTTAGTCATGTCAACATAATGAGAATGAAATTCGGATGTTCAGTTCGAATTGAGACCCAATGATGAGCTACAAATGTTTGAAATGCAGTACGTAATGAAGGTGAGAAAAGGAATGAATAATGTAGGCAACCAAATCCAAAAAGGAAGAAGAGAAGATAAAAATATCACACGTAAATTTGGTTGAAGTAAAAGTAAAACCAGAGTTACAAATCTGGTAATCTATGGAATTAAGTGGGAGATTAGTGTGTCAGCAAAAATGGGCTGCGATATTTCCTGAGTGTGGTCAAATAAGCTTGTTCAGTAAATGATTAATCTATTAAAACGACGAAATTAAACGAGGAACACAGGGAACCTATTCTATATGGGTCAAATTGGTTTTGGTATTGAGAATTCGAATTGAATTCTTGAAGAATCTTCCTGTTTGTACCATATATTATGGCTCGAGAGTCAAAACTTTACCAAGTCCCTTTCCTATCATATATTGGCTGGGGAGTCAACATTTTTCTGGGTCCAAATTCTTTATTAGGACAGATGAGTTTTGAAATACCCCCCCCATAAAACAAGTTTCCTGTTAACAAGAGTCGAGTCCCTCTCTAACATATGCTGTGGCTCTTAAGTCGAAATTTTTCACTGTCCTATTCCCATCATACATTGTGGCTCGAGAGTCCAATTTTTTCGAGTCCACATCTAATATATAAAGAGAAGTTGCAAAATCGCAAATCCATTTAACTTTATTCCTATTTCACCTACGAACTTGGAATTTGTTTCTATTGCTTTAGCTTGCATAGGAGAAGGTTTAAGCGTAATAAATTTGAAGTTACGAAATCAGGCGAATGGCGTGTAGTATATATCTTTGTACTTGGCGGGAGGGGGGGGGGGGGGTCCATGAATGATTCAAGAGATGAAAAATCTGTGTCATTCATTAATTAATTGATTGAAAATGCTAAGCAATCATTTTTGTTGACGTTCATCGAAAATTAATATGTGCTAGGCAATCACTTTTGGAAAAAGATTTTGCTTAGCAATTATCTGAAGAAGTGGTAGTCGTCTTTCATTATTTCAAATTCAACATGAGGACTAAGAAAAGAAAAAACAATTCACGTCAATTTCGAAAATTCAATATCGAAGTAACGAATGTCTCGCTTTATTGCAATCTAATTGGAATGCCGAAACGCAAGAAAGCAAATCCAGGGCGGTTGACGAACAAAGGGAAGAGGGCTCGCGTCAATTCCGAAATTTTGACATCAGAAAATAATGTGGAAAATGATTGTCAGAACGATAATAGTCTATTCATTAGGTACATTATTGAGAAAGAATATACCAGTATAAGTTCAATTGGGAATCTGGCAATTACGTGCACATTTTGTGATGGAAAATTATTTGAAACTGAAAATCTAAATTTCTGTTGCGGGAGTGGTAAAATTAAGTTACCTGATTTACCCTCAGTGCCGGATCTTCTTCAAAAACTATTAGACGGAAGGGATAATGGATCTTCTCATTTTCTTGATAATTTGCGTAAATACAACAATGTGCTTTCAATGACTTCTTTAGGGTGTAATGAAATTCCAAACATATTTACAACTTTGAAAATTTTTGGACAATTGTATCATTATATAGAAAGTTATCTACCTTCTCCAACAATCCACAAAAAATGACAAATTTTTCAGCATACACCCAGAAAGAAGACTGCGCAAAGGATCTTCTACAAAGACGTCATCCAACTATTAGAGAAGATATTAAGAACGAGATTGAAAGTGTAAAACAAAATATCAACGATACAAAAAATGAAATTGAAAAATTGGAAATTAAAAGAATCAGATTAGAAATTGAACTAAAAGAATACTAATGATAAATAAATATCAAGAATCTTGAAAATAATTTGAAATTTTATGATATTTAGCGGGCTTATGGCTTGTTTTTTATAAGTCCAAATTCTTCGCCGGACGCTGATTTTGATTTTTCGGAATAACCTCCCGTAGAACAGGTTCCCTGCTAAAATGGACTTTTAGCACAACCGAAAACTTGAAGGACTAACCAACGAAAAATTTCAAGAGGAGAGGAAAAAGAGGTTCAAGAATTACTGACTCGAGGGTATTGCGGCGAATATTTGAACCTCATCAACTACTGCGTCGTGAAACATACGAGTTCTCTACGTGTACGAGAAGTACATCTATGTAAATTGTGATTTCACGTTCAACACGGGTGACTTTCGCGGATTCTTAAGTTGTCACTGGGTGAGATTCGAGTCGGCAGACCCCGGAGGTGTGCGAGATCTAAAATATTCATTAACCTTAGTCGCACGACACGCGTGCATATTACGGTGAGCGTAAAAACCACAAGTTGTATTCAATAGACGAAGAAAAGATAGTCCATCGCTCTGGTACGTATAATATACCAGCGAAAAAGAAAATAATGCAAAACGCGTACCCACATTCGTAGGTCACAAAGGTAATAAAGCAGCCACGAATTCGAGCTTCAGGTCACGAGTCCTTTACACGAGCAAAGATATACATTAAAATACCGCGTATGTAAAACTGCGTATGTATAATATAAATACAGTATTATATAGAATTAACAACTCTCTTCAAAGATCAGCCGAAGAGCATCAGAAAATTCAGTGCCAGAAAAATCGCCGACTGGTTGTGTTGGCCATCTGTCCAAACGGTCATCCAGATGATCATTTTCTTTCATTAGTTTTGTCATAGCTACGGAAATGTGGCAAAAGTTCTTTAGTTTCTGGTTCGAAAAAGTCACGATAACAGTATACGTAAGTCTCCATCACATCATACTTAGAATTTTGTATAATATGCGAGTGGCGATGATATTTGAGAAGAATTTCACGCTATACCATAAACCAGAAAGATGCTAATGAGAAATTTTGCGTGCTGGCCAATAAACGATAATAACGCGCGGAGTGAGCCCGTTTTTATGGTAATTTTACGTAATAAGTTTTGAAAATTACGCGAAAATACGATCCACTCGCCTCATCACAACTGGTTTCCGGTAGATGTTTGTGCTTATAGACGCGCAGTCGCAACGGTATAATTATGTATCAGGTTTCATTGTCGTGTTGAGAACCATACTTTTTCGTACATTGTACTCATCTCTGAGAGCAAATTCTAGGTGAAGAACGCTAAAAAGCAAAAGAAAGATGTAGGTAAAGTCGCATCTCAACAGAAAGGATGAATAATACGATTTTTTCATTTCTGCGAATCGCACACGCAGAAATATTTCTTCTGCCCGGTCATAAAAATGGGTATCATTTTTTCGCCTGAAATCAAAAAGAAATGCACACGGAAAGAGAATGCTGCCTGTTGAGTAACACTCTCTTCATTCGAACGTGCTTCTGCCTATTTAATTTAGAATCGAGATGTAGGCCCAGATAGCGAGCATAGTTTGCGGTAGGGATCGCTTTCCCCTCAATGTAGATGGGCATTAGCTCGACAAAATTGAAAGCGGGAGAAAGGCGTTTTCCTATTTGTAAGTTCAGTAAGTAATCTCAAAATAACTTAGGAAGAAAGAAA
This sequence comes from Aspidiotus rigidus, assembly GCA_035079385.1. Lineage (NCBI taxonomy): Eukaryota > Metazoa > Arthropoda > Insecta > Hemiptera > Diaspididae > Aspidiotus > Aspidiotus rigidus. The sequence goes on along the minus strand of JAVHKY010000044.1, from coordinate 730,580 downwards.
AATTAAGAGAACAAAATTTGTAGAACGAAAATTTTCTACTGACCATCTCCTCTCACAGAAATTGATTCAGATCGATTATTGAGGGAAACCTTCCATCCATCAGCCCTGACAATGTCTGTAGAGTATAATGGGCATGTACGAGTGCGGACGTAGAGAAAAGTCAACACGAACAGACTTACAGCCGTGTTCTCAAACGAACAAAATAATTTTAAGTTTGCTTAAAGAACCGAAAAAACACTTTTTGTAACCACGCGAGGTTACATAAGAGTTTTTTTTGGGGGACTTTCTGGGACTCTTAAGTGCACTTAAAATTATATTGTTTGTTTGAGAATACGGCTGTTACGCTCATTCAGAGAGATTTTCCAGTCCTGTGCCCAGCTGCATATTCGGTCAACTGTATCTATAAGGCTGGAGACCGCTGATTGGTATTCCTTCCCGTGAGAAATCCCGACTTTGTCGTCGGCAAAAAACGCCACTATAGCATTCTCGCTGACTGGAATGTCGGCTGTATATAAGAGAGGAACAGCAACGGGCCCAGTGCTGATCCTTGCGATACCCCAGCTCCAATTGGATGCCAGTTGGAGCTCGCTGAGCCAACATGGATACTGAAGGTTCGGTCAGTCAGTTGACAGAGATTAGTCGGGAGCAGTTCTTGAAGTTTATGGAGGAGTCCTTGATGCCAGAGCCTATAAAATGCGCAGTTGAAGTGAAGAAAAACTGCCGGCGCAAATTGTTTGTATTCTAAAGCCTGAGAGATGTAACTGACAACGCGATGCCTTCGCTCAATAGTGGAGTGTTTTTCCAATCTGAAACCATGAAGAACACCGAGTCTCGAATTTAGACAGAAATTTTTTTTTAAAGGCGAATCCTTACTAAAACTTCCACGAAACTCGATACTCACATACTTGTGAAACATTTTTCTGAATGAAAATATTACAGGGCAATATCCGGAGTATCAGATTTTTCAATAAAATTAAAACAGATTAGAATAATAGAGACGTTGTAAAATTATTAAATTTCTGTAACCCTCGACGTGCCCATCGCTTTCCTGTTTTTAAGGGTTGGTGGTACATGAGTGAGGTAAAGTACGTATTTTTCTTCAAGGTATTGTGCAGAATTAGACCTCAAAAACCCGAAGCAATAACGATGTACACCGATCTTCAGAGTTGCCGTCAATCTGTTAACATTTTGATTACTCCGTATGATGTCTGACGTTTCCGTCACATGTCCACTAGTTGAAAGGTAATAACATAAACAAACTGCTGAATAGCGATAAGCCTATACAAGAGCAATAAGTGAACTGAGTTTGGGACGGTGTCCGCTGCTGGATATTATTTCGTGTAGGCTCTGTCGTCGTAAATGTAGGCCATACCCAATATACGAGACATAGAGAAACATAAGTCGAGATAAAGATTATCGAACTCGCATCGCTAATTACGACATTAATCCGTCAATAAATTTATACACCACTCTCGTATCCCAAATACGTAATCCGAGGGTATTTATTCATTTGTGTTCGTTCGTTGCCCGGATTATAGTTCAAAGTTGTACTCCGTTAAGCAATAGATGAAAAGACGAACAGTGTGCACACACGGGTATACTTTGAAAATGAAGAAAAACAAATCCCTGCTGAGATGTTCTCTATGGCTTCGTTTCTCGCGCACTTAAGTGACTAGTAACCCAGTTCAAAGAGTGAACCCAATGGGTCTCGGCTGTATACGTCGTCGATTTTTATTATTAGCGCACGCTAATTTATTCAACTATACGTACCTGTAGATGAAATATACTGGTGGTACAATAATCTTGATTTTCAATATACTTACGTTTCCAATCAAAGTTGCCATCTCTTTGTAGTCACGATTGTGCAAAAAAATGTTATATTCCGATTATTATTATTATTACAACAATTATTTCCTTATTTTTCTTAATGCTTGACATGGGGTCTGAGTGTACGATGCATAATCGTTATATTTCTTTTTTCTATCGCCATTATCCACCTCCACACTCACACTCATCAATAAGTATAACGCTTTCGTAACAACAAACCTGCATTATGTTGCCACCGTGTGCCGTATCGCCATCAAATGCTTTAACTCTTGACATCTTATTTCACCTTTGAACTATTCTGCGACATTACGACGTAGATAATCGACCTAAAAGAAAAAAATTCGTAATAGCTCAGTTAAGACGAGAACAAGTATCGTATAATGAATTGGTCGAAATAGGAGCCGGGTTTTTCGTAATTTTTTACCAGCGATGAAGAAACTCTATTCTAAGAAGATTTTCTTTCATGATGGAAACTTTGACCGAGGTCTGAGTCTCGACACAAGAGCTTTCTTGAATAGAAAACACGGCCCTAAGATTCTAAGATGAGTTTGTTTTCGGCCGAGCACGCCTCTACCCAAACAACTTCTGACCGTTTGCATCAGACTCGCGAAGATAAAGAGTAACTCTTAAGAAGTGCATACTATGGAGATCTGAGTTGAATAAAAGGATAAAAGGCAGCGGCAGATGCGTTGCATTCGTGACCATATTATTGAAATCGAGCTGTGCAGATTGTGTTTTTGAGAGTCTTTACCCTTCCCGCCATCTGCAATTTGCACCTGTAAAAACCTCGAAACGCCTCTCCAAAGTATACATGATACGCGAGGTTTTGAATAGGAAAATCTTAGGTCTCTGGTCAGCTATACTAGGGGAAAAGATGAATGGAGAGGATAGATAAAAATGATCGGATGATTTTATGAGCTAAAATAGTTCATTCATGCGCTTAGTACGCAAGTCAAAGACTGCTCCACAATAAACAGAACTACCGGTGTAACGAGAAAGACCCACTGAAAGATAATATATTTGTGTGCTGGCCCTCTTTCCTCACTTATTCCTGTAAATTTGTTTACAAGGAGCTCCGTCGAAGCCTTAGTCCGCTTCTGTTTTCGTAACTGGAATTTGTGTTCATATGAAAATAGCCAAATGTCCTCCCCCTATCCCAACAATAATCAGAAGGTTTTGTACTTCTAGTTTTGAGAGAGATCACTTTGGTCGCATGTGCAGCGTCGCCCTTCCTCCATGGTGGAATGCGTTCGTCTAACACCGGAATCCACCCTCGCGGCAATAACTTCAGTGTTGGATGAATCTCCTTGGGTAAACGCCAAGCTGCAGTGCCTCCAGGAACGCAAAACTTTAGAACATACAACAACAACACAACCTTAGATAATAGTAGATTGCTGTTGGAGTCTTGTCTTCTTCTTCATTCTTGAAGGCTTGATTAATCTTCCTCACTTCCCCGCACATCTGCATGTGGATGGGCCATAACGTGGTTCTACTTTTGCCTATGCCATTCCAAGTCCATATTCTCCTCTATGATGGTGGCTGTAAATTGAGACACCGGGTTCCATGCTTCTTTGGAACCTAGCATGGTGGATACTAGGCTACCCGGAGTAAGCGCTGAATTTATCCCAATCTCTTGAAGAGACTGACTCACGCCTCCATGCCTCACACTCGTGTCCATACGAACACGTTGCTTTTCATGAAGGTAGAATTCAAATTTGTAAAGAAGGTATACCTCGCGAGACCAAGTCCCAACTTTGCTGCATGCCGCGATGTGTGATTCATGACAGGCGACTACGTCGTACATAATTCTATTTTTACTGCATTAGTTCGTTTTGTAGCGGGGAACCCGCTATCCCTTTTGTTAGGTGTTCTTTCAGGAAATTTTCGTCCGCGAGCGCGAGCGGTCCGATGTTGATGACGTCACCGAGAGGGAGAGGACTTGGAAAAATTACCACTGTCGAGCTATATATGACAGGAGGAGGACTTAGAAAAACACGGCTTCTCTGAAATTGCAGCGCGTTCAAGTTGTCACGTCATCATTTTCGGGACGTAGAAAACCTTCATATAATAGGGGGCCCCTATCCCTTTTGCTGGGGGTACTTTCAGGAAATTTCCGTCCACGAGCGGTCCGAGGTTGATGACGTCACAAAAGGGGGGGAGGACTTAGAATAATTTCGAGCCTTGAGTTATTAAGATAGGAAAGTTTTTTGCCGGACGGCGCATGGCAAATTTCTCAAAAAACCCCATAAAATAGGTTCCCTGTTAAAATTTCTACTGTTGAGCTATATATGACTGGAGGGGGACTTGGAAAAACGACGGATTCCTTGAAATTGCAGTGCGTTCAAGTTGTCAAGTCGTCATTTTTGGAACTTGGAAAAACTTCAGGCTCTAAGCTTTATATGATATAAGGGGGACTTGGAAAAATTCTCGGGACAGTGGGTTCCCCGCTGCCATCTAATTTTTTTCTCTCTCTTCAATTTTTTCCTTCTGAAAAATATATATTTCATCAGTTTTTGGATATCGCTGATTTCCCATTATCTCGGATGAGGATTTAGCAAATGAGTATTGATTTTTAAATATCAGGAAAAAAGTTTTTCAATAACCTTTCTCCCCAACACACTAATGTATATGCGGTGGGCGCCGTAGGCGGCCGGCGTAGTCGCTAGTATAATATATAGCATAATATGATCTTTATTTCTTGCACACTAGCGAAAAAATTATTCTTGTGGCTTGGACAACATTAGGCTTCATAAGCGAGGCGAGCGATAACGACCTTCTCGCGACAAAAGGGTCGGTGAGACGACGCCCAAAAAGCCAGAGAAGGAGTAATTTCTGCACGTGGTTTGGGAGGTGAGTTCAGTGTAGATGAATGGGCGCGGAGTGATGAAAGAAGAGGCGCGGTAAAATAGTCCATTGAAGTGCTTTTTTAACCTTTTCATTCCTCGGGATCTTCACGTAACTAGAAATTCAGATGGATGAGATGTGCTTTGTGCTGAAAGAAATAAAGTCAAAAATTAGGTGGATAATTCCTGCGCGTGACTGTGAGTCATAAAGCACCATTAGAGACCTTGAAGAGCAGGAGGTAGAATCCAAAACAGCGAATAAAAATGTGTTCATAAGGGAAGAATTATTAGATAGACGGTGTAGATAACCGGGAGCTCAAGACAAGATTAGTAATAAGCTTTCACGCGCACTCCAGCCAGCTGCCTTACAAGTTCAGTTCATGCAGGCGTACAAATATCATAATTGTAGCATGTTTTTAAACAAATGTATCAATAAGTATTGATGCTGAAAGGAAAAAGACGAGTCTAAATATACGACACAGAGTGATTGCATTTCTATGGAAAGCGCAAAAATAATACAAAGGTATTATGTATTCTTAAAAATCTACGATTAATTGGTACAACAAGGGGGTGGGACGTGTATATTATTGGAGAACTTATTACTGTATAAAAAAGAACGAGGGTGGAATGTGGAATCCAGAAATTACCAGCTCTTTAGGAAAATAACGATAGACTGTGCTACAAGGACTGTAAAACAAGTTTACACGCAATATGTTCTGAGGCCTACCTTCAAAAACACGATGACCCCTGTTTGTTGGATTGAGATATTCACGTACGGTAAGAATTTTTTACTGATCGGTAAACCCTAATCGTGGGCCCCCATAACTCGTTACAATCGACGACTATTAAATCTGATTTCATCGTATCAAATGCAACATAATATTAGGGAAGAGATATTTATTTTGTCTCCGGAATTTGACAACAAATTTTTTCATCTTCACGCGTAACTGATATGTTCTTAAAAAGAAAGTAGGTATTCGAGATATGTTACGTGTAACCTTGAACCATAGATACTCGATGGAATTTCCATTCCTATCAAATTTTCCTCTGTAAAGCTCGCGTTTCTTATCATCCGGTTATATTTTGTCTAGATATTTACAGGTTAAGGTCCTTTGAAGACGTCGACGATGACGATTGTAGTTTCACAAATTAACCTGGTATTTCCCCTTGGCAGCGTAAGCTAATCATAATCATTTCAAGCGCTATTTGTTGCTGATGACTCAAAAAACGATGATAGAGTGCGGTCTGTATCACTGTGCCATACTGTGTATCTACAAATATGTATAATTTTTTTGCCAATTCGACTATCGCTATCGCGAACATAATTAATTTCTATGGAGGAAATTTAATAAAAAAATCAGATTACGACATAACTGAATAACTCGTTCCTTGGCGCATTATCTGCCATCATCGCACCGTTATAGGATAACTTGTTCCGGCAGAGAAGTTATTATAGTCCGCATCTTCAAGGTTCCCCATTCTAGCTCTCTCCTCGTCTATATTTTTCTCGATTTTTATGTATTATTAACTATAGGCTAAAGCTTATCACATACTCGCAGCTCGATCATCATTAATGAATTTTTATGACTATATTTAGTATCGGAACGATACTGAAAGGAGGGAAAGAAAATATGTTGAATATGTTTGTCCCGTATACTCTATGAAATGTATTCGTATACAGACCTATGAGCGCTGCGCACAGATTGGAGTAGGAAAATGTACATTATACGAGCGTAAACATAAATTTAACCTTTACCTTTGTCATCGTAAGATCGCCAGACGCAGACGCGGTGCAGATGTGTCCGGCGATTTGAAAAACTAACGGGTTTACCGTACGTACTGGACAATAATCTGGTTGGGTACGCCGCGCCAAGCCTCATCTACTCGGTCTAAAGAAAGGACTCGTGTACACGACCTTATACGGTTGACGACAATTTTTAGTCTAATTAACCGCTCATGTAGCGCACCGAGATAATTTTCTGTATAATGCATGCGATACTGTTACAGGATAGCCAATGTGTCTTTTGGTGCACTTGTATATTTTATATGTACGAGTAAACCGCGCGTCTCGTAATCGCGGTGACAAAATGGATACATTAAAGACGTCGTTGATCCGGTTCGCGGTTATTTCCTCCTCGCAACCCGCGAACCAGCCTCCGGCCTATATGATAAATGTACGCGCGCCAATAGCCGTAGGTCCATGCAAACTACTGTGATTCGATTGCATTGAAGAAAAAGAAGTGCGTCTGGAGGACAGATTTCGTTGTTGGATTGTCATGTTACGCATACGCTGGTATGCCTGATTTATGATCAAGATAAAAGAATCTACACATCAGCTAATTATCGACAAAGGAATCGTTTCGTCGCATCTTATCTTCCATCTTTAGTTTGTTTATAAGTATGTTGTGGTTGCTTTGTTCGAAGCTGGAAAAAATGACCAACTACGAGTGTTTGCAAAGTACCTTGAATGTGCCTTAACGTACTCGTACATGCTGCTTAGCGAGATCGTATATATTCATCTATAGCCTATCAATTTGGGAGAGATATTGTTTAGCAGGAGAATTGTGCTACAGTGTGATCGGACATCTTTTTTCTTCCATACTGTTCCTTATTACTGGAAGTTTGCGAGTATGAAACCTTGTTCTAGGACAGCTGGTGTCTCGAGTAACAAATGTTTCTACCAAATGTTTGCTCTGAGATATTTTTACCTGTGTACTCTCAATCATATCGAAATCTGTCTCATTTTTCCTACGTAGTCCATCAAAGCATTCCATTTTCAATTAGAAGCATCCTTTCCCTCCTCAGCAGACTCTAAACGCGTCTAAAATGAGTTGAATTGGCTGAAATTCGATGGACATGTACATAGATTAGTAGGTAGTTACTTTTGTTTTGAGTTGGATAGATGGGTGTACGCTGAAGGGCATATCTCGCGATAAACCACGTTAATTAAAGCGAGAATTCACTTCTTTCAAAGTCTTGGTCGAAACTGAGTTGATATGCTATTGAAATTGCCCTCGATTCAGAGTCGATGTACCGTCGCCCCCTTGAAGCATTATGTGTGTTTGGTGACTTCGTCAATCCCAGACATAATGTGTTGTCATAATTACATAACGTGAACCATTGAGGATTCTAATTATGCTTGACTGTACCTTAATGGTCGAGTTGAAACAATTTCGTTGTCAATTTTTAGTCGAAATTAAGAGCGTTGATCCAGTTTTGACCTCGATTCTGAACTTCAGATCAATTTCAATCTGGAATCAATCCCAAAGACGACTTTTCCAGATTTTTCTCTCAATATAAAATCCAAATTCATCAGTAATTGATGTACATATTTTCCTATTCATAGACAGTACACGTAGTCATACAAAAATCTTCATTATTATGCTCCACCAGAGCTACAATAGTCAAATCTACGTCATGTCGACATTATTTTCAGTCGAATATCAAACGTCAACTCATTCTTAACCTCGATCATGAAACCTTATCAAATTGTACCCTTGAAATTGAGGCAATGTCGACGTCATTTGCAAATTTTTTGTTGCCAAAAAATGACGCATAATCGATCTAAAACCCATGTCGTTTTTCAGTCGATATCAATCCGTAATTCCGAGAGTCAACTTCCATTTCGACGTCGATGAGTCGATAGTACGAAGGAGCCGTCGATTTTTGTAGTCGAGGCCAAATGGCATTTTATTCGGAAAAAATTGGAGACAAAGGTTTTATTGCTGAAATGTGTTCGTCTAGATGCCCTGAATGTACCCTGAAAGTTCACCGCCCCCAGCTCCTTGGCAAACCACAGAGGGAGCCGGAAAGTCTCCCACATTTTAGTTTTTTACGATTATCTTGGAAAATAAGCCGCCTATGAAAAAATTACAAAACACCAAAAGTGTTCCTTACAAAATTTTCTACAAGATATTGTCATATTTTTTCGCCCCCAGAGCCATGAAAGTCCACAGGGGGCCGAAACAATTTCGGATTTTCAGTTTTTTGCGATTATCTTGGAAAATGAGCCGCTTATGAAAAAATTACAAGACACAAAAATTATTCTTCGTGAAATTTCCTTTTAATTGATACCAAATTTCACCGCCCCCAACTTGTGGTAATCGGTCCACAAGGGAGAGACCACGTTTTTCAACATTTTTTGTTTTTCCCAATTATCTCGAAAAATACGCTCTTTTTGAAAATATTACACGATACAAAAATTATTCTTCATAAAATTTTCTATCAACTAATGCCCAATTTTACCGCTCCCAAACATCCGTAAATCCATCCAAAGGGGGACAAAACGTCTTCGAAATTTTCGTTTTTCTCAATTATTTCGGAAAATACACGGTTTAGGAAAAAATTACAAGAGACCAAAATTATTTTTTATACACTTTCCCATCAAGTGATACCAAATTTGACCACCCCCCCCCACCTCAGGAGTTTCACGAGGGGCCAGAACGTCTTTTCTTTCGTTTTTCCAAGTCCTATCATATATAGCTCAATAGGGGAAATTTCAACAGCGAACCTGTTTTATGAAGGTTTTTGTGAGAAGTTTGCCGTGCGCCGTACGCTGTAGATATAATATGATGAGAAGGGGACTTGGAAAAATGTCGACCCTCTAGCCATTTATTTTTTCCAAGTCCCCCTCCTATCATATATATCTCGAGAGTCAAAATTTTTCTAAGCCCCCCTCCTATCAATGTTTTCAAGTCCCCCCCCCCCCATCATACATAGCTCGGAAGTCAGAATTTTTTCAAGTCTCCTTCCTATCATATATGTCGAAATTTTTCCAAGTCCCCCTCCTATCATACTTAGCTCGAGAGTAAACATTTTTTCGAGTCCTCCTCCTATCATATATAGCTCGAGGATCGAAATTTTTTAAAGTCTCCTTCCCATCGTATATGTCGAATTTTTTCTAAGTCCTCCTCCTATAGTTTTGGCGGACTGTTATGGCTTTGTGGGCGGAAAAATTTGAGATTACTCGGTAGAAAATTTTATAAGGAATACTTTTGGTGTCTTGTAATTTTTTCATAGGCGGCTTATTTTCCAGAATGATCGTAAAAACTAAAATTTGGGAGACGTTCCGGCCCCCTCCGTGGTTTGCCAGGGAGCTGGGGGCGGTGAACTTTCAGGGTATGTCCAGGGCATCTAGACGAACACATTTCAGCAATAAAACCTTCGTCTCCAATTTTTTCCGAGTAGCCCTCTTTTTTCATGTAATTTTCCTGTACTATTGGCCGACTTCCTGTCATTTTGGGTCGATTGGTGGTCGACGTTGGGTGGAAGTGAATCGATTTCAAGTCACTTTTACCTTTTGTTGGGAGGCATTTTCAGGTCGTCAACCTAAGATTACAGAACTTGGAAAAATTCCGACCTTCGATCTAAAACATACATGAACAGACTTTAATGAACACGAACGGGCAAAGGTGTTTCTAAGAAAGAGTACTTTTTGCTCTAAACACGATGGCGTTAGCCGTCTTTCTGGATCTCCTCTCAGTTTTTCGGAATTTTGTTTCAAAGTTTTTAAAAAGGCTAAAAATTGACTACTGACAAGCAAATAATACAGCACTTTGGTGATTGAATTAGTTCTTTACTTGACGTCAACATTTTATTTAGGTCTCCTTCAGCATGCAATATAATTATCAAGCAAATTTTTTTTTTTTTTTTTTTAATTTTAATTTTACAAGCTTTGAAGCTACTCTAGGGCTATTAGCTTGACAAAGGTTTATTGAGAGGACGGATACTATCATAGGTACGTTTAAATGAGGGGGAAGATGTCGGATGCGGTAAGATATTGTATTAGTTGATCTGTAAGTGTAGTGTCATTATTTGTTAATGCCTCTTTTCTGGAATGAGGAATATTGTGAGTGTTTCGTAAGGTTGTTAGTTCGGGGCATATAAATATGTGATTAACGTCGATTTTGTCGAGGTGACATTTGTGGCATTCTGGTGGTTCAGAGTTATTCAAAAAAAGATTGAATGAGAATTGAGGGATTATTCTCGCTCTTTATGTATCATCTTTTTCCACTTCGAAGTTCAACCTAAAAAACACTCCATTCTCGCTCAAATTTCTTGGTTTTTCATTGTGGTAATTTTGTAGACCTCTGCGGACTGATACACAATAAAAAAATATGTATCATGTAATATTCTTAACTGTTTCCTTGTCTGAAACCTATTTGTAAATGAAATGCATATGGAATTCCTCAATTCGTACGTACATTTTCTAGAGTGGGAACACTGAGTACCTCATATCAATAATGCGAAGTAAATAGGTCGCTTAACTGGGCGCACAACCATCTGCGCGAGTAACGTGCTGGCGCGCGCATCGCGTGGATCAGTGTGACCAGGATGACCCTCAAGAATTTCCCCTATCAAATATCTTCAAGAAATGACTCTCAGAAAAATGAATCATAGAAAGCTGTAACCATGAGAGAAAATATTATATGTTCTGAAGAAAAGTATTGGCAACATTTCTGTATATTGTTTTGTTGTCTTTGGGTTTGTAATTGATGGGATACAGCATTCCAAAAGTGTCAGTTTTGAGTTCGTAATTTGTAAGAAACCTAGAGGAGATAGCGAACAAAATTGTCTTCAGCGTAAAAAAGACTTCTACAAACACTTTTACTTGTTCATGCATGTTCATTCCAAAAGTTTGAAATTTGTTCGTGTGTAATTATATGATAGAACAGGGACTTGGAGAAATTTTTACTTCTGAACTACATATTATAGGAGGGGGGGAGAGGTCTTTGAAAAATTTTGATTTCCGAGCTACGTATGATAGAAAGGGACTCAGAAAAAAGTCGACTTTCAAAAAAAGTTCGCTCATGCAAATGCAAGAGCATTCGGGTCGAAATTTTAATTTTAGGTACCTCTTTCGCTTCGCAGCCCGGAACTTGCGAGTTCCCCGCTGTCATCGCAAAATTTGCTATAGCATTCAAATTTTCATTCCTCAAGAGGCTCAACCATTTTCTCAGAGACAACGGCCTTCATAAACACTTGGCACTCCACACTGAGACTTCTTCTCCGGTACTGCTTGTAGATTTCGGCATCATTTCATCTTGGACTTGTAATTCGTAAATCTTTTGCCGATTCGTAACTCAAAGACGAGCATTATCTTATCAAATTACTCTAGTAAAGAAAAATTTGAGAAAGTAAATTTTTAAGGCACTTTTTTGCAATACTTGAGATGGAGGCCTCAGCACCATCCTTTACATGGTTCAAAAGTTAAAAGATTGAAAGAAATAAGACTATCGTCATACGTCGTTTTTATCATCGTCGTTCCGCGACTTGAACAGGTATTAGATTTATCCGCCCTGAAGCCTACCTCGTCATGTGCACAACTTCTAACATTCTTTTCACGATTCAATACAACATTCAAGTTCAATGCCCGAAACTAATATACAAATGGCAATAAAGTACAGAACAGCTTCCTCGTCTTCATTTTTTTTTATTCTTTTTGACGAACCGTAGCTACGCGTTCTTCGCGTGTCGTAACTGTGCAACGTGGGTACAATTCAGCGAAAAATACATACTGCACATTCCTTTCTGCGGACTGAGTGAAGACAGGTTCCTAAAACTTCTCTTCCAAACCGCGAAAGTAGAAAAGCCCGATGAGCGCACGAAATCAGCGTTCAAGTGACCTCCTCTACCTTCCCTCCGTGAAAACTTAGATACACGATTATGTAGCCTAATAAAATATTGTCTTTGTACGATTTTTTACCCTGTGCGTATCATCAGGGAGCAATATTCATCAACAACTCGTGTTGCAGACAAAAGAAACTACGTCCAAAAATCCTCGAGACGAGCGTAGTATATTATTATGAAAGTAGGACGAAGCCTTACCGCAGAGGTCGGGAACCGATAAAATAAGATATCCTCGACTCTCATCATTTGACACTGAAACCGAGATAAGTTTTTCACACTATACAGTATACGTAGTGTGCATTACGATAATTCCGTGCCGATGAGTAATAAAGTATACCGGTAATCTGCATCGTTGCTGCATTGTTTTCGACTAACGTGTCCCGGACAGAGCGCTGACTGGATGGCGGTCAACTTATAAATCGGCGACGGCGTCGATGCAAATCAGTTCACGCTCTGTGTAACGAATATGTGTCGGGCTGGAAAGGATTCTATCCCATCTAAACCAATACTATAGAGCGTAAAAAGAACTTGAAAGTCTATTACAAACTGCAGCGTGCACCACCTTTATACACGTTATAAATTTCACCTTCCGTTAGGAATGCATTTAGCGGTTCGTGTCGTCCGTTTTCTTCCACGATATGGTAGCTAACACGAATCACGAAAATGATGATGATACTCCGTGTAACCGAGAAGAAAGACCACTCGCATACTTCCAATAACTAATTCCAAAGCGTATGCACCTCGCGTGTAATTCGATACGAAGGCTAACTACTCGACTCCGTTGTATGTACAATCTTTCCTCATGGTGCTGCTGGACACTAACCGCGCTTTATACTGCTCCAGTTTACTGGGGCACCCTCCTTTTCAAAAGTGTCGACGATTTCACTTCTCTCCCCGAAATCAAATCCGTCTTGCGTTACACCATCATGGTCGTATATCACACCTTGCGTTGGAGTGGGTATATGCCCCCAAAATCGCCGCTTACTCCGGTTTATTAAATAAGGCCGAGGATAGTAAATCACCTTTCAACGTCCGCGTATAACTTAGATCCAAAATCTCCAACCGAGCACCTTATGACGTGTAAATCTGGTAAACTGTCGCCTTACTCCAGTTACATACGCGCGTACATCCGCAATGACGAGGACAAAAAGATCAGAACGTAATATTGTTTATGGTTCAATTGGATGGTGGGTATTTACAAGGTTTTTCTTCATAACTTTGTCGAGACCTGCACTTGGCGTTTGAGAATGATGACAGATACATACCATCCGTGTTTGCACGCCGCGGCGTGGGTATTCGCGCGCTGAGCGCACAATAATTAATTAAGTACGACGCGTCGTATCGAGAATGAAGAATGAATAAAATGAAAGTGAAAGAGTGCTGGACGCGGGATACATTACCGTATACGTTTATTTCCTTCCTTTTTTTCTCTTCGCTGTTTCGGAGATAAATTTATTACAATCATACGACAATAAAATAACCCATATGTGAGTACAATACGGTAATAATTATTAACTGTAACACTTCATTATACTGACAATTACGATTGAGAGCAAATGATCATTTTTTTCGGTGCAGTGAATTCGCTCTCTTTACGCGATCAGGTCTTTGATGAAATCAACACATTTAGGCTACCTCAAGTTTGCTGAAATTTCATATCAAATTAGTTACAAAGTTGACAGACTTCTTTTCGTCTTCATAGTCTCCGTCCAAAATTCGTTATCAACACTGTTATTCCTCTCTCTCCTCTTGAATAACTTCTTCTTGTCAATGATTTCCTCGGTACGACTCTCTTTCAGCAGCATTCATCCGATATTCTACAACTTTCGTACGAGATGATTGAGGGGTATCCTACAATGAACAAAAGTTGGCAGCAATACAGTGATCAGATCTCAAGTACCATTGGCACATTTGATACCAGATTGCTCGTTTCCATCGTTCATTGTCGGAGACCCATCGGAGGTGGGGATACCTATAGGTTCTCCTTTGGGCTCCACGTTTAGTTCTCTCGACTTCCTCCTTCCCTGGACTAAATCGTTTACTGGTATAGGTACGTCAATGACGTCCTCTACCTGTGGAACGGCCTCGACCATTCAAGGGATGCGTTCTTCGATTACATCAATAGTTTATATTCTTCCATGAAATTTACCATGGAGGTAAATGGTTCTCGTCTTAATTTTGTGGTCCTTTCAATTGGTGTTACTAAATGACCATGGATGAGTCATCCTTCTACCCACCCTCCCACAAGTATACTGCTTTTAATAGTTTGGTTCATAGGCTTCTCTACGTTCCAATGAGCCCTTCAGAGTTTTTTAAAGAGGCTGCGGTCATAAAATACTTGACCGTTTGTAATTATTAAGACATTGATATCAGTGGTATTGTGATGTGTCGGATTGTGATGACAGCTAGCAAGCCAAAACATGGAAGGTGAAGAGCCGAGAACGGACGAGAAGGATAAGTTGCATAATTCATTGGAGAAATATCTGGAATAGCATCTGCGGATATATAAGCTCGAGAAATAGCCGGAATAACGATCAGTATTGAATTAGAAATTGTTGTGATTATTGTGATCTTGCATTAACTGTTAACGTGTACGGTTAAAGTTTGTGATGTGTGTGTATGTGTGAGTGTGTGTGACCTTACGAATTCTTCTTGTCAGAGATTGACCAGGAGTTAAAAGTTTTCTTGGTAAGAAGTTTGTTGTAGGGCTGATTTTTCCAGGATGTATGGCATTATTGCATGAAGAACGGAAATAATTTTCATAGTCGGAAGATGGTATACGAGAAATTTGTTTTTAATTTCTGAAGGCAGAGCGTATTGAAAAAATGGGTATTGAGTTTCCTAGAAGAAAAAAATGTGTATAATATTGGCCAGTTTGCATTCAAGTAGTCATGCGTAATAATATGAGACTTATTGATACCTAAGCATTCACAACTTTTTACCACCATACATACCTTGTCTATAGAAGTGCAGAGATCGTCTGGAACGAAAGACGAATGATTGAATGCCGATGAATGTAATCGAATACCGTATGACGATCCGATTATGTCGTCCGTCTGTTTTGTAATCCTCTTTTTCTGATAGGCCTACTGTATATGCGGTAATCTTTATTGCCTTGCGGTCGAGTCAGACAGCGAAGAATAACTTGTTCCGGACAATCTCTCTGCCCGTATCAAATGTCAATTGAATCCGAATCATTGGTGTGTGATCTTCGTGATAACAAGGAGAAGTACGCCCGTCAACTTCCTGCTGGCAACGACTTTGCATTATCGTCAACACCATCCTTGATGTGTTCTTTCTGTAGCTCTAGTTTCGTCGATAATCTTGAACGATTCTGCAATTCAAATTAGATACAAACTGCATCTAATTTGAAGATTTGTCGATACCATACGAGCGAAATTTAATTTCACCAGGGATTTTTCGGACGTGATCAGCAAATCGATCGATACGACGCTTAAAAATGCCAAGATTTATAGCAAAGATATTTTTGTATAACAGGGTAAAATTAGCGAACTCGCGAGTTATCGATTTCTTTTAATTGTGTAGTATTTTTTCTATGGTTCTGAAAACTAAACTACTAGCCCACGTCATCGATGCTAATGAGGGGTAAAAAATACCCCGAGAATTTGCAATGAACGATCATTGATTTTCTCTAAAAGATAATAAGGTACCTATACCTATTCGTAGTCTAGTCATTTATGCTAGAAGATATTAAATTTGAGATTATCCTTAGGGCGTTTTCAAATTTATCAAAGGCGTTTCCAGAAACATTATTTTGCGTTGAACGATTATTATCTGTACGAGTCTGATAGAATTTTAAGTACTCATTCGCAAAATGCTGATACTCATCGTCGACGTCTTCGAAGTGGACTATCGGAGTCTAAATCATCAATATCTGAGTATAATATTACTACTCGAAATTTTCGAATTTCTGTTCGTACCGAAAAATAAAAAATAAGTTGACATACTGCAAAAGCCACAAGTATCGCGAGGGAACGTTTTTAGTAAATAAATCACAATGGGACTGTTCAATCACTAGGTAAGATAATATTTCGAAGCTGTTGTGCTATTGTCAAAGCTGGACTAGATACTATAATTTCCATTACCTTCAAATAATAACCCTGTGACTCGATACAAATCAAACTTTAATACTCATTTTAATTTTATAATTTCTTTTTTTTTTTCAGGTAAGTTATCATCATAGACGACATGTACCGTAGACGATAGAGGTGATAGAATCGCGAGACAACTCACCACCGAGCGCAAATCTCCCTCCTTTAAAGTAAGATTTCAAATATTCCGAGAATTTCGTCGTCCTTGGATTATTATACACATAGTAGATCTTCTCCGAACAGCAAATCTCTTCGTCTCTAGTGTATAGCTGCAACCTCTCATTCCCAGTCCATTGTTTCAAGATAACAAGCAGACGTACACGCTACCTAGTGTATTCAATACCCTAGATTACATTCTGCTGCATAATCTACACGCTTTCAGAAGTCAACATTACAGTTAGTAAATAACTTTTACCTTCGTCGATGAAGCCAAACGACTCTTGTATAAACCGCAGACTATTATAAATGCGGTATTGTTATTTGCACTCTGGCCGATTAACCGCTTCAATGTTTACTCTGCACCTATAGGTTATTGGGTTAAAGATTTCAGAGTAAACACGCTCGTAGTCTGCGCTCTGGCTAATCGAAATAGGTTTGCACACTACTGTGTATTCATACAGAGGAATTTCGCATAATGTATTTATACACAGTATCCGTGCAAGCCATTTTGCACATCTTGCCCATTTACCTGCAACAAAATACGAGTATATGCTGGACCGGACAGAGTAGGTACGCAGTGGAGCAGGCACTTGAAGCTTGTTCGAGTAATCAGCGAAAATCTAATGTTAAGAGGCTTATGTTGCTCCGGTATCTAGTAAGAGGTTACGTTTTTTGAATTCTTTTTCTTCTCATAACCGCGTTCGGCGTAATGTAATCTCAGGCAATCTAGCCTTCTCTCCCGGGCATCGTCGCACCGGAACGTGAGTATGACTCGTCGCGTCGGGCAAAATGACTAGGATGTTACATCCGACCTGCGAGCTGTCGCAAGATCTGCTGAATCACAATCATACTTAAATATACACGCGTGTCAGCGTATCATGATTGTGATGAAAGTTCAACTACAACAACAATAAGCGACGGGTGCGTAATTATGCGGTACGCGCAGCACAAATAGCTGTCATTATTTACGTCACGTGTGCGCACGATCGTGGCGTTCAGAAAGATTTCGATGGAAAATATACTGTACTCGTTAAGATCCTTGAAACTGATTTTCATCGCGGGAACGCAGAAAAGATACAAATAAGATCGCAGCCGACGTTTCTCACATCGCAAGGAAATTGTAGAGTACCCCTATCACTTGTAGCAAGAAAGGATTCGAATGATTGTGACTTTTTGAACAAGGTCAAAGTGTTCCTCTTTTTACTGCATTGTTGTTCTCACACATTGGTCAGCATAGTACCACGGATGCTTTGTAAAAATGAGATTCTGAAATTGGCGAATTCTATTAAAAACTTTGATCGGTGACAAATTTCATTTCATTGAAGCAAAGAATGCAGGTAGTCCATAATTTTAAGGTCTTTTTCAAAGTTCAGTATTCCAGCTGAGTCCATTTGTGAGAGTTGGAAGTTTGGCCAGCAAACTTGTTCTCATACCATCATTATACTCATAGTTATTTGTTCATGCTGCTGAATGTGGCACCTGGCTGCTTATGTACTCGCAACTCCGAACTTCATCTGGTGTATAGAGCAATGCAACCTACGCGAAATAATCATAAGAGTTCTTAGGAGCCCATTACCGGAGAAGGATGCCAGGCTGATATTCGGAGGTTCGATGACTTGACTTCCAAGCATTATGTTTCCTCCTCTCAGTAGCGTGATGGCTTATCGACAAGCACACTTGGTCTTATGTCATTATCAAACACTTGACTTACTTTTTTGCCGAGTACCATGCTGGCGCCAGTCAGTCACGTTCACTCGTCGCTCACTAATACATTCTCCCTACTCATCACACACGCATGCGCGTCAACTTACTGCAACCCTATTCATCACCCTCCTGCTGCACCTAGGAAGAAGGAGTGAAGTTCAATCGCAATACCGAACATCAATCTAATATCAATATCAATTATCAATGTCGACTATCGATATCAACTATTGATACCTTATAGTGATATCGACCATCAATACAAAATATCAGTGTGTTAATTTTAAAATCAAGTCCAAATAAGTGTTGATCTAAGTATCGATTTTATGATCAATTTTGTAGATATTGATTACACACACACACACACACACACACACACATGAGCAAATTTCAAACTTTTGGAATGCACTCGGACTATAGAAGGTATTTTTAGAAGTATTTTCAACGCTGAGTACCATGCCATTTACCGTTTTTCAATTCTCATTATTGGGCAACACTCATGTTCAATTCTTGCGCTTCATTGCGACAGGCAAGTGCACCTTCTTGCTTGTTGAGATTTTGTAGCTTGATAAGATAAGTTACGTGTTGCTACAATCCGCGATAACTAAACATAAGTATTGCACGATAATGAGAGGTAATATCAAAAAACGGTAAATGGAATGGTACTCAGCGTCAAAAATACCTCCAGAAATACCTTCCAAGTTCAAATCCATTCCAAAAAATTGAAATTATTTGTTCATTTGTGTTATTCACATTGATTTTGACAGATGGTTTCATTACTGTCATAGAGTCAACCATGAAAATTCCACATAATAGTGATGGACTTCACTCGAAGCACCCCGACTTTACAACTACTAATTAGAACATCCAGAAAATACTAGAAATCTCATAAGATGAATGGATGCAGTCAAGAACCTAGTTTCCCTGTAAGCAGTATCTTAGCCTGAAACGCAACCAGTTTTGTGTTTGCTTTTGAATTTGCGCATATTTTAACTCAGTAGGAGCGCTAATGGCGATTTCTAGAATATACTAAAAGATGCACGTGGTGTTTTTGCAAAAAGAAGAGAAATTTTTTTGTGCACAGGAAAGTGAATTTTTGACCATAAGCTTGGTCATGCCATAAGAGATTATACATCTAAAACCAACTCTACTACTCTAAATATTCTTTTATGCAGAAAAGTGTAAAGAATGAAAATTGTTGCTCTCATAATTATGTTCAACTTCAGTTTTCGCACATGACTTTTCTCACATCTTCACCTTTTTAACCATTATTCTAATTAGCAAACAGTATTTGTTTTGCCGCTGGAGGGCAGATCCTTTACCCGAACTTGCGAGGTTTTAATACAATTGCGTTTGACCATTGAATTTTTTTGTTGATCGTTTTGTCCTACGCTGTGATTGTGGTACCATAGTGGTACCTAATGTTATTTTTAAAAAATGTAGTTGTGTTGTCTGTGTGTGTGTTTGTATGTTTTCATAAGTAAGGTTCATCAATTTATGTTCACCGGTTCACCTTACATTAAACATTCTTCCTGTCAGCTGTTCATAATTCATATTGTATTTTGACTTAAAAATTGGAAAATAAAATAGATAAAAAAAAGTTTAAAAACACTAAAAATTCCAGTTATTCAAATCCTCTTGAAAGTAGAAAATAAAATTCATCCTTCTGGTTTTCGGCTTCGAAATGTATCGCTAATCAATAGTACACAGAATCATCATGCAATGCTCCTGAAACTGAAATAGAAGTGTGGGCTAAATACATCCTAAATTTGACAGTAAGTGACATTCCGTAGTTATTCCACAAATCTTATCTACATTGACCGATCACATATTTCCATCTCAGTTTTTGGAGCAATACATCATGTTTCTGTGTAATTATTTTGGAGCAGTAAAGAAGAAGGATAGAGTTTATCTTCCACTTTTAAGAAGATTTGAGTAAATAGTTTTTTTACACAATTTCATCATAACTCAGGGATGACTTGAATAGTACGCTGTCAAATCGATAGGCACCGACGTTATGACACCCAGTTGCGTATGATCTTGTAACTCTGAACTTTATCTGCGAGTTTAGTGCAACGCTACCTATACAAAATGATCGTGAGAACGTATGCATTCTTACACATATTTCACTCTTGAAAAAGGGTGCGACACAACTGATGATGGGATAACACCCGAAAGTACTCTTGTAAAAGCAACTAATAAAGTAGATTTGTACAATTGGAAAACCCTTTTTCAATATCAGTGCTCTACTTACACCTCACTCACTCATTATGAGTTCCGATAATATTTCACTCTGTGTAACTCGTAACTCTAAATTTTGGGTCAGTTCCTCCCTCACCGTTGTTAAGTTGAGGTTCTGACGTTTGATAGCCTCTGACACCCCAATTTTTTGATTTGCATTCATCTACGTGTATAGATCGGATATTTCTGGGCTGCATTATGTAGTTAGGAAAATTCAAGCTTTTCTTGCGTTTTCCCACTCGGGTATCCAGTTGCTCAGGCGTTTTAACAGGGAACCTGTTTTGTCGGGAATTTTTTCAGAAAAAACATCCGCCGTTCGGCCGGCCGGAAAAGCTCGGAGCTCGAAAATTGTTCAAGTCCCTCTCCTATCATATATAGCTTGGGTGGCGCGGCCTGTGACGTCACAGATCAGTTTCTTTCTCTAAGTCCTCCTCCTATTACATATAGCTTGGGGGCGGAGCCTATGACGTCACAGTTTGATAACGTCATAGATCAGTTTTGTGATGTCACAATCTGATGACGTCATAGATCACTATTTTTTAAGTTTCCTTCCTATAATAACAGCTAAAAAGTTCGGGTTTGTGACGTCACAATCTACATTTTTGCGATCTCACGTGCTCCATGAAACAGGTTCGCTGCCACCTCTCGTTCAACTCCTGTTAAAGAGCCCGTACGTTTTTCATTTTTTCGCTAATTTCATATTTGATTGTAGCAAATCTTCAAAGACTCTTGAAACAATCTGCACGGTTTAATTTTCTCTTTCTACCATCGGTTTGCATTTATGAACTAGATCAAGAGTTCATTAGAATTCTATTTCAATGCAAGAAGTTTCGTAAGCTTACCAAAGAGTGAAGGTACATTAGCTTGATAGGCAGCGAACTCAGTATAACTTAAAGGGAGAAAAATGGACTGTGTTGATCGTATTTTCCGATGACCATGTTTCAACGACTGATGAGACTGATTCTCTCTCCGTCGCAAATTTATGGGCAGCTAAGGTGTCCTTGAAGACTCACATTTTCAGTATGTGAACCTGGCCAGAGTACAAGGCTCATTTTGATCGCAGTCGATTTTGGTGTCGATACCACGAGATTGAAAATACTCTCGGCGTTCGATGTCAAGTGAGAAAGCACCTTATTCGATCTCTAGCCTCACTGCTGAAGCAGGTATGCCATCATTACATAAGACGGTGGGTATATCGATATATTCTCGACCGCCTTCGCCAAACCGCGAAAATTGCCGGATGATCTACCGACGCGCAACATTATAACGGATCATTCGCTCCAACTGCGTCGAGATTTGGAATTCGACAAGAATTAATTTGTTGCTTCTCCTCCGGTAAATAGTTGTAACACGGAAGAGAAAGAGAGAATTGCAAATTGCTCGCCTTTCAGATCTGTTCTTACGTTCGCGAGAAAAATGATGGAAAAGTATAATTTCCAAAAAGAAAGAAAGAGACTCGCGTCTAAATACTGTAATACCGATACTGTTATCTCTATGTAGTTTACGGCTCGACAGCAGCGTGCACACTCGTAAATTATTGTTAATTTAAATGAATACAGGAAAGTCGCAGGTGTTACTGCTGCGCGCCATTTATACGCGGAGAATTTTCACACGATGCGTTACAATTTGAATGAAGATTGTTTTACGTGTTTTCCTGGAGCGAAGACGCAGAGAAAACGATATTGACGCGGTACTCGCGGGCACACGAATACCATATCGTGTAGATTACGATCAACGGGAATGAGCTCGTGTTTTTTCCATTTTTGTTACTCGTTTTTTTGTGGAAAGCGAAAAAATTAAATATACATCTCGCGCTACAACTACTAGATATAAAATCATTATTTTAAAGAAATTTTCTCGTGCTTTTGAGAAGAAAATGAAAAAAAAAAAAAAATGAAGACAGTGCATAAACACACTGAACCTATAAAATTCATGCTTTAGCAAGAAGGGTATGAGCGATACATTCTCTTTGTGCGCACATAAATAAAATTGAAGTTACGAAGATGCGCTCATTCTACGGTCATAAAATACGACGGGGAGTCGAATTGCACGTATACTCGTTTATTGGAAAGATATTTTCTCGGGTATACCTTGTAGAGCAATTTTCTGCTATTACGGTACAAAAGTGTGTTCTGATATTTTTATACCTCTTTATGTTGAATCATTTCCGCGCCCTCGAGTTCCTCACTTAGAGCTGCCAATCAAGGCTCGATTCATCTTGAGAATGAAGTAAATAAGGGTCATGTCCTTATGACCCTCGCGCTCGAATTTCGCTTTCCTCCTATTTTTATTTTTACTTTCTTTAGTTTACGACTTTGCTTCGTTATGGTCCTGAATCCTTCTTGTTACAGATCCTGCCAGCTTCCCAAATAATCAAGTTAACTAATATTTCAACATCTCGCGTTATCCAAGCACAGTTCAAAACCTTCGTAGGTAGATAACTCTTCTGGTTTTACTGCTCCTGACTTATCTTAGTCTTCTTAATATCGCTAAATTTATTCTGAGTCTCTGTCTGCTCCTCGCACTTGTCAATAATTATCATAATATGATGTTTTGGATTTTCAATAAGTGTCATTGTCTATTTTGACTTTTAACAGTCGCGGTCTTAGGCGATTGGGCGTGATTCTGTTCGCGACAATGATCGTACATGAAGAACGTTATAAAATTTAAGGCGAGTTAACCGCTTGAAGCGGTTGAAAATAGATTTTCCAGGGAGAGCAGTTTACTCTTCGTCCCCATTCGTGCTTTCTGATCAAGAAGTACTCGCATCTCGCTTTGACATGTTTCATATCTTTACCAACTTTCTCATCTGATTTCAGAGGAGCTCAAGGCTATTTTCCTCCCTCGATTCGAAATACATAAGTTGAAGCTTCTCCCCCCTCCCTTTCCAATACATGTTACATGAGTATGAGCTTCAGGATTTGAAAAATTTTCACTTCTGCGTACGTATAAAAGCGGGTCTGATGAATCATGTCGATGATCAACGTCAAATCGACCGAGTATTTACTTCTTTCAAAATCGTGGTTGAAATTAGGTCGATATACTATTAAAATTTACCTCACGTCGACGTAGGTATCGGGTCGATTTGGGGTCGGAAATATCAACTTTCTTTCGACTCATTTACCACGTTGATTTTCAGGTCAATTTCGAGTCGACCTCTCCAAATAAAATCGACTGCTTCCTTGCGTAGATTTCAACTCGATTTGTAGCTCTCTGCTCATGTACGCTAGTCAACTTCAAATCGATCTCAAATTAACGTCGATCTAGAGTCAATTCTCGATAGATTTTACCAAATTTACTATCGACGTCAAATCAACTGCTCTGTTGCGTTTCGAGTTGGAGTAGATTTGTATAGTTCGCTCATTTTAGTACACTGATCGACTCTGAATTGACATTGATCTGGAGTTAATTTTGAGTCAACTTCTCCAAATTTTCCTTTTGACCTGGTCAACAATCAACCTTAAATCGACGTCAATTGAGAATCGACTTTGATTCAACTTCTCCAAATTTTTCAATGGACTTGAAACCGACAGCTCTGTTCGGTCGATTTCAAGTCAATTTGTAATTCTCTTGTGGTGGGTCGACTTGGAGTCCACCTCTTCAAATTCTTCTATCAGCATTAATTGCTCTGTCATGTTGATGAAAACAGTCAGGTTTTAGTTTTCTGGGAATGTACGTTTATTGACCTCAAATCAACGTCAATCTGAAGTCAATTTTTAGTCAACTTTTTAAAATTTTTCTATTGCTTGGTTGCGTCAATTTTTACGTCTCTGGGACTTCAAATCGATTATCGATATGGATTTGATGTCGAGTCAATTTTCCAAATTTTTTTTTCTCACGGAAATTCGATTTCAGATTGATTTCTAGATCTTTGGTAAAGTGCGCTGGTGGACTCTAAATCGACGTCAATCTGGAGTCGGTGAACTCACACCGCCTTGCAGCGTTTTGTGTATTTGGTGACTTCGCTCCTTGCCGACAAAATGCGCATTTATAATTACACAATCCGAGCTCTTGAATCTCAATTATGCTTGACCAGTGCAGCAACGGACCGACGTCGGTTTTCAGCCGGCAATCAAATCTAGGATCAAAATTCGACTTTCTAAAGCCCTATCGAATTGTGCACTTCAAATCTATCAGGTTCGAAATCGTATGGTTTACGGTGAGAGGGGTGGGAACGTTCGAAAAATTTTACATTCTTTTCACTGTGACACATGAAACAGGAAACCCAATTTGCATCATTGTAGAAAGTTTCTTAGCTGGTGAGGGTAGTCCGTGTCTGGATGCGGAGACCCTTGACCTAATTAAGGGACTTTAACGAATTTAAAAGGGATAAACGGCTGGAGGGTGTGCAGACGTCTTTAAAAAGCCTTACAAAAATTCCGACGGAAGAGAAGAGAAACGAAAAGGCTAACCTACTTGAGGGACTTTGGGAAATTTCAAGTCCCAGGCTATATACAGGGGACTTACACGAAAATATCAACCCAGGAAAAGAGGGGAAGTTGGCGGAACTATCAAATATTTCATCATACTGAATTCGACAGTTTGTTTAATGACTGTTTCGCCGAAGGTAGGCACAAGAAGAATACCAACCTAGGTCAATGCGCTTTGTATTCGGCCTGCAGAGTCGAGTTGTAATGCGTATTGTACTTTGCCGCGGGCGACGAATTCGCAAATAAGAAATGAAAATTCTACGACAACTTATTGTACAATACGATATACGTTCGTCATTGTATCACCATTTAACAGTTCGCAATTTTTATAGAAGACCCGTTCTTCGACTTTATTCATTCTCGTACGATGAATTTGAGTAGTCGGCGGTGCTGACGATGTTATTGTACGCAGCGAATTAAATGCACAGTGTAGGTATGTGCGAGTATAGCATTTTCTTTTGTTTTTATCGAAGAAAAATTCATTAAATTCCGTCACAGTTCGTCGTAACGCAATCGTGGGACATGAGTTCAAATGACGCGTATCGCATAATAAAAACGTCGAACTCTCTCGTACGGTATCGTGTCGCGTTGTAGCAGCAGCGCCGCCGCGCTGCACCGCGAGCGAGCGAAGCGAGCGTAACCTGCTGATGATGGAAGTGCGAGACAGCGCAATTGAATTTCTTCTAGCGAGGAAGAATGTCTATTGAAGATAAAAATTGAAATCATTTCGGTAGGCTCGAGTTGTAAATTACGTACAGTAATATCGGCCGTATAATCTAATGCAACGTACTCGTATAACGTTAATGAAAGAAAAATAGGTAGGCTCGTGTAGATTTTACGTCGAGTAATACTTACTCCTGGTATCGATTAGAGTACGCCTCATAACTTACGATATGTTACGAATGGTGTTGTCTGTCTGCTGTAATACTCGTACGAGTTAGATAAAATGATCCTACTGGTCTTTGGTCAAAGAATGTGTTCTTGGCGGTAGGTTTTTTTCCTTTTCTCTTTTTTTTACGACGCCGCGACTCGAATTTTAATGTTCCATCGTCGGCGTAATCCAGTAACCATTGACGATGCTGGTGACGGTGGCGATGGCGTAGAATTCCAGTAACGCGGTCAATCTACGAAAATAGCGTTTCTTATGGTTGATGTCCAGCAATAATTGTAATCAGAAACTTGACCGCTCCTGGGGGAACACGCTCGTAGGCTAGCTGGAGAACTTATGAGCCACCGTACTTGAAGTTAGTGCATTCGAGTATAATATTAATGAACGCTGAATTAGGTAAAATAAGTCAGCGGTCAATAAGATACGTTGCCGTCATTGATATCGAATTGAAGACTTTCTTATTACTTTAGTTATTGTCAATTTTCGTTATGATGCACCACTTGAAAAAATATGTTTTTTTTTTTTTTACGAAGTGATTATTTTGATGGTACATAACCTAACGTGTAAGAGTTTTCTAAAATTATTAATGATGACTGAAGAATGCGTAAATACCTTCTAAATTCTCGGAGTTCTTTTCTCATCTCGTTTCTTCCCTTATAGTGAATAGGTTTTGTATGACTATTCACATTCAGAACCTGCACTTGCACCTATTTCAGTCAATACCAAGCCCCATGACGGCATATTCTCATGAAGCGAGAACATGAAACTGAGTGTCTCTCATCCATCTTTAGTTGGATCAGTTGATTTGCCTCAAAAAATATTTTCCATTTTACCAAAGTGCAAAAAAAACGGATAAAAACTCCCTGAGATGTGAATTTTCAAAGAAAAGAACATTATTTGGCCATGTTTGAGGATATAAAATAGGGATTAAAATCTGAAATTCTTTTTAAAAATTGTTTTTAATATCAACAAACATTTTCCAATGCTCGAATATGATATTTGGCCTGAGGGCCGATGCTCCATTGAAACCCGGCTATAGTCTTTACCAATATCATTCATTCATTCATTTATTCAATAATTGATTTTCTGTATTTCTTAATTGATTTAATAATAAAAATATATAATAATAAAATCTCTTTATGGTGCTTCTTTCTCGGATAATAACCATGTTTTAAGATGAGATCGTCACCATCACTATTTCAAGATGGAGTACCAAATTTTGAAGTGGTAAATTAGTTCGTTGCAAATGAATAGTATTGAGAAATTCTTATAAAAAGTTGGGTATAATAATTGTAGGGTCTACCACACTTGCCATGAAATATTTACTTTTTTTCCTAATCTATTATGACTTATTGTAAACATCTGTTAAAAATTAATTCATGATGCTTAAGCTGAAGCCGCGAGGCTTTTTTTTTCTTTCAGTAAGTGCTACAGTTTTTTACCGACTTTTAGGAGGTATTGAATTCCTGCGCACAGTGGAATTTTTGGTGTGGGGTGTGTTTTCTCGGCGTTTCAGAGTGTGTGGATCACGATTTTAACATTGGCTCAAATTCATATAATTCGACTATGTAATTCTAAATCCTCGTAACCCAGAAATCGCAAAACGTTTCCTGACTTGCGAGGAATCGCCTTTTTTTTCAAAATCACGTTTATACGTACGTATGTGTGTGTATATGTATGTATGTATATACTTTTATTGGTGGGCGAATGTTCTCCGTTGGTATTGGGTCGATTCGTATGAAATTGAGAATTATTGAAGTTCTATATTTGCACTAGACAATAAGCTCATTTTTTTGAAAATTGGATCGGTAGTTTTTGAGATTTTTTCTATTTTAATTTAGAAAATTCGGAGCGCGGTAAGTCGAATGTGAGTTCGTTAACTATCCCGCGTTGAAAAGAATGAATGTTGCTATGGAAAATGAAGAGTGTTACGTGCAAAAAGTGTTTCTTTCTCAGAAGGGGAAGGGGTTGTAAGTTGTGAATTATCAGTACACGCGATTGAATAAAAAATAATGCTTGGCAAGTTTTGAAAATGAACTGGTATCGGAAAACGATGTAATTTTGCCGTTGTTAATGAATGATTTCATTTTTATTTCCTTTAGTGCGATTAATAGTTCTTTCATGTTTGGTCATAGAAAATTTTTGACGGATATTCCATTCATTGAAGCGGGAGGGGAGGGGGTATTCGGGTGTAGATAACTGATATAGAAGAGTGAATGAAAATAATACTTGGAGAGCTTTGAAAATGTACTCATTTTGGAAACAAAGTTTATTTGCTGTTGGAAACGAAAACGATTAAGTAATATCATGTAACCAATAATGAACAAAACGAAAAAAAAAAAGAAGTAGCGATGTAGGAAAATAAGATAGGAAAAGTCGGTTATGCATTCGCGCTGCGAAGGCTTTTTTTTCTTGAGATATTAGACAATTAGGAAGGTAATTAACCAACTTATTTACTCGAGAGAAGTGAAAAAACAGTTTTTGGATCCATTTTTATCGTCAGCTATTCTCGTCCACATTCATGAAGAAAGAAAAATCATTTCTGGCATAGCCAAATAAAATATTAAAGATCACGTTTTATGTGTATCATAATCTATGTTCGTTCATTGTACACTGTATGCCATTGTCAAACTAACTGGCACTCAGGAGCTCTTTCACTCTGCTCGTTCGGTTCTAATCTTGGTCCAGTATGAGTCTAGTACACCGTATATTGAGCTAACTACTCGTAGTTCGCCTTCCTTCTCCCATAGGCTAACTAGCTCTCAGAGTATATTGTATGTTGAGCTACTTAGCTCCTAGGAGGTCACTCGGTATGCTCGTTCACCCTCAATCTAGGTCTAGTTTGAGTCTAGTATACTGCATGTCGAGTTGACTAAACCTCAAGAGCTCATTCGCACCGCTCATCCGCCCCCAATCTTAGTCTAGTTCGCCCACCTTTGTATGTTAAGCTACTTAGGTCACAGGCGTTCACCACTCTGCTCGTTCGCCCTCAATCTTAAACTTTTAAGTCTAGTAGAATGTATATTGACCTAACTAGTTCTCAGAGTACCTACGGTATCGAGGTATAACCACAGATTTCTGAATCACCAAGGGGGTATACGGGGGAGGGAGAAGAGCATTGATTTGGGATAAAGAGGATAGTGTCGAGTTCTGAATCACCTGCGGGGTATACGGGCGGGAGGGAGGGAGAAGGGGGTGTAATTTCATTTATTTAATTTCACCGATGTCGAAGGTACCCATGTTGAAATATATGCAACAAAGCTGAAGAAGAAACAGCGGTTGAGACGGTGATTGATCAAGGAACGGTGATAAGTAATTATATCTGTGTTCGTGAGGATGCGAAAGTGGACGGTCTCCGATGTAAACAATTCAGAAAATCCACGATCCAGCTGTAAGTTACTCGGACAAACAAGAATTGTGAACCAACATTGTACGCCCCACCAACCAACGTCAATTTATAATTATTTACTGAGAAAATTTATTCCAATCACCGATTTTTTAATACACGGTAGTGCCCGGCAATGTGGCGTGTGAATTACCGTACTTTCCCATGAACGTTCAATTCGCTCGCTACAACCATTCATTGCAGTTTAAAGCAATACAAATGTGTAATTTCTCGCATGGTGATGTATGTATCTATATACGAACACGAATATAATACACTCTCGTGCATCATTCGGCTTACGCAAATCGCACTACTAATCCACTTTTTATTTTTTAAACTGCTTATTTACGGGCGCCATATACTCGTATTTGTACAACTACTGATGTCCCATTGTTACAGCCGGTCAGTCAGAGTACAGGCGATTCCACGACGTGATAAAAGCTCAAAAAAGAATGAAGCTCGAAGACTAGTAAAAACTTGCTTGTTGCGAGATTACGCCAAACTATTTTCACATACATTTTCGATCTCGAGAGTATATTACCGCGAATACTTAGCAGTTGAGAAATTATTTGCGACAGAACAATGCGGACGATTTCAAAGTATGACGAAATAATGTACAATTTTGACGATGCACATAACTCTGGCGGTTACAGACAACCAGTCATTGGCCGAAGCGAGCGTCGTCGCGTCGATAAAAACTTAATTATTAAAAACAAGAGAAAGTGTAATGGCTTGCCGAGATCTACAAAACCAGAAAGGCGAAATAGTGGCTGACCGATTACCGCACGCGCGATCAAAGAATAATGAAAAGGGGAGAAAAAAAATCAGATTAGGTTCGCTTTTCTCGTTGACTTGGCTAGTGGGTACTCGTGACGCTTCAATTAACGTGTAGCACGCGGTGTGAAATCGTCCCTTGCCCTTTCACTGATAAATTATAGAATATAACGCTATACTGCATTTGAAGAAAAGAATTATCGCTTCATTAAAATCAGATTAATTAGTGCGCGTACAAAATAAATAAACTAATTGCGAGTTGGATGTCGAAGACAGTCGAAGGAAAATTGGGAAAAGCGTTGCTCGATTTGCGTTCTTTTCTTCGATTTCTTCTTCTTATACTTTCTTGGCGGCCCTCACATCACTCGCAATACCACACTATTCGCATTATGTACGGTTATTGTAGCGAGTTTTGGAAAATTCTCTTGTTCTTGCCGCGATTACTGCATTAATCTCCATTGTGAGCGAATTTCGAGGTAGAATGATTCTCATATTTTATAACTGTTTTGGGCAAGAACGGCTATAAAAAAATAGTTTACGGTGCCGGTGAAATGAACTCGATTATCTAAGGAATTTCTACGAAGTGAGTGCGGAAGAAAAAAAAAACTTTTACAATGGGAAATTTTTAAATCGATTTCTGCGATACCTGTAGTGATGTATCGCTTTCGTTAAGGGAGAGTGTAAATACACTCAAAATATTTAGTTTAGTCCATATAGAACCAAACCTGAGTTATGTATGCTTGGTTGTAACTCTCTCCTTTTTTTAAAGGAATTTCTAGCCAAGTGTATCAGGGTTACGGTCACCTTTGCATCAGAGAGCCTAGTCCGACGAATAATTATAGGTTGGGCGGTACTAGATCACGTGCTCTCTGGGAGCGACCATCGGTACATCAACTTTTCCATCCACCGGAAATTGACGACACTACTCCACTAACACTGATAAGAAAATGGGCTGCCAGGAAACTGAATAGCGACCATGGGACCGAGGGCAAGAGCAAGAGCAAGAAAAAAAGCTTTCGCAGCGCGAAAGCAAAATCGACTTTTCTACCTCATTTTCCTACATCCCTACTTCTTTTTCTCATTTTGTCAATTATTGGCTACATTATATTACTTAATCGTTTTCGTTAATAACGGCAAAACGACATCGTTTTCCGATACAAATTCATTTTCGAAACTTGCCAAACATTATTTTTTATTCAATTTCGTGTACTGATAATACACAACTTACAACCCCCTCCCCTTCTGAGAGAGAAACACTTTTCGCTCACAAGTCGGTGGCTTGGTACTGCTTGTTGATACATTCAGTTGGACAGTTGCTTTAACAGAGTTAAGTGAGGGGTGGCAGGAAACCTGTTTTATGAGGCACATTGGATCTGAAAAATGTTGACGTACCAGATCTGTGACGTCATCAAATTGTGATATCGCGGGCCCGGACCATGGAGCTATATGTTATAAGAGGGGGACTTGAAAAAAATTCCGACCCCCAAGCTATATATGATTGAAGGGGAACTTGAAGGACTTATGGTGTTTGAAGCATTGCATATCAAATTACTCAAAGGGGATATTTTTCAGCCTATGTACACCGATTACCGAGCTGTACATGATAGGAGGGGGGGGGCTTACAAAATTTTTGTGCTCCGCTCCCGAGTTTTGCCGGCCGAATGGACGGTCGACCCCCCCCCCCATGAGAAGTCAGGCTAGCGTTAATGGATAAGAAGGAAAAATTACCTGACAGGTTGTCATCCTCTTATCGACCGCTGGACAACGTGAGAGTGATAGCCAATCGACTCGAGAGCTATCTGAAGGAAAGAGGTTTTAGCTCAAGTAGTCAGTACGGTTTCCTGTTTCCTAAGATGCTGGAATCAGGCTGAAGAGGATAGCCGATTCAGCAATAGCCGTGGGTCAGTTTTGCACATCCGTCAGCATCAACATAAGAAATGCGTTCAACTCGATTCCATGGGAGAGGATATTGAAAGCCCTCATGGACGCAGAAGTGCCGGCATATCTGCTCAAGACGATAAGCAACTATCATAACTGTCGAAAAATCCAAACAGAGAAGTCCCAGTTACTTGTTGGGTGCCGCATGGGTCGGTCCTTGGGCCGCTCTTGCGGTGCGTCGCATTCAACGTTATGTTCAAGGTGAAGCTGCCACCGTGGTTAAGCTTATCTGCTACGTGGATGACTCATTGGTGGTATGCACTGTCGAAACAACTGTATGGGTGGAGAGAAGGGTAAACTGGGCTCTAGAAGAGATGACGCGTTGGGTCGAGTCGGTCAGACTAGAACTTGCAGAATGTAAGACGGAGGCCACAGACAGACGTGCAGGAAGAAAAGTTGATTAACCTTGAAGGAAAATGAAGAAAAGGAAAAAGAAACTCCAACAGCGATCTTTCATTACGAAATTGTGTGTTTTTGTGTGTTCTATGTGTATAGTTTGCGTGCCTGAGGGCACTGCAGCTTGGCGGTCATCACGAAGAAAAGGATGTCTGTCAGGGAGATTCTCTCAACGTTAAAGTTATACCCGAAGCGTCGTTCCGGTGTTGGAGAACACAAAAGGGATGCAAACGCAACCCGTTCCCACTCCACCATGGAGGAAGGGCGGCGCTGCTTATGCGAAAGAAATGGGGGTACGTTCGGCTTTCTCTCCCATAGACTAGTTTATCAACGTAAAATTATCTAAAACCATGTATTAACCCTTGTGTAATGTCAACGAGCGTGTGAATCCATTCAAGAACATTGCCCTAAAATAATAATAACGTCGTATCCAGTATGAGATGTAATACATTGTCTTCAATTTTTGCAGAGCGGAAGGTCTTCCAAAGCTTTTGGCTTTTCTCAATAATTCTTTCCCCGAGGAACAAAATGTATCCCCTTTTTAGGTTTTTACTCTTTTCCAAACTCTCTTCGGGCTATACGCCGTGTAGCATGTACGCGTACTTCGTACGAATCATTTTCGGGATATTTATAACGAAAATTACAACGGTTTATTTACGCTCTTTAGGCGCATTTACATTTCCCTGTATACTAGCAACGTCGTTCAAAATTAAAACTTCTAATCTGTTCATCACGCGAATAAACGCCTTTTTTGCGCTGTTCTTCCCCTGTTTATAATAACTGGTTGTCCGTCGGCGAGAAGAAAATTAATTTTCACTCGGCCCGGACGTGCCTCACAACATCACGTAATGTCTCAACCCACGCATCGTATCGTGATATAATAGATTTCCAACGATCAACTGCAACAGTACATTCACCCTTTGGGTGGTTTTCGAATACCATAATGAAATACATGGGCTCATTTTCAAGTCTACAACAGTAGAATAGTCGAGTCGTTGCGTCGGTGGATTGTATTATCTTATATGAGTACGGCTACCATAGGCTGATGTATGCTTTGAACTTGTCTCTTCCCTTTCGATTTGCCATCAAATTTTTCAATTTCATCCCACCATCACGTGTAGCATATCCTACAACGTTGGTGTATTAACCCTAATTGACCTTCGCTGGCAACTGATCCTACTCAACATCTATCAAGTCCGCGTATAACAGTACGGTAATTATTTTTCAAAAAGAAGAAAATATATGTGGAAGAGGATTCGCATTCTCATTAATATGAGTTACTCGTGCAACAAGTTGGGCTCGTCGATGAGGTCGAGGGGACAGAAATGGGAAGAAAAACGAATTAAAATCCGAACTGTTGCACGTCATTGCCGCAACAACAAATGAAATATATCTACGTGAATGACAGCGTGAGTTTTTCTATTAGAAGTCATTAAATAGTTGTGAATAAAAAGATGTTCCCTTCGGGGAACGTATAGACGGAAATGCCGTACAACGTTGAATTTCGGATTTAAGCTGACCAGTGAAGAGGCAGGGAAAAAAAGTGCGATACTCTGGCGTACTCGAGGCATTAAAATTATCCTATTATTCTAGAAATGGTAATAAAAAGTTTGAAGGGAAAGAAAAAATCACAATTCTTATTTTCTCGCCGGTTAATTTTTTTTTTAATCTCTTTACGTTCGATACGAGTATCATTCATTCTAAGGAAGCTCGAGTGTTACTGCACTCCATTTAATACGGTTGATGGCTACAAAAAACCAAAATAACATAAAACCGTATTACTCTATACTATTATAAAGCGAGATAATTGGTTTTTTTATTTTTTCAACTCTCATTGAAAATACCTATAGAGTACTGTACAGCAGTCTACAAATATCTTCCTGAAACACTCGTGTGCATCGCACACATACTCGTATACAAACTCGTAAAAACTTACGATGAGAAAGAAAAATCGCGCCGAAATAAATTTTGCTTCGGTGAGAAACCAGTTTGTAGGCCCGTTTCAACTGTTGACCGATGCCAAGGCCGAAACATTTTACTAGACACGCAACTCGCGTATTATAATACTCGTACAGTATTGAGTATTATGTAAAAGATGGGACAAACGGAACCACAATCAATAAACAATTATCGAATGTACCGTGCACGAAATGGAATCGGAGTCTTTTTCTTTGTCTTGTTGCTTGGCTCAATTTCAATACGCGAGTGTGTGACAATGTAAACGAACTCTTATTCTTATGACGATATACTCATAAATAACGGTTAGGTAGTTTAATACAAAACTCGAGGTGTCGAGCGTTATTGAACCAGCGCAGCGTACTAAACTTGCGAACAGACCAAATGTCCGGCTTGTGGATACCCTCGTTCCTCAGGATCATAGTTGAATTGACGTATATCAAAACGAGTCGAAAAATGTGTTCGGAAGAAAATCAGATCACTATAGTTGTTCTCTAATTTTAGTTTTCGATTCAGAATTCAATAATACGTACCACTATTATTTTTAATTTCAAATATAGCGACATACTCGTATATTGGTGGACGTCAGTCTTGAGTTACAAGAATGTGAAATCCAATTCTCCAGAATCATGGAGTGCCCGACCATTTCTCGTTCATGTTACCACCAACTAAAGAAGAAGGTTTTCAATGAAAGACGAATCATTCAAGAACGACACAACCGAAAATTTGAATCTTTGGAGGCGAGAAGTAGAACTAGCGAAATGCCGCTCAACAATCGATGGCTCATAAACCTCGCTAACGTTCGAATACCAGAAGAGGCACAACGCGTACTCCAACTGGGTCCTAAATTTTGTTTTCGAAATGGCGAAGTTTCACTGGACAGATTTATATCCGACACAGAGACTATCACTAGAGAATCTTCGGCGGCTGAAGATGAAAAATATGGGACGAGAATGCGAATCGCCGATGTATTAAGACGACAAGGAGTGGCCAAGGGTCATCTCGTGTAGATATTGTCAACCCCAAACAATTCTTAGAAGATAATGGTAACATACTCGGCGACAGTGTTGATGTACGAAGAGGAATATAAAGAGGAAGTTAGCAGCATGCTTTGAAATCAATCGACCTATCAAAAGTTAAGCTCAGATCCTACAGCAACGATCTAGTTAAGCGGATGCATGACAAAAAGTATGTCGATGATCGGATAAAGCGGTGGCTGACAAAATACAACTGTGTCGCGCCAAAATTTTATGGATTGCCGAACATTCATTAATCTGACACCCCCTCTCCTCCATCCAATCGTGTCACCCGCTGTCACAATTTATGGCACACACTTTGGCCAATATTTGAGATGCTACCAAGAACGTTCAGTCGTCCAAAGATCTACGAGGAAGACTGGCAAATGTGACCCTCAGTACTAATGACGTCATGATATTGTTTGACGCAATCTCCCTTTTCACTAATATACCGGTAGAGTTAGCCATTGCTATTATTAAGAGACGTACTGATTATCGAATGGGCAAAACGGTGGGAGGGAGAATCTAGAAGACAAAAACAAGGGTTAGCGATCAGTTTAGCGATTTAGAGGTTACTCTAAAAATTGGACTTTAAACTAGTCTTCTCTTTCGGCAAGTACAATTTTTTTCTAAAATTAAAGATTCTACCCCCAAAGAAAAAATATCTGGTCTTGTCTACAGTATTCCATGTTCGGGCTGTATCAGAGTCTATGTGGGCGAGACGTCTCAACTTCTTAAGGTGAGACTATTACAATACAATAATGATGTCAAATATCAGAATCGCCATACTGCTTTAGCTACTCATGCTGTAGAATAAAGACATATGTTTAATTTCGATAATACTAGTGATTTTTTTCTTCATTAAAATATATCCTTAAACCCCTGACCACGAGTAAAATCCATACCTCGACTCAAAGACGTTTTTGTGAACGGTGATTAACTTGTGACCATTAACAATATTATCTTTTTTTTGTATGTAGGTATTGATTGAAAAAAAATGAACGTATAACGGTTCATTTCTCTTGTTTCGACGCTATGCCACTGTGACAAAATTTCTCGGAATTTTTTTCAGACGTACTTTTGTACTTTTTCTTCTGCATTTCCAGAAGTATGAGCTGCTCAGCTGGAGCACAAAACGTGATTACGTTAGTTGCATCGATTGAAGGCAAATAATAATATCATTTATTATATTCATTTCGGAGACAACAAGAGAAATGGCAACGGATTCGGATTACATAAGCTGCACGCAACAATCGAGCGCGCCACTAATGCCATCATGTTGACCCCTGGAGGCGAACCGCGTGCACGATAATGATTAACAGATCGGCCGCAATCCCATTTAACCGAGTTCATTAGCTTCCTCTATCGTTGTACAGAGCACTATCTCAAAATCTGGTCCGAAAATCGAATTTAAATTGAGTTGTGGAGAAATTTTTGATATATTCTGGAGAGCTGATCGAAGATCTTGAACAGACTTCAAACTACGTAGGTGTGGGGCGAATATATAGAAGAAATGAAAAAAATATTAATTACAAAAATTAAATAAATATTCACTTTCTATCAGGCGTACATCTCGTATCTGATCTGCCCAATTTTCTAGATTTAGCAAAGTCGAATTTGGGTCACCGGACAGACTGAGCCCAAAAGCAGATCAATCGATCCATAATGGAGTTGGCGATCAGGATATTGTATCGATGACAATACTGTTGTCTTAGCTCCTGAGTAGACCTAACCTATGGTGAAGTATCCTCCTCCTGTTTTGTGAGCGATTTCGTAACATCATCAAGATGCTGGAACAGATCTCGTCACATACAGGAGTTTCAATTTTCTACAGCTAAAATATTTCAAAGGAAATTCCCAGAGAAAAAAGTTGAGTAAATTTCTCCACTTCATGGAAAAATATAGAATCATGTAAATCTCTTTGGGCGCTTGCAAAGAAATACAAAGTGAAAATATTATATCAATCTCGATACATTCATCATGATGGCATCAAAATATCGATGCTATACTCGGTTCCTGTTGTAAGTTGAGCCTTCATAGTATAAATCTAGTATACAGTATTTTAATTTAAGTATAGCTTTTGGAAACTCACTCCGCTCGCCCCCCCCCCGTTCTCAGTGTAGTATAAGGCTAGTATACTGCACATTCAGGTTATGTAATGAACGGAACTCATAATGAGTGAGTGAGGTGTAAGTAGAGCACTAATATTGAAAAGGGTTTTTCAATTGTACAAATCTAAAAGCAACTATAATAAAGTAGATTTGTACAATTGAAAAACCCTTTTCAATTATGTAATGAAGGCCAAACCTACTATAGCAGCCTAGTTTAGGCTTAGTTAGTGTAAGCCTAGTTTGCTGAATACTAAGCCTAGTATAATGAAGGCTAAAGGTCGAAATTTTCGTCCCAAAATTAGGTCAAGGTCATTGAAAAGCATCGCGTTGCGTGACGCAGATTGCAGACTGACTTCCAACCCAAAGACATATGTAATGTTCGCCGTTTTCTCGGCAAATTGTATCTAATTTAGGGAATTACGAAAATTCTCCATATCGGGGTATATACATCTAGACTTTTGGACAGATTTTGACAGACAGCTACGTAGCAGAGGTGAGAGGGAATTTTAGACGTGGGCTGTGTATATTTATAGGAGGGAGACTTGGAAAAATTTCGATCAAATAATTAATCCTATTGTCGATTATTGGAATTGATATCGAAAAATCTCCCATGAAGCGGGCTTCTAGTTCGCCTCAATTAAGGTAATTGACGAAAGAGACCCCACGAACAGCGAACGAAGTCAGCTCCGAGTTTCTTCTACCAGAGGCGGTACTAAAAAAAATATTTAAGTGGGTAGAATACTATAGAATTTTGAAAAGGCTAGAGTACAACGTTTTTCTCACGGTTGATTCAATTTGATGAAAATTGAATAATGGATTTAAAAACCAACATGTTTTTTGCTTTCGTTAAAAAATCCCGATCATGACTAAGTATACCTATCACAGATCATTCTTTTCTTTTTTGCGTCCGGGCATGAGCTTATCAATGATCAATCAGAATAAAATAGTGTAAAGAACGACACAAACACATTTTATTCGAAGGAAAATAAGTAATTATTTCAAGCCAAACAAATAAACACGACCGGTTTCAACCACGTAGGGACGGTCATCAATAGGTACTGAGAGACATACGAGTAGAACGAAATGCAGGAGAAAACGGAGCCAAAATAAGAAAAATTAGTCACCGTTAAAGTGGAAGGGGTTGACGAAAATAGCGTCGAGATCGACCGGCTTTAATTTTTGCAGCGATTACTTCGGTCTCCTCGAGACGATTCATTAAATTACTTCTTTTGCAGTGATGAGGTAGCGATATTAATAGCATTTTTAGGTCGTGGTCGTTCTGCTGACAGTGATTGAAGACATCAGTATTTTTAGATGTGTGTTCACTCATACGCTGGCGTAGATTTCGTCCAGTTTGTCCAATGTAAAAAGCCGAGCCGTCTCCACACGAGATGCGATAAACTCCAGCAGCATCGCAAATTGGAAACTTATCTGCGAGTGATATTAGGCTGGAGAAGGTGCGGAGGGGGTAAAATCCTACTTTGTAGTCGAGGCGACGAAGCTCGGCAGCTGAGGCTTCTGAAAGTTTGCCCAAAAAAGGTAGGCGCAGTCATTTTTCCTTCTCTTTACACTATTTTATATTATGGCACGTAGAATCCATTAATTTTAATGACAAATCAGATTCATTCTGAAATACCCTTAACTAAGTTTTAGTTAAGAAAGAGCCACAGGCAAGGATGTATCCAAAAGAAGTTACTCGTAGTTTGAGGGGTTCACCAAGTAGGTGTTTGAAAATTGAATTAGGAATTTTGTCGGTGGGAAAGAGAGTCTAGAAAGAAACGAGATCAAAAAGTTGTATATGTAGCTGAAAGGATGGAATTCTGTAAACAGGATGAAGCCTGTGCAAGCCTTTTCCAACTTTTTGACGCCCCATTTCGGATAAACTTTCGTTCCTGTCTTCGTTTTTTCAATTCATAATTTTGGGATGCATCTCAAGAAAATTATAAATTTCTTACGTAAAATTTTCCGTCCCTTTATCGCTCCCTCGTGTTTGGCGCCCCAGGGCGACTCGTCCAGTTTTCCTAAGCCTCGGCACGGACTTGATCAGGACGGGACTATGGAAGTACCGAAGGGCTTTAGAGACTCAGTTTAGTTGCTTCAAGAATGATTAGTAGAGTGAAGATAAAACTATATCCCGATGGCTTAGCGTGGAAACATTCTACAACTTCTTCATCTGCATCCTCA
The DNA here is from genome assembly GCA_035079385.1 of Aspidiotus rigidus. Taxonomy (NCBI): domain Eukaryota; kingdom Metazoa; phylum Arthropoda; class Insecta; order Hemiptera; family Diaspididae; genus Aspidiotus; species Aspidiotus rigidus. The sequence continues at coordinate 690,989 of JAVHKY010000044.1, read as the reverse complement.
GTCGGTGCATTAGTACTCTAGGGAATGTCCTCGCCAGTTGTGAGGTTTGACGGTAAATTATGATGGAAGCACATTCCATAGGTGGAGATGGAGGCGTGATCGATATCTTCAGCGAATTTGAAATATTGAACCTCACACAAGCGAGAAGGGCTCCTTTCAGCATATCGACACCTGCAATGTATGAAGAGTAGGATGATTGATATTTCTCGACAAGAAATCTCACGACACTAAGCTGCGGTTGACTGTTGTGGGTATCGTTTCGAAACCAAAAACCTATTAGCACGCGTATTTAATTTATTAAGACATTTGTAAACCAACGATACACGATTCGTTATGGTTATCGGTACACATACGAGGTATAGATTTATAAAGACCTACATTTATTTCCCTTTCTTTCGATACATACGTGGCGTGCTTTATTGTGGGTACCTGTTCGCTATCTTGTTTTTCTAATTTTCATTTTCGTTATCTTTCCGCAACCACTTTGAAAACGCCCAGCTTGCAGCAATGAAGTTATAAAGCACGTCTAAAAGTAGTAGGTTTTAAGTTCACTCTCTTAATATCGCGATCAAGGTACGAGAAGTGGTCGGCCATGAAAGGTTTTCGGACTGGACGCACTGGGCTGTTTGGCTCTGTGTGGACGTGGTTTTTGTTTTGTTGTCGCGAACGAAGAAGCAGCACCCACACGCAACATTCGCAAAATAAAATAAAAATATCTGCCCATATTAAATTAAAATTTTTGCTTTTTCCAATTAGTTTTCACGATGGATCGATAGTGTACCGGTATCCAAATTTTCTGTTCTCATAACTATCGCAAAATAATAATAGTCTATGAACCCGTTTCATTAGTTACGTCTCTCGCGCTCTATTATTTGTGTGAGGCGCTAATTGAGTGTTAGTTTACCGTGCGGCAGCGGCGACGACGCAATCACATCGCGCCGCATAACACAGCGAACACTGGCACTGCCCGTATGTTGCCATTGAACAGCGCAAGGACAATGTAATCGATTCAGTTTTTATTTTTTGATCGATGACGATGGTGTAGGCGAGATCGCGAAGATGAATTTTGAAAGGCGACCTTCATAACGCGGACAAATTCACGAGTACGTTAGGGTGCTCGCGTAACTCGGATCATGAGTGACGCATGAGCGTTCGTATATGGAAGAGGTTACATGAACCTTTATCATCTACGATTAATGAACGATTGATATAACCCACTACGCGGATATATAATTTCTTCCTGGAGTTTAGACTGAATGAGAGCTCTAAGCCCACTGGCAATAAATGCCCTTTATGTTGATGTGCTATACAAGTAATGTGATATACGAACTTCTGCCTTCTACCATCAATCAACCATTTAGTACCTCGTAGTTATTAATTGAGATTTCAGTCATCAGACTACATGGAAATAATCCCGGGGGCGTAATTCAAACATCCCAGGAACTACTGCTTTAGTAATGATTAAGAAATGATGAAGGAAACGAACAAATTTCAGGTCCGAGCTAACGAATTTAGTTTGCGAGTAAACTTTGCCATCCAGTTGTGTTGGAATCGTTTTACAACTGTCCTACAGCAGACCTGGGCGACCGCAGTTGTTCTCTACCAACAAATATAAAAATCGTGTACAAAGATTTCATGGATCGGAGCCCCTTTGGAAAGCCTGGGCCCCGTGGAAAGAGGGAGCTGTTCACCTTCCACGCTCAAATAGTATTGTAGAAGGTGAATGTGAGAGCCTTCAACACGATCTTCTTTGAGCGTTTTTCCACATATTATGGCACATACCTGACAAACTTTTTACGCGCTTCTGTTTTGGTACTTGGTTCCGTCTGTCAGATTGTTGGAAGGTCGTGGAAACTATTAGCCCACGTCTGTGCGATGATTAACATTTCTCTATCTGTTTCTTGTTCTACAGGATAGTTCTGGAGAGCTCGACTGCGATGTACGTGTTTGTAAGGAATCTTTTCATATAAGGGTTGACTTCCAAAATTTTTCGTATCTTCACTCGTTCCTTGCCAGTTTTGTCACATTCTCCATCCGCGTAATCAAAATGTCATCCACATAAGAGTATCCGTTTCAATATCTAATCCTGCAATGATTTGAGTATATCTTGGCAGGTACCTGTGAGATTGGTGAGCTCTCAAGGCAACTCATATACTAGCAGCAGACCTGCTTGACAATCTACCTCACCACAACAATACAATTTCCTTCCACTAACGGTTATTCTCCAGCGATGCAAGAGTGTATTCCGTACGCGATCTTGCGAAACATGTTAGTCACATCAAAGGATACTACGTGGCTTGTCGTTCAGACTGAGTAAGTCTCTCAGTCAGCTTCAGGTTTTATTGCTGTGCACTGACTCAAACTGAAAATTTCTCTCAAGCCCTTTGCTGCTCTTTGGGCTTTTGCTTGGTGAGGGAATACGTTGCGGAATCTTCTTCGTGGTTCCACCGCACCTTTCAGCTTGAGTGTAAGAGTGTTCTTTTCATTTGTAAGACCTTTGTCCTTCATTGCCGCCTTCAGACCTTGCTAGAACTTTCAGATATCGGTTCTCCACAGCGTATAACTCAACTCTTCCTGCATTATGCTTTTGTTTTGTTGGAGGTCCAAATTTACAATCTCTCTATCTTTTTTTATCTCGTAATATTAATAATTTATTTTCATATAGTTCCTTTACGGTCTGATATGACTTTCGATTCTGTAACATTCTCGTTGTTGATAAGTGCTTCCGCAATAAATTTTCAGGGTTGTCGGACGCGCACGAATGCGTATAAGACTGAGACGAACGGTCGCGCGTTCAATGACCATTTAATTCCTTTCGTCAAAACTATCACCTTCGTAAGTTCACGCTGGTAAAAACCTGAAACGAAATATAAACTGAATCCAATTCATGATGCGGAATTTAATAGGTGTTAACTATGAGCACAGCCGCGAGATTTAATCTACACAACGGTCCTAATTGCTTACAATGTTTCAAATCACAAACCGGAATTGGAGCAAGATGATCTACCAGATAGTTCAACATACTTGTCGCACTTGTGCATGCACAACTTGAGGATCGAAGAGGAGAAGAGGATCGTTCAGTTTTGGACACAATTTGAAGAAGGAATTAGTAAACCAGGCTTTGTCATACTTTCAAGGTCGTGGGAATTTACAACGCTTTGCCTTGGGAAAATCATTATTGACTGGGAAAACGTGTACCTAGTCGATATTCGATTGAATTGTAGCATGAGCATCGGATATATAGCAATTTTTCGTGCATGATTAGCGAGAAGGAAAAAAGATCGAAACCGCATTCTTGCTAGTATGTAAGTACCTATACAACGTGTCCACTACATCAGACGACAATGTACTGTTACGTCATTATCCAGCTCTCTTCCAAGTTTCTTATTTTTGTTTGTATTGTACGCGTACGCGAAGACATTTATTTTTTATCCGGCCTTAATGGTATTATTATTTATCAAATGGACGTTCTCGATAATGCAATTTCGCTACACAGATGCTTTGCTTCGAAATCGCTGTTATATCATCTCCTATAGATAGCGTACCCTCGCTGCAAACCGGTACCTCTATACTGTTGTAGATGGATGCTTATACACCAACACAGCCGCCCTCACAAATTTATCGTCGAACCATAAATATTATTAAATTCGTGCGCGAACGTACGCGAAAGAAATAAACAAATACAAAAACCTATCGAGATTAGGACCGCCGAGTTCTACGCTTTCGGAATCCAAATTACAAATCGAGAGATCAGAATGCGCGAATTTTGTCGACGCACATTTGTGGATCTGAAACCGGATCGTCGGCACCGGCTTGAGGAAAAACTGCGTAATACGCATTCGTATGATGTGGAAGTGCGCTTATTGAACATAACTTATTATAAGTGCACGATAGTTCGTATTATATTAAATACATCTATGCATAAGAAAGTTGTAACTGTGTTGAAAAACGTAGAACCGTATCTACGAATGTCGTGTTCAATGCTATCTGGTAAAACAAGGTAATCTCAACAGCTTTATAATAATGATGATACAAGTACTTATTTTAAAATACGCTTGACGGGTCGAATCGCGCGCGTTCTCTGCATGCTGCGTGTAGATGACGAATAGAAATCCGGAATTTGTCTTTTGTGTTCCTCGTTTTTATCAGTATAAGATGCTCTTTAAGACAATGTGACATCAACAGCTATATGCTCTTTGATGCGATGTTTATATTATACACACCTGCAGTTCACTTTAGGTAAGTAAATAATTTGAGGGATATGAGACTCAATTTGAAGCATGCCAAAAAATATGGCACATACCACCAAAAAACGACGGCTTCCTGTACAAAGTTAGACGAGGAACGCAAGGAACCTGTTCTGTGGGTCGGATCGGTTTTGATATTGAGAATTCAAAGTCCCTCAGCTGTCATGTATTATGGCTCTAAAGTTGAATTTTTCCAAGTCCCTTTCCTGTCATACAGAATGGCTCTATAAGCTGATTTCTTCATATCCCTTTGCTTCATATTATCACTCCGAGGTCGAAATTTTTCTGAGTCCAAATCTTTTATTAGAGAAGGTCAATTTTCGCTGGAACTGCCCGACGCACGGCAAATTTTTCGAAATAGCTCCACGTAAAACACGGTAGTCTAAATATATTAGGAAATAAAGAAGAAAAGATTGCGGCAAAGTTGGGTATAATTGTGGCAGACTGTTCCCAAGTAAAAATACTTCTCTTTACCCTCTACAGAGCAGTTTTTTTCAGCTAAAAGACCAAATCAAAAAAATTAGAGGTCATTGCAAACTTTGCAATGGCAGCGGGGAACCCGCAAACCTCGCAGCTCCGTGGAAAATAGCTTATCTCATTTTCTTTTTCTTCACGTGAGTAGACTTATTAGGTCTCTGTTAGAGCGAGGGGCCGATTGAAATTGTTTTGTAGTGTCTTGTTGGGAAGAGAGAGCGAGGCTTAAACGAAACGAGTTTATCCGTCGGTAAAAAAATTGCGGTAAGGGAGGCTTCAACCATGTGCGAGTGAATATGATATGCTTAGCGATATGTATTATCTGTACTATAGAATACCTCAGTACGTACGATGAAATATTTATCATGTTGTACGATACTTGACGGTAAATATCTCCTGAAGGCTCTTTGTGAATTTATTCTAGCATAGAAAAATTCCTTATATATATCCATCCCTAGACAAATTCTTCCAACATAGGATTGATGACGTCATTTCCTCCCCTTATATAAGTACAGCTTGATGGTCAAGAATATATCAAGTCTAAGCACATTTTCCCGAAAGTGATGACGTCATCAAAGTTGAACGCGCTCGCGCTCGGTGAAAACTCTTGAGAATGCCCCCCCCCCCCCCCTACAAAAGAGATAGCTGGTTCTTCGCTAGAAAGGAATTTTTCCATTAGCCCTCCTCGTAGATCAACGTCATTAGGTTAGATGTCCGTCTCCTCCCTTTGTTTGATGACGAAGTCCCATGCGTCGCGAGATGATAACTAAATATAAGTTGAGTTTCATAGTCAATTTTTTTCTAGTCTCAAAGTCAAGCTGAAGAGGACGTATGAATGTAAATTCAGGAATTATTGGAGGTTGTATAAAGACATTAAGGTGCCTCGTCAATTTCAGGTCGACCTGCTCTGTTACGTCGGTTTCAGTTCCATTTGCATTTCTCTGGTAATCTATGCTAGTCGATTTTAAATCTCTGGCCATAATCGCTGGTCTAACTTGGAATCGACCTCAAAGTGACGTTAATCTGTAGTCAATTCTGAGTCGACTTCTCCCAAGAGGCCATTCATTGATTACGGAAGGGCTTTGAAAGTCTCTACATGACTTTACTTGTGGGGTAGAAAGCCATTCTTACGTAAGTTTTTTACGAGCCAAAATTAGCAAAATTCATCTCGAGGGCGAGCGATAAAAAATCACGCGTTACCAACTTAAAACTTTTTTTACTTAAGAATTTTTGGAAAAATCTTACTCAAGAAGGGGTAGAAGGGCGGTCAAGAAAACTTATGTATCCTTACATGGTTGGAAGGGGGGATGGTGAAGAATAAACAAAATCATCCGTACGTAATTAATGAGTGGCCCCCAATTTTTCTATCGAACTACTTTGTTGGGTTTATTCAAGTCCTTTTGTAATTCTCTACCAATGTACCCTGGTCGATCTGAAATCAACATTAATCTGTAGCCAATTTCGAATCGATCTCTCCCAATTTTTTTATCGACCGGAAATGTACTGCTGGATTGGGTCGATTTATAGTCCATTTTTGAAACTGATGTATTCTGAAACCCTTTCAGATGATGCGCTTGAAATCGGTGTGATGTTGACGTCGGTAACAATCTTTTTACCGATGACAGACATAAGGAAATCGACTTAATTTTGACATCGACGAGGATTCGATGGTAAAAAAGAACGGTCGATTCATTTGCGGTTGACATTTAACGGAACCTGAACCGACTTCGGACCAAAATGGTGAATCGAGTCAGAATCGATTTGGAGTCGACATGGTTCATTATAGGGTTGAGTTGAGCTACAAACTTTTGTATCCCTTCATTAAGTCTAGAACCTGTGACCAACTCATATACATACTCGTGAGCAGATTGTTTCTTCCATTGTCCTTCATTTCAACTTCGTCAATATACTCATTAATGTGACATATAGAGCCTTTTGGAGAACAGTACCGGTACGCGACCACGTCAAATATTCATACGATGAAATAAGCTCGTTTTTATCTCCTGGCCCGTTCAACTTGAGGTTTTTGCGTCTGTTCAGTTTCAACTTGGGAAATATCCTGAACAACTCAATAATTTATTCAAATGTTTTATTCGCTAGTTCAAGTCGAAAGCTTCTTCATAGGTGTGAAATCCCGCGTACGTTAATCAGCACGAAAATATACAAAAGCGGGAATTCCCTCATGCACCTCGGCAAGGTCGGTCACCAATCACGATATGAATCAAAAAGTACAAAATGTTGCATCAACGTCGATGCGTAAACTAATTACTTTATTACCAGCCCGGCGCGTTGATTACCTCATTGCTGCATAAGCCGATTATGACGGATAGAGGGCAGTGTATCGTGCAGAGTGTTGCGGAATTATAAACGAAAATGTTGTTTAATAATTCTAATTCGCATTCGGTCGACGTCGTCTGGTCGCGCGAGATCGAAGAATTCGCGCGCGGCACAGTCAACAAACACGCTCCGCTAGGCCGCTCCGCTCGTGAACTGACTAATCAAACTAATTAGGCTCAATAGCGAGCGGCAACCATAGTCTACGTTTGCAAAAATTGTCGACCAGCACGTATAGGGCGCGCTCATCAGTCGCGTTCCTCGTGAGGATAATCCGAACGCGTTCGCCAAAACGAAAAGAAAGGAGCGAAGTAAATAAATCAAGCGACGAGTAGCCGCCGCCGGGTCAATGTCGATAAAATGTACGCCGTCTTCAACTCAAGAACGATACGTGACGACGAGAAAAAATGTTTATCGGAAAATGGGTGACTTATTTTTCCAACTCGATTCTTCATTTGCAATACCCTTTATATCTTGGACTCGGGGGTGCTTTGTGAGAACGTCGAAATCTGTCTAGCCGCACGTTCAGACAACACGCCTTACTTTGTGAATCACGTTAAAGTATCAATCGACGAGAGACATAAAGAAAAGAGAAAAATTACGCTCTTGTTCAGCTCGAGTACACAGATGAACGTATGTCAATCTTTGTACTCGTACGTGGCATACAATCGTGTACATACATTATAACTTATTGGCATTGACGATGGCCACATAAACTTGAGAGAATAAAAGGTACACGAATACGTGCAGTTACAGTTTTGAATTAGTGCCGTTTTAACTCGTCTTATGTGAACTTTCACTAAAAAATGTAAGAATAAATTAATGAAAACGCTGCTACGATACCACGCTCGTCAAAGCAAAATAAGGCCTATTTGAAAAATGTACTGGAGAGAGAGTATACTGTGCGTGAGGTTTGCGTAGTAGGCTGTCTATGGAATTTGATCTTCAATGCCTGCCTTTGTACCAGAAGAAGCAGAACGGACAGAAACGTACCCAGTAATGACGCTTCATAGAGTTAAATTTTTATGGCTATCAAATATAATCGCGGCTGAATCGCGCTTTCAATATCACGATTCTTCCCACTATTTTACAGCACTCGACAAAATACTAACACCAAGGTATCCAAACACAAAGAAAGGAAAGTTGGTGTATTCAACTTGAAATGTTGTAATTTCTGTGGGGTACAATTTTCTTCTCCTGGTAATATGAAACCAATGACCTTGGGAAGACAAGGGATCGATTTAGCCTGAGAGCAGGGGTATACTTTGATCGCAACTTGAAAACACTTGTAAACTTTATAACTCATTTGTAGAAGGGTCAAGTGTGTAGCCCGCTTCGAGGTTACTGATGATAAAAGGTCACTACAAACGAAAAAGCTTGTATACAAACAACTGCAAGCGATAAACACGCACGTACTCCTGTAATCCAAGCTGAGGAAGCCTGATCAACTCAAGACCGACGTCCAACGGGGACCTGGAAACCTCGGCTGACAGTTAAGCAGCCGCGCGTTCGTTGTGTTTCTGGCTGGGCTCCCTCTCGATTTCCATAGTACGACACGAGTACTCACAACGCATCAAGGCTACGTAGCCACACGAAAGCTAATGCGTACGTTAAAGGGTCGCCGCTTGGTGCATCTGTCATGTAGACATTCAACATTCAATTGTAAACGCTAATAATGTAAATGATGAAATGTTTTTAAGTTCAAAACAAACCGGGAACCAGACTCCCTCTTAAGGTTACTGACCCACGAAAACTACGAGAGAACTACGAACATTTTTTCATCTTTTATACTCTGAAATTTAAAGGGGGAGGTCAGGATATGGCTCGTACCTCCTTGAAGCTATTGATGTCCGAATACCAACAAAAAGTGGTTGCTTTTGTCGCATGTGCAGCGTTACCCTTTCTTCCTGAGAGAGTGGGTGCGCGTTGCGTGTGCATTAATTTTGTTTCCTCCCAACACCAGCATCAACCCTTTCGTAGTACAGCATCAATGTTAGAAGAATCTCCTCGGCGAACCTTCTTTTCTTCTCGGCAACCGGCAAGCTGCAGTGCTCCGAGGCACGCAAAACTATAGAACACACAGCAACACATCATCCCTGTTGGAGTCTCTTCTTCTTCCCCCATGCCAGTATGTGGATGGTGCGCAGGTGTCGAGTAGGCCAAACGTGGTTCTGCATTCTCCTATTCCTTTCCAGGTCTATCGTCTTCTTCATGACTGTGGCTGCAAATGCACACACCTAATTCCAGGCACATAGAGGCTACCAGGCTACTTACAGCAAGCGCTTCATGTATCCCAATCTGCTTGACCCGCTCACACCTCCACAGCTCACACTCAAATAAGGTGTGCTGTGGTTCCTCATCCCGGCCTCGGTTGCGGTGGGAAGACGTTGCCTGCTCAACTTTCCTTAACTTCTCATGAAGGTATTTGTTGAAGCAGACATTTATGGCCGCTTAATACCTGCGTCACGTGAAAGTTTACTCGGTTCGTCCACTCCGTAAGGTCGCGGATCAGCTCACAGATCGTCTGTTCGCCCAGCTCACTCTGAGCAATTCTTATATTCCATTTCTCAGACAAGAAAGGCGTGGCCTCCTGCTTCACCCGTAGAGTCTTTTTGGTCGATCTTTGTCTTCTTTTTTGCTTTAAACACCACCACTCTCTCCTTAGCTAGGAGCTCAAGTTTAGATGCACGTGCTAATACGCAAGGAGCCTACGTCGAGACAGTGTGATATGCTCTAGCACACCTCAGTACAGTTCTTTGTTGGATCTTTACCATTTCTTTCCTTCTGTTGGGTATCTATACGAAGCCAGTCCCCGGGCCCCGCTGGGACACCATATAAGAAGATCGACAAGGCGGTGCTCATCATAATCTTTCTTCTTGCTCCTCTCGGCCTCCTATAGGTTTCATGAAACTACCCTAGCCACCTTTTCCGCTGCTATCAGATAATGGTGATTGAAGCTTAACTTTGAGTTGAACCAGATACCTAGGTACTTCATCATCTGTTTGGTCTTGATTTCCATACTAAGTAGGCGAAAGGTGGACGGGTCGTGAATAATATGGCCTCCTTCTCATCTATACTGTGAGTTCTAGTCTAACCGACTCGATCCAATGTGTCATTGTAGGACACAGTTTACCCTGCTCTCCACACCTGCAGTTGTTTGGGCTGTGCATACCACCAGTGTGTCATTTGTATAGCAGATAAATTTGATACCCGTTGGCAGCTTCATCTTGAAAATACCGTCAACAAGAGCGGACCAAGGACCATCTCTGCGGCATCCCACATGTAACTGGACGCTCTACTGTCCAGCAACGTCTCACCTGCTAGGCACTTCCGCGTCCATGAGGGCTTCATTATCCTACCAATGAATTGAGTTGAAGGTGTTTCCTATGTCGGAACCAGGCATCCATAGTCATGAAGAAGAAGATGGACCTGGAATGAAAAAGACAAATGCAGAACCGCGCTATGGTCTACTCGACACCTGTGTACCATCTACATACGAATGTGCAGGACGAAGAGGAAGATTAACCATGAAGAAATAAGAAGAAGGGACTCCAACAGCGATTTACTATATCTAAGGTGGTGTTGTTGTGTGTTTCAAGGTTTTGTGTACCTGGTGGCACTGCGGCTTGATATTTGCCAAGAAGAAGAGGGGATTGGCTGAGGAGATCCTTCCAATACACCCCGAGAGGGTAGATTCCGGTGCTCATACTTCCTCTTCTTTTCCTGTCTGTGAAAATTCGTACGGTTCACCGTTCTGTGATCTAAATTTTGGAGGAACTACAGCCATGTGAACCTCAATTAGATCTATCCCTAGCGTGACTTCGTCTGCTAGACTTCCCTTTTCAAAAGTGAAAAACCTTTACACAAAGGCGACAAGAGAGTAAAGAGTAAATGAGCAGAACGATCAATATCGATAACCGGTCTTTCTCCGTCTCATAAACCATTACAGAACCGAGTACTTCCTATAGGAACAAATCTATACTTATAATGTCTGCTACTGTGTGTCCTAGTTAACGTAGTCCACTCTTTGCTACCTAATGATTCTATTTGAATAGTGTATCCAATCATGATCTTGATAAGACGCCAGCAGCTACCTTACATTGTCGAAGAATACGCGGTGACATTGAAATCTGATACAATTTGTATACACAGAAATTTTCTGGGTCAGGTCTCGAACGCTCTCACGCGAACGGTGCCTGTCGCGTAAATGCAAAAATACCTTTTGCATAGGTCCTGTCATTATGACGGTGTCGTTAATTAAGATCGACGTTGTCGCACGTCGTTTTACTGAATATACAGCACGAGTGCGTGAACGCGAAGGCATTTTTAAAGTTTGACGGAAATGGGCTGCACGTTCAGAACGTGCGGTATACGATGAGCGAGAAATCGAGAAAAATAAGGAAACCGGATGAATGATAATTAATCGATCCGACGCGATATTTCGTCACGATTCGATATGGTGTGAAATCAAAAATTGGGGTTAAATTTTGCACGCGTATATGCAAAAAAAATTCACGCGGTGACTTTAAGAATCTAGGTGAAAATCGACTGCGGTTATCCAAAAGCTTTCTTATGTATCTATATTTTTGCGACCTAAAAATATTGTAAAGTCCTAAAAGAATTTAGAAATATTATACACGTAGATAAGAGGCATCAGCATGATTCTTTTAAGATTTGTAGGAATGAAAATTGTATAAAGGATGCAGAAGGAAGAGAAATTCAGTGAAAGAAAGAAGCTACTATGAATTATCGCGATACCAATGATGTTGTTTACTTGAAATGTTTCTTTCTGTTAATTTTGAATCAGATAGCTAGTGGGGTGCGAGAGGTCCCAAATAAAATTTGTGCGTTTTTCGTTGCTTGATAATAATGACCTCTATCAGCTCTGACCATTCCTTGTTTGCAAAAAGACATGATGGGTCTTTGCTAGTTTCCGCCATTCTTCGGAGAACTTCATATGAATTCTAGAGCAACTGTATCGAAGGAGAAATTGAACTATTCGTTGTTCAATTTTTAGGGGAGTTGCTCGTCTGCAGCAGCTATTGTGCTGTGATTTGGGTCTCAGCTTGACAAGATATGGGGTGAAGTTTCTGATATAAATCGGAGCTGAATTAAGATAGTTATTATCGGTTGGTATCTGCATGAAGAAGCCGTTCAAAAGGGGAAATTCATGAGAGTCACGGAGTCACACTGATTAACGCGATACGCGCGCCAGCACGTTACTCACGCAAAGAGTTGTGCGCTCAGTCAAGCAATCTACGTTCCCATCATTGATACGAGCTAATCAGTGTTCCCACTTTGGAAAATGTAAAGAATTGAGGGAGTTCCAGATGCATTTCATTTACAAATAGGTTTAGGACAAGAGACAGTTGGAATATAATACTATATATTTTTTAAAATTTTGTATCAGTCCACAGAAGTTTAGAAATTACCACGATGAAAAACCAAGTAATTTGAGCGAGAATGGAGTGTTTTTTAAGTTGAACTCTCAACTCTGACGTGGAAAAAGTCAATTCATGAAAGAGCGAGTTCAATTGTCATTCAATTTGTTTAATAATTATGTGGCATACTGAGGAAGACCTAAATAAAATGTTGACATCGAGCAAAGAACTAATTTCATTTTTAGCCTTTTTCAAACTTCAAAACAAAATTTCGAAAAACTGAGAGGAGGTCCCAAAAAACGGCCAATGCCATTGTGTTCAACACAAAAAGTACTTTTAAAAGTACCTTTGCCTGTTCATGATCATTAAAGGAATGTGTGATAATTGAAATTCAGAAATAGTTAACTTTTCCTTAATTTTTGCAAAACTTTGCGGGATGCACCCTCCCTCCCAGTCATGGAATTATTAGCACTCACTTAAACACACTTTTTGTAGGCTGCAAATATTACCGCTAAAACTCCATTATCGGAATACAGGTTTATGGTCCACAGAGAAGAACCTCTTGCACCCAGATCTAATCTTCCAGATCTATGTCAAGTCGGTTGAAACTATGAAAAACCGTTTATTTCAATGAATCATTTCTTTGATTTGGAATTTTTACTGGACTTGTAAGTTACGTAAAATATACTTAACTTTTGCGTGGCTGTCTTGACTTTTTTTCGAGTACTTGGCTTTTACGGAAATCACCCAAACGACTCGACTCTTGTAAAAACTGAAAAAGAGTTTTCAAAATGTGTCAAATTTTGTTCTCGAACTGAAGAAAATTCGAAAATCACTAGACCAATCTTTAGAGAGTTAACATCAGCACACCTTTTTGGCTGTAACCAAGGAAATACAATTCTAGCCTAGTTCTGTAACCGTGATTCAGACTTTTGGAAACATACAAAAGAAAATACTACCATCACCCCTACTTGGACAATAGTGACAAATTTCAAGCCGCAAATTTCAACATCATGATAATGACCATTATTGTCTGAAAACTGCGAGTTCGTGTGCGCTGTGACGTCATCAGGTTGTCTATCGGTCAAGTAAGTCCAGTAAATCAAATAAAAGTCAAGTATTTGATAAAAGGTCAAGTAAACGAGTAAAAGTCAACTATCTTCACCAACAGTCAAGTAAACATGGGAAAAATAACAAAAACACTTGAAAAAAGCAAAAACAAATTTCATAGGTTCTATAACGGAGTTGAACGAGGGGTGGCAGGGAACCTGTTTTTAGGGGAACTTGGGGTCTGAAAAATGTAGATTGTGACGTCATAGGCCCCGCCCTAAGCTATATAATTATGATAGGAAGGGACTTGGAGAAGGACTTAGAAAATTGCCAAGCTCCGAGCTTTACCAGTTGGCGGACGTTTTTTGTGACATCCCCCCCCCCCCCCGATAAAACAGCTTGCTTGTTGGAACTGTACAATTCGACTTTTTTTTCTTTAGCGGGGAACCTGTTTTATCGGGAGTTTTTCGGAAAAAACGTCCACTTTCCGGCCGGCTGGCAAAGCTTGGACCTCGAAAATGTTCTAAGCACGTCACTGTTTGATAACGTCATGGATCCATTTTTCTCAGGTTCCTCTCCTATTATGAATAGTTACAAAGTCCGGGACTGTGACGTCGCAATTTGATGACTTTATACGTCAACCTTGTGACGTCACAATCTGATGACGTCATCAGTTTTTTTCAAGTTTCTCTCCTATTATGTATAGCTACAAAATCCGGGACTGTGACGTCACAATTTGATGACTTCACAGGTCGGTCAGCCTTGTGACGTCACAATCTACATTTTTCAGATCCCACGTGCGCCATAAAACAGGTTCCCTGCCACCCCTCATTTAACTTTGTTAAAGAACTCGTGAGTTTTTTTTTTTCTTGCTCGTTAACTCGTTTACTTTCAAAAAAGGTCAAGTAAATGTCAAGTATTTTCAGAATTACCTTTCAGTAGACACCCTGGACTCATTATCAGGTTTGGAACTAATTTGAATTCAGTTGTCGATGGATTCTAAAGAGAGATAAGTACTTCAAAAATGTCATACTTTAACCTTTAGAAACGTAAAAAAAAAAGCTTGAAAAAATTTCAAGCTACGGGCTGTAACGCCATCACTATAATGACTGGGTTACCATGAGGTTCCTTTGCGGAAATCATGGAGCGCGTTGACGTCACTTTCGGCAGGGTCAGAAAATTGTTAAAAATTATCATGGCTTGCCTTCTGATTTCTATTCTGTCAGGCCCGGATTCTCTAGTCTGAATCTTGAACTTAGAAACTTTGGAACTTCGAATCATAGGGAAAGACAGAGACATGAGAACGACTATTGTAGGAGCTTTTAAGACCGACATCGACTTGAGGCCAACCAGCATTCATTCCCACAAAATTACAAATTGATACAACAAAGCAGTCAATCCAAATCTGATTCTTCTCGGCTTTGGCCAAGTTTGGATTTTCGCATAAAACGTTTGGAAATGTCGAAAACATTGATCATGACTCTACACCACGCTCTCCAAATACTACATAGTGTGCCAGACATAGTTGCATGATAAAGACTCAAAAACATCTAAACGTCGGTCACCTTTCGCTCTCTTTTTCGATAATTCTTCCTAAATTTTCATATGAACATCAAATTTTCGCCCAAAAAGGAGGTTAAAGGGGCGTAACTCGTAGTAAATCATCATTTATGTACGTTTGTACGATACGTGTTACGAACTTCGTGCGCGCGGTAAGTTACACGAAAAGTTAATTCAGGGTAGATATTAACATTCCAGCTCGGGTACGGTGCCAGTCGATCGAATTACTCGCACATCAAGCAAAGGTTATTGAAAGATACGCTTTATTAGTCATTTCTAATAACGATTCTGGTCTCTACCTAGGTAATGTGCATTCTTTCGTTCGCACAGAAGCTGATCCATCTTTTTTGAATACCACACAAGCATATTATACTGTTTATGTATTGTATAAGTTCCGCGTAGGTACGTACCAAGAGAACAAAATACGAAAAATAGCTTTGTTGTTATTTAAAAACGGTGAACAAAATGCAATAGCTTTCCGTACAGAGTAAACCATATGGATACAGTAGCACGGTGGTACGTAATGACCGTGTTCAATACCGCGGGCGCACTCGATCGCAATTACCCGTCCGTTTGTCCGCCCCACCTTCGCTACATTCGCGTAGACCATCACGATGAACGAAAAAGTACTTTACCGTACGTTATCGTCGCGTAATTAATGCTATGCACAGCGAAGTATATTCGGTATTAGTATACACTACTTCTTTTTTCGGTCTGTTTACAGGAGTGAATATGCCAACAACAGAATAAAATGAACGGCAAGTGGCTAGCGGAACGAATCTTCAATGGTCCGTTCTGTAAACACGAGACGAAGGAGATGGCGCTGATGCGAGTGACACCAGAGTACGTGTGCAGCTCGCCTCAAAATGACTCTCATCATCTGCCGTCGCCGACCAAATTCGAGTCAACCAAAAATGGTTCGAGCGGTTACCTAAGTTTGAAATCGTTTCTGGAGAAGTACTCGTTGCCGCGTATCGTAAAAATCATACCGGAGGAGCCGATTCTCACAACCGAGTCCACCGACCCGGCTGCCCTGCTTAATGGTACCTTACTGCTGTACAAACAGTATCGTAGCGGTAAAATCGAAGCTAAAAAGTTCCCAGACTCGAGGAGCGGTACGAAGACGAGTTCATCCGAAGCCCTGAAGGATCTCACCTCCACAATTGTCATACCGGACACGTATCAAGGTAAGATCACCGCAAGTTTTTGGAAAGAGTACTTCATGAGTTCATCAACATATTGGACTTACGTGCAATTGCCAGAGTCGAAAAAGCGTGAGTGCCATGAAAACCTTGATATAAAGACGGAGAAGGAAGTAGAGAGATGGCAGATAGTTGAGGAAATTCTTGTAAAAGATGGATAGTCTTTGAAGAAAAAGAGTAGAGATGGTGGAGTTCTCAAAAACCAAAGAAGCCTGGAGAATAGAATCAAATCTACGACTGAATTATGAATACTTATACACCGTCTAGTTTATTCTAGCGATTTAACCCCCAGTCCAGAAACATATATTCAAAATGTCATGCTCTTGCCTATCTGTTCCTATAATGATGACGTTATCACTGGTTACAAGGGATATTCGTCCCTACATTATTCGGTGAAAGACCTTAAATAAAATTTTATCAACGTCACCGGGGATTTTTAAAGTCGCACTATTTCTTAGTCCCCTTTCCCTGTTTGTTCGCTGCTCACTAAAACTTTCCATAGGGGGAGGGGGGATTATGAGTCTTCTGATCCTTCGATGAAAGCCATTAAAATTATAAATCGTGTACGCCAAGGTCATTTAGGACAAGTTTATTGAGCTCACTAATCGGGCTGCTCCTCTCTCACATCCTTGAGTAACAGACCTTAAATTATTTGAAGTTCCTAAAATGAGTCAAAGATTTTTGTCTTTGGAGTGGGTTATGATTATGAATGTAAATCAACTTCCAAGATCAAAATTTCAACATACGGGTGGGCACAAATGGACCGTACGCAAATCTATGGATCAGCGAGAAGGAAGTGAAAGAAGATTTGTCACAAATCGAAATATCTTTTCATGTATCGTGCTTTAGAAAAAAAGGAATCACCACTGTAGCCAAAGAGGGAATCTATCTGAATAGATCGTCCACGAATTTATTCATCTTCCTCTTCAAGACGTCTGATTTTATACTAAGAGGTCGCCACAGACTTATTTAACCGAGAGGACATGAAATTTTCGTACGGTTCATTCGATAGTATATAATAAATATGTGAACTTGCTGGGAGTCTGCCGACTTGAATAGGTTGCGTAGAGGAATGACAGTGCCTCAAACTTGTCAAAAATAGCACACCATTTAACCTGTCGAACATATTATACTTGGAATTGATATAATTTGTCAGCTTATTAGATGGAGAATAAGAATTAAAGCGTCTGACCAATGAAGTTGGTTGCCAAAATAAGTATCCGCAGACGTATTGAAAGTTTCTAAAAATTAATAATTATTCTTATTTCTCGCGTTAATTGATCCATCAATGGGCTAAGAATATAAGATTGAGAGTTGGCCCGAAGCAGTGGCGTACATGTGCGGGAAGAGGAAGGGTTGAAATAAAAAATTTCAAAGGCGACTTCCTTGGTGAACGAATTTTCTGGAGGAGATTTTGAAACGCAAGATTGTATGATGTTTCAAAGTTAAAATTTAGTCCTGAAGAGAAGTTGTCAATACTCCATTATTCAGGGATTCGACTTCAAGAGATGAAATAATTCTGAAAGAAGCAGCATAATACTTTACAAAGCATACAACATCAAAGAAAGCCCTGTAAACTGCCACAGCTACTCTCATTGAATGATTTTAAAAAAAGGTGAAGTAGATGTGGCCGAAAAATTATTAAACTTTATTACAGATGTCATTGGAGGCGATTCCAACTTTTTCGGAGAGTTTTTTTACCTAGCATTGACCTTTCCATTCTATTTTGAGTGACTCTTATTTTTACTACGTTTTTTCTGGTTGGGGCCCACGTTTGCAATAACGAAAGTTGCGTTACAAATAAAATCGAATTGATTATCTTCTAAAAATTTTAAATCATTCTAATGACATGGAGCACAGAAAACTATGTTGAAGTGTAGCGTCTACCAAGATTGAACGCTCAGTAAGTAGATGTAAAAATGTAAAATGGCGGTAATCCTGTATTTTTTTTTTTTTTTGTCAAAAACTGAGAACTTGGTCGCTAACGGAGAGAAAGATATTAGTTTTTTGCAATTCACATAGGTTATTAATGTAACATTCGTCAGTTTGGTAAAACCGTGTATGGCCATTTCATACTCAAAATACCCATTATTACTGCAGCAAAATCCTTGCAAATACGAGTTTTGTATGTAAATTCATTTATTTTTATTGTCGAGATCCAAAACAATCGCTAGAACGCATGAAAAGTCGATAATTGCAAAAAGGGCTCGAATGTCACAGACTATGACGCACTCTAACGGCAGTTTAGAATTGAACTCTAGCGTTCTACTTTTTGGCAGGGCTAGGCACGGATCGGATCGCGGATCACGGATCACGGATCAAAAATTGGCGATCCGTGATCCGTATTCGGATCATTTTTTTCCCGCGCTTTATCTCTTATTCACACATCACCTCCACATTGAAGTGACTCCTCCTCTACTTTCAGCCGTTAGCTTTTAACTCTTGGCCGTCAGCCATTCTATTTTGGCCCAAAATTAGCTAGCTGTTAGCTAGCCAATGAGACTGGTTTAACTGATAGCCGAAGCCAATCAATTTGAAGGGTTAGCTTTTAGCTAAGTTTTTAGCCGATAGGATTGGGTAAGCGGTCTTGCCCAAAAAGGCTTCACAATTGGCATAGAAATAACATTTTGATCATTCATTCATACTCAAAAAAACTAATGAACTTAGGAATAAAAAATGCATTTTCATTTATAGGGAAGCTTAAAAATGAATATCAATTTTTTATTCTCAACTTATTCTTTTTTTTGAAGTACTGATGAATGATTGAAGCGTTCCTGCAGTAATCTCATAGAAGTTGATATGTCATCTGCTAAAATATGCGTGTTATTGATAGATTTGACGTCTCAGTCTATAACTCGATTTGGCCAGCGGTGACAACCTTTCCCCAGGACTGAAAATTTTACTTTGAAATATCATATACAAATACAAAAGGATTTAACCGTGGAGAGAAAAAATTAATTGGAACAAGAAAAGACTGGCTTTATTCTCCACATAAGTTCTTGTTCAAACCTCCTCCCGAAAATTCTTCTGCCAAGGGAGTCCCCTTTGCATCTTTTTCAGTTCGATCTTTCCCTTCCCCTTCCTGAAAAATGTTCTACGAGTAGACACGCCACTGGATCAGATGTTCGGCAGGTTAAATGGTGTTCTATTTTTGACAAGTTTGATGCACCGCCATTCCTTCACGCAACCTATTCAAGCCGACAGACTCCCAGCATGTTCACACAGTTATACTATTGAATGAACCGTATGAAAATTTTATGTTCCCTCGATTAAATGGATCTGTAGAACCTCTTAGTCTATTGATCCTCATCTTCTTAAACTTCCTCACCGTGTAGCGCGGCTAGCTCCAGAATCGACCGTATACAAACGTTACGTAATGATTTCCTGAAATTTCTCCCGTATTAACTCAACTTTCTCACTTGTTGACAGATCAGCGATCAAGTTGATCAGTACTTCCTCTTTTTTGACGAGATGGACGAGCGAGTTTGAGATTTCTCCTCGATAATTTTTTCTAATTTCTTGACCAGACGAAGATGAAACGAATACTGAAGATCTGTGTGTTGCGTGTATTATGAGCACCCTTTTGCTTAGTACATCAATTGGTTGTTCTTTCTGGTATTGTGTCTTTGATTTAATCATTGAACAAACATCTTTGGTTAAGAATTAGAATATGTCGCAAAGCATGATATGAAATTGTATTTTTCAATGTGACTCAGTTATATGGAGATATTTACCTCTTTCTGGAATTTTTCCAAATAACTTACGCACGTCATATAGGTTTACGACAGTGTACCAGAAAGATCGAAAATTTGATCATCATCGCTATTTATATTAATCACAGAACGTCTTTGGTACAGTTGAAAAACCAGGAATCACTTCTCACTACCAATAAGTCCGTATGACCTCGTGTCGCCCAAGACTAATATCGTAATTTCAACTATTAGTCATCCGCGAATGTTTCTTCTTTCTCATTCCAAACTTGTTAGCAACCTTACGTAATTTGTACACAACACTGCCGTTTACCTGTTTCGTTTCATTTGTTTAGTTTATTTTGAAAATATAATTTTAGGTAAATAGGTGTACGAGTAGAGCGTACTGATATGCTTACTCGAGTACACGCGTCACTGCCCACTGTGCATTGTGTATTTCTATAGACTTGTCTTCGTACATTCCTATAAAAGTGGCTTACACGCGCATTAACCGCGTATGTTCCCTATGGCAATAATTTACGATAATGCTTTTTGTATGGTACCTAATAGTACAGATACAGCTAATGCACCAATAGGGTATCGTCCATCATTCGCGCGAATTCGATCCGTTTTTCAAAATACCAACTCCTCCACCACGGGTAAACTGATTAAATGTTAAGCTGATGAACATTAAGCCGCTTCTCTGACAATTTCTATTCATTAGTAGTGCTTCAAATCTCTCACTGAAAGGTCTTATTCTGTTACATCTGGTCGACTTTTCTCCAAAGCCAGCGGCTTCTTAATGGCGTAGTATCGTAGTACACTCGTGTCTCAGATTACAGAGTCGATTGATATTATCATCGTTGGTTTACGTAAGGCTCCTTGTTGTGAAGTGATCCAGTGGAGCCCCTCATTCCGAAGTAAATATAAATCGAGTACTCGCTTCATATAGGTAAAATTTTCGGAGATGAAACTAATGGCAAAGTCTGGTATTCAATTTTTTGGAGGCATCAATCATAACATAGCTCGTTAGCTCATAGTCTAGTGTCTAGATACTGTGTTTTGTGAGCATTATTTGGAATGCTCTGCAGAGCACATGAGAACATTCCTTCTTTGATCGGGTACACATTCACGGAGACGTTTCGGAAGGAATGAAATTGAAAAGGAAAAGTTGGATTTTCTTCGTTGAAAAGAATTTGAATTCCCGCAAAATTTCTTTCTGTATCTGCCCAGTCAACAATGAATGTACCACTCGAGGCATAACCTCTGCTGGATAACCTTATGATTTTCCATCAATAAAGAACACGGTAGAGACAAAAGATTTTCTCACGAAATTTAATCCAAAGGTATCACAAGAAGGTCGAGTCGAGAGGAATGTGGGAAGGAGGACGTAAATATTAGTCTGTACATTACCAAGTAAAAAGCAAGCCTGGAGAGGCGAAGGCCAGGGAAGAAAATACGAGGTAATGAAGTGAGTGTAGTCTATTCCAACACAGATGCGAATTATGTCTTCGTGTTGGAGGATTGTCTAGGAATCGGTTTTCTTTTTCTTATACAAAGTTTGTTGTTAAATTGTTTATCCCAGAAATCGCATTTCAGTTTTCAAAAATATAAGATCGATAATAACTTTTAAAACGGTGTAAAATAGACACGAATCAACTCCTCTTGATGGTGACTCATTCTCTCTCTTGAATCTTTCAGTCTCGATCATTTGCGATTCAGCCCTGGAGACGGCAAGTCAAATAATCTGGGTATGAATGATCCATACCGTAGATCTGAATATGAAAGCTCTAGTATACTATTGACAACATCTTGCCTCTCCAGTACAAAGTGATGTCATGACAAATTTCCATCCTTCAGACTCGACGCTACTGCAGCCTTCTTCGGTTCGGTATGAATTTTTGACCTCGTTTCTAAGGGAAGTCATTTTTTAAACAGGGAATCTGTTTTATCGGGGGGGGGGGGAGGAGAGGTGAACTGAGAAAAATGAATGACAGGCGCCGTCCGGCAAAACTTGGGACTTCAAAAAATGTCTACCTCCGAGCTAGATAATATGCTAGGAAGGGACTTGGAGAAGTTTCGAATGTCCAGTCGTTTCTGATCGGGGAAACTTGGAAAAAAATAGACTTTCGAGATCAACTCCCAAGGTGGTGAGGAACAAAGTTTTCATGAGTATTTAGAAAAAGTATAAACAAAGAAACCCTCATAAAACAGGTTCTCTGTTTGCTTCGAGTAACCCAGTTAATGAAGGCAAGCCCGAGCAGCTAACGAAGTAGGCTGCAAGTTTTTGTGTCTTGAAGCTAAAAATGGGTAATTGAAAACGGCGAATTGTCCCTAGTAAAATAACCGACTACCACTTGGCTGTGTCTTGTACTTCAGATTTTCGGGAAGGAAGAGAAATTCCTTATTGTATGGTTGACAGCATCTGATCCAGGACATCAAATGATTGAATCAATTCGGTTTTTCAAAGTACAAGTCAATCACACTGAATGAGAATTTCTACCAAAAATTTATTCGTATTTAGGCCAAGTATCCATCGAGAACACTCTTGAATTATAAAAGAAAACTCACAGCCTACGTCGTTAGCTGCTCGGGCTTGCCTTCATTAACTGGGTTACTCGAAGCAAACAGAAAACCTGTTTTATGTTGTTTTTTTTATTTATACTTTTATGAATAAAGATTAAACTTTGTTACTCATCATTTTGGAAGTTTTAGCTCGAGAGTCCATATTTTTTACAAATTCCCCCCTATGAGAAACGACTCAATATTCGAAATTTTTCCAAGTACTCCTCTTATGGAGAGGTATGCTTACGAAGAGTGAAAAGACAAGTACAAAAAAACTTATTAATGGTAGTGAGGTTATCACCAAGAGCCCTTCATTAAAGAAAACCATTTTGGAACCAAATCCGGTTCCTCCCCTCTTTTACGGATTGCCGAAGGTGCACGAAGAAAATGTGCCGATGCGGCCGGTTGTCTCGTTCGTTTCCTCCCCAACCCACTCCTTCGCCGAGTTCCTGGATAGATGGTTAAAAGCTCGTGTGGAGGTGGAGTCTCCCTATTCAGTTAAGAATTCGAGTGCCCTGGCTGAAAAATTGAAGGACACATTCCTTCCCCCAGGTTCAATTTCATGCTCGTTTAATATCTTTGGGCTTTTTCTCAATATTCCTAAGGCTACCACTATGCAACAGGTAGGAAACTTGCTTGTGAAATACGGTATTCCTCATGAAGAATTTGGCGAATTTTTTGACCTTTTGAATGCTTGTTGATCGCCTAATTTGGAAATATTTATCGGCCAAGCAAAAATAGTATTACCACAATAAGAAAATGAGCAGTAGAAGTACAACTTCGTAGCAGTAAATGAAGGAATTTACACAGTAAATCACTGAACAGTAATTAATAGAAAATTAGCAGTAAGGAAAACAGAATCAGCACAGTAGAAATGCACGAGGGTTAATTATTAAATAATGGAAAATACACCCCGTCTTCCCTATCAAACTGAACTGAACTTTATTTACTACCAGGTATACATCTAGAAATACTACACACACGAGTTACTACGGGTTGCTATTTACCTGTAATGCGTGCTTGAACATGCCCGTTGTCCGGGATTTTTCTGTTCATAAGAATCCAACTCCCATTAATTGTGTACCGTTCACTAAAACTCCGCCCATTTCTCAAGAAATTCAACTATAGTATGTGGCTCATATGTATCAATGAATCCGCTAGCAATAATACATGTTCCTGTCCGTCCTTTCAAAAAATAGGTCAATGTAAACACGTTCTAGGAATGATGGTTAGATTGAAGAAACTTGCCGTCCCTTTGGAGGCAAAATCAGTCCCCCTGGGACAAAAGCGTACGCGGGCCAGACCCACAAAGGCGAAAGCGGCATTACTTGTTCAGTAATTTTCAATATTATTTTCAAGACCTAATACTTACTGTGATTTTTTTTTCGTGGTGTTATTTCAAAAGACCTACTATGTGTGTACTGCGATTTCACTTTCATTTCTGGACTTAACTATATCTGTCATTGACGGTGTCCACGAATTCGGTATTTACCGGACAAGTAATTCGACCGATGTTGGCATCCACGGGTCGTCTTTCGTACCTTTTGCCCATAAACTAGCTACATTTAATTGCTTAATATGTCGGTTCACTCAACTCTCTCTGAGTGAGGTTGCTTTCCAAAAAGAACTCGTGACTGTAAAGCACTTGGCTAGAGTGAATCAGGTCAAGGTGGACATTGACCTCATGGTCTGCAGGAAACTTACAAGAAAATGTCTCGATTCTACGACCTCCCTCCCCCATGAACCACATCTTGATAGGCGAAAACGGTTGATTAGGCTGCCGTTTCTGGGTAAGTTTTCTTCGGAGTTGAGCCGTTTCCTCCGTCCTTTTGGTTTTCAGGCAGCATTATATAGTACCAATACTGTTGAGAGCCTTCTGGTCAAATTAAAAGATCCGATACCGATGGCCGAGAGGGAGGTGTTTATAGGGTGGCCTGTGGTGATTGCCCTAGTATTTACATAGGTATGACTAGCCGTCAACTCCCAGTTAGAGTTGATGAACACTGGAAAGCCTGGAAAAAAGAAAAGTAGGTGAGTCGGCCTCTGCTGACCACTTAATCGAAAGTGGTCATAGCCTCAAAGAGGGGTGTGAAGTTCTCCTTCACAGGGAAAATTCATATTTCAAGCGTTTAGCTCTAGAAGAAATCGAAATAATATCATCACCGGAATAATAAAGATATTACCGTGTTGAACAGGTATACTCCTGAGGAGGGATTGATTGAATTAGTCTATGAGGATGATTCACATTTCGATGACTCGCTGGTTCAGTCATGACCTCTTCAATGTTACTTGTTCTTGTTAGTGTTGGGTTCAGTCGCTTTCTATACCTCCAGAATGGCTGTTTAGCCGAAAGCGCTCGGTAGTGTAATTTTATTGCGGTTTTTGTACGTGTTTTTTTACTCTTCGTGAATATACCTCTCCATAATGGACAACCGTAAAATTAAAAAAAACGCATTGATTCTACTCCTCTTATCATAATATAGCTCGGAGGTCGAAATTTTTCCCAGTCCCAAGTTTAGCCGGACGACGCCCTTTATTTTCCTTCAGTTGACCCACCCCTGATAAAACAGGTTCCCTGTTGAAACGTGTTCCCTGTTGAAACGTTTAGAGTAGGTCTAGGTGGAGGAAAGAGGGAGAGCTCAGATGAGTGAGGTTGATTCTGCATCGAGTACAGAGGTGGAATTTCTTGAACGGTGTGACCGTATAGCGAACCCTGATTGGAGTACGCAAAGATTATTATAAAATCTAGTTTTGAAGTCATCAATGTATTTGTATCAAACGATAACAATTTCTCAACTTCCATAGACCTCGCGTCCTGCAAGAAAAAAAAAATAATGAATTTGGATCACATACTTGATATTTCATTGAAATGGGAAGTATGGAACAATCTTAAAATTCTTATCACGATCGAGTTTAATGGAGGAGTGATTGCCAAATAGTAGGTAGTTTGAAGATTGAAACAGGAGTTTTTCAAGTAGAAGAGGTGGCATCGAAGATTTGTTCATGAGAAGTTAGGAAAATAGAGTTGAAGAAGTCAGAAAGTTTGCGATCTGATGAACCTTCGGATGTGTACAGAATTTCTCGCATCTACCCGAGAGGCTGAGTTCGAAACTCGCCGAGCGCCGAGCGAGTTATCTGGAAGACCGATCTTGAAGACAAAAGATTTTAATAGGCCTGAAGTAGGGGTTTCGTTTGATCGAGATACGATTATCAAAAATTGCCACCCAATAAATATACAAGCCTTCCCCTCTTGGCGAAATTTTTGACGTTTATTTAGAATCTCTGAAGGAAAAGGGAGCGATAGGATTTCTCTTCATCACCGTAAAAATTGTTGCCAAAGAAAACTGGAAATTTCCTAAACTCATCTGTATCTTGTGGTTAGAAAGAATGTTTCAATATGATTTGCATGAGACGTATTCTTTAGCAAGTTCGTGTATGATGATCTCTATTTATTTAAATCGGCCATACAGACTCGCGATAAGCACCAACTCGAGTGGTTATAATATAGCCTTGGCGAGCCAGATGTGGCGCGAATCTCGCGTCGGAATCAGGAAACGAGGTAGGCGAGGTGGCAGAGAAGAGCAAAATTTTTACGAGACAAAAATGACGCGTTGAAATAAAATTAATGATCGATCAAATCCCTTACTCATCGCGCACAGTAACTCAAGTACCATATAATATACTGACACATGCTTTTACACACAACTTGCTTACAATAATTTTCACGTATCCATTTGGCAGGCTGGTTCAGCGTGATGACCGAACGCGGTCAGGTGAAGGCCAGACAGTATACGACCGTACAACGACTAATCGCCGCTCAAGTAACTGCTTTCCTCATTATCGGACCGGACCTTATCGGATACTACCAAAACAATCAGAAAATCGCAGGTACGTGTACTTATGTCAACCATTTCGCTTTCCGAGGTCGTTGACCTTCGTTATCTACTCGACTATAAAATCCAGTAACCACGGTGGTAGTCCATCATAGGTGGATTACGTGTGAGGCACAGTATATGTAATCATATTTTTATGCTTTCTTGTACGTTTAGCGGACGGAGCCCGATCTAGGTACCAATATATAAAAACGGTGGTACGTAGCGGTCAAATACTCAAACTATTGGCTGTGTACGAAGATATAGCGGAGCAGTCGACGCGCTCAAAACGATTATCGTGGCCGTTACTCGGCTCGAAGCAGCAGAGCACGCAGTACGCCCAGTGTATGACGATCAAGAAACAGGTTGGTTTGGTTGTATACGCGTTTCGTCCTCCGGCGCAGCTTCATGCGCCAACTCTCATTCGTTCACAATAATATGCATTTTATTGTTACGATTTATCTCGCGGCCAGAGTTCACGATTGTAATTTAGTAATGATAGAAAAAAAACAAAACAGATTCTTCTGCATTGTCATCGTCATCTGCCGTGTACGGTAATTTGTCCGCATATCGCATCGCATTCTTTCTCTCTGAGCTGTCCCCCCTATACGTGACTTAGCTGATTATCATCTCTGCAATAAATGACTGATGTATTACGCGATATTGTTTTTAGATCGTGTACATTCCGATCACGACGCACGGATATTTCTACGCCGTTTCGACGGCCAACAATACGGCCGAGGATAATGTCAGTAAGGTGTACCAGATCGCCAAACTGCTTCAAGTGTTTCCGTTGCCGGTTCGCGTGTGCAGTATTTATCCGCAGAAAATAAACGGTACGTGTGCGGTAATGTACTCTCAAGCACGTGTGTGGGCGAGAAAAAAAAAAAAATCCGTTGCCGATAATTATTTCAATGGAGAGGTATTTCTAGTAAAAAACTATATGATTATGGGTGAAGAAAGGAAAGAAAAACTTGCGGGTCCATAAACTAATCAAAAATTAGGAGCGGGAAAAAGCTTGTCCGTTGATGCTTTTTAATCTACAGTCCGCTCGAAGTACGTACGGTACTGTAAAAACGAAACGATTTAAATCATCTTCGTTCTTATTCGTCATCTTACCTACTTTGACTATTTATTTGATCAGAAATACAAGAGAAAAAGTCATAATGCAAATTCAAAAATGAAAAAAGTACCCTTGGTAGCTCATTATTTTACAAATTTTTCATCAATACCTTCTCATTAAAAAAAAAAAAAAAAAAAACTTATGACAAACCGTGTTCTTCTATTCGCAGGTTCTATCCTATTAGAAACATACCACAAAGAAGACGTAATGCTGGCGTGTGTCCTGGATGACAAACCACTTAGCGGATCGGGCAAGACTCGTTTCCTCGAGATCGACATAAATTCAAAATTTTTCGTCAATCTTGTTCCCGACGAACAACGTCTGTTCAAGAAAACTCGCGTCCAAAGAGCACTCCGCAACTGCCACACAGACAGCGAAAAGTGGTGTCAACAGTTGAAAGTCATTCATCACATCTACCCGAGTCCAAGTAAAACCACGCTGGACAGCGGTAGCGGTGGTACTAGCAACAGTCAGCCCGAGAAACCTAAACGTTCGCGCAAAGTATCTTTAGGTGACAAGAAGACTGTTAAATCAGCTTCATTCAGGTACTCGACCAGTTACGGACTGGATGATGTACGGCCGCCGTACCGACATCTGCCCCCCAATGAAGTCTACCACAGTAAGTCAGCCAGTCACATACCACCGGTTTACTTGAATATCGCCTGTAAGCCCGCCAACGAAGAAAACTGCTCGTCGCTGCCTACCCAAAAGGTAGACCGTACTCAATTTGAAAACGAAATACTCCAATCGGTTTTACGAAACGAACAACTCAACCGAGAGAGGCAGAGTGAAGAGCACCACCAGCGAGCAAAGGAACGACCTTATCGTAAAGGCGCTGGTTTAGATTTAAGTTACCTTAAAGCAAATGAAAGTAAAAGTCAAATGGTTACCAATAATATTGTCGAAAGTAGGCACAAACAGCAACCACAACAGCAGCAGCAACCCCCACAGCAACAACAGCACCGAATTACCAGTAAGTTGTTGAACGGCGGCTTCAACGACCCGGAACCGATGAGTAAGCTGAGTGATCTCAGGTATCGAGTGATTAAAAAAGAGAACACGTACATAGAGCGCGACTTTTCGAAGATGGCCAGGCAACCAGTTTACAAAACGCAGGTCGTCGTCAAGATTGACGACTCTTACTCGAACGCTTTGGATGCAATTCGATCGAACAATTCGCATCACTCGAGCAAAGACAATATTTATGCGGAGATCAATGAATACCCGGAATTGATAAGTAAAAATTTCTCGTCCGTCTTCCCTCAGAAGACATCTTGTTTTGTGAGCGATGGCTGTACCAGTTCGTACATACGCGTGCCGTCCACCTCGACGGTGAACGTATCGTAGGTAGTTTGCCGGCTGTAAAATAAGGCTACACAGAATTCAGGGATAATTTTTAAAGGTTGTTACTTTCTTGAAATTGTTTCATTGCTGTTTAAAACTTAGGTAAAGTCGTGGATATGGTGAGCTACGCAAGATACGACGTTCTTCAAATCAAGCCCATCATCAGCGTATAATACCAGACAAAATTGAAATTTAAAGAATTGATCAGGGTCTATGACAGGTCCACTTGGAGGCTATTGTATGAAGTGTCTTTCTCGCCTACGTTACGGCATTTCTGTATTAGAAATTCGAGAAAATTGAAATCTATTCCGTCGGGAATAAAACAGCACAATTTTGGAACACTATGACGTAGCTTTTTTGAAAGCGAAAACTCATCTTTGAAAATTGACTTCGAACCAGGGTTATCCAACAAAGGATTATAAACATTTCATTCACAATACCCACTTCATACCTAGTTATTTAAATATTGAATTTTAAGGAAGATATTTCATCTCGGGACAAACTAAACTATAATATTTTAATATACATGCGACAAAAGTGTAGGAAAAGATTATCCCTAACTGGAAGTGGCAGTTTTATTTTACTTGGCGTCCGACTGTGATGTTGAATATTGTAGCCTGCTGTCAAAAGAAGAGAAAGATTGACAACTTTAAAAAAAGACAATCTATTGAAGACTGAATGAAAAATTTCAGCTACTCTGCTCATACTTTTCGCTCTTAATTTAAGTGTTTTTTTCTTCTTCGATTTCAAAATAAATGTATTCGAATTAACCTTGTTTCTGAATGCTCATGGGTAACGAACCTATAATACGTACCTGCGCGTGAAGAGAAATTATCATAAATAAAAAAAAAAGTATTGTAAATTTCTTTATTTTTTGCTCGTTAATGTTAAAGAACGATTATTATGCAGCAATTCAGAAATACTTTTGTTGTACATTATTAACGTTATCATGTGTTTTGTGGACGAGTCTCTCCCTCGCCCGCACTCGCTCGTTTAGCCGAAAATTAATATCGCGATATACTGTATCCCCATGTTTTCTACCCCAATACGTAGAACCCACCCACTATTTTATTCAAAAATCAATATTAATTCTGCGAAAATCAAAGTTAGACTCCCATCTATTACGTGGAGGGACATCAAAAGATTAACGGCTCTTACAAATTTCACACCATCACACAACTGAAATCAGGACTTTCAACTCTCTCCAACCCTCAAGCAATAAATGAATTGTTTGCTTCCCACTTTTCTTCTGTTTCAGCTGACGCCAATTACGAAGACCACGTACTCCACTTCCTACCCACCATTCTACTTACTATCCCCGACTCTCATTTTACCAATCCTATCGTCCAACGAAACCTCATTCTTATTATTATTATTATTATTATTATTATCATTATTAGAGTGCCCATGCGCCCGTCAAGCTCTTCCTCATCCTCCATCTCTTTTCTATAGATACTTGGACACATCGACCTTGCAGCAAAGCAGTTACTTCGTTTACCTTCCAAAACTGACCTGCCCCCTGTCTAAAGTATTATCTTAAATCCTATTAGTGCACCCTCATTCTCTCCTCATGACATGATTTCTGGTCTTCCGTATCCTCCAACGAGCTCTGATCGATGTTCAAATATTTTCAATCTTGGTTTACTTCAATCAAACCGCCCTTCCCGACGCGAAGAAGTCATCTTAACCGGTCTCAGAATAAGCCATACCCGTATCATCCGCTATTTTATCTTTTTTCGCCTATCGCCTCTTTCGTGCCTTTATTTCAATGCTGATTATCTATCCGTTTAACAATTTTTCTCTTGCCCAGCTCTTGAAAACATCGCAGGCTTCGCCATTCTGTCTTTTTCTGCATCACAAACTCCCTCAAAAAACAATGATGAGAAAATCACTAGCCCAATGAAGTCCCCGGTCCGATACGCACACTTCTACATCACTATCTAATTTAATTCATATTCATTCTTATCGTCTCAATCTGCCCAGATTGAGCTCAGAACCGTAAGTATAGTTGCAAGACTCGTTAATTTACTTTAAGAAAAATTGTGCTTGAAAGTGATTTCTCTTAAAAAAAAGAGGTACAGAGCATTCATTTTGAAAAAATTGAGACGCTCGGGTAGCTAAAAATACAAGGCACGAGTAAATAGAGTTATTCAATTCCCATAGCAGCATAAGACATAGACAGTTCCGAAAATTCATGAATTTGTTTTATGTAAGAGACGCTGATGTTTGGATAAAATTGTGGGTGGAGATTCTACGTACTGAAGTATAATGGAATCGAAAAACTGAAGCACACAGGCTAAATATTCGATTTATATATTAATTTTCGATGTATGTTCTAGGACAGTTCTAGATTTCTAGGACATTTCTGGATTTCTAAGACATTTCTGGATTTCTGGGACAGTTCTGGATTTCTAAGACATTTCTGGATTTCTGGGACAGTTCTGGATTTCTAAGACAGTTCTAGATTTCTAGGACAGTTCTGGATTTCTAAGACATTTCTGGATTTCTAAGACAAATCTGGATTTCTAAGACATTTCTGGATTTCTGGGGCAGTTCTGGATTTCTAAGACATTTCTGGATTTCTACGACAAATCTGGATTTCTAGGACAGTTCTAGATTTCTAGGACAGTTCTGGATTTCTAAGATATTTCTGGATTTCTAAGACATTTCTGGATTTCTAGGACAGTTCTAGATTTGTAGGGCAGTTCTGGATTTCTAAGACATTTCTGGATTTCTAGGACAGTTCTGGATTTTATGGCTTTCTAGGACAGTTCTGGATTTCTAAGACAGTTATGAATTTCTCACTTTTTCACTCACTTCTCATCAATCCTCAAGTTTCCATTTATGAGCTACAAGCAGCCAGATTTCTCACTTTTTACTCATTTTTCTTCACTTTTCTTCGATCCTCAAATTCATTTATGAGCTACAAGCTGTCAAATATTTTACTTTTTCACTCATTTTTCTTCACTTTTAATCGATTCATAAAATTACTCAACTTTCATGTTCTAGAATAGTTTTATGGATTCCTAAACTTTTCATTCAATTTTCTTTACTTTTAAAGGCTCCAAAAATTCTCCACTTTTACAAATCAATTTTCAGTACGCTCAACACTTTTATTTTGCTAAAAAATGTGACCAGATTTTTTCCAACACTTCCAAACACTTCATTGAGTGCTCACCAACAAGATAGTTCTACGCTTCTTCCACAGTCTTATCATGAAACGGACAAACTCGTCCACTTAATGATAAAAAATGTAAACACGTGAAGATTTTTATTTATTTCATTTCTCCTCGTCGTGATTATGCTTGGTGGTCATATTGAACTCAGTACTATCACTAGACGTACAAACTCGTCCATTTACTGATAACAGAACGGACAAATTTGTCCGATTACTGACTATGAATTCCTCTCGAGAAGTTTCAACTGTTGAGCTCAAAGTATGCGCTCTCGTACTATCACTAAACGGACAAACTCGTCCGATTACTGATAACCTTTCCCTGTGTTTTTTCATTTACGAGTTGAGACTTACGTACCAACGCTCACATTTAAAGATTCAACACAAGAGTATTGAAACTTCAAAAAAATTAGTTCAACAATGATAAGAAGACGTTCGATCCGTCCACTTTCATCATTTGAATTTTTTATTCGACCATTGTAGGTATTTGAAAATGGTTCAACATAGAGGAAAAATTGAAAATACTTCTCAATTTCATAATGTTGTCACCGATATAGTAAACAAACTCAAAAGAATTTAGACTCTATCTTAACGATGGAGGTAGAATTTCGATAGGAACGAGTTCAAGAAACGGAATTCGAAATGATTTTTGATCCAAAAGAACTTACGACTCATGACAAATTGACATTGATACGATTGAGAAAACATTTTGATAGGCAATTCAAGGAATGAAATTCGAAATAATATTTAATAAAGGCTGATTAGAATATGAAAATGCTGAGACAAAATTAAGAATTCATGTGAAATGAACGGAGCTACGTGATTTTGCGAGATAAAGGAGAAAGCTGATAACCAAAACCCTAGGAAGGAGAATTTCATCTCATCAATATCTCACCAAAATTTCAAACAAAATAATCCGAAGAGGACTCAGAGCTTAACACTGAGAAATATTTTCAAAAATACCTGCGAATTAAATCATATTGAACAAATTCAGAAAAAGTCATTATCACGTATTCACGTACACCTAGACCCAGATAAGGAGAAAATACAACAACTATGAGTCTTGGAGAGATTTACGTCACACTTTATTCAACAAACGGATATAAAATCCACAACTAGCTTCGTATCTTACAACAAAAAATTATATACGTTTTCCTATACGTCGTCACATCGAGCCGATCAGCTCACAACTACCGCGAACGCGCTTTTCGCGCTACTACAGTCTATACGCTGCTGTACGGCATAAAATTCGTTAACGTGAGTGTGTTGGTAACACTGGGGTAAAATCCCAACACCAGACGCAGAAAAAAAATCTGGAAAGAATGATAACACGAATGAATTTTTAATGAATTTCATTTCAACATCGCCTTGTAATGCCACAATTAATACTGATGGAAATAGAGAGTTGAAACAATGCCTCGACAGAACAGGGAGAAAAAAATACCAAGAATATATTATAGGCGTTGTATGTGGCACCACTGTCGAGACTTTGCAAGCGAAACTCAAACTCTTGTTTCAATGACTACAATGTGCATGATATTTTTCGATAATTAGCGGACCACTGATGATAAACGATATCATACATTTGAATAAGATTTGAAAGCTGCCTCATTTCAGATTGGAGAACAATTCTCAGATGCATCGTTGTCGTTAATCATAGACATGGCGTCAAAGTTGTTTAAAATTTCCTATTCAAAAAAAAAATACGCTATCCCAGCTGGCTCGCTAGATGAACTTGTTTTAAAATGTGAGTATTTTTTCATTTTTTCTTACATGCCCTTACATTATGGTAAATTGTAGTTGTGAACTAAATAAATTCAACGTGTATACAGCTAAGAAGAAGTTCAACATCGATACTGATGTCAATAAGATCTCGTTTTACATGACAGATGGTACCGAAATAGATCACGAAAGTTTTATGTATCTGAAGGAAGAAACTGTTTTAATTATTGTTCTAGAGGGGGAACTGGTAAGTAGACTACGTTATAATATTATAACTTATTTTCTCCTTTCGTTATTTTTCCATTGTTTTCAAATTACAGATCGAAGAGAAAAGAGAAGAAATATTTCGAGAACCGACTGCAGTGAGTATTTCTTTGGTTAGATAATAATAATTTTCGTCAACTCGTGTTACGTATAACAAGGTGAATCTTCGAACCATCTCCGTCTTCTTATATCTTCTTCATTAGCTATTGAGCGTTAGGAGTGACATTAGTAGGTGAATTTTCTTTCGTTCTCAAGAATCACTCGTATCAAGTCTGATCTGTACTGAGTATGAGATACTTCGATCCATTTACAACCGTTTTTAATATTCAAATTTCTTACATCTTCTCTACGTAACCGTTCCTATCAGTCGTTTTTGAACGATCGTTGAAGTGTGGATGCACGTACTGTTAAGTTTGAGCTCGAAAAGCGTGGAAATCACAATTAAAATGTTCGAGTGTTTGAAATAATTTTATTCGACAGCGATTTGAATTATGAAAGCGGTCTGGAGAGAAGGCGAGTTACTCGGAGAAGATCTGGAAAGGAACTAAAACTGACTATTCTGTCTGTCTACGATGTAGTCGAGAAAAGAACATAGTGATCGTCACTGATGAAATTGTGCGAGAATTTTCGAGTTTACTAAGGGAATTAATAGGTCTTCGTATCTGATCATTCGTTTTTGATCTTATTAAGGAACTTGACGTGATACGAATTACATGTTGTATTCAAGGGAAAAGTCTTCCATGCTTTCGTACTACGAGTAGAATTTTGAGTGTTTCGAAATTGAGTATTTTGACTCGATAAATCGATGGATTTTGTCGTGTTCATTATTTTTGTTGTAACATTTTATGTATGTGAATACATCGGATTAGATTATCGAAAGAGTTCGTCTCGTTTGAAGTTTAGATAGTCGAGATTTTACAATGGGTCTTTCCGGAGAAAAATTGATATGAAACTACAATCTGTTTTGAGTCTGTTTTAGATCGATAGTGTTTGTAAATTTCGAGAGAATTTAATTTGTTGTACAGACGAGATCAGTTTTTTCGAAAGATGCGTTTCAAATACGAGTATTTTCGTGATTATTCGGGGAATATATTCGTATCTGATCAGTCGAATGCGAATTGTGTGTTGAGTACTGATTTTCTAGGATGATCAGCATATTTGAAGAATCGACTATTCTCTACAAAGATCATGAAATAAAAAGTTTAGTGATTTTCTGAAACAAGGTATTTTTGAGCTGTAACGAAATCATTTTTGACTCGGTGATAACTATCTGGCACGTTCGTTTCCATCAAGTTTATCACAGTCTATCGAGTGAAATCTTTATTTTCTTTCGTTTCGCGGTATAAATGATGATCGAGTTTGTCATACAAATAAGCGATTTCGATGAAAGCGAAAATTTGATTAGGAAGGTTTGATGTATGAATCGGATTTATCGAGAAACAATAATTTCGGGAAATAATTACCGTAATTTTTCGGACGGAAAATACCTCGTGTTAGTAAATTTTGAAGGAATTTGAATCGTGTATCGAGATACGTTTGAGAAAATAATTTTCTGCTCGCTGATAGCTGTCTTCGATTACGTTCGTGTTCATTATTTTTGTTGTAACATTTTATGTATGTGAATACGTTGTATCAGATTGTCGAAAGAGTATTTCAACCATCGAAAATATGATTAATTTCCCGTTAAATTCTCTACATACAGCTTATCATGAAACAAGTGATGTTTTTTCTGCGTAATAATTCTCGATTATTTCGTTTTTTAGGTGCCAAGGAAAAGGTTGAAATTTTCGGAAAACTGTAATGCCGAATTTTCGCGAAGTGGTAATATTTTCAGGTCCCTCATGAATAAAACATTTTTTGTGGACAAAAGCGAAGTGATTCGTAGCGTTATAAACCTCTACATGTCGAATGAAAAAACAGAGAAGAAAGAGTCTCCGATTTCAATTATTGCGCCTCGAAGGTTCGGTAAAACGGCCAACCTTGACCTGCTAGAAGCTTTCTTTGGTGGACAAGTATCGAAAGAAGAATTTTTAAAATTAAAAATTGGACAAGACGAGGAGGCCTTAGGTTGGTACAATAAGTTTACCGTTATTTACATTAGTTTTGGGTCGTGCCTCGATGTTGTGAAAAGTCGTGATGACTCTATACGCTCTTGTCGTTTGATATTGCATACTGCGTTCAGAACTTACTCTCATATTCTACATAATCTCGATTTGGAAAACTTCCAAGCTTTTCGTAAATGGATAGATGAGGAAGACTATAAAGATAAAACCGAAGAAGATGTTTTCCGCGGCCTCAGATTCTTAGTTGAATGCATTCGTTCCCATACAAAACGAGATGTGTGTTTGTTGATCGACGAGTTTGACAAGATTTGTACGACCGCTATATTCAGAACAAACGAAACAAATTTAGGAGAGATAATCGACTTCTATTGCGGTATGGTAGCTCAAGTAGTAAAGTTCGATCCCATAAGTGCGATATCTATTTTTAGCGGGATAACACTGATTACTAGTCAAGCACTGTCATCCTTAAACAATCCAATAAACATAGAAGTTTTAAGAGATGAAAATTTCTTTCGATTTTATGGGATCATGGAAATGGAGTTTGAAGAGTTGATGGGGAGAGAAAATATTCCGAAGAATGTAAAAGATTTGAAACATTTAGCATATAAATGGTATAACGGCTATAGTTATAAAGATGTTAAAATTTTCAACACGTTTTCAATTGTCAATTTCATCATTCTTCAAACTGTCAAATTGTATTGGAGAAGATCCGGAGCAGCAAAAGGCTTATGGGAAGCCTTGAATAGTGAGTCATCAAGAGAAAAAATACATGAATTAATAAATGGTGCCACAATAGAAGTCAAGCTTATAGAATTATGTCCGGAACACTTCAGCCGAATTTCAGATGGGCGTTACGAAGTGATTGATCCTAATTTTATCCTAGTATTTTTACTTCAACAAGGATATCTCACGATGACAAAGGCGATTGGAAATAAGACAGTTCACGTGAAAATCCCAAATGAAGAAGTAAGAGGTGTATATCATACGATAATCGCTCAATACTACGAGGAAATTTTTAAATTTGATCCTACAAAAATGGAGAAGTTGTTCAAATTGTTTGACACAATGAATTTATCCAAACAAAGTGATTGTAAAAAGAAGTTGAAAAGTTTTAAAAACATTTTAATCGAACTCGTGAACACTGAAAACGAAGTTATCATTAATGAAGCCTGGCTTGAAGCATTTATTTTCGCAATTTTTTTCCAATATACCGAAGTTCAACAGCAAGTGAAGGTAAAAAGAACGCCTAAAAATAATGATATGCGGACTGCGAAGGTGCTTGACCTCATTGTAGAAATTCGTAATAATTACTTCATATTTGAAGAAACACTGATTGATTCTGGTGCAGGTGCACTAAAGAAGATTCTCAAAAAAGGCTATTATAAACATGTTAAGGATGATTCCCAATTTGTACTCATTGGTATTGGGTTCAAAAATAAAGCTGATATATCAATCTCGTTTTTGGTTAATAGCATAAATGAAAAAGATTCTGAGGTGTTATAGGTGTCAAGAGGTTGATTTCTCAGGTTATTATTGAGTGGTCTGTTCTTATTTTTAGTGGATTATTCTTTTCCAACTTATGATAGCTCTTTAGTCACAATATTCATTTGTTTGTTACATCTTCATTTTCTGCATGTACCTATGATTTTGTAACTGATTAATACATATTTGTGATCTTTTTGCGCCTCCCACTGTTCTTTTATTCTCTTTTATAAATCCACCTTCTTGTGATACTACATAAAACTATACTGTAATTTCATCAGTTTAATGTATTGGTTTATTTATAAAAAGATTTTGAAATGTTCCATCCTCATTATCAAAAACATAAGTTATGATTTTAAAGTATCAATAATTTGTAAAATGAATTACGGGCGAAAGAAAGTATTATTGAAACAAGGAAAATGTATAAATTTTTACTCGTTCTCAGAGGGGTTAGAACCCACGAACTTCTCGCGTTCAACTATCTCAAAATTTCACTCTTTCGGGATCAGGAGAGTCAACTTCCTGGCTGATTTTCAAGTTTCCAAATGTACCTATAGATAGCCTAGATTTCTTTGGAACGCTTATGCGCGTGAAAAATTTCTCAAACTATTGTAATTGAATACTATATTTTCATAAGTAGTAATGGATGACTAGAATAATTATAATTAGATGTATGAATGCTGTGTTGTGTGTACCGTTTCTTTTTAAATTTTTTTACAATGAATAATCAAATATCATCAACATTATTGGTATATAAAGGAAAACACAAGGTTTGTATGATTCTATGAATTTATTTGTGAATAGACTATGGTATTCTGAAAAGAAATTTCATGTGACAGAAATTGTGACTTGCTGAAAAGAAGAAACATTCTTGATTCCCTAAAATTGAGATTATAAATTGAGTACTTAGTTAAACCCTTCTAAATTGTCTATGAATGATAAATAATCAAACTTTTTGTTACTTCGATTTTCTTTTTGTCTATCTGCTTTTATGACTGTATTATTATTCAAATTGATACGAACTTTTCCTGTAGAATCTTTATCAATTTTATTATTGCTATGTGATAAAACTTTAGTTTCAGGTTTTTTAAAAATACCAAAGGTGAATCGTCCATTTTTATCTCGATTAATTTTTATAATATTCAGATTTCTTCTATGGGGGATATCATATTTTATTAGATATTTATTAATAGTTTTCAGGCTTATATTATATTTCTCCCTGAAAGATTTTTTGGTATTATTTATGAAATCATATTCTCTCATCAATTGGATAAGTGTTGCATGATCCATTTATTTATCAAATTTTTTGAGAATGGTAAATGGAAAATGGTAACTGGAATGGAATGGAAAAGGGAATGGGAAATGGTAAAATGGAATGGAAAGTGGAACGGTAAATGGTAAAAAAAAAATAGACAAAATTTTATATATAAATGACAAGTGAAAAATCTTTAGTGACATTAACTTCAATAGTTAATTCATTTAGCACAGATATAAAAGAGATGATAAGTTTCAATTTAGAAAATTTAAAACATTATTATGAAAATCAATCAACATCAGATATTGCTAAATCATACATGAACTTGATCAAAGAATTTCATAAAGGAATTAATGCGAAAAATTTTGATGATGAAACCAAAAAGAATTACAGAAAGCTTGTTAATGCAATTTTTGCTCCTGCTTGTGAAGCGAGATGTAATAACATACTCTATCAAAATTTATCAAATGATTTAATAAATCTTCTGAATAATAGCAAACACTTGGAAGAAGAGAATAATCAATTGAAAGAAGAAAATGATAGATTGCTTAAAAAATATAATGAAAAATCTCAAATTAAACCTGTTAAATATGATTCTGGTTTGGATATATCTGTGACAACAAAATCCTTCAATTTACTGCCAGTTTCAGAATTAATGAAAATTCAAAAGAAGGTAGATGAAATGAAAATAGATTTTGGTAATAAGTTCACAAGAGTTGCTGTCAAAGATTCAGATATTCCATCTAAAGATAAAATAGAAAGAATTTATGCAAAGACTAGTGAGTCAGAAAAATCAGTCATAAATCAAAAACCTAAAAAATTGAAAAATTAACACGTAGAACTTGATCTTAGAGATGTTACATAATAAGCCTATAATCATTTTTTCAGAACTTTTTACATTGATTAATTTTGGAAGGTTTCTTGTTGGTTTTGTGAAGGTTTTTTGTCGATTTTGTGAAGGTTTCAAGTCGGTTTTGTGTCTATTTTTGAACTTATTCTTTTTTTGAGAAGGTTATGAATGTATTTTTAACATATTTTTTAATTTTATATCTATTTTAAAAATGTTTTATGTCTATTTTTAGAAGGTTTTACGTCTATTTAGAAAAGGTTTTTGTTAGATCATTGTTTATAAAATTCCTTATTAAAAAAATTTCTATATAAATAAGAAGAATGAATCTATCTAAGAAAATTATTTTAATTTATAAGACAATACAAGATGAGGACTTATTTTCAGCTATTGATGCTGGAGAGCTTCATCTGTGTACTAAATGTCAGAAATTTAAAAGCAGTGATGAATTTAGTAAAAATCAGTATTACTGTAAACCATGTAAAAATTTATTAATGAAAAAACATAATGATGAATTGAAATTAATTGATAAACAGTGTGAATGTGGAAAGAGAATAAATATAAGAAGTTATAATACCCATTTAAAATCAGATTATCATAAAAGAAGATTAGAAATGACAAAGGAAAACATCAATTTCAAATTGATCTCTTGAAAAATAATTTTGTTATTAAAAAATTTTCTATATAAATTAGAAATAAAAAAACCTTCTACACAAAAATGAATAACAGAAATCAGATCTCAATAAGCATTATAAGAAATGAAACAAGAAGACAAGATACAAATATTGGTCACTGGATTCAGTTTTTTAAAGCGCACAATATATATGTAAATAAAACTACAAGGCAAATAGAATACTATTTAAGAAAATATAGAATTTGTGTAGTTTTTAGAGGACAGGAGGTAATAGAAAAATTAAATAAGTTATATGAAATATTAATTCAAAAATTGGGAGAATCAAGAATTCATGAAAGAAAATTAGAAGTTTCCTTTGAACTAAATAATGAAGAAATTAATTCTTGGCTGACTGGTACACCATTCAATTTTAATGAAGATATATTTGAAGCAAATACAACTTTATCACAAAATAATTACAAAATTAGACCTAGATTTGTAGATGAAAATTTTAGAAGTAGACATGCACAATTTGAAATTCAGAATGACTGGGGAATTCAAGATTTGACAGAATTTTTACAAGTTATGAAAAAACCTACTTTTGGTCTCTTGAAAAAATATTTGAGACAACATGTTGGAATTAGAGCTAATTTTTGTGTTACTGCAACCTATGAAAGAAGAGGTCAAACAGAAATCATCCAGACTGAATCAATGCATTTACAGACAGAAAATTTTACAATTCTTCCTGAATCTAATATGGATAATATGTATGATAATGTTATGAACTACATAATGGGAAGACATGAAAATATATCTGAAAACTTAGAGGGGTCACAATGGGTTTTAGCATCAATTGATAATTTTAGAATCAATATAAATAGATATGATCCATTAAGAGCTAGTTCATTCATTCAACTCCCAAAAATCTTAGCGAGTAAAAAAGCTATAGTAAATGTAAAGAATGAACAAGATAATAAATGTTATTTATGGTCTATTTTAGCTGGTTTATTTCCAGTTGATGAACATCCAGAAAGAGTGAGTAAATATAAACAATATGAATATATTTTTGATAAAGCTTTAAAAGGGATTGAATTTCCAATCAAAGTTCAAGATAATAATAAATTTGTAAATAGAGTTAATAGGCTTAATTTGATCAAAGGAGGATTATCAATTAACATATATCATCATAATAATCAATATAAAATCTATCCTTTATCAGATATAACTAAAGATGAAAAAGAAAATCACATTGATTTATTATTTTTAAAAGATAATAAAGGAAATTCTCATTATTGTCTAATTAAAGATTTATGGAAATTAGTTGGGAGACAAGTTACAAAAAATTGTAAAAAGAAATATCCTTGTAAAATGTGTCTAAGCAGTTTTCCATGTGAAAAAATATTATTGGATCATAAGAATTATTGTGGATTGAATAAAGCTGCAAAAGTAGTTCTACCTGATAAGGCAGATAATATTGTTGAATTCAAAAATTATAATCATTCAATGAAAGTACCATTTGCAATATACGGTGATTTTGAAAGTCTTATAAGGAAGCTTAAGAAAGCAAATAAATTGAATGCTAAGTTAGAAAAACTAGGTCAAAAATTGAATAAAACTAAAGAAGAAGTTGAGAAATATGAATCTTATACAATTAAGCTTCAGAAGCATTTTCCAATTAGTTTTGTGTATTATATTAAGTATGCTAATGGAGAAATTCAAGAAAATCTATTTGAATATTTTGGATTAGATGCTCCAAAGAAATTGTATGAAAAATTAAAAGAAGATGCAATTTCAATTGCTAGGGAACATTTAGATAAGAAGATAAAAATGAAAGAATTATCCGAGACACAAAAAATAGAATTTAAAAATGCTAAAAAATGTCATATCTGTGAAAGAAAACTTGAAGATAATCCTCCTATGATTGAGAAAGATATAAGAATATTGAATAAAAAAATTGATATTATTTGTAAATCTCTATTATGGATGGAAGATAAAGAAGATACCAAGCTCAAAAATGTTGTTAATGAAGCAAAATTGAAATATGAAGAAGAAGGAAGAGATATGAATACATTTTATGAAAACTATATACTTAAATTAAAAAATATAAAATTAGAAGATGAAAAGAAAGAAAAAATACTCCTTAAACTTATTGAATTTGTAAAGAATACTGAATATAGAGATAATAAGAAAGAAGAATTATATACCAAACTATCAGAACTGGTAGAAAGAGTAAAATTTGAATATCATGAATTTCCAAATAAAATAAAAGTTCGGGATCATGATCATTTAACTGGAGATTATAGAGGAGCAGCTCATAGTAATTGTAATCTTAATTATAGAGTTCCTAGATTTATTCCTATTTATTTTCATAATTTTTCTGGATATGATGCTCATTTATTTGTTAGAGAATTTGGAGATAGGATTATGAGAACATCAAATTAATACCAAATAATGAAGAAAAATATATATCATTTTCTAAAATTGTAAAATATGATTCAGGTTTTACAAATGAAAAAGATGAAATAATTAATTACAATATTGAGTTGAGATTCTTAGATTCATATAAATTCTTATCAAGCTCGCTATCTGAATTGGCTAAAAATTTGAAGAGGTGTCACTTTAAAAATTTGAAGAAATGGTTTAATGAAAAAGTACCTAAAAACCTATCTGAAATGGAAAGGAAGTATTTATTTAAATTATTGAGTAAAAAATTAGCCTACCCTTATGATTATATGAATTCATTGCAAAAATATGATGAACAACAACTGCCTTCAAAGGATAAATTTTATAATCTATTAAATGATGAGCATGTTGATGATGGAGAATATCATTATGCGCATGAAATTTGGAAGTACTTTAATATTAAAAATATGAAGGAATTTACAATGTTATACAATACAATTGATGTACTCCTATTAACTGATATTATGGAAAATTTTAGGGAAACATCTCTTAAAATATATAGCCTAAATTAGATCCAGTTTGGTATTACACAACTCCCGGGTTTGCTTGGGATTGTATGCTGAAAACTACTAAACAAAAGTTGGAATTATTAACTGATGTAGATATATGTTATTAATGTTTGAAAGAGCTAAACGAGGAGGAATTTCTCAATGTTCAAACAGATATGCAAAATCTAATAATAAATATATGGGAAAGAAATTTGATAAAAATAAGGATTCTGTATTTATTCAATATTTAGATGCAAATAATTTATATGGATGGGCCATGAGTAAATACTTACCTTATGGCGGATTTGAATGGAGGAATCCAGAATATTTTGATGCAGAAAGAATTATGAAAATGAAAGATGATCAGAAACTTGGATATCTTTTTGAAGTAGATTTAAAATACCCAAAGGAATTACATGATAAACATTCTGATCTACCCTATTGTCCAGAAAATGTAATTGATAATAATCAACTTCCAAAATTATTCACAACATTATATGATAAGAAGAAGTATGTTCTTCATTACTTAAATCTTAAACAAGCTCTTAGAGCTGGATTGAAATTAGAGAAAATACATAGAGTTATAAAATTTGATCAATCCAATTGGATGAAAGTATACATTGAAAAAAATACAGAACTAAGGAAAAAAGCTAAGAATGATTTTGAAAAAGATTTCTTCAAACTAATGAATAATTCTGTTTTTGGTAGAACTATGATGAATGTTAGGAAGCATGTGGATATAAAATTAATTTCAGAAGGTAAAAAATATACTAAGTATGTTTCTAAGCCTAATTTTGAGAAATCAACATTTTTTGGAAAAAATCTTGCA
Organism: Aspidiotus rigidus; assembly: GCA_035079385.1. Taxonomy (NCBI): domain Eukaryota; kingdom Metazoa; phylum Arthropoda; class Insecta; order Hemiptera; family Diaspididae; genus Aspidiotus; species Aspidiotus rigidus. The sequence goes on along the minus strand of JAVHKY010000044.1, from coordinate 646,947 downwards.
GCTGTACAAATGAAAAGAACAATGATTAAATTTAACCAACCAATTTATGTGGGGGTAGCTATTTTAGATATTTCAAAAACATTAATGTATGATTTCTATTATAGACTAAAAGATAGATATGAATCTAGAATAAAATTATTATATACAGATACAGATTCATTAATTATATCTATAGAGACAAAAGATTTTTATGAAGATATGAAGGATATGATTGATGAATTTGATACATCAGATTATAAGAAAGATAATATTTATGGCTTACCACAAGTTAATAAAAAGGTATTAGGTAAATTTAAAGATGAGATGAATGGAAAAATTTTAGAGGAATATATAGGACTTGCTTCTAAATTATATTCTAATAAAGTTTTTGCTTCAAATAATGAAATGAAGAAAGCCAAAGGAGTAAAGAAGAATATTATTAAAAATCAGATAACTCATAATGATTATAAGATGTGTTTGGAAAAGAAAATAACTAAGACTATCAAACAAAAGATGATAAGGAGTATAAAACATGATATTTATACAATTGAGCAGAATAAAAGAGGATTAACTGCATTTGATGATAAAAGATGTCTATTTCAAGATGAAACTGATACATTACCTTGGGGCCATTATAAGGTCAATGTAGAAAAAAATAATTTTATTCATCATTTAAAAAATCTCAATAAAAATGGAGTTATTGAAGAAGAAGTATAAAAATATAAGCAAATCTAGTCTACAAATGTTTATAAACATAAAAAATATGGACGTCTATGAGGTTAATTTTGAAGAAAATACTGAAGAGTATATGGAAGTTATAAGAGCAATTAAGAATCTGGAAATCATGTTTTTTGGTGGTAGTCCACTTTTAGATGATATTCGATTTTATGATCCACAACCTGAAGCTGATCTAGGATATGAATCAGGGAATGAATCAGATATAGAGATAATCAATGAACCAGATGACAACTCACTATCAGCTAGCACATCTTGTGAGAATCTCGACAGAGCCGCTCACGCTTTGCTTGAGAATGTGAATAACTTGGGAAATAAATCTGATCAGGGAACAGAAAATAGATAAATGAATAAATAGTGATTATTTTTTTATACTAGAAATATAAGTTATTTCACAATCTTTTATTTCTTTTTCAATAATTCCAAATAAAATACTTGCATGGTGATGATATTTATTATAAATTTAATCCTATAGTATTTTCTTTCTCATCTTTTAACAAGTATATGACAATAAGTTCTACATTTAGTCAACCTTTTTTAAAATGATTATTGGAATTTTTCTATATAAATAATAATTGAATTTCCCAAAATGAAGATATATGAAGAAGAATATGAAGAATATTACAATAAATGTAGAGATAGGGCAAGAGAGAGAATAAGAGAAAAAGATAGAAAGGTAGATACAGCTATTAATAACTGTGATAAATCACCAATAAGAGAGGATGATTTTGAATCAGATATTGACTCAGAAGAGGATTAATTTTCTAATTTATCTCAACATCAGATTCAAAATCATCACAAGGTAGGTTTAGATTTTTTATTTCTTTTTGGAGCCTTTAAGAGAAAATTGAATGAAAAGTTTAGGAATCCATAACTGTCCTAGAACATGTAACTTGAGTAGTTTTGTGAATTGATTAAAAGTGCTGAAATATAAGTGAAAAAGTAAGAAATTTGACAGCTTGTAGCTCATAAATAGGAACTTGAGGATCGATGAAAAGTGAAGAAAAACGAGTGAAAAAGTGAGAAATCCAGAACTTTCTTAGAAATCCAGAACTGTCCTAGAACATACATCACCCCTCTACTCGAGTGGGGTTGAATAAGATGGAGACCCGTCATTTCTACTTGTGTACGTGTGTGTCTATGTAAATTTTGTATTTTTCGTACTTATTACTATACGATTCAAATATATGTACCTATACCGAATCGGATAGGTTGACTTGGCAAATTCTTCTCTATGTGATGCGCGACAACGGTTACGGTTCATCCAAGATATTGTTTGTTAGCTGCTTCATAAATACCAGCGAAGATGCGCTCGAATAAACAACCTTCAAATCTGACTTAATATCGCTTTTAAAATAACGGAGCGAACCCGTTTAAAGTCATGAACAACGAGAACGACATTTTTATTCTAAACCGCATGCAGATGAAATAAAAAAGAGAGATTGATATTTCCTTGATGGATTCTGGGTAGGTAGGTAGGTAGATCTTCTATATTTCGCAACATTCCATTTCTTCTCCGAGTATATCTCTACAGCGAACAAAGTATAATACACGATCTTAAAAGAAACATCTTAAATTCGCAAAAAAAAGACGAAGCTTGATTTCATCTGAACGCATTCCAACCATAAAATTTACGATTTGGTCGTCTAGTAAAAAATTCTAATTCATCGCCCTCATTCTTTCCTAGTAATCCCCACAGGCAATTTAGAAAAATTATTGTATCTGATGCAATTATACACATATAAGCTGGAATGACGAATTTCATGGCACATTAAATTTAAACTAGGTGTCTACAGAAATGTTTCTTATATTTATAGTTGATTCTATCTCCTTTCGTGAATACTATTTCGAAAATTTTGCAGTAGTTCGCTTTCAGCTTGAGTAAAAAATGGGCAATTATTGAACTAACAAATTATATCAACGAAAAATCATTCCTCGTCTTAATCTTAATTTATTTTGTGAATGTAAAAAATAAACTATTAGCCTGCCTATTCGTAACTCAAAGAGTTTATGAAATATTCCACGCACTCGATAAAGGCTTGAGAAAGGCCTAATTAGATGTGAACTGAGTTTGAAGTAGGTATAGAAAATGAACAATATTTAAAAAATTGTACTTCTTCATCTCCTGCGCCATTCTACTTCAAAGAGATGAAATCGATGATAATATTTTTTTTCAACAGAAAATACTAATAGGACGCGTTTAGGTTTTTCTAGAATCTGAAAAAGACGCAAAAGATCGACGTAGGTAGTCTACGAGGAAAGAAATTGAAATCTGTTACGAATACGCCTTCATCTGCGTACAAAATAATAATGTCTGACGAACGTGCAATAATCACGATCAGAGAAATAATGCTCTCGGTAAAAAAATATGAAAATGTGTGCGTAATTAGCTTCTGTGTTTACATATCACGACATAATAGCGCGCAAGGTGTGCAAGCAGAATAGGTATCAATTTCTGCCTTGACGAACTGTAATTTTGATTGATAACTATGTTATCTTCACAGAAAAATGAGTAGGCCTAGGTATAAACATAAAATTTTTCGTTCAAAGTTGATACGAAGGAAAACCATATGAAACCACCCACCAATTTCACAAAACTCTTCTTTTCCTCATTTTAAAAGCGATTTTTCCGGATCGGGATTTTGATTTTGTATACATTTGTGACCTGTCACGAAGAAATCGACCTTATGAGATTCATACCACAGCTACAATTCTGCAGTGTGAATAATTGAGTATTGCAGAAGTGTAGCTCTACTGCATAAAACTTTTAAGGTCGATTTCTTCGTGACAGGTTACATTTGTCAAGAATTATTATTTGCCAGCAATTTCTTCACACGCACACATCGACATAAAATTTTTGCCAAAGGGTCGGCAATATCTTGAAGGAAGAGGGAAGCACGGTACATTATAGAATAGACGTATTTGGATATTGGACACGTACACTTTGTGATGATTTCGCGACGTATCCCTGAAGTCTGTAGATTACTAGATATATCATTATGGGGGTACGCGTGTATATCAGGGTTGGGTTTGTGTGATGAAGGTCAATGGAAAACTTGGAATCTACGTAGATGACATGGGGTTGCCTATTAGTATATTTATGATCGTGGAGGTACGTGAGTTTACCAGGATGAACGTTATATGATGGGAGCCAGCGGGATACATGGAATATTTACAGATAGCCTAGTATGGACCTAGTTATATTATCGATATATAGCCTATTAAACTGTAGAGTTTTTTATACGTGCAATGAGAAATAAACAAACGAGAGGAATTGAAAGGCTTTTCCCACACAAAAGATTCTTATTTCTTTCGACGTTTTGACCAGACTAGTGGTCTTTATCGAGCACATTTTTCGTTCTGTGTTCGATAAAGACCACTAGTCTGGTCAAAGATTTGAAAGAAACAAGAATTTTTTGTCCGGGAAAAGCCTTTCAATTCCTTTCGCATGTGTATATAGCCTATCTTTAATAATCATTGAGGTACTTGCGTAAGTATAAGGATGAGCTTTCAATGTTGGGAGGCAATGTGCTACTTGGAATTATCAGGACAAGCTCCATGTGTTGGAAGGTAAATTGGTACTTAAAAATCTTACAGATTGGCTAGTATAGACCGAGTTAAATGTTATCAATATTAATATATTCATGACCGTGGGGGTACGTTTACTTTTCAGAATGAGTTTTATATACTGGGAGGTAATGTGGGACTTGTAATTTTTACAGACGGCTCAGTATAGACCTAGTTATGTTATCAATATCTATCCTATTAATATAATAATCATGATCACGGTGGGGGGGGGGGAGGGTACGTGTATTTTTCAGGATGAGTCTTATATGCTGGAGGGAAATGTGGTACTTGGAATTTTTACAGTTGGATTAATTATAGACCTAGTTATTTTTCAACATCTAGCCTATTAATATATTCATAATCATGGGGTACGGGTATTTTTCAGGATGAGTTTTATATGCTTGAAGGTAGTGTGAGACTTGGGATTATTACAGCTGGCTTAGTATAGGCCTAGTTAAATGCTATCGATATCTAGCCTAATAATATTATATTCATGACCACGGGGGTACGTCTATTTTTCAGGATGAGTTTTACATGCGGAGGGCAATATGGTACTTGGAGAGAGGTTTCTTGCGTACTCTTGGCTTGAAACTTGAATCACATTTTCGAATTCCTGGTATGAGCCGTACGACTTGGACAAATTTCTTTTTCCGAACAATTTATATCTGTATGGAGAGTGGAACATGGAACCGCGATCACAAAATGTGTTTTTCTTAATATTTTAATATTAATTTCGAGTGAATTTCGTAACTGCATAGAATAACCCCATCTATAAGCCTAGTGTAATATAGTTCAAGAGTCTAGATTGGACCTAGAAAAACGACGGCTTCCTTAACGTAGTTAAAGGAGGAACGCAGGGAACCTGTTTTATGAGTCAAATAGGATTTGGTATTGAGAATCCAAGGAAGGCTAGACCTGGATAAAACTAGTCTAAAGAAGGCCTAGACCTACTATAAGCCTAGTATAATATAGTTCGAGTGTCTAAATTTTTCTCGAATCTCGTGCTACCTATATACGATAGGAGGAGGACTTGGAGATTTTTTGACTCTCGAGCTATATATGATAGGAGGAGGACTTAGGAAAACGACGGCTTCCTTAACGAAATTAAACGAGGAACGCAGGGAACCTGTTTTATGAGTCAATTTGGATTTGGTACTGAGAATTCTAGAAAGCCTAGACCTAATATAAAGCTAGTATAAAGAAGTGCTGAACCTACTATAAGCCTAGTATAATGTAGTTCTAGAGTATAAATTTTTCTTGATTCTCGAGCTATATAGTACGATAGGAGAGGAACTTGGAATAATTTCAACTCTCGAGCAATATATGATTGAAGGGGGACTTGGAAAAATTCCTATCATATGGCTGGAGAGTCAGAATTCTAACGTCTGCCCGAGCTTTATATGATACGAAGGAACTTGAAAAAATTTTGACTCTCGAGATATATATTTCGAAGTCCCTAAAATAGGTCCAGGTCACTGATGACGTCGACCTATTTTGTACTAGGTTTATAGTAGGTCTAGGCCTCCTTGATACTATTTTTATACGAGGTCTAGGTAGGTTTGCTTGAATTCTCAATACCATAAAACCAATTTGACTTATAGAACAGGTTCCCTGCGTTCCTTGTTTAACTTCGTTAAGGAAGCTGTTGTTTTTTTTTATACATTCAAATTACGTCCAAGTCCAATTCACGAGCAAATTACGTACGCAAGGTATTACCCGTGACTTGTACCTGTTGTTGAACCAACTAGTTTATCTACCAAAAATGACTAGCCGTGACTAAAAAATGGCTGATTAATGGTCACTTTTACCCAGGGACGCGCAGCTAAGTTTAAGTTCAAGCTCTTGTTTTGATCATCTTTAGGAAAGCCAAAAGACGGCTAATAAATTCTAAGAGCTCAGCATTTTCAGCCAAAAGCCAGCCGTTGACTCATTTTGAAAAGGCTAAAAAAAAAATCAGCTAATGAATTTATTTGAATTGGCCAAAAGCTGAAATTTTAAGTCAACACTGATCGGCTGCACATCCCTGGTTTTATCTTACCAGCAAATAATAATTATTTTAAAAAAAAGAATCACAAATAATACGTGCCACGCGACGCTAGCGCTGTCTGCTGTCCGGTTTTTGTCAATACCAAGCCTAGAAAGACAACGCACGTGTTATTTTTAGAATATTGATAAGGGGACCTCTCCAACTCTGAAGCCGGTCCGGGGTCTCTGCCCGACTGCTCATGTTATCAAACATTCCCATCTCCTGTTATTCATCTTGGATGTTTCTAGATAGAATTACCATCGTTTTACGCTTAACACACGGCCAGTCGCTATTATCGAAACGTAAAATAAGAATTTCTTCTTTCATTTGTCTTCCTACGTCTCTATGTCTTTTGAAGTATTTCAAGAAATCTAACTCCGTTAACGCGCTCAATAAAGCGACGAGTGGTTCACATGGATCTCACTACGCTACCGAACGAAGTATGTTCAGAATAGATGCAATTATTATTCACCATAACCAAATTATTGTGATCGAGTATTTGAATCATTTCTTTCAGTTACTGCCAAATATTTTTAAATTTCTCACATTAGAAGCTCGCAAGAATGTGCGTCTCGCATGTCATCAATGGAATGACGCGTGCAATCATTCGAAATTTGTCAAAAACGAGAAGTTTGTCTTCCGTCCAGGACATGATTCAGGCGGTATGGAACGCTTAGGAAAGTATATTGTCGGGTGCAGTACCATTCGTTCGACTTTTGAATTCTATGGGTTACGTTTATGTCAATTTCCGTCGGCGGTTTGGAAACATTGTGGTCACCGAATGATTTCCTTATCGATCAATGAATGCTACATGGACGATGAAACCGTCGAAAACATAATTTTGTATTGTTTCAATTTAACCTACCTTTGTGTTCAAACGGGCAGATACCTTGCAGCAGATGAAACATTCTGTTCGGAAGGTACCATCGATAGGCTGATTGAACGTAAAATTGTTCGAAGAAATCTCGTTTCCCTGCTGCTGTCTGTCGACATACCGAATGATATGTACCGGAAAATACTTCAAATCTATCCTTGTATTCGTGTGTTGGGTCAGGATTATTTTCAAATAACTGAGTTCTTCATGCCAGTAGAAACGTATCGCCACGTTGGTGGATTAATTCTTCCATCAATGATCGTTAAATGTCTATCGACTAAGGAAAATGTTTACGAATCTTCAAAAATGTTGCAACTGAAGTAAGATCCTTATTTTCGAAATCTGTACATCAAAAATTGTTAATCCTCTCTATCGCTCTTCTGACTGATAATTTCAGATTCAAAGGATTCCGGATATCGTTTCATCTCAACGTGCTTTTCTTAGACGTCATTTTCAAATTTTTTGCCAATCAGACAAAACTTGAAAAGCTTCAATTAGTCATTCAAACGGGCAAAGAGGACACAGAGAAGGCGTTATTCTTTCATATACTGAAAAGTTCACCCAAACTGAAAGAGTTGCACTTCTGTCTATCTTGTAATAAAGGTTTTCCATTTACCGTTGCCGAATTTGGTGAATTCCTTACAAAAACTAGTCACTTGGAATCGTTGACGTTGACTTTCCTGTACGATTATTGGTGCGAAATTAATGATACGCGTCCCAACGAATCGCCTTCGCTCCCTAAGACGGAGTATGTTAGATTGAAAGAACTGCAGTTGGGAAACGGTGTAAATGAGCGAATTTCTCTTGAGATTCTTAGTCGATGTCGCTCGTCCTTACGGTATTTAGATTTGTGCTCCGTTAACGACAAGATAATGTGCAAAATACTCGAGACTCATGTGAGTTGATGAAGTGAAATACATCTATTTCAAACATTTTCAATCATTTTTATCTTACGTTTTCTTGTTTATAGACCCAACTGCGAACATTACGCATTAAAAATTTTCGATACAATAGCTGTGAGTATAATGATGGTTCCTACTCATCAAATCGAAACGTGAAATATTCATTCAAACGACTTCAAAGTAAGTTGAAATACTCTCACCATAAAAATCTGATAAATGAAAAAGAAATATTTGCGATATTAATACCGCTTGAACCCGTATTGGTTCCACGCTATCGGAGATTTTTTTCAAAAAGCGCACATCTTTTTAGAAGCACCCTTAACAAATCATCTCTGCTACTTCGTTTCATGGATGTAGAACACGGAAGTACGGTACACCTGCAATTTAAAATTATATGATTAATTATATTTTTCAGATCGCATTTCAAAATTTTATGGTCTGTATATAATTTTCTTTTTCCTTCTCATACAGGTTTGGAGCATTTAGAAATCGGAAATGTTCCGCCACATATTCTTCGCGCTCTTCTATCCGAGTTTCAGTCTTCGAACTTGAAATATTTCTATTTTGAATTGAACATGGAGAACGCTAATAGTCGAGTGGAGAAGTATAATCTTTGGCGTGAAGTAAGTAGATAAAGGACAAATATTGAAAACGAGTAGTAAATTCTATCTTTCAATCTGACGATGCCAATATTGGATCTAGAATTCAATGCTTGTGCTGAATGTACTCTCACGTAAAGCACCTCGTTTGGAAATTTTGAGGTTCGGGATGAATGTCGTGAGCGCTTCCGAATTCCTACACCATTGCAAAAAACTGAAGAATCTGCGTTTCCTCATTATTGATGATATTACTTTCCAAGTAGGTTGTGTTTAAATCGTCTTCAATTTTCACTTACACGTTGTTTCATCTTATTCGACCAATTTATTTGCCTAATACTGGGTTTTGTTTCAGGACGCACATTCACCACAACGCTTTCAAGAAAACCTCTATGATGTTAAGAAATTATTTGTGGAGTGCCCGTCGTTGCATTGGGTGGGCAGTAGAAGATTTCATTGTGCCTATTTTTATGATAGGTTCTCTGAAAAACTTAAACAATACTCACGTTTCTGTGCTTTCAATCACAAACATAACGTTTCTAATGATAGACCTAGATATGTAATGTGATTTTTTCTTTTTATACCATCGTACCTCGTTCTACCTACCAGTTTTGTTCATAATACCTTTTTTGCGACTATTTATTAAGACTCGAAAACACATGTGGGAAATGCCTTCCTTTACTTTCGTTAATTATTTCTATCTCATTTTTGAACGATTTTCCGTTCGTTACCGTAGTATTTAAGTTTCGTTGTGTCTTGATAAAATAATTTCACGATGGAATCCAAAGATGTGAATAAAAAGTAAACGATGAAGAAATCTGATGTAGTTTTACAAAGAGTAACGACGTATTTTCTGATGAACTAATTTGAATTTGAAGTGAGAAATTCAATTCTTCATGTCGCAGTCATGCCCGAAAATTATTCGACGTCATCTCGGAATCATTCATGAGCTAACTTAAGGAAAAACGCAACAATACATTACAATATTATTTAGTCGTTACTTCCTAAAATCTCACTATCAGCAGTTCGTAAAATAAAACTTCGTAGTTGAAAAAATGAGTCTAGAACAGAAATTTCAGTCTTGAATTACCAAATCATCTATGAGAGACCTAAAGTCCGTTGCTTTGATTAAATACGAATTATCAATTCTTGTTCGATTTTCATTTGTTACGATTTCAATTTAGAATTCTATACATAACTTATAAGTAACGAACCAGAAGAATTCTGTTCAAGACTTCATTTTGGTGTCAACATCTAAAATCTGTTCGTCTAAGAATAGTTGCTACAGAAACCTAAACTATTTTTGAGATTTATAATTGGTCATTCGTGTCAGTATGTAAGAATTGGGAAATATTAGTCATCAAATTATTTCTAATTAATTTTATTGCAATACTGTATCAAACAACTTACAAACTTGAGATCATAAAAACTCACGTAAAACAAATTTAAAAATGCACTCAGATCACAGAATTCGGAAAAAAACAATCACGAAAGTCAAAAAAGTAGAGATTTCTATTAAAAAAAAAAAAACAGATCATTGGAAATCGTAATTTGCTAATTAAAAATGAGATATTTTTAGGCTAAATGAGTCGATCACAATAAACTGTCATGGTAAAAAATAAGGTAGCAATTGCTATTTTAAAGGTGTTTCTAAATTTATATGGCATTCCAAAATATCAATATAAGTCATTTAATACTCGTATCACACCTTCTAGTCTTTCATTTTCGGCGAACTAGCCGCGAAGAATTAATTTAACGAAAAATTGAAATTTATGGCAAATGACGCTTTACTATCGGAGAAACTTTCACACGATACCAACCCTGAACTTGAAATTTATTCTAGGAATTGACATGTTATTATTTCCCATTTCTCATACCAAATCTTACCAATTTAGTTAACATAGAATGAACGCAAGTGGCTTGTTTTTTTCCATGCATCATTGGTTCTGATGGGACGTGAGTCTCATGTCCGTGGGCGATTTTCCTACTAACGAACGACAAAATAGTCACAAGATCGTGGTCTAACCAATGATTCGTAATTTCGAGACAAAGTAACTGAATGAACCAAGAACCTCTGTTTGGATGTCGCCATGAAACATGTCCCGCTACTGTTGAATACGCTATTAAGTAATCAGGGTGCCATTGTATATGGAAAGGTACGTAACATTCGCGATTGTTGCGCGGTTCATAGGGGGAATCGACTTCGACGTCGATCCCATCATCAAGTTTGTGACCTTGACACGCTTGAATCAAATAAATCTTAGGCTTTCCAGTCAAACTTGGACATTGATCTCGAGTAAAATTTTTGAACAAAATATTTGTAGAATATTTCGTATCAGAAGCAAATATCACGTTTTGTTCTCCGTGTGACAGTACGGTAATGAGAAGGCAATCATACTCCACGAAATCATAACTGCTCACCTTTTCTAATTCGATTTCTATCTCTCTGAAAGTCAGATCACGATGAATCACCACATCGAAACCTAATCCAAAGAACGTGTTTTCAAGTTCGGCGCAGTCCATATGAGTTCCTTCGCGAGGCTTCACTGCTGGGGTGGTGAAGTTTTCATGACTGAAAATCACGGCCAAACCTTTCACAGGGTGGCTAATTTTGTAATACAGATGATCGTTTTCACCCGCAGAACTTGTACTCGGCTTCTTCGATAAATTAAGTTTCGACATTAACTTGGAGAACGAATTTTCTTGATGAGTATTTCTCGATTCAGCCATCTAAGGAATACTGAAGATTATTAAATTGGTTGAGTATGAATTAACGAAGACTAGATTGTTTGGAAACTCACCAGGATCTCTTCGGGGTACAACAAAATTTAAGACAAAATGAAATTCGAGACTCGAGTGTAAAACTACCTACGAAACAACAATAATAAAGGTATTACCATAACAAAAAATAATAATTTATAATGGGTATCAATAATTTGGTATAGTAATTATTATTGAATAGACGTTCTCACTTCAATCTTGTTTCAATTTCTCGATCACTTTCGATCCACTTGAATGGTTATCATTCTTGGTAATACATCGATAATTGTGGAAGTTGCTCGCTGGGAATTGGTCACGAAATTCTGATTTTCCTCAAATTATGGAAATGTTCAGCGAACATTATTGTTCCTTGCAAGTTCGTAACCAAGATATTGCACGCATGAAGAAGAAAATCTGCGAATTATTTCATGAAGAATATTCGATCAAATGCACTAAAACCCGGAACTACCCCAACTCGTTTCCTTATATCCAAATTATCCTGAATTCCATATTTGGATGACTAGAATGGTTAAATGGCAGGAGCAGGGTACCGGTAGGAAGATAGGTGCGGAAGAAGAAATGACTAATTAGTAATTAACTCGCTAGTAGTCGCTAATTAATAATTCGCAAGTCGCAAAAATATTTCTTCTTCGGGTACGTAACAGGTGGTGGTGGGAGTGCACGTCTTACCAAAATGCATTTCAATTCCCAAAAATACTAGAAGTGGCTACACTGGAATGGCAACTGGCGGGAAATTCTTACTTCGAAGTTTCTGATAAGGCGCTTGTTGAATAATGATAAAGAATGAATAATGCCGTATTCGTACACCGACTACAAATTAGACCTCAGCAAGGGTGTTTGTTCAAGTGTTTGGTGCGAGTGAATTGTGAAAAAAGAAAATTTTTGATTTCCAGATTTCCAGCAATTCATTTCGTTGCAGAAGGATCACGATGTTGAAGTAGACTAATATCATGACCACATCATTCCCGACTCCTTCGTCGACAGACCCGAAACATGACAAAGAATATACCTACTTCTATCAATCGTTAAAATTTCGTGAAAATGTCGACAATAAAATAGAATTAGCGCACTTGAAACGTGTGAAACTACTACTGAACCATTATGAATCCAAACGATAGTGAGTCTGACTTTATTATGGCTAATTTTTATTTTATCCGCTGCAGATTTTCCGTAAACTCCGTTATGTTTCTAGTAACGATCACTGTGTAACGAATTGGCTTCTGAAACGTGATTTGGAAGAGTATGCCAGCGTAGTAGACGAGAAAAACGGGTTGAATGATTACGCGGAGTTGATAAAAAACCAGTGCAAGAAATCGTCAAAACCAGCTGCAGGTTGCTTACTTGTAGCTTGTTTATAATCAATCATTGTCATTTTAATTGTATTTTTTCTCATTGACCTATGTTTGCAGCGTGTACTAAATGGAAGAGTAAGTTGGAAGAATGCGATGACAATATTAAAGCATTAATCCGAAAGTTATCACTAAACAAAAAAACACCTGAGGAAGAAGAAGCTGACAGAATTATCTTACAGAATTTGCGTACAAATGCGCAGAAACATTGCCGTAAGTCATTACATAGTATGTTACAAATGATCAGATACGATTGTTTGCCGACATTGAATATTATCTCTAGAATCCATTGTATCTTCCTCCAAATCATCTGTAGAGCAAGCTGAAAACGTGTTACCGACGTTGAAGAAGCCAAGCAATTTATCATTAGCAACTTCAACGTTTCAGGCGAAAAGACCACCACTTTCTACGAACAGTACTGGATCGTTCAACCCTGCTAAAAATTTTCTATCCTGTATCACCCCGCAAGAATATAACAAGTGATAGAAATAAATCTATGCGATATGATATAGTAGATTGAAATCCGTATAATGATTATTTTGTATTCAATATGTTGTAGTGTGCGGCACTCTTCTTCCACCAACAAGAGGTCAATTAACGATGTCAATAATGATTCTCGTAGACCGTCTGAATCGTTTGGCGGATTTAAAACCGCAAAAACTGAACTGGTTCGTATCATCGTGTGATGGAAATTTTTGAGTTATTCTAAAATTCATGATCATATGAAAAAACGTAAATATCTATTTTAATGAGAAAAAACGTTAACTTGGGGAAGAATTTCTATAATTTTTTTATTTATTTCCGAAATAATCCAAAACACTCGAACTCCTTACTTGCAGAGTATTCAAAATTTTAAAAAATACGGAAATCAAAACCTGTCAGATTCTGGTATTGCCGGTGCCAATATAAAACGATCATTAGGAGCTCGGTCAAGAACGGTCAATAGTAAATTTGTACCTCCGATAAAATCGGAGACTAACGAGTAGGCTTACCATGTTTCGACCTAATATTTGTCACTTCTTTTCATTGCAATTACTGAAAAATAAGAGGTTCTTCTTAGCAGAAATCAATGCAGCGATCCTCAAGGTTGCGAAGGGAGCGATATCGAAGATGAAAGGTTGAAAGGTCTGGATCCAAAGATGATTGAATTGATTCGAAATGAAATTATGGATCACGGCAGTCCGATAACCTGGGATGACATTTCGGGATTGGATTTTGCGAAGAAAACAATTCAAGTGAGCTTGACTCTTATTTTCGAATATTTTGATGAAAATTTTTCAATATACTTACATATTTATGTCTTCATAAGGAAATAGTTGTTTGGCCGTTATTACGTCCTGATATCTTCACAGGCTTGCGAAGACCTCCGAAGGGAATTCTCTTATTTGGTCCACCCGGAACCGGGAAAACTTTAATAGGTAACGCTACAGCAAATCGTCTCGTAATTAAAAATATCACCTCGTCGATTTAACGATTATTTCTTTCGCAGGTAAATGTATCGCCTCTCAATCTAGTTCGACCTTTTTCAGTATCAGTGCATCGTCCTTAACGTCGAAATGGATTGGCGAAAGTGAAAAACTAGTTCGTACCTTATTCGCCGTTGCTAGGTACAGGAATTGAAATCAATTTCTTAGAATCGAATGTGAGTATTTGGTCATCAGAAACGTGAGAAAATTAATGTGTAATTGTCGTCAGGTGCCATCAACCAGCGGTCATTTTCATAGACGAGATCGATTCCTTGCTTAGTCAGCGAAGTGAAAGCGAACACGAATCGTCCAGACGAATTAAAACTGAGTTTCTTGTGCAATTGGTAGGGTGATTAATTTTTTATTTGTTGTTTCATTCGGCAAAAAAATGAAATTAGAGGATACCTTTGTGATCAGGATGGTGCAACCACACACGAAGAAGATCGTATTTTGGTAATCGGAGCGACAAACCGCCCGCAAGAATTGGATGAGGCAGCTAGAAGACGATTGGTCAAGAGGTTGTACATTCCATTACCTGAATTTGACGTGAGTTTTGTCGCTAGTGTGACATCGCAATCATGAAAATGAATCATCATTTCCGATTGACGATTAGAATTGTGCGAATACTCATCAACTCACGTGTTATTCATAGCTTACTGTCTTGTTGAGGAGGAAAGAAGAATACGCTTTAAAACGTCTTAAATAAAATAAAACTTACTAGTGCTTTCAGTATGCACACATAAGAATAGAAATAATTTGAAATTCTGATTTTATTCCTTCTAAAGGCTCGTCGACAAATTGTTCAGCGTTTGATGAGTACAGAAAAGAACGAGCTGAGCGATGAAGATATGAGTGAAATTGCAAAATTGACTGACGGCTATTCTGGTGCAGATATGAAGAATCTTTGTCAAGAAGCTTCTTTGGAACCGATCAGGTCTATCGATTTTCGACTTATTAGCTCGATTGATACTCAACAGGTGGGTACTATTATCTGCTGTCTTATTGACTATATTTTCTGCAAAAATAAGTTTGAAATTGTCAATTCAATTTCTATTAGATAGTGTTCCCATTATTGAGAAATAATAAATCTCTTCTACCTTTAAGACGTACCTACAAAAGTTCAGATTTGAGTGAGAATCTCTCTTCAACCTTCAAGGTAGATCAAAACTGAGATTTAGTTGAGCGCGAAAATAGTTTTCATTCTCAAATGTATTGAAACGAAGAGTACCTACTAGTACATGACAAAATTTACGAGCCCCACCGGCCCCCCAGAAAAGAAAAATACTGGTGAAGTAAGTTTTGAAGAAAAGAAAAGAAATAAATGAAACACTTTATCATGATAAATAGTCATAATTACCGTCAATTTTGTTTATTTCATTTGAATAAAAGCATTCGGTCAGAAAAAAAATTGAATTTAAACTCAGGACGTTCTAAGAACGATAAAATGGTCTCCAGACGTTAGTCGTAGTTTTTGGTTTGAATATTCATAGATTAAGATTATTTTTGTCTCAATCTGAACAGGTTCGTGCTATTTCTGTGGATGATTTTAAATCAGCTCTAAAAGTTGTCCGTTCGAGCGTTTCACCAGCAGATTTGAATCAGTATTTGGAATGGGACAAAATATATGGATCCAGAGGAACGTGATCTCCGTACTCCAAGAATATGGCTCAGAAGAAATTACCAACTTATAGGTACTTTTTAGTATTCATACAATCATGTTCGCAAGCTACGATTCTTAGGATATTTCGAAATAAGTCGGGGTACGAGATGAAGGCAAATACATGTACTGTAAATAGATTTTTCTTTAACGCAGTGGTAAACTATGATTTTGTTGCTAATCTGGCAAAGAAACGTAAAACATAGTTCATAAGATTTCTTTTGATGATTTTGATATTGGTTTGAAAGTGAGCCGATTTGGAAAATTTGTCATCCAAGGACCCGATACCCCTGTCCCCTAAAAAAAAAAATTAATTTAGTGTTTCTCTTTGTTAATAAATAAAATGTGTCAATCTTTAAGTAATGTTTAATCAACCAAGAAAAGATCACAGGCAAGAGCAGCATGAACTAGTTTCCTGTTTTACGGCGTAATACTTACGTAAATTATATTTATCGAAGTATGGTCTGCGCTTTTCGTACCCATACCACAAGATAAGTTCGACTAATAGTACGATGATACTCAGAACATAGCCTCCCAATAGAACAGCGATAGCCCCGTACAACTTACTCAAATTCATCAAAGCCTTTATGGCATCGACATTACGTTCTGCTTCTGTATTCCGTATTTTGAACATAGCGTCGTTTAGCCATTTCTCTACCAAACCTGCCTCAATAACCCAACTCAAGTGGATATCGATCCTCGGTTTCAACGGCGAGTTTCTCTGCAGTCCGACCGAGATAGGCATGTTGATGACGCAGTCTTTCATCACGTGTAGGAGTTTCCCTTTAGTTTTATCCAAATTCTTTTCTGCGATGAAGAAATGAAAGGATTAAGTATCAATTGACGGAGGTATAAGAAAAAGATTCTCGAGCTTTACCATCCGTCTCGTTGTATTGCATGATCTTGTTCACATCTTTGTGTTTTACTGTTAGGTAACGTAAGTAATCGACGTTTTCATAGTACGCTAATTCTCCAGCGGCCACTCGCTCTACTGCCAAGTCGACGTCGTCAATAATTTCAAAATCACGTCCCACTTTCTGACTTGCGGCGTCTAACGAGGTGATGAAAAATTCTTTTGATTGCTCTCCCCAGCCTCCACCACGGATATCACTGTCGGCCAGCTGATCTATGTTGTCGATCGTCACTCTGTAATCAGAAAAGGACGCTTACTGTTTAATCTACATATGTGGAAATTAATCAAAATTATGAGTTCGATTTTGATCTTTGTGACATAATCGAGAAAGCTGATTTCGATGATGATCAATTTGGACTCGTTGTACGATAAAAAGGCACTTTGAGCACTATTTTTGGCCTTTAATATCCACCTATTATCGACGTAGATTGCTCTAGAGACAAGAGAGGGAGAATATTAATTGTTGAATGTTTGTATTTACCTGGGTTCTGGCTCTGCAAGTATGGCAGTCATAGCGGCCTTGTATGAAACAGCCACCAGAATGCAGTACATCCACCAAAAGCCAATAAACACTCTAATAGGCCAAACGGTAGGCATTTGTGGGAGAGATATGTTCAGGACCATACCCAGAGTGTACAATAAGCTGTTATTCATTTCCTGAAATGCGTACAGATTTTCAGGTTCGTCGTCTTTCTCCAGCTGTGAACTCATCATAAAACTTAGACTTCGTTGGAGGTTCCTTTGCCATAAATGTTTCCTGCGCTCGTTTAGAGCGTCGTACTTTTTGAAAAATCTTTTCTCGCGATTCATTTTCTTCCTTTTCTCGCGGAGATATCGTCGAATGGGTTTAAGTCGCTCGAAAAACTTGTTAGACACGAGATCTTCATTCCTTTTTGAGTCCGTGCTGGCTGACAAGATCGAATCAAAGTTTTTCGTTTTAATGACGTTATGATACTTCGTGACGTAGTGTAAACATAAGCCGCCGATGATGAAAGTTGCGATAACACACCACCACATTGTATTACTGTTGAAAGACATATTTGTGAGAAGTTTCCACAGGCATTGGGTACAACGGCCAGTGGTGTATGATTTTATGGAGTGGTCGACCCTTCTCTTCCTGTTTACATTTAATAATAATATTTTATTCTGGCTCTGCCCGCACATGTTATAAATAAACAAACGTTTTTTATTAACGTTTCGACTGATGTCCAGCAGCCTTTATCAGAAAAAATTGACTTCGATATCTTTTTATTATTCAACTTATTCAGAAATTGAACCACAGCTTTCGTGTTTGTATTTCATTAGCACCTCTCTTAGTGACACCCTTCGACCTCAGAAAAATCCCAATTTAGAGCCCATCATCGCAATAACAACTACTCTAACTCTACTCCCAACAATGTTACAAATTTATACGAGAAACAGAAAGTGGGAAATGAGTCGAGATTCACCGGCTAGATCGCCAACAACTAATTTAAAATTGATAAATACTCGAAAGGAAGGATCAAAGTTTGCCAAGAGTTATCCGAAACAGATTCAGGCGTGAGGAAAGTCAAACATTCGGTGTTGTACGGGATGCTCAAGTCGACCATTTGCAAGTGGTACGGAGTGTAGTAGAGGTTCCCCAGAGCGATATCCGCCTTGCCAGACCACATTTCTCCGAGTAGACCTGAAAACGAGCCATTTGTTTGTCTACGACCCCACTGTTCCACGTTTGCATTTGGCGGCTCGTAAACCTTAAATTGAAAATTCATAATTTCAGCTAGCGTTTCGAGTACCTGTAACAAATTCTACGTTGAGGCTCGTCAAATCGGATTAGATTCTCTCTTCAACAGAATTTCTCACTTTAATTTCCAAACCTTCGTACCGAGGCTGTTCTTCTGGATTTTGCGAATGATTTCCAGGCACAATTACGGCAGTCGTTGGTACGTGATCGAAGGAGACCACCTTCAGAATTCGGTTCTCCAGATTAGAGGTTTTATCTTTGAATAAGTTTTTGCTAGCTTCTTTGTCTAAGAAACAGTTTCTGGTACCATCCTTGAGCGGTTTTCGACAAGTCTAATTTTAAAGAGAGTAAATTGAGCGTTTCAATTCGAAATTCACGTCTTTGGCGGTGGAAAATATAAGTACTGACCTCAGAAATATTTGAAAATTTCCATACACTTATTGGTTCCGTCACAATCGGTCTGTTAGGTGTTGGAGGGAATCCCACGGTAAATAAGTCGTAATCAGAAGTACGTCGAAATGAACGTCGGATAAAAACCACGTTCACTAATTTTTTCCAGAGGAGTTGATATTTTTTTTCCGTCAATCGGTCGTCTTTGATCAGGAGGAATTTTGCTCGTGAATCAATTGTTCGATACCTGGGAACGAAGCGTTGCGTTGTTATGTTAAGGACTCGATTGAATGTTTGGGTAATTTTACTTTCATCAATTGTCCGGAAGATTTTATTCATTTGTGTAGTCTCTTTCAAAATGATAGGTATGATATTAACTTATTATAATCAATACCTCTATCAATTTTTTTTTACCGATGGGTCTTTTTGTGCTTGACTTTTAATCTACCCCGTGAATATCTCAGGTTGAATATCATACATATCTCCTCCCTGACATCCGAACAATCTCACAAAAAAAGATGCGGTCGACCTTGCCGCCAAAAATTCCTCATTCTTTCAAAAAATTCTAACCCATTATCAACTCTGCAAACTATCTAAAAATTCACTTCTGATAAAGACATCCTCCTTCCTGTTCACAAATATAGGAACCGGTTTCTTAAGCTTCCTCGATTTTCCTCTATCTTTAAGTACACCGCCCTGCCTCTTAGATACCACTTCTGTGTATTCGAATTATTCGTACTTTTTTTGCCTCGTCCTGATTTCCAAAATGTTTGTCATTTTTACTCCCTTCCCTCAACACCTGCCATAACTGCACCTGTTATCTACCATTTTCTTCTTTCGCCTCTTTTTCTGTCGTAGACTATCGATTCCCTCAAGGTGACAACCCATTTGTGTATTTTGATAACTTACCGGTCCCCGAATAATAAGAACCGACCTGCTTGTTCGGCATTTGTTAGAAAAATAGCGTAAAGGTTGCAGTTATTTTTTTTCACTTGTTGAATAACTTTGACAGTTTCATAGTTTGGCGAGAGAAGGTCCTCGGATTCGTTAACCAGAATCTGCATAAATAGAGAAAAAAAATGTATTATAAAGATTGCGCGACAACAACGCGTTAAATACGAACAAATGCTCCTATTTGAAAGGGAGGGAGAAACTTGAGATATATCGTGCTTCGAATATTTCAACTTTAGATTAATAATAAAGATTGTTTTTGGCATGATTTGAGTTTAACTGCATCACATTAGTAGCGTAGATACAATTTCGCTATTGGGGGGGGGGGGGATATTTTTCCAAAATAGAAAAAGCAATGAGCTAATATATCCCTCCTTATCTACGCTACTGCGTCACATTAAGGGAAAGAACAGCTTAGAACGAATTTTAGTCGCGGTTTCTACTAAAGAACCGAAGCATCCTTTTACCCGCCTATGGGTAATAAAATTGATGGACTCCGACTAACGAGGGGAATCGAAGTGTACTGAGAAAATACTATTCATTATTACCAACCTTGAATGACGTACTCGAATCTTTAGACTCGGTAAAAATATTACCAGCCATTTCTTCATAAAATGTATCCACCAAGACGACATAACAGGTCACACCTGCGACTTCTTTCAGCAAGTCTCTCATCATTCCTCTGAACAAACTTCTTTCGTTCCAAAGAATTTTTCGGAATTGGCCTTCAAGGTCCGTACTGTAACTGATAACGAATGAGATGTCATTTTTGAATCGATAATGACACGAGATCATATTCAATAGTAAAGATGGTGACTCGAATCTACCTGACGACGTAATGTAAAACGAAAAAGAAATTCGTGCAATACGATGAGATCTCACGAATTCGCATAATTGTGCCGGCCAAGGGAACACGCGACTGCGTTTCGTTCAATGGTCCTCGCATGTCTGGAAAAGTTTGATTTCATTCTGATTGACATTTCTCATTAGCATGCTCAGCAAGCTTACATCCAACGAGCACGTGACCAAATTCAATTCCTGCTTTATTTCATTCATGCTCATCCCTCACTACCGATACCGAAGAACTTTTATTTTTAAACTTGTACCAAAATTGGTCACGATACTATTTAGATCGACGCGTGAATATTTACAAATACGTACTAAATTATCCATCAGTTTTCTTTTCAATTACATTTAACTTCCTTTAAGGATGAAAATTCACGCCAACATGAAAGTGAGCTTCCCTTTGTAGACCATGTCAGTAAGTTGTACAGTAGGGGTCATTGTCTTGTATCATTAATTATCCCTATAGTCTCCAGAGAATGGCTGTTAATTAACAGGGAACCTGTTCTATGCGGGTTTTTAAACTTCGAAAATGTCGACTCTACATCGTAGGATCCATCTGTAAATAAAAAGGGCGTTCGTGAAGAAAAATTCATCACAGAAAAATCAGTTTGAAGTTTCAGCTCAAAATATCTCCACAATGACGAGTTTAATCAAAAAAGTTATAAGAATAAAAATTAAAGAGCGACTCTTCTTCCATAATATGCAACAATGACATTTTGAATACATTCAGTATCAAACAAAGTAGAGATCCTTGAAAATATGAACAGCGGACGCCTTTTTTGCTGAGATGAAGTTTATGATTTGAAACGCACAAAAATCGAGGTCTCCGCAAAAAAGGCGTCCGACAGACACACGCCCTTTTAACAGATAGGTCCTTATATGATAGGAAGGGGACTTAGAAAAAACGACGGCTTCCTTAACGAGATTTAGTGTTTTGACAGGGAACCTGTTGTATTGGAAAAACCGACCGCCATCCAGCCGGAGAGAAAAGCTCGGAGCTTGAAAATTTTTCAAGTCCCCCCCTCCTGTCGACAGGGAAATAGTTTCAAAACGCATTCGCAACATAGTTTCCATATTTACAGCCGAATTTATGGGCATATTCATCTGCATCGCCCACCTCTCTCAAATACCCCAAACGGCAAATTCCTTTAGGATAAGTATAATTATTTTAATTTTTCGTCGTCGTAATTCTTAACAACGAATTTAAGGCGTAATTATTTGTAATTTACTATCTCGTCGAAGGTGACTATCCCCGCTTTGAAGCCAAATTTTGTTTGATATACTTTCTGGTTGCTCTTCAACTCATTTCAGTTGATGGTTCTTTGGCCTGTGTGATTAGGTATGGAAAATTGATAATAGGATTCGGTCTATTTTTACAGTTAGAAAATTATTATTACCAGTGCAGTGTGATCTGAGAAGTAATGACCTGCGAAACCACGGTCACAATGAAAACCTCTTTTATAAATCTTACATATCTATGAAGTTATTTATTGATTGAATTATTATTCTTGTATTTCTACATCAATGTCACGAAATCCAATAGGCACGTCAACCACGCTCACTTTGGTGCTCAAATTTAACAGATATATTTTCTCTGACACCTCTTCCTCCTCCGATTCTTTCTCTTCTTCTCCTTCTTTCTCCCCCTCATCCTCGACCTGTTCGGCAACCTTTTTCTCATCTTCCCTTTCCTCACCGACAACGTGGTAAACAAAGACTTGATTACGTCGATATCCGCGAGACACGTAAAAAGAAATTATTTCTATAAAACTATTTCTTATTTTCGTCGAATCACAACGGATCATAAATTCGTAGTACGACTTTCCAGCCGCTACTGATTTGCCTGTTTCCGTCCTGAAAGAGACCTTTTTTCTGTAACATCTGGAGGTTATCCATGGTAATGGGTAATTGATGAGGTCTTTGAAGTAGCATGATCTGAGAATCTGCGCGCATATACGATTAGAATGATTGTTGAGATAATTCCCCGGGATAAAGCTGCAAATTGGATCGTAAATTTCATTTTCTTCTGGAAACAAGAATGTAGAGCAAACAATAAGGAATCTTGAGTGTACAAAAACTCATGGGTTCTTTAACGGAGTTGAACAAGGGATGGCAGGGAACCTGTTTTTTGAAGTATGTGGGATCTGAAAAATGTAGGTTGTGACGTCACAAAGCTGACCTACGACGTCATCAAATTGTGATGTCACAGGCTCGGACTTTGGAGCTATATATAATAGGAGAGAAACTTTGAAAAACACTGATCTATGACGTCATCAGATTGTGACGTCACAGGCTCCGCTTCCAAGCTTTATATAATGGTAGGGAGACTTAGCAGAACATTATGACGTCAAAGTCTAACCTACGACGTCATCGAACTCTGTGGCGTCACAGGCTCCGCTCCCAAGCTTTATATGATGGGAGGGGGACTTGGGAAAAGATTATGACTTCACGAGGCTGACTTATAGCGGCATCAAATTGTGATGTCACAGGTCCCGCCCTCCAAGCTATGATGGTAGGAGGGGACTTGAAAAGAAACATATATGATACCATCAAACTGTGACGTCCAGGCCCCGCCTCCAAGCTGTGTATGATAGGAGGGGGATTTGATAAAATTTCCACTCTCAAGCTATATATGATAGGAGGGAGACTTAGAAAAATTGAGGCTTCCTGAACGATGTTAAACGAGGAACAAAAAATTAGGATACCGTTGCAAGTTTTGCAATGGCGAGCGGGGAACCCGCAAGATCCGTATTCCACTGCGGAAGGAAAAAGTAGAACAATATAATATAGAAAATCCTATCATACGAGTATATATTCGAGAGTCAAAATTATTCCAAGTCGCCCTCTTATCATACATAACTCGAGAGTCAAAATTTTTTAAAATTCCCCTCAAAGCTTGAGAGTCAAAATTATTCTAAGTCTCTCACCCTGTCACGTATAGCTTGGAGGTCGAAATTTTGCTAAGTCCCCCCCCCCCTCCTCACCGTTGCCCCGCTGTCCACAAAAATATGTCGCCATTTTGCTGATCTTATACGAAGTATACTATATGATAGGAGACTTGCCTCCCTATCATATAAAGAAAGAAACTAAATAAATAAATAAATAAATAAATAAATAAATAAATAAATAGATAAATAAAATAAATGAGTAAATAATTAATTAATTAAATTTATATACATAAATAAATAAATAAATAAATAAATAAATAAATAGGTAGATGAATAAATAAAATTAATTAACCAACTAATTAAATAAATAAATGAATAAATAAATAATGAATAAATGTGAGGCAATCTGAGAAACCATGCCTAAAGTCGCACAGAAATTTTTTTTTTTTGTATTTTCGAATAGAGGACAGTTTTCCGAGTCCAACAAAAAAAATTGTCCAAATCGGTTGAAACTTCGCTGAGATAATATGATCTTTCGAAGTTAGAATTTCAGAAAAGTGAATTCTGAGAAAATTTCAAAACAAGCTCCTGAAGTTCGTGACTGAAAATCTTCGCTATATCTTTTTTGTATCATTTTTTCTAGATTTTTCTGAAGTGAATTAATCATGTTTTCTAGATCGATGTTCAACGCTGAATACGATACTGTTGGCCAAAATTTTTTTTATCGAGTCATTTTTCTACAGATCAGCAGAAATAGATCTTTTCCCTTACTATTGATAGAAGAGAAGCACGCCGCAAACGTGGCTTCGAAGGCCGAACCAGGCGCTCTCTGGTAATGAAAATGTTAACCACTATACCTAAGGATCTTTTGTAACAAAATCACGGAAATGGATTTTTCATCGAATACATTGTTTTTTTGTTCTCCTGAAAAATAGGTATGATTTCTCAGGTCGCCTCACAAATAAATACATAAATAAATAAATAAATATACAAAATAAAATTCATTAGTATAAATCCAAGTCCCCCTCTTGTCATTCCCCTCCTATCATATAATTATAGCTTAAGAAAAGAAGCAAAATTTCTTCAAGTCCATTCTGGCCAAACGGCGAATGGCAAATTTTTCAAAAAAAAACTCAAAGAACGGTTTTCTGTTAAAATTCCCACTCTCGAGCTGTACATATGATAAGAGTGGTAAATCTTTCTAGTTTTAGTAGAAGGGTGGGAGTCGTATTACCTGGTTCACGATCTTTCCTCACATGAAGATAGAAAAGTTCAGTAATATAAGGAACTTTCAAGTAAGCGGTTGCGGGTTGTTCAGCGAGAAGTACACTATAGTAATCGAGGGCTGAGACACCAGCATTCTTTTCAAACACAAATCGACCCGGTTTGTATGGTTCTCCGAAGACGTTGTATTCCTTAGAAACGTAGTAAGGAAATAGTTCATCACGAAACCGATTCTTTAATAAACATACGAATACGTGTTCTTTAATGTGAATGGACGTTCGAGGCTCGTTAATAGGATGCATCAAATCGAATTCTTTCTGCGCAAATGAATTCGTACAACTGTAAGGCTTCAATAATTTGTATAAGGGAATCCTCGATGTGTTTGGGGTGGACATTTGATGAAGAATATGAGAATACCTCCGCCGTTTTAATTCGCGCTTCATTTGTCCCTTTTTGATCGGCTTCAGAAGTTTAAATCGAAAAAATCCGCTGCCAGTTATGTCCTGACAAATACGCTGTCGAATTTTGAGATCTACAAAAGCTGGGTCTGTCTCTTGCGTCGGAGCCTCTGAAATGGTGAATGCAGGTGATAAATTCGCTCTTTGGGGTCATTTTATTTGTACACAGATTGATACCTTCATTCTTCAATTGTAGATAGAGTTCGAAAATGTGATAACTTTCACTAACAGCTGTGAGGCCGATATTTCCCGTAACCATCGAAACTAAAAAACTTACAGATAGTATATTCTTGAGTGATAAACTCCACAGATTTAAGAAATACACCATTCTACGAGCGAGAGGGTTAACC
Source organism: Aspidiotus rigidus (assembly GCA_035079385.1). NCBI lineage: Eukaryota > Metazoa > Arthropoda > Insecta > Hemiptera > Diaspididae > Aspidiotus > Aspidiotus rigidus. The sequence continues at coordinate 621,272 of JAVHKY010000044.1, read as the reverse complement.
ATTCTATGATGTTTTGATAGAATGAAACCACGGGCAAATATTGAAAAATAAAAACCATCCTGAATTTTGAAAAAAGAAGATTCCTATTGTAATACATAATGTAAAAGTAGTGATGTGATGATCGTCAGCGAATACTTTGGTTTGTTTTGTTTCTTGATAATTCAGTTGAAGAAACATCAATAAATGACTTTATTTGTTTTACTTTCTTTCAGTAGGGAAGCTTCATGAATTCTTTAGTTTATTGCAGAGAACGTTCTTGAAAATCTTGGATGGGTGATGAAAATATGTACTTCATTTAGCGGGGAACCCGCTATCCCTTTTGTTGGGGGTACTTTCAGGAAATTTTCGTCCGCGAGCGGTCCGAGATTGATGACGTCACGGAGGGGAGGGGCCTTAGAAAAATTTCAACTCTCGAGCAAGAGACTTAGAAAAATTTTCACTGTTGAGCTATGTATGACAGGAGGGGGACTGACAGCGGGTTCCCTACTGGCATTGCAGTCCTGCAATTGTAAGTCAAGGTTGTACCTAGCTTCTAGGGCTCATTCGCTTCGTTCGTTCCCCAGTCTTAGTCTAGTTTAAGTCTAGTATACTGCATGTTAAGCTACGTACTTAGCTCCCTTGCTCCGCTCGTTCGCTCCCAATCTTGGTCTATTTTGTTATCCACTTGTCATAATTGTATAGCTCGATATACAAAATGTTTTCAATTTCACCTCCTAGCTGCGATAGCTCAATTTTTTCCAAGTTTCTCTCCTGTCACATATAGTTCAATTCCCGATATTTGAAATGTTTTCAAATCTGACTCCTTTGATGTTGAAAATTTTTCATCCCCTCATCTATCGTATTATAGAGTGGGACTCCAATTTTGAATTCGATTCTTAATATCAAAACCAATCCGTCCTATAGAAGAGAATGTGTAAATTCCTTGTGTAACGATGTTAAAGACGCCATCGTTTTTTATTACAATCTTCAATTCAGTTTCTTTTGGTTGAATTATAGAGATCCGATTAAAAGCTTCATTACAATCTTCATTCAGTCCAGGTCCCTGTAGCATCGTACCCCTACTTTTCCTGAATACATCTCCGTCAATTTCTCACAAGATGTGTCTATAGTTGAAATTCTCATTAAGTTTAAGCTCATACTTTTCTGCGCCCATCTGTACAAATTGTACCCACATATTATATTCTTCATACTCCATCATTTATCCAATCACCAGAAACTTTTATTTGGATCTCAGTTCACATCAGTTACTCTACTGATCGCGCGCCGAAAAACTTCACCCTCTCACTCAACATTTCCGACCGCGACCCCATCTTGTAACTACTTACAACCATGAAAATTGTTATTTCTTAATCCTAGCTTCTTGTTTTTACACATATAAAAAAAACCTGCAACAAACTTGGAATCATTAAAAGTGAACTTATCCCCAGTCCTCATTGAACAGAAATTCCCACCATAAAGAGGTTATCTTTGCTCGACTTGGAATTGGTTATTCTCAACTCAACCATTTTCATCTCCTCCTGAGTTTCCATATTCTATCTTCATGTAAATCTTATTATGCAGATAATCTGACAATCTACCACCTTTTTTTCTGCCCTACTCTCAAAAATCAACATACTTCCCTACAATGCAATGTAGTCTCAGTCATAATCCTCTGTCCTATACATACAATCACTCCCAACACAGTTTCCAACTTCTACAACTACCTATGTTACTCAATTACTCCAACTTGTACATATCCATTCTTTTTCTCAAAGTACCACCCCCTGACTCGACTGCTTCTCTTCTTCCATTTATCTTCCCTACCCTCATGTTATTGTAGTTTGTTTTCCACTCCACTTCAGTTATTCTTATTTTCAATGTTCACCAATTTCTCCGGATGTAAATTCTCATGTTCAAATGGATTAAAAGTGCTGTATAGAAAAGAATTTTTCTTTCACCATGTTCCCACAAATATCAAAAATACAAAGGATACTCAGTTCTTTGCGTGCTAAAGTCTGCTACATTTTCTGCATTGGTATATTTGAATTGAAGCGCTGCATGGAAAAGGGGCCTTCATTCCATAAGAAATAACATTGGATAGAGGCCCCTTTTCCCCGCAGCGCTTCAATTTATTTTCTCACATTGTGTGTTTGCTTTAAAACTTTCAAGCTGTGACTTTCATTTCCACTTGTTTTCTGATGTTTGAGTCAGATTAACTTGACTATAAAATTCTCCTGCAACTGTCTCATTTCATTTTTGCCAAATTAGCCCTTCATAAAAGACAATTTTCTTCAAAAACGAAAATTTCCCTGAAGAAATAGGTGACTTTAAAATTCTAGCAAACAATGGTAAAATTCTTCCCTAAAACTAAGAAAGAAAGAAAGAAAGAAAGAAAGAAAGAAAGAAAAACAGGAAAAGATAGCGTCTCACATTCCCTTGCAAGAAAATGAGAATTCCTGACTGCATTAAAAGGACCAAATAATTCTGTTGCAGTTTATAACAATGACTATTGAACGTCACTCACTTGTCTTTAATAAATAAGAATCAAGTAGAAGTATCGAGGTTTGTCTCACTGGTTAGATTTGAATAGATAAAAAACTTTGTGAAATTACTTTGTTAGAGGACAATTTTTTCTTAACCAAGTTCCTATAAACAGTAGAAATACAAATAATACGTAGTTTCTATGTGTGGAAATATCATTCTATCACAAATTCCAGTGTTGGCTCCTTCAAATTTCCTCTCTCATTTACAACGTTTGACGAAAGCATCCGGAGTATTTCTTAATTTAAAACTAGCAAGACGGCGCGGGCGCCTTCTCGTTGTCACCTATTTTCATTTTCAGACATTTCTCCCTTTTCGGAATTCGAATATACTTACATTTTTTTTTTTTTTCATTTGATCTTACGCATTTTTTGATATTTGTGTCATCTAAATTTTCAAATATTTTTCATATTGCCTACCTATCACTCATAACAAAACAGAAAAAGTAAGAAATTGTCAATAAATTATTGGTGAAGCAAATTTTTATGGAAAACATGAGAACAGTAATAATTTTTAATAATCTCAGTAAATCATCTAGATATTTCTACTCTAGATATTGAAGACAAATTTGGGTAAGGTACATAAAACAAAAGGAGTAACTCTGGGTTTTAATATTATTTGGAATATTACTTAGTTAGATACACTATTTTCTTTGTATCTTTCATCTCATTGTTCAATCTGCATAATTTTCTACTTTTCTTCTTTCTCAATTTCGTTCAATTTTACACTCTTTCATTCTTTACTTTTTCTTCCATACAACATTCTTCATCGTTTTCTGAGTCTTTCGAATTGTTTTCGTTAGTAGCTATCACACTCTTCCATTTCTCCCCCTCTTCCTCTCCTTCTTTTTCAGTCTTCTACATCGATCTCTTTCAATTATCCATTTGTTGATAATTGATTCTACGTGTCATCCTCGTCTAATCTACAAATTAGGTAATGGAAGAAAAACGTTTCGATTCTGAGATTAGTTTATTCATTCTTCCTTTTCTCTTTCACTTTCTATCTAGATAACATTAAAGTCTTTCCTTTTCCCCGTTTTTCTTCTAACTTGCTAGGCAATTCATTTTACTCTTATATTATCTATATACCCAGTTTAACATTTGATTTTAGCCATTTTTTAGCTAAATTGTATTGGGTAAATTAGGTACGGAGTGCTGTGTACGATCGGGTAGCGTTTCGTCGAATTTATTTCTCTTGTCTTACGCCCAACAAATTTAGCTACTTTTTATCGAGAATGTGGACATCTAGCCTGAGGTGGGGTCGTTAAGAGAGGCGAGGTGATGGGTGTAGGATCAAAAATCGTTTCTTGTTTTTCTTCTAATTTGCTAGGCAATTTATTTTACTCTTTTATTTGTAGTTTATATGTACAGTAATAGACCCGCATATAAGTAGATTCGATGCTCCATGTAAAATTGAATTGGTTTTTTCTTCTTCGAATTTGCTAGGCAATCCATTTTACTCTTACGTCTATAGTTTACATGTACAGTAATAAAATGCACGTATATAATATGAGATATTCGATTTTAGCAATTTTTTTTTTTTCGACCAAAGGGTATTGAATCCCTGTAAAAAACGATAGTTTTTAGTAATATAGAGAAGATTTGGCAGTTTATTAGTAGTTTGCGTGACACGATATTTAACTTGTACGTCTGTAAATAAAATCACCTGCCATGGAAATGCATATTCCATGAAAGAGATGGTTTGCAGCACTCGAAGGAAAACGAATGCGTAATTAATAGAGAATTGAGGTCTTGAAGAAGCCTTCGAGGAAGAATAATATGTTGGAAAAGATTTGATGATATTTTTATTTTTTTAAGGAATTAACTTCATTACATAAATCATTTTCTTGCGTGCACATACTAAAATTTTTAGTTTATTTCATCTTCAGCTAGGGAAAATTACATATTTACTAATTTTCAGTGATCATTTCCTACTCATCTGACCTTTCTTATTTCGATAATAAAAAACAAATATAGGAGAATTTGTAGTGGAGCGTAAGAGCTCTTTTGTCAGTAAGGTTACCCATTTATCTGTTGCCTATTCAGTAATCAAATTTTTAAATCCTACTTACGCAATAGAACAAGCTTCACATTTTATATCATACACAAGCCTTGAAACTTGAACTACACTTACCTATTAATCTGATGAAAAGATATCCGTTGAGCGATATTTTTTTTCAATTATAACATACCGGTGAGTCTATACTAAGATAGAACGTAGGCCTACTAGTTTTTGTGGGGTATATTTTCACTCCTCTTCAAGTATTCGTCGTCAGAAGATTTTGGAAAATAAGTCTCACTGGGAATCAAACATGAATACATTTTTGCGAATACTTTTTCTGGTTGTTGCCGTCAACGGAATCGCACTCCAGCAAAGGTAGCAATGCAAATTACCAGACTGGATCACAGACTTTGAAGAAATGCGGGATAAGAATTTTTGTTACATCGATAAGGCTGGTTTTATGCTGATGGTGCTCCAAAATAAACGGATCTTCTATTTCATCGCGCGCTCCCGGAAGTTCGGTAACAGTTTATTTTGCCGTACTATCGAAAGTGCTTTATGGGGTAAGAAACAGCTTTTTGAAGGTCTCGCAATTCACGACAGCTACGACTGGACGCAAAATTTTACAGATTCACACGCCTCGGGCCCTACCCGATCTCCTACCGCGAGCTCATAACCAAAGACCGACTTCAGAGTAACGTTGCCACCTTTCGTCAAACAAGATTTTTTGTGAATTTGCCCGTCTTATTACGGGGCCTATTCAATCTCTCACCGCGAGCTCATAACAAAAGACGAGCTTTACGGTATCTTTCCCTCCCTCGCGTGAAAGTATGAGAATTTTCTCGCATCCGCCTGCCTCTAACGAACACGGGGCCTTGATCGTTCTCTTACCGCAAGCTCAGCGATGAAATAGAATCAGTTCATTTTCGAGCATCTCCAGTATGAAATCAGTCTTGTCGATGTAAAGATTCTTAGTCCGAATTTTTTCAGAATCTGTAATTCCATCTGGTAATTTGCACCGTCTCGTTTGCTGAAGTGCGTTGACGGCAACAAGAAGAAAAAGTTTTCGTAAAAATAGTATATTTATGTTTGATCTTCGAACGATGAATGCTTGAAGAAGAGTGAAAATATGTTCAACAAAAACTAGTACTTTTATCTCAGTATAGACTCATCGGTGTATTATAATTGAGGAAAAAAAACCTCGACGGATATCTTTTTAGTTCAGGTTTCAAGACATGTGTATGATGTAATAGGTAAGCTTTTCTCAAATGTAAAGCTTGTTTTATTGCGTACCTGGAATTTAAAAATCTGATTACTGTTCAGGCTACTGATAAATTGTGTGATCCAAGAACCATCGGCATACCACCCCTAAATTTAACCAGCGCAAAGTGCAGCCCTCATCGAGAGACGAGAGACTTCTTTCAATCCATCAGGACCACCGTCCTTGCCAGAAATCAATGAAGCCAACGAACTTCAGATTCCTAATTTTATCTCGTGAATGAGGGAAAGGCGATCAAAACATCACAACCAGAAAAAGAGGAACTGAAGTATAATCCTCATATCACCATGAGGTATGTACCTACGATTGCTCTTTGAATACATTTGGTGAACATTGAAGATCGTCATAAATTTATACCTAATAGGTACCTCTTCTGTTTTCTCAAATCATAGAATGAATAAAACTGTTGTTTCAGTTGAATCTGCTCTCTGTACTCGTCATACACGAATGGCTGTGTAGATTCAGATGGTTCCTTTTTTTTTAGATTGCAAATGAACTCCTGCTTAACTGTCAGAAGTTATTGCTTTCCGGAAAAAATATTTTTTCGTTGATCTTCATAAACCTATATAAATTCTGACCCCTGATATTCTTCCGTTCCAAGTTTTCGCGCGAAAAAATAATGGTATCGAGGTACCAACTCTTAGTTTATTTTCTATTTCAAAGCTCCATATTAATTGGTCATTGTGACCAAACGTATAATTTTGTGGTACGATTTATCCACCAATTCTTTTGGGTAAATGAGAGTGAGTCTATTAAAATACTTATATTTACTTTTCAATTTTTTGCCCCGAAATCGTGTCACTGCTCAGGTGACGAAAGCCAGAAAATTCCCGTTCTGCAACCAATCTCTCCTTGGCATTTTTTCTTTAGCCGCCAGTCTTCTATGTGTATTACGCGAAATGTATGGTCTTTCCACATATAATAGCCAAGCTCCAGAAATTGTCCTGGAATTAGGGCTACATCACTATTTATTTCCCACAATACTTGCTGATAATGTTTGGGAGATGCTTATTTTATTTTAGTTCAACGAGCAACCAGCTACTCTGGGGTACAAAATTATGGAATAATTGTGTTATTAAAAATTAGGAAGACAGTGAGGAAAGGGAACTTTTTATAATTTAATGTTGTGTGGAATCAATGCGGACAGTTAGATTTATTTTTAGATAAGAAGTGAAAGTTACTTAGTTGTTGGTATTGTAGGGTACCACAAATGTGTTTTTGAGTGCTTGAGTGAGGGGGGAAGTGTATTTGTGGGTGAAGAAAGAGGTGAGAGTTGAGGGCATTGTTTTGTTGGCAGTAAGACAAGATGGAAGGGTTAGAATGTGGGGAAGGAGGTGCCTTGATGGACAGCATCCTGTTTGGAGAGGTCAATGTGCCCGGAGATCCGTATGAGAATGAGTCTAGAGTATGAAATGTGAGGACAATTCGTTGTATGATTGGGTTAGTATTGTATGGGTCTGTAAGGGAGTGTAGGGAAGAGGTAAGGTTGGCGAGGAGAAGGAATTTTCCATGGGTGGCGGGAGAGGCAGATGAATATGCCCATAAGTTCGGTAGTAAATATGAAATCTGTGTTGCGGATGAGTTGTGAAACTATCTCCCGTCGACTGAGTATGAGTATGCTGCTTTAAGTAAGGAAAATGAGTTGTATGGAGTCTTCGAATGTACAAGCCATTAGATAGAACATACAGACAAGTAACAGAATTCAATATTGCTTCCGCTTTCGGAAAGAAACAAGCATTCCGTCATCTGGCGGCAAACATACTGACCTTATCGGATTTTTTAGACCCGTCGGAGAGGCAAAGTGTGTAATGAGGACATTCTCGAAATAGTTTTCTGATACGTTGGATGTAAAAATTATTGTCGAATTTGGGTATTTCTATGAGGTCGAGACGTATTTTAGGTTGAGGAAGAGTTCAAGGGGGGGTAGGTCGAATGTGACGGTTGATGGGGATTTGCTACGAATGGTTTATCAAGAAGGTGATTGAATTGGAAGCGAATATGTTTGTTGGGGGATTGTTGTGGAAGAAAAAGATTCGTTTGTAAATTGGAAATTGCGGACATTGAAAGACAAAGAATGAAAAGTTGGAGGTTAGAGTGAGTCTACGAAGGTGAAGGGGCTGCCAGGGCAATCCTGAAAGAGGAGTTTTAGATAGGGTCGAAAAGTAAAACATTGAAAACATCGCCTTGAGGAACTTTGCTGGAAGGGATGAGGTCATGTTATGGGTTCTGACAACATTTTTAAATTCTTTTTGGCGAGAACTCGCGATCCCTTTTGTTGGGTGGGTACTTTCAGGAAATTTTTGTCCGCGAGCGCGAGCGGCCCAAGGTTGATAACATCACGAGGTTGATAACTTTACGAGGATGATGACGTCACGGAGAGGGGGGAGGGACTTGGAAAAAAACTCACGGGTTCTTTAACGGAGTTGAACGAGTGATGGCAAGGAACCTGCCTTATGGGGCACGTGGGATCTGAAAAATGTTGACTTAGACGTCACAGGCCCAAACTTTAGAGCTATATATGATAGGAGGGGAACTTGGAAAAATTCCGACTTCCGAGTATGATAGGAGGGGGACTTAGAATACCTTAGAAGAACATTCTGAGCCTTATGGTGTTTGTAGCGTTGCATATCTAGCTCATTGAAGGGACTATCTTTTAGGCTATGTACACATGATAGGCGGGGACGTCGAAAATTTTCGAACTCCGAGCTTTGCCGGCCAGCCGTTAACGGACGTCGGACGTTTTTTCCGAAAAAACACCCGATGAAACAGGTTCTTTGTTCTTACTTCGGAAGAGGGGGATCCTTCAATAAACTACTACAAATTGTGACGTCACAGTCCCAAACTTTGGAGCTATATACAATAGAAGGGGAACTTGGAAGAAACGACGGCTTCCTTAACGAAGTTAAACAAGGAACGCAGGGAACCTGTTTTATGAGTCATACGCGGGATTTGATATTGAGAATTCAAGAAAATTTAGATCTAGATAAAGCTAGTTATAAAGAAGACCTAGACCTACTATATGCCTGAGCTATACGATAGGAGGAGGACTTGAAAAAAATTCCGATCTCTGAGCTATATATGACAGGAGGGGGACTTAGAAGAATTTTGACTCTCGAGCTATATATGATAGGAGGGGGACTTAGGAATAGGAAGGGGTTCGAGAGTCGAAATTTTTCCAAGATTTTTGTTGGGGAAATGACGTCACGAGGTTGATGACGTGACGAGAGGGGGGGGGGGGGATTGAAAAAATTTTGACTCTTGAGGGACAAGAAAATATCGACCTCTAAGCTGTATATGATAGGAGGAGGGCTGGGAAAAATTTTCACTTTTGAGCTTTATATGATAGGAGAGGGACTTGAATAATTGCGACCTCTATGATATATATTATAGGAGGGGGATTTTTAAAAACTTCGACTCTCGAGCTATGTGATAGGATTTTCTATATGTTCTACTTTTTGAAAGACCTTCCGCAGTTGAATACGGATTTTGCGGGTTCCCCTGCTCGCCGTTGCAAAACTTGCAACGGCATCCTAATTTTCATTTACTCGATCTTGTTCATGTGTATAACTTCGGTTACTTCCGAAGTCGTATTACTTTTAATTAGTTTTGTAGAGGTCAAAATCTTGTACTTACTGACTAACAAGCCAAAAAAAAAATAGTGGGAGCCAACATATCTCCTTTAGGGACACGTAGTGTAGCATTTTATATGCTTGCTTCGTTTACAAAGAATTACAAAGTAAAGATTTATCGATCTCCATTATATCGATGTATCAATCTCGATTATTATCGATAAATCGATGGGTGATACATCCTCCACCACGCACCTCTTACCATGCCCCTAATTTCAATGATTCACAAATGTCAGTATTTGAAATAATTGATCAAGGTAGAAACTCAAGTCTTCTCTATAACTTCGTCAGATTTGCTCGATTCCAAATTTACATGTTTATGTCTTTGGGTGGGGGATCAGTCTGAAATCCGCGTCACGCGACGCAACGCTTTATGATGTCATCAATGACCTTGACCTACGTCCATTAGCCTTCATTATACTATGCCTAAAGTACAACATACTAAGCTTACTAGGCGTAATAATACTAGGGTTAAACTAGGTTGCTAGAGTAGGTTTAGCCTTCATTATATAGGCCTAATACTAGACTACGAAAAGGGGGGCAAACGAGCGGAGCGAGTAAGCTCCCAAAAGCTAGTTAGCTTAAAATATTGTATATTATACACATACTAGGCCATGAAGCGGAACAACGCGAGTGAGTCCTCGATATTGACATGTATATGTCTTTGGCCTCAGGATCAGTCTGAAATATGCATCACGTGACATGACGCGACGCTTTTCAAAAACTCAAAATGGGAAGCTGTCGTTTCCCTGCCTCCTCACTCTTTTCCTTATCGCGGAGGAAAGATGAGTGCACAAACGATAAAATGTTGTGCACAAATGAGCACAACAACGATTTTTGATGGAATGTATGCAAAATTTTGAGGTGGGGGGCCGGAGACATGGACCCAATATTTCGATACAATCAAGATCAATATATTGACATAATCGACATTGATATAATATGTTTACATTGTATTTCTTTCCAAACGCCCAAAGATATGTACATGGTTCAATGGTTTTTCATGAAGTGGAGAAATTTACTTCACTGCATCACATCTTGATACTAAGCTAAGGAAGACTATTTGACAGGAAACCCTCGCAGTGAATGAAAAATTCCTTGGTTCAGCCAAAAATTTCATAAGAAGCAATCTTATACTCTATCCAATGATTCAGTGGAAAGGTTTCTATTATTTCGAGGTACCACTTCTTCATCTTTCCAGGTCTTGCCCTTTTCCCACCAGAAATATTTGATATACGCGGAGAAGGAGGAGAACCTGGAGCTATATGTCTCGCTGCTAAAGAGTACGCCGTACTCGACGTTGAGGACCCAGCAAAAGATGGCACGGTCAAATACATTTGGGATACTCCTGGCTTGATATTGTACACACCAGAAGAAGCCCGTGGAAAGGACGACCTGCATTCGTGCAAGACTGAGCCACGAATATGGTTAATGAAGGATGAGTATCGAGCTAATCGAATGGTCATCATGATGTTGGAAGATGAAGCAACTGCTACTTTAAAGGTTGATCAGTATACATTTCATGTTGGAAAAATTCATTCTTCGCCTACTTCGTGTTCACCTGGTAAACAATCTACAATATTCATAGAAAACTATACATATGAATCTTTCTACCTCGTTTTCTTCTTCTTTTTCAGCAGAAGATCCCGATTACAAAAGTTTGATGGCGCGAGACAATAATCTCCAAGCAGGGGTTGGTGCACGCGCATGGGGGTATATTTGTGACAAAGCCAAGAATCTTGTTCAATCTGTAAAAGTTGAGATGAAGATGTTTAAAACAATTGAACGTCAATTATTGGAGTTTACTTTTCCCGATGACGCTGCCAAAGGAGAAAAAGATGATCTTATTCCTAAGAGAGAACCATATAGCCCTGATAAAAAAGAGCGGGATGACAGTGATTGGGAAAAAAAGAAAGAAAAACACGTCTCATTGATATGTCCTACTGTACCAGTTATCTACGCATATTTTGGGACGAAGTACGACATAAAAGTAAAGGTATTGGTAAATGAAGGAAAAGCGCTATGATACATTGTCAACCCAAGCATTGTATTGTACACTTGAAAAACGAAAAAATTATCGAATAAAACTGTCATTGTAAGTACGTACGTACGTATGACTATTGCCTTTTAGTACCTTATTCAGAAGTAGATGTGGAATATACACGAATTTGACCAAGAGCACAGCAGAGCCAAATGATAACCTGCATTGCATCCACTTATACTATTTGCTCATTTGTAAAGTTTTCTAGAAGCACTCGAAAATGAAACGAAAGAGCGATACGTATATCTGTTCTTTGACTAGATTCCAGCATTACCATATCAAAATGAAAAAGGTCAAGGAATAGTAGGAATCACAGCAAATTAGAAAAACTCACGGTAATGTAAGCAAACAAGGAAAAAAAAGAAAGTGGCCTCTGAAACAACATACCAAAAATCCCACCTTGTCCCCCTGGAGCTTTTCCATTTATGGGGGTTCCAACCCCTCAAAAATCAGTTTTTCGTAAAATTCTCGCTAAATTCGCATTTTAGAGAAGAAATACATCTGACAAAAATTATTCCTCATAAAATTTTCTATTAGATAGTGTATTCAAAATATAGCCTAGACTCAATAGTTAGCCTAAAAAGTTATCAAATATACGCATATACACACATATACTACGTGTTCCTTCTAAATACAACGTGCGCGTATGTTGGGCATAAACATTTTCCAGTGATTCCAGTCAGACAGGGAGAATGGGCTGAACCATTCTGAGGTGTCAATGAAACATTAATGACCCTATGAAGAAATGAATCCCCGATTGACTTATTGAATTCAGGAACTCCACTGGAACATTGGTTGCATCGTTCTTGTCTACTTAACTTGAATTTATTTTTTTGAATCAGTATTCTAAAAAAGTAAACTCACTTGTGTTCTTATTCTGTTCAGAATCATATCATCTGAGAGTGTTTTCTTCCCTTATGACGTGCCTCTTTGGTGGTACAACACAACTTACTCCGTTTTCTTTGCGGTATCGCGGTCGCAAATGAATTAGGGCTTTGAACAATAAATTGAAAAATCAAATTTTTGCTTAGGAGCGAACGAATTAAAATTCCCATGAACAGAGACAGGATTTTTCGGCATTTTTGATGGAGATTTTCGGCACTAAAAATTCAGTTTTCGGCATTATTCGGCAATAACGAAAAAAGTACCATTTTTTTTTTGCATTTTTTGAGTCATTTAATGCTAAAAATTATACATTTTCCTTCTAAAATTCGGCAAAAACGACGATTTCGGCATTTATTTTTTACTTTTTCGGCATTTTGCCGAGAAATCCGGTCTCTGCCCATGAATAAAACGAAATGATAAGAGCTGAGTCGACCAAATATCAATCGTTCCCAGTCATATTTATACTATCATACAGTAGCGGCGATTTGAAATATGAAACAATGATGAATTTCCGCCTTCAGAATAGAAATTAGGCAAAAATATGTAGAGAGCAAAAGTTCTAGCTCTTATTAAGATCCTTTATATCAGTGTTTCTCAAGTCTCAACCGATGTGCATCACTGTACCGCAAGCCCGCCTTAGGTGTGCCGCAAAATTTTAATCAAAAACAAATCAACGTGAACTAAAGAAAAAAAAAATGCCAATTTTTTTTATTTACTTGAAAAAGTAATCATAAGCACTATCTGACCGATGTGTTCCAATTTTTGAATGATGTCAGTTCCAGTTATAATTACTTAAATTCAAGTCCAGACCTGCACTCATTATCAAATAAATCAAAAACTTTCTGCAACTTAGCCAAAAATACAGGTTATATTTCATATTTTCTCATAAATTTCGGAATTAGCAGAGCCAGAGGGTTTCCAGTAAATGCAAGAAACATCCAGACGCGTTTACGTATATTGGTAGTAAAATTTTCTTGAGTCCCGGCGGAAGATCAAAGCTCTTGTTTCCCGCAACTGCAGTATAGAGAAAGACGGGACTGAGGTCTCATATAGCGATCTTGTAGGCCACAAATTCTGAAATTAGGAGGAGGAAATCGGAAGGGACACAAAAATTTTCGATACAATTTGGAGTTCTGGAAATGCTGTGCCGCAGTAATATCGCCTTATGGAGAAACGTGCCGCGATGCACTCGTAAGAAAGGTTGAGAAACACTGCTTTATATGAAGAAAAAGAAAATCAAAATTAGTTTATCCAGACTTGAGATATGAGGGTTTCTGTGAAACACTAATCCACCATTTGTAGCGCTTTCTAATTTTTTAATCGTATGTAACTTTGCTCCATGTTATTCTATGTTAAAACCAAAAGCACTAGTGGAAGCTCTGATGGAAAACTGAATTATTCACGAATAACTGTTAAAATAGGTATTTATTGCATTAGTGGGACTCCGAAAAAGTTATGAGCCACAATACATAGTAGCGGCATCTTGAAATATAAGAAATGATGAATTTGCGCCTTCAGAATAAGTATTAGGCAAAATTATGTAAGAATAAAAGTTGTACTTTTCGTTGAGATCTTTCATTTAAAGAAATAAAATTGAAATTGGTTTATCCAGACCCGAGATATAGGAGATTTTGTAAAATCTGAATCCACCGTCTTTAAATTGCCGCCATGTAGAATAGCTACTCTTCCGAAATGTCTATCATGGTTTTTGGGGGCCAGAATGAGCCTACCTAACAATCTCCCAAGTGGCGCTTTGTCCCGCAAAATTATACCTCTTCTCGCTATGGCCGAGGGACTAACATAGGTATACGCAGAGGCGGATTTACGGGTACATTTTTTTTTTTTTTTGGGGGGGGGTATTCCATTGTTCAAAAATATTTTTTAGTCAAATTAGGCAAGTTCAGTCATTTTTTGAGTTTTCTTTTTTTTTTGGGGGGGGGACGTTCCCCTTGTTCCCTCCCGCCGTAAATCCTCCCCTGTATATGATACGAGAATGTGTGAAAATAAATTGAATGGTCGGGTAGAAAAAGGGCCTTAACACAGAAAGTAGTTTTTGAGAAAAACGCATTTGAAAGTTCAGACTCATAGAAATGCCATAAGGAAAGACCAAACGTCATGAAACTTGGTGGGATTGTAGATGGATGTCCGATCTACAAAATCACTGAAAATTAGAACGTTAGAACGTTTCTGAGTTGCCTGTAGAGCGCGTTATAGTCTGCGCATTTAAGGCCCTTTTTGCAATTATCGACTTTTTACACGTTCTAGTAAATTTTTGAATCTTGTCAAGAGTAATAATAATAAATGAATGTATTTCAAGCCAATACTCATATTCGCAAGGATTGCGCTGCAGTAATAATAAGTATTTTTGAGTATAAAATCCTCGAAAAAGTAAGTTTCTCAGAGGGTCAAAGTTCATCATCATGGCTATAATTAGGCATGGGAAATGAAATGAAGGCTTTCTAGATATACATGATGCCATCTGTATCGATTTTCAGTGTTCTTTAAGCTAATCTAGAGGCAAAGTTTGAGACAACCTCGATTGCTGCCATTTTACAACTAACTACTGAGAGTTCAAGCACGGTAGACGCTCCACTTCAACATAGTTTTACGTACTCTATCGTCATCAGAATAAATCAAAATTTTTACAAGATGAAAAGGAGAGAGTGCTGAACTTGAATCACTAATAATCGAAAAAGGGTCCTAAATCGAGCTAAGGCTCCTTTTCTACCCGACCATTCAATAGCCCCGGGTATTGGAAAGAACTAACAAAATGGGCTAGGGATTAAAGCTGCAAGATCACTTTCTAGTTCCTCAACTGTTAAGAAATTTCATTGGTAGTCCTGAAAAGGACCGAATTTGATTTATTTTCTTCCTTTCATCACGCCCATACCATCGAAATGAACATTCTTGCGTAATTCTTGTATCGCCCGAACTTTTTCTTCAATGGAGTTCTCTACCTTTTTGTAAAATTCGAAGATACCACGTCCTCGTCATCCAATGTTTCACCATGCGTACCTACCTTACATCTTTGATTTGAATTCCTCGACAATATTTTCGTTAGACGTACGGCCCGTCCTTGGGAAGAGAATTGGCTCGTTGATAATACGGTACGGCGAGCAATAATATTCTTTCCCAGATATTGATAGCCATTAAATCTTGGTGACCACACGTAGGCTAAGAGAAAAATAGCTGCTGTTTACTTCGCCTCAGTCACAGAGTAAACAGAGTTTGTCCAAGAGAGCTCGGGACATGGACATCATCAAAATTCAGAGTTTAGGGTTCGCCTAACGGAGCTGACCAAGCGGTGAATCTGCCACACTCAATAATTCGCGTAGTGTACAGCTGTTTGCAGAACTTGACGCGCATTCAACGCGTTAGGCGAACCCAAGGTGTATAGAAAGAAGCACGCGCTCATTCACGTTGAACACAGAACGCAACCCGCACTCTGGCCGTTAGCGTAAAAAATTTTACATTGCGTCTTATGGAGCGTATTTTGTTTTTTTCGATCATCTCAGAAAGAACCCTTCTAAACAAAAAACCAAGAGAATAACATTTACTTGTTTTTGAATTTCTTCTCAGATGGTGCCATTTTCAAATTTGTTCAAAAAACTCTAAAACTGCCTCAAAAAATCTGGAACAAGTTCTATTTGATGCAAAATTCAAAAATAAACAAATTTCATGCTCTTATTTTTTTTTATTTTTTTTTTTGAAACCGTTCTTTTCAAGATAAAGGAGAAAAAGAAAACGCGCTGTAGATTCCCCAAATTGTTTACTTTTGAACAAGCGCGCACCTTGAACTACGAATTTGGATGATGCGATGCCCGTATTCGTTAACTTTATAAGTAGAGCTCGGATTTTTCGGTTGTAAAAACATTGAAAATCGGTTTAAGAAATCTCATTTTCGGTTTTATTCGGTAAAATAGAAAAAAAATTAAAAATGATACAAATTTTTCTGAAATTTTGACATTTTTTACAAAAACTGCTTATTGAAGAGCACGACAATGTGCTTTTCGAGGTTATCTTGTGTGAAAGAGTGTCTTCTGTCCATAACAATATATTTACAATCGGAGAACAAACGTTCTACGTCGACTGAAATAGATGAGTAACACAGTTTTTTTCATCTTTTGCATCGTTTCTGTACTTCCATTTCTCAATATTGTTCGCTATGTACTGTTTTCTTCTACTGTTTTGATAAATTTCACCATTTCGGTCATTTTCGGTTTTATGCCTGTTTTCGGTACTTAAAAAGGTTTTCGGTTTTTTTCGGTTAAATAAAATTTTTTTTATGGGTCCCTACCACTATGAAACGTACTCCTATTTCATTTCTACTGATCTGCCCGTTAGCAAACTCATTCGACAAAAACCGAGGAATCCTAGCTCTATTTATAAGTATCGCTTGTGTGTCGCATGTGCAGCACCGCCCGTCATCCATAATGGAGTAGGTGCGGGTTGCGTATGCATTTAATATTGTTTCCTCCAACACCGGAATCGACCCTTTCGGGTATAACTTCAGTTTTATAAGTATAGCAAAGACGATCTCTGTTTACTCTGTGGCCTCAGTCAAGCTAAAATTCGATAAAAAAATCGAGAAAGTAGCGCCGTACAAAAGTCACGATATTTTTCCACGGAAATAAGTGAATCAGAAACACATTTCCCATAAGTGGCCATCGGTTGACCCTCGATCCGTATTTCCAAGCCATTTCGTCCAATTTCGTCAAAGTAGAAAACTTTCATTTACGCTTACTTACTCCACGATGAAAAGATGCAGCCAGAAATATCTGACTTTTATACCTCGCCACGGCTTTAAAAGGGGATATTTTTTTATTTTTAACCCCCCTATTCTCGATTCTGCACTAATATGAAATAACACTCGAAGTTTCAAGAAAATTGGTACTATACAAACGGAGCCTCTTCTCCCTTATAATAACACTACTGAACAGCTCTCCTGTTACAAAGTTTCTATTACGTGATTCTTGAATACTTTTCAACGCTGAACACGAATCCGTTGTCCGTTTTTTGCTAGCACGTCACAATTTTTAGTAATCACGATAAATATTCACGTAATCATAACAAATATTCTCGTCTACTTGCGGCGCGCTGTCGCGGAACGTAACGAACGTTTTCAATAGCGACACTGCTATCGTCGATGTGTTTCGCGACGACGCGCGGCAAGTAAACAAGAACTTTGATCATGATTGTGACGTGCTAGCGAAAACCGGTCAATGGATTCGTGTTCAGCGTTGAAAAGTATCCCAGAATCGCGTAATAGAATCTTTGTAACAGGATAGCTGTTCAGTAGTGTAATTATACATAGGTACAACCCAAACATTCATTACTTGGTATTCTTAAGACAATTAAGTTCCACTCTTTTATTCATAAAATATATTGGGAAATGATGCAACATACAGAAAATAAGAGATACCAAGTAAATAATGTAAAAATGTAAATTTTAGACTGATAAGAATAATATTGAAGTGATAAGATTTTTCAAAATAAACACTTTTTATTATAATGCCAGAATTTTTCGATGAGGAATGGCCTTCTTACATGTCAAAGAAAAAAACTGATTAATAATATTATGATAAAAAAAATTATTATAATAGGTCACGAAAATAGTTTCGTCGGGTTAAAGTGATAAACTTGATTATGTCACAAGTATGTGGTTCTCTTTTATGCGTTATGACCCATTATTGACCATTTTACGACGATAAATTCTTTCTTGATCCTTGGCAACGACTTCGTCTGTAATAAAGAAACGATTCTGCTGTCAGTTTTTAACGCTCCGGCTGGGGGAAGAGAGGAGACGATCGCATAGCTGGAAGACCGTCTATACAAATTCATAGAAATCTTCCAACACATTGAAGGTGTTGTGCACCAGACAGATCTTGAGCAGAGGGAGAAATACAGATTCCTATAGTCAATGA
Organism: Aspidiotus rigidus; assembly: GCA_035079385.1. Taxonomy (NCBI): domain Eukaryota; kingdom Metazoa; phylum Arthropoda; class Insecta; order Hemiptera; family Diaspididae; genus Aspidiotus; species Aspidiotus rigidus. Next base: position 602,993 of record JAVHKY010000044.1, on the reverse strand, counting down.
TTATGAGAAACATTAAAAAGAATAGAGGGGGGTGGCTAAAAGAAGATCAAACACTGGGTGAAAACTTCAAATTGAATAGCCATTTTGAGCATTTGATTTTGTCATTTATTCAGATAAGTATAAGAGAAAGAAGAAAAGTCTCGTCACGATAACTTCTTATTAGTCATTTTATTGCAGCGCCGCCTGTCCTCCATGATGGAGAGGGTGCGGGTTGCGTATTTATTAACTTTGTTTTCTTCAGTGATGGACGAAAGATTAGAAAACCCCCTGATATGAAATTGCTATGATGGGGGAGGGCGAGGATTACATAATTTCTTTTGCTCGATATTTTTCAACAGTAAACCTGTTCTATGGGGGGGGGGAGGGGGGTTTGAAAAATTTTCCGTACTCAGTGTGCCATGTAGTGTTTGGCGAAAACTGACTTATCCTGATGAAGAATTTGGACTGGGAAAAATTCCATCTTTCGAGCCATGATAGAGAAAAGACTTGGAAAAATTTTTGAATTTGGAGCCATAGTATGTACTACGAGGAGAACTTGTAAGAATTTCGACTCACGAGCCATAATATATCATAGGTAAGGGACTAAATGATAAGAGAGGGATTTGGAAAACAATTTTTACTTTCAGGCTATATACGAGTACACCATGATACAAGGGACTCATAAAAATTTAAGACTCTTCAAAATTTCAATTTGAATTCTTAATACTCAAACCAAATCGACCCATAGAACAGGTTCCGTGTGTTCCTCGTTTAACTTCGTTAAGTTCGGACAATAATTTTCACTACTTACCAAAACCGCTCTCAAATGCCTCCCTCAGCAGTTTTATGCAAGCTCTCTTGTCCACGCTAGAAATTCATCTTCAATGGCCACTTCACGAACTAGTGACCGTGAAGAACTTCGCTCCGGAGATGACGCACTGACTGAACACTGGGTTGTATCGCATCCTAATTCTGGCAGAAGCTGTGAAATCTCTCTTAGTTCTCTTTCATACCAACTTTCACGTTCATGTGTTGACGGAAAATGCGGAAGAGTAGATGGCCACTCTTCTTCCTTGGATACTTCATGAAACAACCACTTCGGATTTATTGGATTCAAAATATGAGATAAAAACGGGAGTTGAGCTGTCTTTTTCTCTCTTCGTATCGGCGGAAAGTTGAATTCCTTACTTAGTGATCGTGTCAACTGAGTTGAAGACGGGATTTGAACTTTTTTTTTCTTTCTTCGTATCGGCGGAATGGACGGAATACGAAAGTTGAATTCCTTATTTGGTGATTGTGTCAGCAAAGGTTTCAGAATTGATACACAATTTGTTGACTGGGTCGCTTCATTTTGGGGTAGGGATGAAGGACAAAATGTCTGCTCTTCAGGTCCTATATCCAACGTGCTTCTTTTTTTCGTAGACGGAGTGGAAGGTGACAGTGATTCATCCTTTATAGTTTCTTTGTACAATCTTGATATCAAAATTTCTTCATCTGAAAGTAATGCACGATCTTCAGACTGAGTTGGTATCGTCGGCGCACCTACTTGTGACTCCAAGATCTCGCCGGAGAAATTTTGGAAACTTTTTGTTTCGTGCTGCACTTCCTTTAAACGTGCCGAGGAAGCAGACGAGCGAATTATTGACGAAGTACAGTTTAGTTCAGGACACATATTATATTTCGGTTGCAGTACCGATTCGTGTTCATCTTGAGTCGAGTCATTGACTTGGAAGGCTAGCAGAACTTGTGCTTTTGTTTTTGGTGTATAAATATCTGATAGATTTACAGGTGATCGGTTCCGACTTACCGCATTGACTAAATATTTTTCTTTCAAAATCTCATTGAAGTCTGCGAGTTCTTTACCTAAAAATGATTCACGATCCAAATTTTTTAACATCCTTAAATTTACTCGCGTCAGTTACCCTCGTTTCGATTTTTATAATTCTGGAAACGCTTGTTTGCGGTAAACGAAATGTAGCGATAATTTCCAGAAACAAAACAAGAGGTGTAGACAAGCGTACACAAAGTTTTGGACGACGAAAATTCACGATACTAATCTACCTATTCATGACGACATCGACGAGCCAGCGCGAGTAACAAACTGAAAGGCTTATCTGAACTTTTATCGACAAATACCTGAGTACCGCACTAGCATAGAGCTGCAAGAAACATCTGGTACCTGTGAATCATCGATGAGAAGAATCTAGCTATCTTTCAACCGATTAATTCGAAACCTTCCAGTTTGTGAACAAAGTTTCAGAATTTAGCAATTTTGTACGAAGGGTAATAAATGAAGAAATTATGATTTTAGAAATCGAGGGAAGGAAATGCAAGTTCAAAAGCAAGGATAAAAGTTGCATTATACAGGAAAGTATTACCACTGAAATAGTACCAACAAATTCTAAACAACAATTTTGTTAATAAGTAATGAGAGTAGCTTGGGCAGGCGGGGGGGGGGGGACATTAAGTAAAAAAGATGAGGAAAAAGTTAGTCGACAAGTATTACTTTTTATTTTTCAATATTGAGCTCTCCTCCTCCTAAAATTTTTTTGGCTATCTTACTGAAAAGTAAAAATCTACATTTTTTATCAAGATCCTCCTACCTGTCGGGTTATAGAGATGTATATATAATAGATTGAGGAAGAGGTTCCTTCGGTTACCGATTCCATTCCATAAGTAAAATAACTATGCTCATGCGGTTAATGCATCATCGCATCGCGTAGTGTAACTTCTTTTTTTCCCCTTAATGCGAGTAGATTCTTCTTGAACTAGCCAGCACATGTACAGGGCGAAAATAGGAGTTATTTTCAGAATACGTCAGCATTATGTGTTTATGTATACTTTATGATTGTTTAGCGCGTTGTATTTATTACGTAGGACGATCAGTAAGAAGTGGCATTCACATTTTATTCGTTGTCTCGCATAGCCGCCATGGAATACGTGATTTTTGTAATGATTTTGACAGTATTGAAGGGTAAGTGTGTAAATAATATGATGTATTTCATACTACAAAGTAATAATTCTATGGTTCATCTAAGCATCACGTATATTTTGGAAAACAATATTCACGAATATACAAATCTTACATTCCATAAAATATTTTATTGAGATTTTCAAATGTCCACCAGTTAGAACATTTCTGGCTTCACTTTTCTAGTCTTGTTTCTCTGATTTCCTGCTTCTATTTGTCTCGCCTTTCTTCTATTGTCTTGAGTTTTTTTCATTTTCTTCCAGGAGTGTTTTTATTCATTTACTTCCACGTACATCAATCTCGTTCGAATCTCTTCAATTATTCATTTTCCTATTCGACTATTCTTGGCTCCTCCCTGGTTTATTTTACCGACTTTATGTAGGGAAGAGAGGTATTTCTCTTGCAGCGTTTCGGATAGACGGTTCTCTTTTAAATTTTTTACACCTTCTCAAAGCATGAAAATTTCAGAAATCTATATTGTGAAGACAACCGTTTTTTTTTTCTACAAGTAGGCCTAGGCTCCGGTAGATAAATAACCGTACAAAGCTTTATTGTCCAAACGTTTTGGGTTAATCAACCATGAACAAGAAACTGTAATTAAGACTAAGAAACACAACTCAATACTCGTCAGAAAAGAAGAGAGAAAAAAGAAAAATACGGCGAGCGGGGAATCTGCAAGATCCGTATTTTACTGCGGAAGGTCTTTCAAAAAGTAGAACATATAGAAAATCCTATCATATATAGCTCAAGAGTTCAAATGCCGTCCCCTCGCTGGACCGCTTGCGCTCGCGGATAAAAATTTCCTGAAAGTACCCCCAAAAACTCCGAAAAGACATGTAATTTTGCAGCGACTTTCGATATTTTAGCCGAACAATTTTTGAAGATGCGCCTCCTATCATGTATACCTTACAAATCAAAATTATTCTGGGTCCTCCTCTAATTATTAAATATGGCTTGAGGGTCATCATTTGTCAAACTGCAGTCATCTAATTTAAATTAGGTTAATAATATCGCAAAATTTGGACGCAGCAGGATCCAAATCGAAATTTTCCTCAGTTCTATTCCCATAATCTCAAAAGTGAAATTCTTTCAAAGTCGAACTTCATATGCAGCTCCAGAGTCGACCTTTTTCTAAGTTTCGTCCAATTATATACAGACGGATGGAAATTTTCCTAAGTTTCCTTCTCCATAGTTATATAAAGCTTTAGGGTTAGCATTTTAAGTTCCACTTCTATATACGTCCCTTTCCTACCATTTGAACGCGCTGAAATTTTACCATGTATGACTCGTTAGCCAAAATTGTACCAAGTCCCCCTCTCATCATATATATTTCGAGAGTCAAAATTATTCCAAGTCCCCTTCCTATCATCTATAGCTCTAGAGACGAAATTTTTCCCGAGAATTTTTCCAAATCCCCCTCCTATCATATAAATCTTAGAGCCTGAAGTTTCTCTAAGTCCCGAAAATGATGACGTGACAACTTGGACGCCTGCAATTTCATGGAAGCTGTCGTTTTTCAAAGCCCCCCCCCCCTCCTGTTATATATAGCTCAACAGTGGAAATTTTTCTAAGTCCCTTCCCTATCATAATTATGTAGCTTGAGAGTGACTTCTATCATATATAGCTCGAGAAAGGAAATTCTTCAAGTCCCATCTTATTATATAAAGCTTGGAGGCTGAAATTCTTTCAAGTCCCCCCCCCCCCTCACCCTACCATGTATAGCTTAGAAACCAAAACGTTTCTGAACACCTATCATATATAGCTAGAGAGTCGAAATTTTTCCAAGTCCCCCTCCTGTCACATATTTGTAGCTCGAGAGTGGAAATTCTTCCAAGTCCCCCACCTATCATCTTCGGGTATTTCTGCTTGTGTTTAATAATGGACTGTACAATTTTAATGTTCCTTTTGCTTTTGTTTTGTTTAGAGTCTCATCCTTTAAACCCCGGAATTCTTCAAGTAAGTACTTTCAAAATCAATTCTTTTATGTTGGATATGATTAAATTGACCGTCAGAAGAAAGAGAAGTAACGGAAAGCTTCTGAGCAATCGCAGAAGGAATAAAATTGACTACATTAAATATTGTCTGAAAGAAAAAAAAAAACTATTCTTAGAGCAAAATTGCAAATTCATTCAACCAAAAAAAAAGGAATGTTATGACGATGTTTTAAACTATTTTATATTAAGAAAAATCAAATTCTAGGTCCAGCATTTTGAGCTCCTTAAATACACATAGAATTAAAAGAAAAAAATTAAGATACCAATTTTAGAAGATTACACACCTCTGCAATCCACTTGATGCATTCAATGGTATGCCACTGTCCGGACGATCATTCGCTGCCTAATGAGGCTCCTCTCACTATAAAATCTCCCAAGACTTTCTTGTGTGTTCTCTTGAAGGGGGGATGGGAGAATATGTACATCAGCAATTAAAGTAGAAGTTGGAATGCTGACCTCTGCTCTGTCAGAATCTAAGACCTTTAGGTTACAATTCACATCTCCTTTTGACATTCAGGCATTCTGACTTTCTCTTTTCATCATATTCTCAGTGAATTTATGCACTCTAATAATATTACTGATAATTGATCTCATCTTTTCTTTAGTATGATCAATACATGAAAGATTTTGAGACTACAGGCCGACGAATTAAACAAGAGGCAAAAGACGAAGTGAGTTTTTAAACTTATTTTAAGTATTAGCAAGACAGAATTCTCATTGATTTCTCTACATAAAACCAGTACACTTGTAGGGAGGAACGAATTTTCCATTGCCCAAAAAAACCTACTTATGATCTTCCTTGGGAACATATACGACTCCAATGAATTTTTGAATACACAAATAAGATTTAAAATCGATATCAATAAAGCACTTTATCGAATGTTCATTAGATAAGTTATGATTTGCATTCATAATATTATCATAATAAATTCTATTTATCTTCTTTTTCTGTTCTTTCCAGAAGATGGATGGATTGGATATGAAACGCAGGAACCGTAAGTGAAAAGTCATTTCTATTAATATTATACATCTAATGGTAAGAAAAATTAATAATTGATGTACTTTGTAAATAAACGACCTAATTAGGTATACCTTTGATTCAGCAAATCAAATCATTATGAATAATTTTTAATTTTACTCAGTGGGAAAATACACAGTTGAAATATATCCATAGATTTATTTTCTAGGAAATTGGCGCTCAAATAAGTATACAATGGTAGAGTGACGTCCATTTTTCAGTCTGAAGCTCAATTTGGATGCCACCAACCTAACCTACTCATTCTTGTTTTACACCCTTCAATTTTTCGATTAAAAAAATGAAATCAAGAAAGCAAAGGAATCTAGTACCTACATCGGTAAGAGAAAATGAAGGAGAATTAATTTCTTTTCTTATTCTCGTTGAATTTCGCAGGTGATCTCCAGAACATCTTTGACGAAGGAGTCCCTTGTGAAACAAAGATGGGTCATGTGACTCCGGGAAGGCATCGGCTCTACACACCTCTTTGCCTTGTTTATTTTTGTGAAGAATATAATTCTACCAACAGTGAATTACACGAGATTCAGTAAGTACCTCATTTACACTCCTTTCATGGAAGTCCATAGAAGTCTACTTTTTCATGTCAGCTGTTTCATTTCTTGTTTCCTCCTAGGTGTCAAGACTACATGGAAGAAAAGATTCCAGAGTCCTTTCCAAAGAACGCAAGTAAAGTCTATCGAGCCCTCTGTAGACGCTGCTTCGACGGGGAAATACGAATTATAGAGAATACAGCTTTGGGTATGAGAAGGTGATCTTTTTTTTTTGTATGATTGACATACATATACTCATAGTTGAACCGGATTGTGCCACAGAACCAGTATAAAACGCTGCCTAGCAGTACTACATAATTACGCTAGATTTTACTTTACGTTTTTTTCGGTCTTTCCCTTGTGTGAAACGGTTAAAGATAAGAGACGATTTTTCGCGTGTTTGTAACACTCTCAAGAATAGAAGATTTGATTTACAATCCTCTACGCTAAATTTACCTCATTCCCTCATTACAACTTTTATTACATTATACATACTTATCGTATCCAGTATGATATACCTATGCTTGTGCACTTATGAAATTAAGGAATGCGAAAAATTATATTATACGAATATTGGTATAATAATAAAGTATTTTGAGGTAGGTCACGCATGTTTTGATGGATATGATTGGTCGAAAAATGAGTAAGGCAGTGCGTTCAATTCAATTGGTATACTGAGGATAATTATTTCATTGTACTAATTAGCCCAGCCTTCAATAAATGAATATTTCCTCTTGAGCTGAATGACCGTCCAGCAGATAACATATTTCTCCACACCAGTGCCTCATATCCATCTTCTAGAGCATGACACTCTTAACCTTGGTTCAAAACTGACTCTCCATTCCCCACTGCATACAATTTTCCTATAATCCAATGGAAAAAATATCTAGAACTGCAAAAAAAGGAACAATTGAAGACCCTGTGTAAGCAGTAATACTTCAATGAACAATGGAATGATGCGGATAAGTGATAATTTCAATAGAGGCACCACATTCCAAAAAGGCTTTAGTCAATTTTTTTCAACATTGAGTTAATGGCGCGATCTAGTAGTAAAAACTTTCCTCAATATGATGCATCAAGTAGAAGTGCTCTATCTATCACGGTTGTGATGTTCTAAGAGGACCTTGTAAAACATTATACATTTCCAAAAAGACTTTAGTTTTTTTTTTAATTACTCAAAATGTTTAAAATGGACTAAAGCCTTTTTGGAATGTGGTACCTCATTTACGCTTGTGATAATGTTTTCTAAATGAACAATAAAATTGTCCTGTGCAAACAATATTCGATACAATCCTGAGAAGAAATGGGGAGCCTGGAAGAATTTGGTGACTTCAAAGAAAATTATTACAGCATGTGGATCATAAGAGTGCCTGATTATATCTATTGAAAAGAAATGTTTGTGTACGCCCTTTGGCTTACAAATACGCCAAGAATCAGTTGCCGCACCCGATAAGACGTAATCAGTGTTCCCATTTTAGAAAACATGTGAAAGAATTGAGGGAATTGCAGATACTCATACATTCTATTTACAAGTAGGTTTAAGACAAGGAACCAGGGAGGAATATAATATTGTATATATATTTTTATTTCGTATCAGTCCGCAGAGGTCTAGAAATTACCACAATGAAAAACCAAGTAATTTGAGTAAGAATGGAGTGTTTAAACGAATCCGTTCCTCCAAGTTAGGTACGTTGATGACGTTCTATACACCTGGACTGGTCCCCCAGATCTCCTTGGTGAGTTTCTGAGGTATCTCAATTCCTGGTAGCCTTCCATAAAGTTTACTTTGGGAATAGGTGTATTTTCCATTAACTTTTTGGATTTATCGGTCTCTATAATAGACGGTATCCATAAGTTTGGAATTTACAGGAAAGATACTGCGACCGATTTTTTAGTCCACGGAGGTTAGTTCTGTCCTGTTGCTCATAAGATGGGTGCTTTTAATAGCCTAGTTCACAGACTGACTCGTATTCCTTTGAGTCATCTGCCTTCAAGAAAGAATTACTCACAATAAAACGCCTGGCCAGAGTGAATGGGGTCAATGTCAATGTTGACGTGAGGGTTCGGAGGAAAGTTACGAGGAGCATTCTTGATTCCACCATCTCTCTCCCACGAGACACGATCCGTGATCGTCGTATGCGTTGGATCAGTCTCCCTTTCTTGGGGAAGTTCTCCCTTCAATTGGGTGAGGCCCGCCGCCCGTTTGGCTTCAGACCCGCGTTTTACAACCCTACCACAGTTAAGGGGTTGTTTGTGAGGCTGAAGAACCCCATACCCGTTGATGAGAGGAGTGGTGTTTATAAGTTGGAGTGGAGGGATTGTGGAGGCTTTTATATTGGTGAGACCAGCCGCCAAATGAAAGTTAGAGTAGCTGAGCACCTGAAGTCTTGGAATAAGGGACACTTAGGGGAGTCAGCTTTTTCTGATCATTTAATAAACAGTGGCCACAGCTTTCGTGAGGGATCCGAAAAGCTCCTCCATAAGGAGTAAGCGTATCGCCTTCGAGCATATAGAGATAATGCGTCATTTCAACACCGATGGCATTACTGTACTTAACTTGTACATTCGGAAGGTAGCCTGATTGAACTGGTCCATGATTCACAGGGCGATTTCTCATTTGGCCAGTCTTAATACCCTGTTCTTCTCTTATTTCAGTCCTGAAGATGGTTTACTAACCGAAAGCGCTCGTCGTTCCAATTTTTTCTGCGGTTTGTATAGTTTACTCTTCCTTCGAAATATTCGTCCTTTCGCGTTTATAATGAAGTGTTTCTTAGGTTGAACTTTGAATTGGAAAAAGGTGATACATAAAAAGCGAGAATAATCCTTCAATTCTCATTCAATTTGTTTGATAATTGTGTGGTAACTGAGGAAGACCTAAATAAAATGTCGACATCGAGAAAAGAAATAATTTCATCCCCAAAGTGCTTTATTATATGCCTCTAAGTAGTCGTTCTTCAACTTTGAAACGAAATTCAAAAAAGCTGAGGGGAGATCCCAAAAAACTGCAAACGCCATCGTGTACAGCGCAAAAAGTACTTTCAGAAACACCTTCACCGCTTCATTTTCATTAAAGGCTGTTCATGCGTGTAATAGGAGGAGAGCTTGAAAATAAAAAGACGTGATCTTCGACATTACCTGATTTTGACGTCACAAGGTTGTGACGTCATATATGATAGGAGGGGGCCTTGCAAAAGTTAGATTTCCGAGCTTTGCCGGCCGGCCGGAAAACCATAAACTCAGAACGTTCTTCGAAGGTATTCTAAGTCACCTTCGTATCATATCATCTCGTCTGGCTCGGAGCTTCGTTATTATATTTTGAAAGATAGCCCCTTCAAGTAACTATCCCTCCTATATATATATATATATATTTAGCTCCAATGTCCGGGTCTGTGACGTCACAATCTGATGACGTCATAAATCAGTTTTTTAGCGGGAAACCCGCTATTCCTTTTATCGGGCAGTCATTATCAGAAAACGTTCGTGTCCGCTCATTTTCGGGGAATTGTCTTAGGCCTGGAAAATTTTTTTGATGTGCGTTCGACCTTGATTATTACCTATGTTACCCTGCATAGAAAAATTTGTCTAGGCTAGATAAAGTTAAGGAAATCGTTATATATTTTGTTGGGGATGAATCTCAGAAAACGTGAAGTTATCATTTTCGAGAGAATCTTTGCAATCGAATTGGATGACGTCATCAATCGTTATCGTAGGTTACGCTATTAAGAACAATTTGTCTAGGCGAGATATCTTTATTCACAACATTTACACATACTCATCATAAATACGGTCTTGAAAAATAATGATTGTGATTAATAATGGCAGTGTGTTATTCTTATAATTAAACATAGGCGCCGTAAGTTTCATGAGATGAAATTCTTCGACCCTCGTTGCAAAAAGTCTCATCGACAGACCAATGACGTAAAGACTGTAATCGAAATACTTCTAAAACTCTTACAAGAAAAAATAAAAGATAAAATTTCTCGTATCTTAAATATTCTTTACCTACGACCTAATTTATTGAAAAAATTATAAAGACAGCTAGGACAAGGGAACTTATATATTATAATAAAATAAAAGTGATTCAATAAAATCGTTTCATAGAAAACACAAGAGGATATACTATTACAATATATATTTATTCAAAATTCACGATTTATGAGAAGATTCCGGTAAATATGAGAAGAGTGTGAAACAGGCAAGTGAAGAGTTTTCTCTATAATATATCATATTTTTTGAACGGCAAACTCTGTAAAATATCGCCGAACACTCTTGGATTGAAACAACACCAATTAGGAAAAGAGAGCTACTGCTATTTCGAAAGATTTCTCTAATTTCATTCTTACGGAGCTCCTTCTGAAAAAATAACAATCCACGGTAAAAGATATATCGAAGGAATGATTAAAAATTGGTATTATACTAGTGCATGCAGACAAAGAAGAGATTACAGAATGAAAGACACAATTCAAATGCATTGACCTCTTCCTCACTCATCGGTTCTGTACGGACAATCTTTGTATGTCTCTACAACTTTTGAATGTTGTACAAACTCTCAACAAGATGGATTCTGAATATGGCTTCTGTTTTTCCTTCGACTAAATACCGCATACTGATTTTGAAGAACCATTCACTTCCGACCTCCCTCTCTCTCTTTCCTCTCTTTCAGGTTTTGGAATAAATCTTAAATGTTCTCACCCTCATTTCTAATTCTAAATCTTCGTCGTCAGGCCTCGGTCCGAGGATTCCATCCATCACTGTAGTCTTCTTTGCATTCTCTCGTGACTGACCGCTCCAATTCTTGGTCCTATGCTACGGCCATACACAGGGAAGATTATCTGTGTATTCTGTGTGTTTCCGGGCCCCGTTCGCTTCTGTAGGCCAAAGATGCCGTTGTTATTCTGGGCTGCATTTCTCCATTTAGCGCGGTCTCTGCACAACTCCTCACAGTTCCCGTGAATTCCGGCATTTTTCAGGGTTGCGTACGCAGCATATCTTTGTGTCGTTTCATTTTCCCGCCCGACTTTCACCAACCCAGCCCAAACTCCCCGTATAAGATCTGCCTGGGGAAGTGTTCATTGGGTATCCTTAGAATATGCTCTGTCCAGGTGGTCCCTGGCCAGGATTCGCTCGGTTGGGTTGGGTCACATTGGCCTGGTTCTGGTGCTCGAGTGTTGGAGATAAAGTCCTGCCATTTGATCCGCACAATGCTTCTAAACTGCCTTTGTTGGAATTTTTCAAAGTTTTTGATATGTTTTTTGTACAGGGTCCGGCATTCGCTCCCATACAGAAAAGTAGGTAGTACCACAAGCCAGTATACGGCAATTTTGGTTTTGCTCCTCAGATCTTTGTAGTTCAGTACCTTCCGCCTCAATTTGAATGCCGCATTTCCAGCATTCCTTATCCGTTGGTTGATCTCCGAGTCCAGGTTGCAGTTGCTTGATACAAGACTCCCCAGATAGTTGAACTTCCAGAGACATTGATTGTCGGGCTAGAAGTCGACGGCACATCGTATCTCATGATCATTGCCTTAATTTTCATATTACTCACCTACACTCCAAAGTCCTGGTAGGTTTCCACAAACAAGTCAACCATTTTCTTTGTTTCTCCCGCCGAGTAGCCCAGAATAACCACATCATTGTCATACTGTAACTCCGACAAGAACCGGCTCCGCACGTTCCTTTGGCTCTTAAGTCTGGCGAGGTTGTATAGCCCACCATCCATGCGCGCGGTATCTGATTTGGATACCACGATCTTGTAGTTTATGGTCCACACTGATGAGGAACGCAAGGGAGCCCCCCGCAGTTAGCAATTTCGAATGCACACCCGCCACCTTCACTTTATTATTTGAGTAGAAGTCAACGATTGTATTCACCAGTTTTGACGGGTATCTAAATTTTCTCAGTATCTGCGATAGCGCCTGCTTTCTAACCATGTCGAAGCCTTTTTGATTTCGACGAATATCGCATGAAGTGCGGAGTTTTGCGCTCTGGTTTTTCCCTGGATCTGGTGTAGAGTGAAAATCATATCAATGGTGCTCCTGATAGGGCAAAAGCCCGCCTGTGCTGACTCCTGCAGATAAGCCTCTAGTGTGGGGAGTAGCCGGTCCATAATTATTCTCGCTAGTATCTTCCCAGCACACACAGTTAGGAGATCCCACGGTAGTTGGTGCATTTTTACTATGCTATACTAGGTCTCACATACAGTATTCTAAACTCAATTGTTTAGCCTTCATTATACTCAAACAATTTGCCCGGGGCGTAGTTTGATGTCATCGGTAGCCTTAACCTAATTCAGGGATACGTTTATAATATAGGCTATACACTCATGAAGACAAACAGGAGGATGTGACGTCAGCAAGGGACCTTTTCTATTCATGTAAAAATGATGAGTTGAGAGTACTTACCTGCACGGTGAACGCAAGTTCCCTCAATCTGGACAGCTTTTTGACGATTCTTTTGACGTCCTTCATTTCCAAGCAAAACCAATTTTGGACTATTTTTTCCAGGGATGGAATTTCTACTATCCATTTTAAAATGTCATCTTTGTCAGGGTGTTTAAACGTCTTGTCGATTGTCGATATTAAATGGAGTTCCAGCAAATTCTGAAATTCACATGTTTTGAAAAACGTGTGAAAATTTCTGATCCAATAACACATGCTCAATTGCTTGAAATTGATAATTCTGACGATTAAATATTCCAGACCTGTTCGGAATAATACAAAACAAAAAAACGAGACGAAAAATTTAATTTATGTACGTAATAGAATAAAAAAGTAGCTCACAGAAATTTCAATTTGCATGAATAGTGCAGTGATTATGCGAAGATCAAATTTTAGTCATAATCATGAAGCTTGTGAAAATTGACTCACTTTTATTGTAAATCTTTCGACTATCTCTTTCTGTAACAGAATCAGTCTCGAAAGTGTTCATCGGACAATGAAGTATATGAATTTCCAACTTGCGTATGCGATTCTGGAAAGAGAAATGATCCTATTTTGTCAGTTTGGTTCCGAAAGATTGTAAAATCTATGTTTCATTAGTTTTTACTAAGTAAGGGAAGTGACTGTTGTACAAAGAATGAAGCCAGAATGTAAAAAAAAAAAAGCGCCGACTATTCGAGAGAAAACTAAGATCGGGCTAAAATACTTGAAATTATTGTTTATGATCAGCTTACAGAGGCAAATGGCAAAAATACTTTTCAATAACTGGAACACAAATTAGTTCAAGTCTCCCTCCTGACATATACTTGTAGGTTGATGGTTGAATTTCCCCAAATCCACCTCCTCGTCCACTTCAATGAAAGAAACTTTTCCGAGTCCCCAAATTATGTTAGAACCCACACTCTCTTGGCCACGTTTATACTTTATAATGCTGGTAGGACAGTGGACTCATTTCCCCAAAATTTTCCTATTCGTCTAATATGTATCAGGATGCTTGATTTATTTGCAATAGCAATGGGGGACTCTTAGGCTCCGCTGCTCCCCGAAAACGTCTAGCCTAAAATTATGCGCGTTTTTAAAATCCCAAATTACACTGCACTTTATGAAGACACGTTGTAATACCTTCTTTTAGATAAAGAGAACACTTTTCCTTCAAGCTCTTGATGTACGGATACTTCATCTTTCTTTTGTTTCCCTCCTTGTAAACGAACGCTAAGCCTATAAAAATATTCTAAAGGGTGATATATTTTAGTTAATCCAAGTATGCTCATAATCTAGCCTAGAAAAATTTCTATAACCTGACCTAGACAAATTCCTATAATTTAGCCTAAACAACTTACTTAACATAGATCGATGACCTCACAAGTTGATGTTGAGCTTTTCTCTACACCCTTACGAAATACGCATCAACTTACCAAAATATTGAGTAGAAGCGATAGAGTTGAGTGCACAGTACTGAAATCAAACCCTGTAGACAGGTACGTGCCGAGGTAGAATACATTTAGGTCTGATACTTCTTCAAGTGCGGATAATTCCAAACAAGGAGCGGAAATTGTACAATTGCTTGTAGTAATAACAAAGTCAACACTTCTTAGAACTGGTTGCAATTGAGGCCAGATTGTTTGTGAAATCCTCCTACTTCGATTTGGGACGATGTTAAAAAATGAGTTCAGACGTAAAGTTCTTAACATTACACACTCCTTCAAGATACAAGAAATTAAATGGTTTTCAAAATTTTCTCTATCCGCGAAGTTGCATGTTGGAGACTGGCAAAAGTTTTTCAACGTCAACGATTTCAGTTTTGATTGATGAGAAAATAATTTTAGGCAAGAGTGAATCGGAGAATATACACCAGTGTGTGAATACAAAGTAATTTCAAGTTCTTCTAACCTAAACAAGGAAACCAAAAAAATTATGGTATTTTTGTTTGCTTATTGAAGAAATTTTAGAAGTGACCGAAAAATGTTTACCTTGGCATTAGCATCACATCCCACTCGAAGGGTGAATCTACCTGTATTACTGCTCCCAATAGAGCACGGAGGTTGCACTCGAGTGAATCCATCCTCAAAACGAAGTCGCTCAAATCTAAACCTTCCCAATCAAGAGATTTGAGATTGGGAAAAATTTGAAAAAATATATCAAAAGGAACCATATTATATTGAGGACCGTTCGTTTTGAAGTTGCCTTTACACGCGAATGAGACCATATTGTTAAATTTCAGCCTACGTTTCTGAGTAACAAGTAAAACGGTTCGCCAGAACTCATTTCCTCCCACTGAATTACGATAACGGCTTGAATAATAATCATTATCAAAAATGATGGTCGTCATTTTTGGCGTGTATCGGAATATATCGATTATCGGTTCGACTCCGCCAAAGTAGCAATACTGGAGGTGCAAAGATTCAATTTTTCCGCCAAATTTTAAAAAACGAAAATCATCCATTTTGAAGTACGATAAACGCAATTTGAGGTTGGACTGCCGAATATTCTCCAATAATTTATTGATTTCGTCGGTCGAATAAATATCTGAGGTGAAAGATAACTTCCTTTTGGTAATCCAATATCTTTCACAACAAGAAAGAAATCTTCTACATACAAGTCTACAAGATTTTATATCCGCCAATCTAAGCTCATCGAAAATTCTCATTATCATCTGTAAATAAAAAGTTTAGGTTCAAATATGTGCTTGATATTGAGTGTCCGTGGTGATCCGAAGAAATCTCACTGGCTATCGAATTTTGCAAAAAAAAAATGCTTCGGATCTATCAATCCTTCAAATCTTACCTTAATTTTATCAAATACAAACAGTCCCGTACAAAAGCTAGAGCTCTAATTCGTTTGGCCAGAAAACAGCTCATTTGTCGCGGGTATCAATACGCCCGCTTCCACCTCCTCTATGCGGAGGGATATATTTAGTAATTCGTTTCTTGAACAATTAGGATATAAAGCGATTAGCGGGCAAATCCTTGTTTCTCTCTATCCCCCTCTAAAATCCCAAGCGGCAGCTCACCCCTTTTCCTTCACCTCGAACCTCTCCGCCCTCCTCTACAATCTCCCCATCTCCCTATCCGAGCTCGACTCTACCATTCAGAAGAATCTTTAAAAAGACGCTCCTGGCTCTGACAACATTCACGCTTTCATGCTCAAAATCCTGCACGCCAACTCCCTTCATTACCTTCTCTCCCTTTTCAACTCCGTCGTTCTTCAAGGATCATACCCCTCAACCTGGAAACTGGTTATTGTTCTTCCAATTCTAAAACCTACAAAAAATCCCTCCCTCCCCTCATAATATCGCCCTATCGCCTTAATCTCCGTTCTTAGCAAACTGTTTCAAAAAATCCTCAATAAAAGATTATTTTGGTTTCTCGAATCCAACGATATTTTATCTCCTTGTCAGTACGGCTTCCGTCAAAGTAGAAACACTTTACAAGCCATCTCCGACCTGAACCTCCAAATCGAAGAATCATTCCGTAATATTATTCGAAATAGGCCTTCGTGACAATTTACCCTCCCTTCTCCGCAGTCCTTCCTCCATGGCAGATCCATAACAATTCGAATTCATAACCACTACTCCTCCCCTCACCACATTCATAATGGCGTCCCCAAGGGAGAGGATTGAAGTCTTTCTCTCTTCCTAATCGCCATAAATGATCTAATAAACTGTGTCCCCTTTTGCAGACGACTTCAGTGTCTCTCTCATTTCCACAAATCCCAAAAGAGCAGCTTGTCTTCTCCAACTCACCCTCGTAAGGTCTCCTCTTCGGCTTCAGATGTGGATTTCAATTCTCTAGCAAAAGAAAACCGTTCTAATATATTCCTTAAAAGCCACTCACGTCTTCCCTCCCCCCAACTCATCCTACAGAACTTCCAGATCAGCCACCAATCCTGCACTAAATTTCTTGGCCTCACCTTTGATTCCAAGCACTCCTGGACTCCCCACATTAAACTTCTAAAAGTAAAATGTCTGAACTCATTAAATATCCTTAAATATTTATTCCACACTCGCACTGGTTGCAGTGGCAAGCTCCTCCTTCAACTATTCAACTCATACTAATTCGTTCCCAACTGGACTACCAGACAGGCTAATGAATCCTCCCTAAAATCCCTAGATACAATTTAATCTACAGCACTACATTTTGCTCTCGGTGCATTATGGTCTAGCCCCATGCTCAGCTTATGCGCTGAGGTAGGAATTCCCCCTCTAGAATTTCGCTCATTATAGATCCTCGCGTCTACAGCCCAGTTTCCCCATTTACCTACCTACCAACCCTCTCTCCTCTCCCAAAATTCTCTACTCCCCTCATTAGAAACTCATCTTGACCACCATCTCGAATTTCAGCCCCTTCTCCCCTTCTCCCCATCTTCTCATCCACCCCTCCATGGACATCCTCATCACCCCCCATTCACCTGGACCTGGCCAACCTGCCAAAATCGGCCAATGTAATCTATGTAAGACATCCGACAACGACTTCACTCCCCAGAACCTGTGCTTCACAGACCTTCTCCATCAATGGTGAAATCTCACACTTTTGTTTGAAAAACTCAAGCCGAACTATCTGGCATCTATACCTGCCTTACTCACCTCATTCTTCTCCCTCAACCTTGTAAATTCCTCCTCCTCTCCTCCTCTCTCCAAGCCATGCAATACCCTTACTCTTCCAATCCTATCGTACACCGCATTCTCATAGTCCTGCATACCTCAACATCTTCTCTGTCTTCAATTGCTTGGATCCGTGGTCGTATCGGTCTACCGGAACATGACGCATTGGACGTGGTTGCTGCGGAAGCCTTGCTTCTTCCCTCAATCACTGATCGTTCCCCTTTTCCGGCCTATGACTTAAAATCATTCCACCGTTCACAAATCACCAGATCATGGCACAACCTGTGGGCTTCTCAACCTTATAACAAACTTCGCTTAATTAAAAAATACCCGACCCCCTGGACCTCTTCAATTCGTCTCTCACGCCGTGGAGAAATAGTTGTAACTCGACTACGAATTGGACACACTCGCCTCACCCACTCCTTACTTATCCTTGGACTCTCTGCCTCTCCCACATGCCAATACTGCCAAACTGAGATTTATCTGTCTCTCACTTTTTCACCTGCCCTTCTCTCATAAATATCAGATACTCATTTTCTGTTTCCTCCCATACTCCGTCTGCTCTTCCAATAACTCAGAAACCATAACCAACACCTTAAACTTCCTCCGATCCACCTATTATCACAAATCCATTTAATCCGAACATGTCTCCCCAAGCTAATGACCCGTCGAGTAATCGAAGAGCTCGTTAAAAAAAGAAAGAAAAAAAGAAGTAAAATATGAAGGCAACAACCCCACCCCCTTTTTTCATTCTTTTTTGGAGTATAGTGTAATCTTATGCAATTCTTTCTTCCTCAATCTCAGCAAAATATCAGTCTGTCTTTTTCGCTCTCATTCTTCGAGTTCTTGACCCTCCACCCAGGGCCGCATACGATTTCAAAAATTTTTCCCATTCTCTTCTCAATCCTTAAAACTAGTCATCACCTTCGGAAAAATAAAAATTCAATAAACTGAGATGAAGCATAATAAAACGGGTTCCCGTGAATCCAGGATATATGAAAGTTTCCTATCCTCTCATGCCTCAGAATGGGCCACATTGATCTTTTCTTGTATATTTGTAACCTTGTAATTCTTCCATGCTTTTTGCTACCGTAGGCCTACAAAATTCCTCGTCGCTCTCCGTTCTGCCGACTTTGTTTCCGTCATGTCCGCTTTATTTCAGCAACGCTTACAATCCCTGGCCTATCATAACTTAAATTTTCTCAAATAACTATATCTTCTTCTCTTTCATACAGCTAATGACTAAACTTGGAAGGCTTGTAAATCATCAACATGCCTAAATTTGAAAAAATAAAAATCATTTTACCTCGTCTGGCCACAAGAGTGTATAGTTTTTATTGGATCTAGTTTGGATGAACGATTTTTCTTCCCAAAATTGCGCTGACATTCTGAAAAACAACTACACCAAAAAAGCAGTCACTTGTTCTCAAACAATCAACCGGAAACTCACTGATTTCATGTCATTGCAATCATGTTAATTTCTCTCGAATGATTCGTAGGTCTTTCCTTGAGTTGAAAAATTCTCCTGCTCCTTTCCATATAATATCTAAATATAAGGAACAATTATGAGTTCTTGTGGCTTGGAATGTTTGGCAAACTGTATTATCTACAAAGTTACCTATAACTCTTTATGGTCGACGTGAAAAATCGTGTTCTAATCTGTCACAAGAAGCACTTACTCTCGATGAATTATAGAGCTTCATGTTCAAACCCGCATTTCAGACCACCAAAATACCTCTTGAGAACAAGGCAACAAGTTCACTTCACATTTTAACGGTACCTTATCCATCAATAACCTGGTGTTCTGATTACAAAACGTAAATATTTGATGAAAATTATGAAATTGATGCATATCGGTATCATTAGAACACCTAATCTATGTTCAAGTATATTTTTTGTCGACCAAAGACTTACGAGAATTAGACTGATTCACTCTAACGTCACATATCAGAATCGCGGTAAGCAAAATCACCCAAGATGTTGCCAACGCACGTATCAGACTCTCATAAGAACAACACATGTACCTACCTAACAAAGACCATCATGTTAGGCTACTATGTATGAATGAGAAGTTTCTTAGATATCAGAGGTTCCTGAACGAATACAAAAAACTTCCTAGTATAGGCTATGGGTGGCATCTAAGAAATTTCTATCTCCAATCAGAAACATGATGTAGATACCAGGCTACTTGGAGCAAGCGCTTCATCTCCCCCTATATCTTGAAAAGACCTACTAAGCTTGTTCTGCTCACGCCTCACACTCAAATAAGGTGTGCTGTGGTCCATCCACCCGCCCTTGGTTGCAGCACGTTTCCTGCTCAACTTTCCTTAACTTCTCGTGAAGGTGCTTGTTGAAGAAGCCATGGCCGCTTAACACCTGTGACAGGCGAACGTTCAGGTGACCGTGGACTCAGTTCATCCATTCATCAAGGTCGCATATTAACACACAGGTTGTCCACGTAGTCACGTACCCTCGCTCTAGACAATTCTTGCTTTCCATTTTGCAATCAAGGAGCGCCTAACCTCCTCCTTGACCCTTAAAGCCTCTTGATTGGTCGTCGTCTTCTTTTTCGCTTTGAACATCACCGCTCTCTCCTTAGCAAAGAGCTCGATTGGTGGTGAACGTGCTAATAGGCAAAGAGCCTCTGTCGAGACAGTGCGTTTGGCACTGACACACCTCAGCGCAGCTCTTCGTTGGATCTTTACCATCTCTCTCCTTCTGTATGGTATCTTCATTGAGTCGGCCCATACTGGGGCACCATATGGGAGGATCGACAAGGTGGTGCTGACCATGATCCTTCTTCTTGCCTCTCTCAGTCCTCCTAGGTTCCTCTGCAACTACCCAGCCTACCCTTTCCGCTGCAATCAGGAAATGGTGCTTGAAGCTCAGCGTTCAGTCAAAGTAGATGCTTAGGTACTTCATTTGCTTTTTGGTATCAAATTCCACATCTTGCAGGCGGAAGGTGGGAGAACTGAACTTCCGACGGTTCGTTAATAAAATGCTCTCCCTCTTACTTACTGCAAGTTCTATGGGGCAACTGAATATATGACGCTCCAGACTGGATTTGGAATCTCATCCAGGCCCAGAGCCTTCCAATACTTACTTCGCCGTCTATTGACTGCTGCATCCACTTCCTCGGTATCTAGGAGATATATACCACCTCATCTACTATTGGTAGCGTTACCATTGGTGGTGGCTGCTGTGGGAACATGCCATCAATGATTTGCTCCCCACCATCCGGCTCCATTCGACTCATTGCTGAGTGGCCCCTATCTTGTAGGGCTTGCCAAACGAGTCATCTCCTCTATTTCACGCAACGCTTTCCAGGTGATTGGGGTGGGCCACCCCCATCATGAACTGTCCACGCATCCACGAGGAATCCGTCTTATTCAACTCTTTTCATACAGCACTCTTGTTGTCTTTTATGATTTTCTGCAGCCTCTTACGAGCCAGCTGGTATTCAGCTACAACCGCCCGCGCCCCTTCGCGGTCTCAATTATACTGGTATATCTGGAGGTCAACCAGTAAAGGGCTCTCATCTTTTTTGATAGACCTTGCCTGGGCATGGCTACACAACAATCTTTATCCTCTCTGTTGCCATCTTTGCATTTTCTGTTTGCTCTTGTCCTTGAATCCATGTGACAGCGAGGTAGCTAGCCTTCCGACAATCGCTCTTCAGCTTCCTGACTGACCATTTTTTTACCAGCTTTTGTGGAGCAGTGACCTCAACTTCCCAGTGGATGGAAAAGTTGATATACCGATGGTAACTCGTAGAAAGCTCCTGATCCAGTACTGCCCAGCCTCATATTCTAGGCTCTCTGAGGCAAAGGCGACATCAATTATGGACCCAGAACCTTGATGCACTCGGGTAGGAGTGTTGCCCACGTTGACCGTTTCCAGTTCATTGCAGGCAATCAACTCCCCGAAGGTATATCCACGGATGTCAGCTTGGCCAGAACGCCATTCTTCTGACCAGGCTCATTTCCTCAATCATCATTTTTGTTGTCAGAAAATTCAGGTTCACTTTTTCATTCTTTTTTTTTTTTTAGTCATCAACTGTACTAGGTATAAGAGAGGTTGAACGATAATTTGTGGTAATTATTCAACTTTTAGTTTAAATTGACTTTGGTTAGAATAACAATTTTGTTTTTTGGTTAAGTAACCTAAATGATTTTATCCACCTTCAAACAGAAAAAAAAAAAAAAAATAGGTATTAATAAATAATGGAACCAGGGAATTCGTCTATGATATATATTATAAGATCGTTTTAGAAAATATGAAAATAAAAAAGATGAAAAAACAGAAATAAAGGCAGAAACAATTACAAACAACATGGTACTTGAATGAAGATCCAAAAAAACTTACAGGAAAGTTTCTGCAGTTCACGAACTCTTTCTGATTCAGTCGTTTGTGTTATAGATACATCAGTTTCTAGAAATTCTGACGTTTTCCCCTGAACGTATTCCGTAATCCGATACCTCATTACTAGCGGCAATTCTCAAGGGTTCCTTCAACTTTTCGATCTCTTCTATTGTTTCTTCATATTCCATAATGATTGAACACTCGACTTTTTAATATTTATTCTTACGTAAATAGGCCTATGTTTTATTCATGTCGCTTAATATTTTTATTAGAATAACTCACCAGATATGTATTCTACAGATAATTTGCATAAAAAACAGCTAACTTCAAGTTGTCCTTAATACTCACGTTTCATACTAAACAAAATCGAAGATAAAATAAGACAAAAAAACACACAATAAAATGAAATATAATGAGGGAAAAAATGCGAGATCACAAAACCGCTAACAAAAATTGAATATCTAATAATAATGATGTCAATACATGATTTTTAAATAAAAAAGAATTAAGCTACAATTCAGGTTATAACGTTGAATATTTTTAATATAAAAATTGAATTAAGGAACAAGAAAGTTGAAAAATTTTGAAAATACTAAAACTTGGGAATTTTATTTAGGAGATAGAGTGTCCATCACAAGTAAGAAGAAGGCCAACGTATGCGTAAGTATAGTAAATTATTGACAGAACAAAATTGTTGATGACAGATGATGCAACAACATTATGGTTTAATAAAACCCAAATCACGTTCATTAAAAGAACACTGTACGTTTGCCGATTAGGGGGAGGAGACTAAGAAGCTCTGATTTCCCCAAAAGTGCGAGGTTAGTTCCGCCGAAGATTGTATAGGCGGTAACCGCCCTTGTTTTTCTAAATGTTTGAGATTTCATTACACTTTTGCCCCTACCCAAACATGATTGTTTTTACAGCGGGTATCCGGATCGTAGCTTAGAAAGAATCGTAAGTCGCAAGTATTAAGTGCCGAAATAAGATAATTGCTCGATTGCGGACCTGGCTATATTGGTTTATATTTTCTTTTATTTTTTGGAGATCGTTCATCCCCTTGGGCAAGGGTGATCGAATAGATCCGACATCTAAAAGACTAAGTTAGTTTTATTAGACACGTGAAGCAGCTTCGGCGGACTAATTCGTGTACCCAGTGAGGTATTAGGGCCGATTGGATCCCCCATTTTTTTTTTAAATTTACGTATCGTTTGCATATTTGCGATTTTGAATTTATTTAGATTTATGGGTTTATGATACCCCACTCAATTTATTAATCGGGTTATTATTTTATTCCAGACAGGAATTATTTCTTGATGACTTATTTATTTTGGGGCTTTTTGATTTATATTTTATTTTTCGTTTTATTTGAAAAATGACGAGAACTGGGTGGCAGAGGAGAAACTAGGTCATCGTCTGTATCTCTCATAATTCTATAAATAAGATTGTTTATGTACGGAATTTTCCGATTCTGAAATATTCGTAGATGGTGCAAGACAGGCATGCTTTTACCAAAAAACAGACATTTCGACGAGGATAAAATTTTCTTTATTATACGTAACAATGATCGACTTGCACAATACAGACGTGTACGATGGACTTCTACAGTATAAAAAATAAATAGTTAAATGAATAAATACAGCACATAATCGAGAAAAGAAAAATACTAAATTTTGTTAGTACAACGAAATACGACGCTAATCCAACGCCAATCATCTAACTTCGCAGTTTTCCACGTACAAATACTCTCTTTTTTAAATAAAATTAGAAATTAAGAAAATCGAGCGCATTGTCATATTAACGATACAAAAAAATGATGGGAAAAATAGTTTATAAACTTAAGATATCTTAATGGCAGAAACGCGCAAATAAAGGGATATAGCACAGTTTTTTTCATATCTTATTCAAATACTAGTAGGTACTACCTATTAATAAATGATATAAAATTTCCATTTGACTTCGCGTCATTTTACTTCGTCAAAATAATTATACAAACTCGAGTGTAAATTTTTGTAAAAAGAAAATCGATAAATAAAATTATATAAATACGACGATAGTAAAAATATACAGTACAGTTTAATCAAGGCACAAATTCACGAAAGAAAATGAGAAAATAGCAATTTTTCAAGAAAAATAAATCGTCTTGCGAAAAATAAGAATTGAGTACGTAAGTATTTATCTCAATCACGATTAGTATTACCGTTAGCATAGTACAAAGTACTCTAAAAATTAAAAAAAGAAAACTATCAACTTAGATATCTCGAGCAATATTCTTTGTTCATTGTTACAGTGGAAATATGTTATATGTTTTAAAAAGTATACACGGTATATTGTAGATTAATTTAAGATAGGCGATTACGATGAAGGAAGGGATTTATCGAATTCATCGATACAAACATAACCAGGAAGAATCCAGTTCAAAAAAAAAAATAAAAAATACTAAAACAGGTTTTTTGTAGCAATTTACAAACATTACGATCGCACACGATCAAACTGTTAGTTTTCATTTGGAGGAGGAACTATAGGGATGGCGGTCTTGACTCGTGGTGGTGGAGGCGACCGTGGTTTCACCTGTGACCGGGTGTTGTAGTAAGTAACGCCGCCTCGCGACTGATATATCTCTGTTGGATGGATCGGTGCCATTGTAACCTAGAAATAACAACATAATACATCAATTTTTTGACGCATCTTTTAAATTCATCACAAAAAAATGACAATTACCGGCGGCATTGAATACGTTTCCGAGGTAAAAGACGGCTGTGTTGGTTGAGGAGGTGACGCTTGTGGGTAATTAATGACATTTGTTGGGTAAGTAGGTGGCGGCGGAGGAGGGGGAGGAGCGGCTGGCGCTGATGGCCCAGTATGGTTCGCATTCGGCAACATCTGAGTAGCTGGTAAAAATGCAACTAATTGCACTGGTTGATTCGATGGAGCGGCCATGATATTTTGATCCCGAGTGTACATTTGCGCCGGTGTTCCTTGATTGGTAAAACCTACAGACATACACCAAATTTTGAGTCAAATATAGGTAAAAATAACGAAAGGAATACTAGTGGTATTGCACGATTTAGAATTGAATGATTTACACTGCAAAGAACTTGACGATTAATTTTACGCTAAATATTTTGGCAAAATTTCATACCTACTTTCATGATGAATAATTCTTTTTCACTCTTTGTTAGAATATAAAATTCTCAGTTTCAGTTCTATCAAGTCTACTTTTTATTCTGTTGCTATTTTCTTCCTCCGTCAGTCACCAAAAAGTCATTTTTATTTGTCTCCCATATTTTGGATAGAATTCCTTTCCCACACGCGTCTCAGAATTGTGATCGCATATGGAAATTTCACGGGATATACTTTCCTCCAATTCCACAAAAAAACTTGACCACCCTGATTATAATAATTGTGGCCAGGAACAGACGATTAACACACGTTTCGTAGAAAATATTCATCATATAAGAGCGCGCTTTTCGCTAGGAGTACTCTCATCAAAACAGAATTTAATACGATTCTGAGACGTCGCAAAATTATTTACTAGATATACTATTTATAATAGGTATGTACTATGTACGTAAGTATATATTATGTAAAATTTTGAAAGATTTTTCAAACAGTAAATCATGATGCCACGTTAGTTCAAGGTTTCAGAATCCTAAGAAGTCATGCTCGAGTATATACCGACCTTGTGGGTGTTGAAAGAAACCCATAATTGGTAACGGTGGTGCGGTGGTCTGCAAACCAGCAGCAGGAGCTGTCATCGGTGGCGCCGATAGTGGTATGAGCGAAGCAGATACGGCGAGCGAATTTGATGACATCGACAACGATGACGAATCTGTTGGAGGTGCCGACGTCAGTTGTTGATTTTCGGATATCATTGGTACAGACGTGCAAGATACTATTTGGTGGAGGCCATTTGCATCATTCGGCTGCACCATACTTGTAATGCCAGCATGTTCAGCTACCGGTTGCATGTTCGGTAACGAATGTAAATTTGGAGCAGCATCCATTAAAGTTTTTTCGTTGCTCGAGTCTGGTAACAGTCTTTGCCTTTGAAATGAATAACGCTTACTACGCGCCGGCTGATCTTGTATCATTTCGTTCGAAATAGGTCGTCGTTCGAGAATATCATCTGCAAATAGATACCAAATTTTGTTACGGAGTTCGAACATTTAGTACAACAAATTCGTAGTAAACGAGGAGCACTTACTCTTGGTTGGAGCATTTCTACTAGCTCTGAGATCAGCAGCCGCCATTTGTTCAGTCAATTCCCGTAAGTCGTCATCGTTGACGGATTTACCAACATAGAAACTCTGATTAGGACTGGGACGATCTAACCTCTTAGCTCGACCTCGATTAATTGGAAGGAACTGCATACGTGGTTCAGACTGACTGACTCGCGGCGGAGGCTCCGAGTGCTCATTCATATTATCCACGTGACGAACTAACGGAGTACCATGGGCCATACCACGTCCACGAGGACCCATCGTGATTGAATTGTTCACTATTATCTTAGATCGCACAGGTCTATTGAACAGAACACATGACCCGAATGTTTCAATAGTGAGAACTCAATAATACAATGAGGAGAAATATTGTACATTTTTATGGTAGTATAGAACATAATCGAAACTATAGTAGGATAAATATGTATATTAAGGTTTTTTTGTCTTTTTTAGGCTGCAATCAATACGTACGCTGATTGCGAGGAAAATGATACACCACCTTCAACTAGAACAGAAGTGCGACTGACCCGGGAAACGACAGCAAACAAAAACACTAAAATACCCGTCATCCCCGATTGTGCGAAAGAAATTGTATGATGATTAAGGTCGGAGGAATCCACAGTATATTTCAGAATAAATTTTGAAAAGAGGAAGTTCTCAGACGATCGAGTATAGGGCGTGAGTAGGAAAAATTATCTTGAATAATATTTTGTAATGAGTTCAAATTTTGGTTAGGTGGAAAATCCCTAACAAAGTGAGTATTTCACTGGACTAAAAAAAATTGTATTCTTCAGAATTAAAAAAAAAAAAAATTACCTCATTACCATTGCACTGAACATTTTTTTCTGGGAAGGAGGGGTGAGCAGTTCCCTCGACGTGATCGAAAATGGGAAGAGAAAATAAAAGAAACGTCTTCATAAATTCTGAACTCTTTTTTCCGCGCGAAACCTTTCATTTTACATAGTCAATATTTACTCAGCACACGACTAAGATAATAATTATTAAGAAAAAATATTATGAATTTCTTACTTCACATTATCAACAGGGTCTGATCTTTCAACAACATGAACCTTGACAGGAGCGACAGTGACCGTAGGGACTCTTTTTGAAAAACTTCTCGTAGATTGTTCGGGAACATGATCGTAGTTCATCTTACGCGGAGGTGGCGATGTTCGACGTCGATCCTCCCTATATCTTCCTTTCCCATCATTTCGAACCATTTCACGGTTTCGCGGCACGAAATCGTGATTTCGAGGAGAATCGTAATTCCGTGTTGAATCTTGGTTTCGTGCTGATCTCGGCGGCGGATGCATGGGCGCATTTCGTGTAGGCGACTTACGATTTTCGTAGGGCCGCGCAGGTGATTTACGATTTTCATGGGATCGCGAAGGCGACTTGCGATTGTCATGGAATCGCGAAGGTGATTTACGATTGTCATGAGGCCCATCAGGACGAGGATGGGCTTTACGATCCAGTGCCGGAAACTCGGCATCGTACTCTTCACGTTTCACAGGTAACGGCCGCTGCCGTCTGGTCGTTCGGAATGGTTTTCCGGTTTGTCTTGCGTAAGCATCTTCATCATCCCATTTACGCGTGTATCGATTTGGACCGCGTCTACAGCACGTGAAGATATAGGAATTATTTATTTACTTTTTACTTATTTGGCAGAGTGCCACGAGCAGATATCCACGACTATCCCCATAAAATTGAAGACTTACCCATATTTGCGGCGTCTCCTCGCTTTTGGGGCAGATTCTTCGTTCCGAATATCGTAACCATATACGTTGATAAGTTCCTGCGTACTTTTAGATTTCTGTTCGTCTTCTTTATACAGATCGTGTTGCCATCGACCATCCGGTACATCGCGTCTACCTTTGCGTTTCAATTCCGGTTCTGGGGTCGGTGCTTCTTTAGTATTTCCCTCAGCTTCATTCTCTCTGAAAAGTTATCAACCATTTAAAAAAAGTTAAATACGACTGAATGTTAATAACACTACACAACAAAAAAAAAAAATTGAAAACCACATGAACAAAATAATATGATTCTAGAAGTATTTTCGACGCTGATCACGATGCCGTTGCCCGTTTTTCAAAATTTGGCCCAGTTTTCGAGAAATGATCAAATCCAATTCCCGCGATTCGTTGCGGCGCGCAGTGTATGTTCCCGTTCTCGCGAAATTCGATAGCTGGGTAACATACGCCGCGCGTCGCAATGAATCGCGGTAATTTGATTTGATCATTTCTCGAAAACCGAGCCAAAACTTGAAAAACGGACAACGGCATCGTGATCAGCGTCGAAAATACTTCTAGAATCGTATTATTTCGTTCATGTAGTTTTCAATTTTTTTTTTGTTGTGTAGTGTAATTTATGTGTATACGTACGATCCAGTGCCAGCTGTACGATCATCATGCTCATAAAAGAAACCTCGCTTAGGAATGTATTGCGGATTCCTTCGATCTTCGTCATCATCCAATTTCTTTTGCGCCGCATTTTCCTGTTAATCCAGAATAATACAAAGAATACCTCAATATTTGGATCAATTACATCAGCTAATTCAATAAAACGTTTCATAATACTTGATTCTCTTCTTCGCCGTCGCCAACTTCTCGATCTTCATCATCACTTTCATGGCTTCGGTATTCATCTCCAGAAACTCCTTCGATATCGTACTCTTCGCTATCTAAATCTTCGTAATCGCCATCATGTTCGACGATATCTTCTCGAACCAAATCACCATTCGCCAAACTTTCGACATCATTCACTTGAAGGAGTGGTTTTTCGTCTTCCTCAACGTTTTTCACTATATCCAAACTCGTTTTCAGTTCGTTTTCGCAATCCGAGATGACAGCAGTTTCGGCGTTTTCATTTGCTGTCTTTTCCCGGGTCAGTCGTTCTTCTGTGCCAGTTGAAGGTGGCGAATCAGTTTCCTCGCAATCAGCGTACGTACTGGATGCAGGCTAAGGATAAGATGAAAGAAAAAACATAAGTATCTGATACATGAAGAGCGCCGCAGGCGGTGATTCGATATGGCGTAAATGTTAAATAATGGTGTTACAGATCATTGAATACATACGCTTTGCGCTCCATCAGTATTCGTACTCCTACTATCGTTTAGATCTAGTTCCACATCAAGCTTCTTCGGCTCAAGAACTTCTCGATCTTCTTCATGAGGTAATGTACTCGGATCTGGAATACTAATAACTGCAGTTGCGATTTCTACGTCAACTTTCGCAGCTTCTGCCATTTTGTAAACAATGCGATTACAAAATATCAAAAATTATCATACTACACACCGAAAAACAGAATTTATGAAACAAAAACTTCGAGAAAAACAATTATACGCGTAAATCTATCAACGTTAATCGCACGAGAAATAGAGTTCGTTCAGACTTCAGTCCATAGTTCAAAGCAAAGCAGTGATCGAATGGTAGTACGGTATGAAGTAAATAATGATGCATAGAGTTTCCTACCGATATCGACTACGGAAGGATTGATGCATAATTTTTTCGCAACGTGGCCAAGGAAAGTTGAAACTGGAGAAAAAGAACTCAAATCATGTTGGTTAAAAGTCCGTTTCTGATGATTCTTAAATGCTAGTGAGTCGTCCTTCCAAAAGTAGGTGGCGCTATCGACGATGAAACGTAGAACGTGGTAGAAATCAACGAGGAGAAAAAAAATTCGAGAAAGAATCTCTTCACCAGTGATAAAGTTACCTATTTCTCCTGATTCATTTTTCTAATTCGGGAATTCCATACAGCATTAAATTATTATTAGTACTTCGGTAGCTAGCTAGTAATGAGTGATGATGCACGTGATTTCAACCTGTTTTCATTCACTCACTTATTAATATTTTGATTTGAACTAAGTTCATCTAGGTGGAAGATATACCATAGAAGGTAACGTAGTTATTCACTGTGATTCTCGGTCTTCAGCTTCCCAAAAACGAAGTTCGAGTTCATTGAGTACCAAAAATTACGACGCGATAGCCTAGAGGTCTTTTGCCAAGAATGGAGTACATCACTGTGGATCCTACTCCCTCGAAGAACAAAATGTGTGTATTTTTATAATTTTACCCTTAGACTTGTTCCTTCTTATCGTTATGCAAACTACATTCTTTGGCATAGATTATGTTGCGAGTGTGGAACTTTGATCGATCCCAATCCAGCAAATATGTGCGTTGGATGCGTACGTACCAAGATAGATATCACCGAAGATATTCCTAAGCAGGTTACCATCTATTTCTGTAGAAACTGTGAAAGGTACCTCACCAATCTACCTTGCATGTTATAGATCATCAAACGAACCTTAAATCAATTTATGTACGTGCCTTAGATACTTGGAACCGCCTGCAGAATGGATCGCTTGTGCATTGGAATCTCGAGAACTGCTCTCATTGTGCTTACATCGATTGAAAGGTTTGAATCGAGTCAAATTGATTGACGCCGGCTTTATTTGGACTGAACCCCATTCCAAAAGAGTGAAGGTGTGTGCTCGTTGTACGACTTTGTTGCACAAAGATTAGGGTTTCTTTAAACATATTTTACAAATATTACAGGTCAAAGTTACTGTTCGCGCTGAAGTAATGGGTGGAGCGATTTTACAGCAAGTATTTGTGGTCGAATACATCATTGCGAATCAAATGTGCGATGATTGTCATCGTACCGAAGCTCAAGATTACTGGCGCGCTTTGGTACATGGTTATCTCATCACTGCTCGAGTATTTATGATAGAATAATCATGGCATTTTTATATTACGAATGTACAGGTACAAGTACGCCAACGAGCTGAGAACAAGAAAACTTTTTACTATTTGGAGCAGTTAATGTTGAAACATAAAGCCCATGAAAATACGATTGGAATCAAACCGATGCATGGTTAGTTCGTAATAATATTGTACTATTTCAGGCAATCTTTCAAAAAATGATAATTTTCATTGCTCCATTCGACAGGTGGGTTAGATTTCTTCTACAGCACTGAAGCTCACGCTCGGAAAATGGTTGATTTCCTGAACGCGCTATTACCTTGTCGATTCCAGACTTCTAAGCGCCTTATATCGCATGATATTCATAGCAACATCTATAATAATAAGTTTACTTTCAGGTGAGGTTCATTGGGTAGATTTTACCTCCGATTGATCTTTTCTCCGTTAAAATTGTTTTATATGCTGCTCCACCAAAGAAAGGGGAAAAAAAAAGGATTGTTCGTGAAAAAACGATATCGGTGATAGATAGTCTAAATTCAATAAAATATCTCTCTGCTATAAAATTTTCAGACTTCTAGTTGTAAAGGATTAAAATTCACAGTAGCACGAATTCTTCTGCCCTTTCAATATAATTATACGAACAAATTCCATATTTTATTTCAATCTTATAGATGGGGTCCCCCATTGAGAGCTATCCTCTTCAAATTTCTTTTTTAATAATATTGTTTTTATTTTCTCAACGTCTTTTTATTTTTCAGTGTGGAAATAGTACCATTATCGAAAGATAGTGTGGTATGTCTATCAAAAAAACTTGCCAACCAATGTGGAGGTATTAATCCACTTTGTGTAGTTAGTCGAGTTACAAGTGCTGTACATCTGATCGATCCTGCCTCTGCTCAAGGTATTGTTTAAATCTGAATATTTTTCCGACTTTATCGCATAATCTGTATTTGTATACCGAAAAAATTCTATAATGACAGTCGCTGAGGTTTCCAGCAGTGCATATTGGCGAGACTCGTTCAATGCAATTTGTAATCCGAAAACGTTGACCGAATTTATCGTGATGGATGTCGAACCTATTATGGATAAAGACAGGAAATATTTTCCTGGTCAAGGTCCAGTCTCTAAAAAAGTACGAATCTGATCCATTTATTGTATTCAACTTTTCTAAGACGGTATAGCGCACGGATCTCACTTTCTATTTTTTTGATAGCATGTGCTTGCCGATGTATGGGTTGTGAGAGCTACAGATCTCGGATTGACCGAGAACACCATCCATACCCGTTCTCATCTAGGTCATCTCTTGAAACCTGGAGATTCCGTTTTAGGGTAAGTTTTGGATTCTATTGATATATTATGTGACATGATTCAAAAAGCGATGAAACTGAATCTCTTTGGCGGTTGAACAGGTACGCTATTGGTGATAGCAATATCAACGATAAAAATTTTGAAAAATTGAGTGGTGATAAGATCCCAGACGTGATATTAGTGAAGAAACATTACCCCGAAAGGAGACGTAATCGTAACTGGAAGCTGAAACGTCTAAATAACGATTTGTTTGAGACTGAATCGAATGAAAAGTAAATTTCATTTTTCCATTTTTAATTATTCTCATGTTCTCAGGTATAGAGAATTCATTATTATATTTTGTTGTTTTACGCAGGGATTACGTTGAATTTATGGATGATCTGGAGGAAGACAAAGAATACCGTCAGAATATTAATATTTATAAAAATACATCGTCGGTGCCTGTGGATGTCAACGATGTGGATGACCCAACCCTTCCTCAAATCACGTTGGAAGAGATGATGGATGATTTGGTCATTGATGACGATAGTGATGATAATGATGTTGAGATGCAATGAGAATTGTTATTTTTGGTCATGAATAAAGTATTGACGCTAGTAACTTTAATTTCCTACTTGTTTGGTTTAACGTGAATTGGAAGTGTATCTTGTTGAGACTCAAAAATATTATTGCAGAATCGAAAAAAAGTAATATTGTAGCTTTCGTTTAAGGCTAAGATTTCCTGCTCAAAAATTATTTGTTTTTTGAGTAGAAAATGAATAGAATTTTTTAAAGATCTAAAAATGAAAAACATTAATTAAGAATGAATCTATTCAATGATTGTATTAAAATGGGGAAAATGTGACTATGATGCATTGAAAATGTCTCAAAAATTAGATTATAATCAAGGACTTGTATCCCAAGATTCGAAATTTGTGATCTTCAATTCTTTGAGAACAAAGAAGAAAAAAACGACCATTTTATGATGTTCACGAATTCTACTTTTATGAAAGGGTAAATTTATGATTCAGTTTAAAGTTGATACTACGCGTGACAATGTTCGTTAAATAGGCTCTTTGTAAAATTGGGTTTCAAAAAGGAAAGTATTGAGGATGTAGTTTTCGAAGCGAAAATATTCATTCTCCCAATCAAAATTCCTCGGGAAAAGTTTTGAAACACCACATTATAAGAAAATTAGTTTGGCTTTTTGAACAGAAAGAAGTCTGACTTTGGAATCAGGGACTGAAAACTTCAAGAACATAATTATTCGAAGATTTAGGCGAGGAAGAGTGGAGTCCCAACACGTGAATGAAGGAATACTTTTCAAAATTTTATTGATTACAGTTCAAAATTAGCCGCAGAAATGCATAAAAAAATTTAGAGTCGTTAATTGTCGAGTAATCCAGAAATTTTTCTTTAATTAACGGATTCAATTCAGAGCAATTATTCTTCAATCTTCTTTGTTTTGAATTATTCAAAATATTAAATTGAATTTACTTTCCCCAGAAGAAAAAAAAATAAAAATAGGTAGGTACAGTCAAATATTTTCTTGATTTTGCGTTCAAATCGTAAAGTATATTTACAACCTTCGAGAAAATAAAAAAATACCGTGACTGAAAGTCATACAAGATTACAATCGAACAACTTTTCACCCATACATTGAACGTAATTTGTAATATTCGAAAGATATGACTTCCGATGATCGTCAGCAATTCAGGACTTCAAAAAGAATAAATAATTCAGAAAAAAATTGTTACATCACAAAAGAATTGAGAAATCACGTTTTCATATTTAAGGTATCACGTTTCTCAATTTTCTTCAACTCCTTCTTTTTCATCCGCTTCAATTTAGCAGGGTTTTTAATCTGAAAATGAAATGAAAGGATTATGAGAAGTCTTGCGTTACATCAAACCAGCAGAAACCAATTTTGACAAGCAGCTCTGACCATAGAGACATACGAAGCTCCGAAATTATGTTTATTACTTGATCGTAGTCTCTACAACCATACCGCAAATAAAGTAGAAATCACTACGATATCAGTGAGGTTTATGAGGAACGTTCTAGTTCAAAAGCTGAATCAGAACTTTCTGCAATAGTGCAAGGATGACTAGTCGCTAGTAATCCCGAAAATACGGCTTAGAGTTAGTAAACTGGGTATCATATTAACTCACCACTTGAAGTACTTCGGATTTCAATTCATTTTCTTTCCTACGTTTTAGATTTTCTCTTCTTCTTTCTTTTTTGGCTTCTTTCGACAAGTTTCTTTGTTCAATTAATTCCCTAGAAAGTGCTTTCGTTTTTTTCAACTCTTCCCGAAACAGTTGCTTATCTTGAAAAGATTTCTTCAATCCGGGTGATTTTTTAATCGTCGAAAATCTAAATAAAGATGAATTCCAGAAGAACAATTTTGAGATGTACAAATTTATATCAAATTTTAAACGGTGTTCAAGTTTACCTAGTCTTCTGTTCTTTCCAGAATCTTCCTGATTTCGGTAGACCTTTCGGAATTTCCATGTCTTTCGCAGGATAAGTTTTACAATGCAAAGAAGTTACGATGGTGCCATTCAATCGTGATTCAGTTCAATTGGAAGAGACTTGAATTTCTATTATTGCAAAATGGGATCTCGACGAAGAGTGTCGGGTGATGTTGATAACAATCACGTGTTCTAGTTACCACGTTACCTACTCATTGTTTTCAGAGACGAACATCGAGCTTGTATGCACTCTAATACTATTAGTTTATCTCATTATTCCATCAGATGGCGTAAGCGTCGAATAGAGGTAATACTGAAGATACTACGAATTTTTGGAACTTTTTTCCAGAACAAAATTGAAAATAAATTATTTATCTTTCTTTTGAAATTGAAAATATAAAGTGATTTTAAAAGATGACCTTGAGTTTCTTTTCTCTTCAAGTTTTAAGAAAAATTTGCCTTGAGACATGATCATAAGATCGCACATTCACATTTGAGGAGTTATCTGTCAACTCAAAAGGGAACCCGTGAGCAATAGATGATTTTCAAAATAGGTCTTTGAAGTTTCATGTTCAGATTACTCATTCCACATTCATTTATCAAAAAATCTGTAATGACGAAAAATATTTTGTGTGTTTTCATCTTTACAGATCACTAATTATTTTTCAAATTGATCGACAAATGAACCTGGGACAATTCCATAAAGATGTGTACCTCGGGTGCCCTTTTTATGGAGATGGGGTTGAGTGACCATAAGCGTACATGTAATTTTTCATTTTTTCAAAATTTTGTATATTGATAGTAAATGGTTCAGAGAATTCAAAAATGTGGATATCCGCAAAAAGGGCACCCCTATGACGGGTGCCCTTTTGACAGATAACTCCTCATTTTACCATAAGGAAAACCAATAGCAAATTTTTTCAGATCTTAAATCTGAAAATTTTATTCAAGATAATTTTTATGGATTTTATGTCAATCAACTTGGTTGGTAGGAACTTCTCGCGGACTGCCTGAACTACTGAACTGTTGTCTACAAAAAATTAAAAATAAAAAGTAAAAAGAAAACAGGTGGAAAAATTACAATGACATAATTAGACTCTCCGCTGTCTAAAGAATTTTCTCGTTATGCTTCTGCGTTGACCTACAAATCAATTCTAAATAATATCTCAAGAATTCAAAATGCAATAAATTGAGTAGACGAACATTAATATTTTTATTCAGTGACTGAATACAAATTCTTTGGCAACTTTTTCTGCGCATGATGCGAATAAGAAATTCCAATTTACATTGTACCTATAACTTTGATATAAATAAATTGAATGACAGATTTATTTACTCTCTTCCTCAATAGCGTACGTTTATGAAGTTAGTTTTGTTCAATTGTTGATGCAGATTTCTAGTGTTTCACCCCCGCTTTTTAAATATTGGTGAAATCGATTTGTTAATCACGGTACCATTTTCCATGTGAACATCAGTACAAGAAATTTGATAATTAATCTCTCTTTTGCAGTATGCTTCAACAGAATATGACCAGCTTTTTATAAAGAAACTATATTTACAATTTTTCATCGCCGCACTTCTACGTCAAATTGTCGAATTGCATTATTTGCGATTCGTGTGTGCAAAATATTGACTTCATTTTTAGTCATTGGCCTCGCTGTATGCCGGTAAATGATTCTATAAGTTCGACTATTTCTTTTCTTCTTAGGATGAAAAAATTCGTCGACTAGTTTCACCTGAAATGAGAATTGATCCCGATTATTGCAGTGAAATTAAATTACTCTTAAGAACAAACCTCAAAACTTTCCCTCATTTACCTGCTCCACGAAATCACCCCCAACAGAACGAACCAAATCATAGAAATCATTGTGCGCAAAATCCTTTTCCAATAAAAAGAAACTTAAATCGTTTATGCATTGAGGTTGATTGCTGACCGGCTGAAATTAAGCACTGAAATATTATTATTGTTTTAATTAATAAAACTACAGAAAATCTGTTTCTGTGGACAATGAACACTTACCTTGAATGTAATTTCTGAATCTGGTGTCGCATTTTCGAACTGCGACGTTACACCAGTATCTTCACTCCAAAATATTCGAATATCTGGAATTTGATAACGTTGCATCGCCAACCTTTCAAGACCGATTCCAAAAGCCCAACCAATTCGATCACCGGCACCAGCTACATCAGAAGAAACACACACGTATAGGTGATCTTTCGATATTTATATTTTTCATTCTTGACATTACAGATACGACTGACTTCAATTGAAAATATGCTCAGCACAAATGAAATCTATGAAATTATGATTTAGTCCGGAATTACTAAAGAGTCCTCGGAAAATCGTTCGCGTCTCAGTCAACGTCCAAGTCAATGAACGACTTCGACCTAGTTTACGGATTAGGAAACAGAATTTCAAAGGATACTTCAGTTATTTGAGTTAGAGGCTCCACAGACCTAGCCAGCTAGAGAAAATCATCCCAATCCCTAGGGTACTACCCAAAAGTTCTAACGTGGTTTTGGCTTTCAAGCCATGTCTATGAAGAATGAAACCTTGAGCAGTTTTGACCTTAGAGCTATTTGTATGAGTAATGTGAACTGGAAAATTCTTCACCTCTAAGCTATGTCTTTGAGGAACCTGTCGATACCACATGGTTTAATAATTTCCAGACTGGTTCAGCTACTGAGTTACACTGTCACATTTTGCGGATGATAATTTAAATTACCTTCTTTCAGAATTTCGTGTCTCATTATTCCACAGCCAAGAATTTCGGTCCATTCGTCGTCGAGCAAAATTTCAAGTTCCCACGACGGGTGAGTAAATGGAAAGTATGCAGAAACCCACCTATGCTTGATTTCTAAAAAAACAATCACAGAATTATATTGAATATTCTACAACGTTACAAGCGTAATATAGTTGATTAATTTACCTTTTCCAAATAAATCTTTCATTAATTCGGTCAAAATTTCTTTCAAATGACATTCAACGAATTTTGACGCTTCCATTGTATGAAATTTCTGTTTCTGATCAGTATCTTTATCAGCATTTTCGAACACTTCGACAGTCTTCTTTAAAACTCTCTCGATCTGGGTAGGAATCACATTACTTTTGTCAAGTAAGCCCAAGGGACAAAAAACGTCAATCGTGTATCTGACTAACCTGATCGCGACTCATTGAATAAACGCCATCAACTTGATGAAACACCGGATAATGTTTTTCATCTATTTCATCTCTGCGGTAACAATCGCCGAATACGAGAAAGTTGTCCAGTCCCATCTTTACGAGCTCAGCTTGGTGAGCGGTTGTATGAGATCTGAGTAAATATTCTTTATTGAGGTAATACGAATCCGTCTTTGCACGACTAACGTGATCTGGTGGGATGAGGAGTGAATCAAAATTTTCCGCCACGCTAACGACAGGCTTTATTTCGTCGTATACGGAAAATATGGGGTTACCGGTTCGTCCGATAAAGTTCTCATAGAAAAAGCTCGTAATTTTCTGTTTGACTAAACAAATTGGATGAAATTTACGATTGTGAAGATTTCGTCCCATAAATGATCCTATTCTCAGCGTAATATTCGTATGGTCATCTTTCAGATAGTCTTTACCGTATACAGTGATGGTTGGCTCTTCATATCTAAGACCTTCTACGATCGGTTTAGCAGTGATAGTACAATACGATCTGAATACGGACCCATGAATGCGCGGTACACGCATTTTCGTATAAAATTAAAAAACCAGCAGTCAGTGAATTTCTACATCGCCTTCAAGAATCCCAAAATACCGGCGTCAATCAAGTAATCAGTATTCTAACCTCATTGACGATACAGTGGTCGATAGCTGATTTGATAGTTGTAAACACGCATAAGCAAATAGAAAGATGTATTACTGAGTTCTGAAACGAATACGATCCAAATTTAACAATGATCTGTCAAAGTCCGAAAAGCTGTATCTAACTTTAACTTCATCAAACTAAGGCGCTAAAGTTAGAAGTTATTATCACTCACTGCGTTGCATAGGTCCTTACGTTGCATCATCGTTGATAAAAAGTTGAAAACAAATTTTCACAGCAGTCTGTCTACAGCAATTCAGCAGATAATCATGGTTTGATACGACCGCCATCTTTTTACTCATGCAAAACGCAAAATGGTGGTACATGATACTCCGCCGTGTCCGTGATTCGAATGGTCCGAACGAAAGCCGTAAGTCCGACCGTAAGCGTACATACGACGAAGTTACGATGTTTACCGGCATACCACCGGCGCGTCCCACCCGGACTGCTCATTATTCGATTACTTCTGAACGGGTCTGCTGTATCCTCAACTCAACCTCGAACTTTGAGCATAAACATTATCCAAAGGTACATCCTGATTCAAACAACGGTACCCACTTGCAACTTGCAAGCCCAAAGCAAGGTGTGATGCGGATGCGGATGTGTAGTATAGTATAGTGCCTTACTAGTTGCGGTCTTTTCTCGTTTTGACTGTTGACGTCCGCCATTATTATACAGTCCAACTTGTTTACATTCGCGAAGTGGACAAGTGGTACTCCGTTTCTCCGTACTTGCAATTTGTTGTGTGCTGGTTATATATGAGTGGAATCTATTTTCCTGCTATCTTATAAGAATTATCTTCTTATTTTACGTTTTTAATCCGTATTTATTTCTAAGTTCAAATATCCGTATTTGTATCTCCACTAATAATCAGTGAGTAAAAAGTTCTACCATAGTGAACATCTTTTTAATTGAAACTTATTGGATCGGAAAGTCATCTCTGCATCATGGTCCCCCTTTCAATTTTTATTTAAATTTCTGTGAGAATTTTCGTATCAATTATAACGGATATTCTGTTATCATTTTCAATAAGCAGCAGGTTGAGATTCTTAAATTGGCGCTAATTTAGTGGCATGTTCTGAAGAGTATCCGTATGATTGTAAATAGGCCTAATTCTCAGTAATTTTGAAAATTATTTATTTTAGCTTGT
The DNA here is from genome assembly GCA_035079385.1 of Aspidiotus rigidus. Classification (NCBI taxonomy): domain Eukaryota; kingdom Metazoa; phylum Arthropoda; class Insecta; order Hemiptera; family Diaspididae; genus Aspidiotus; species Aspidiotus rigidus. Next base: position 563,416 of record JAVHKY010000044.1, on the reverse strand, counting down.
ATCAGTAAACAATAATTGTCAAGAAGAACATCATAAACGAAGTCTGAGGTCCCCATTCTGTTTGCTATCACCATCTTTACGTTATTTGTACTTTAAATAAAAAAGTTATCCTTATCGGACATAGAATAATTTGTGCCTTCTGTCCTAATAGTCGAAGAACATGAGCAAGAACGACGAAGCAGTTTCGGAAGATGGCGATGCGTCACCAGAAACTGAACCAAAGTCTAAGAAGAGCTCGAAGAAAGGGAAAGGCAAGCGATCTCAAAATGAAAATAACCGCGAAAATGGAGAATCGACCAAGAAATCATCTGCAAAAGTTATGTCGGTGACATTAAATCGGTTAGAAACGGAGGACGATGAAGAATCTGAAGATTTCAATGATACTAAAGGTGAGATCTCTCAGTAAATATTATATTTTCGTATTAATGCACAGTCATTGATACTCATACCTCCGTTTCATTTTTACAGTTCCTCTATTAGACCAACCTGCCGTCATCGAAGGTAACAGGAGTCGTAAAACAATCGAGAGATTCGAACAAAAAGACATACCAGTGCCAAAAAGATCCTCCAAAGTTCAAATACCCAATGGTCGGGGTAAAGCTCTGGGGCGCATTACGAACGTTTTCAACCGATTGAAAGTAAGCCGCTTAAAATGCACCGGCGTCATCGTAAATCAACTGTTTTGAAAGTTGTGAATGATGATTACGTCTCGTTTTAGAAACTTGATGACTTGATGATTAAGCAACTTCATCGTGCGTTGTTCGTCAGAGGCGTAGGTAAAACGAATGAACTCTTGAACAATATACTACTGTTTCGTGGGTTTCTGTTCGATAAGGACTCGGAAGATTACAAGTCAAAAATGACCGATCTTAGCGAGTATGTTCGATATTTTTCTACCATACATTTACGTTTCGAGTGCTATTATTTTCGAACTTATCACACAGGAAATTTGCTTTGTCGGAGATGAGGTCTTTGATGTATGCTTTTGATCTCGATGCGAAGTACAAAACGAAAGATGAAGCCGTAACGTTTATTCTTGATTTTCTTCTCTGCCCACAACCTTCGAAGGTTACTAAACCATCTCTAGAAGGCCACCCGAAACGTAAAGCAACAAAACGAAATTATTTCGAGGCGTAAGTAAATAATCAATTATTTTATTGTACACATTCGGGAACCCGTAATTAGCGTTTATGTTCTGGCGGCCAGTGATCTAACCTACGATGAATCAAGAAAGAAGAAGAAAAAGAAGAAGAAGCCATCAGAGGAGGCGGAAAAGAGCGATTCTCCAGAAAAGGCATCGAGCTCCAAACAAACTAGTAAATCGAAGAAGAGCGCTGATGTTGAAGAAAATGACGAACAACATGATAAAGCTGACGATTCTGATGCTGACAAAGACAACGTGAGTTATTTTCATAATTCAACATGACTGACGAAAATATGGTTTAATGCTTCTAATTACGTAACATTTTGTCGTTTTGACGAAGTCAAGAGATCCTATTTATTGTACCAGTTCTTGATCACTTACATCATTGTTGGTTCATTGAACTAGGCTTGTGCTCACTGGGTTCTGTTCATGTTTTACTGCACCCAATGTGGGAAGAGCTCAAATTTTGTTTCATAATCTTGAATCAAACTAGCTTTCTCCCACCAATTTTTCTTCTCAGGATCGCTGTAAAAATCTCAATGTAAAAGAATTGCATCATAAGTTGTTGAGTCAGTATGTTCTAAAAAATTAGGAACACATGGGTCTAATTCTCTCCAATTATGAAAATGACAGATAAAATATTTCATACTAATGCACACATGCAAATACTAAACATGATATTCTCTTTTTTAATGTTACACTGTTTCTTAATCCATAAAATCAAACTAGGTTTATTACCAGACCCTGTCTTCAAGTAAGGGAGAATATTAAATAAATGGTTATGTAATCTTATTTTGTTCCAACAATTCTCTGTTTCTTATATCATTCTCTTTCTCGCTTTGTTTTGTTTATTTAATGATATTTATACTCTCACTAATGGTGAGAATAAAACAACTCAATCTTCATTTTCAGGAATCAAAAAAACCTGCCAAAAAACGTAAACGTAATCAGGTGATTGATGAAAATGAGGAGGAAGAAGAACCTGCCTCATCCAATACAAATGATTCGGAAAAACCTGCCAAAGATGTTGGAAAAAAAAAATCAAGAAGCAAACGAGGATAAAAAAAAATTGACAGAAATGAATGCTGAGCCAATTGTAAGTCATCTTTTTGTAGTCTTTTATTGTGAAATAGTAGCAGATTTGGTTTTACTTATAATGAAACAAGTTTGAAGAACATAATTGTAATCAGATCACTGATTTGATTACCCTTGTTACCTTGTTATAAGCTGTCAAATTGTCCCTTACTTATTTTCAATTATTTTTCCAGTGAGACGGCTTATTTAAAGTTACAAAATAGAAATGAGAAAGAGATGAAAAATTTTCTTAAAGTTAATTCTCTCTCAATTCATAATACAGTTTTACCCTTTATTTTGGTTAGCTTAGAAGGTCATACTTTAGATTACTTGAGTGCCTACTGATTCTGTAAACTATAAAAAAACTTTGGAAGACCAGAATAAATATCATAGGCATCTCTATACACTTGGTCATTATAGCCCAATAGAAAACATCATTCATTTGCTCGCAGTTATGCCTTTATGCCTTGTCTTGATCTACTTCTCAGGAAATTGTGGTTTTGTGATGCATTTTTCCTTGTGGAATTCTGTTTTCTCATAAGTATCTAAAATTTAAACTATTTGACTACATATGTACCCAGAATATTGTTTATAATATTTTCAATTTTTATAAATATTTCTTTGTGGGCTGCTATATTATTCAATGCCATTCCCTAGATCTCACCTCATATCAAATTCTAAAATACAGTACTGAGTCAGAAAAATTAAGAGGAATTGTTATTTTTATATTTGGTCTATTTTTTCATGTAGACGTTGATTGCTTGAATAAAATAATACCGGATCAAAATATACAATTTTTCATTCATTTGAATAATTCTCAACCTACAATAATTATGCAATTTCATTTAAGTGCAATATTGTTGAACAATAGGTTATTCTTGTCCAAGATTATCAAAGTATTTTTGTAAAGTAATAGAGGTGTAGGGTAAGATAAAGTTTATACTTTGAACAAAAACTTGTCCAATTTTTCCTAATTAAAGGCCCCTTGTTACTTCCAAATCTCTTATTAAATAAGTACTTTGATAAAGTTATATTGTTACTTTATATTAGTTATCTATTTCTTTTACAACTTTTGTAAATAAGTTTGCAGTTTTTGAACAGTAAGGTGCAACAGCTTTAAAAACAAAAAGGAGGATATAAGATGGGATGTGTACATGTACAAATCTGAAATGAATTCACCAATAAATATTTTCAATTCAGTTAATTTTTTTAAGTATTTTGTTGGTGTTGAGAAACATTATTTATTCTCCAAATCTGACTGTTTACTGGGATACATATCCATGCAGCAAACTATTTTGAAATAGATACCAAGAATGAACAAAGAAATTTTTGAATCAATGACAATGGGCAGTAAGAAATAACAATGACAGGTATTTATTGGTTACATTCTATTTTGTAATTTGTCAAATTATTGTAAGATTGAAGCTATCATTTTTCAATATTTTGATTTCATAATTTGATTGTAAACAAGAAGTGAGAAGAAACTAGTTTACAGGATCATTTACTAATTGCATTGTGAATAATGTGGTAAATAGTCATACACTATTGTAGACGTTATGTAAGTAGAATTTAGGGAGAAGGGGAGTTACAAATTAAAGTTTCTAGTGACTGAAAGAAGTCCATGACTGGTTCCAAGAAGTGTTGACTTGCCCAGCAAATCAAAAGTTTGTCTACCTCAGGCAACTATTTCAATAGTCAGTAGCGCTAGGTACCTGGATTACAAACCAAAAAGTCAGAACATCTCTTGGTGTCAACATATAAAAACAAAATAATTATTCTGATAAATTGACCTATTGCTTCATTAGTAAAAATATTCATTTTATTACATTATATTTTTTCACTCTTCTTATTTTGTATAGAAAGCATACTTGTTGGTTTCTCCAAAATTTATGGACTAATAAATCTAAAAATCCAGCCAGGCTATAACTTCTTTTCAACTATGTATAATGTATTATTTTTTATCTATCATATTTTCTTCTTTTTTTTTTCTTAGTTTTGAGTGTAAATAATTAATTGCAATTGGTTTAAGCATCATTATCCTGCTCTGTTCTTCCTCTATAGTCTGCTATTGTGTTATCTTATCTTATTTTATACATTACTCTCATGAATATGTAACCTTGTTCTTGAGAAAATGGTTTGACTTCGATATTAAACAATTACTATCTCATTTACAAACCATTACCTATTTGTAAAAATTCAAACTTCAAAAATGATTTTATGAAAAGTTATGAAATTAATTTATACAATCAATTTATTTTAAAAATCTCATTTTTTAGTTCATTGTTGCAAATTGGAAAATTTTAGCAACCCTTTTAATTTTCATGAAGTTATTGCTGAAAAGAAGAAACCTTTGTTCTGTTGTAGGCATTTGAGTTACTCATCAGTCATCATTGGTTAGCACATACAGGTATTTCATAGTAACATCAATGAACTTGAATAAATTACTTATTTTCAAAAAAATGCCTTTTCTTCTTCTCTAGAAAATTTTTACAACATGTTTTCTCACTTCTGTCTTGGTTTTTATTTATTTTTATTACACTTTAAATTCATGCAACCTGAACTTTTTGATGTAGCCCTGGTATACATCTGTATGCTCTGAATCATTGAATAATTTTGCTGGTGATTCTGTACATTTCTTTTTTAACTTTTAGAGTTCATTTTCTGTTATCATTGTAATTATTATTATTATGAAGTATATTGTTTTCTAGAAATTTTAATGAAACATATTAAATGAGGATGTGGCAGGGTTAATTTTTTGAGATTTTCATATAAGTATACCTTTTACCTATGTATGTAGTTTAAAATATGCCATCTTCCTTGTTGCACCAAATTTTCATATTCTCAATAAAATTTCTTCTTCTGTCGTGATTGTGTTATGTTTTTTAAACATTCCATTATGGGTGTCAACTTTTTAGTATTGGTCCCCCAAAAAATCTCAAAATTTTCAGAAGACTTTAGGTATGATGAGCGCTTTCAATTTTAAAGAGGGAGCGAGGTAACGAACAAATACAGTCATCAGATAGTGTCTTGTAAATTTTTCGCCTCACGTTTTGGATTTGTAAGTTATGGTACTGCATAAAAATGTGTCCAGTTAAAATTGTGAACAATCAAATTCCTTCTTTATAATTTTTTTTTTTTTTCTTTCTACAAGTGACAGGAGTGAGTTTAAACTTATACCGGCACATAAAAGTTTTTAAAATCAAGAGGACAGGGTTAAGCGGATATTATAATACCCGGCAACTATGTCTGACAACCTCTACCTAGTACTTCTATTCAATTATTCTACAAAATTATCTTTCATTGTGAAAGAAAAATATTTTTTCAGACAGGTTCAAGGGCCCATCGAAATTTGAAATGATAAATTACTTATACTAAAGCTGGAGAATTCGTAAAAGGAGAATGAAAATACATCGCATACTTATCGTCTAGGTAACTAAAAAAACAAGCTTATTATGCTCTTGCAATTGACGAACAGTTATCGTGACCAGCGTTCGTTCATTAAAGAAAGTTTCTTCACTCTATCGAATATGGATGCCGAAAAGAATTTGGAATTGGATTCTCACATTACAGCTAAATATTATGTGAAAAAAAGAATTGGCAAAGGGGTAAGTGTTCATTTATTTACAGCTAATTTTATGTCGAGAAAATATTACACTTAAATTTCTAATTCTTACAAATATAGACACGTCAACAGCCGTACTTGTGCCGGTCAGGTACTAATTTTCTTCATCCGTCACGTGAAAGGTCTTCTTTATTTTATTTTTATGAGAATGAAGCTATTTGCTCGTTTTCAAGAAACTGTAAACGTGGTGATGATCGTCGTTCGTGGTTGGAAGATAATCAAATTTTATGGAGAATGTTTTCAAATGTATTCCATTTTCAATCCTCTTAGTAAGATTTAGAATTGAAATTGAACACGCTACAACGGATTTTTCAGCAATAGAATAACGCAGGCACCGACAGGGGGTACCAATTTGTATTAGAATTTTGGATTAGGTAGTTTATCCGCTTTCTTTGAATCCATCTCAACAAAATCTCAGTAACTAGGGATTATATTTATTAGGTACTCTACACATTTCAAATTTTAATGATACCCGAATTATTTCAGGCGTACGGTATCGTATGGCGAGCCATAGATAAAAAATCGAAAACTGAACTGGCTCTGAAGAAGATATTTGATGCTTTCCAAAATAAAACAGACGCTCAACGAACGTACCGAGAAATATTTTATTTAGAACGCTTTGGAGGGCATCCTAATATAATCAAATTATTGAATATTCATCGTGCCATTAATAGCAACGATATTTATTTGGTATTTGAATACATGGGTAAGTACGTAGGTACGTACCTACATACCTACATAAGACATAATTTTGTGCTATAGATTTATCTTAGTTCTTCTGCCCGCCAACCCATCATCTACTTTTTGGGGTCAAAACACTGAAAGTCCTGAAATAAAAGATACATATGTGACGCGCGGTCGATATGTATCTTATAATTGTATAATCGAGTAGGTACCCATCTAACTTATCTAATATGCAACTGAAATGAATAGGTATTCTCCTTCTGCAAAGAATTTAATCCTTGTAACGATGCAAGCTACGGTGAGTTACTTATTTTATTGATTTTTACAATTTCAATTTTTTCTTCCAGAAATAGATCTAGATCAAGTAATTAGAAAAGGTAACATACTGAAAGAGATTCACAATCGTTATATAATTCATCAAATTTTAAAAGCAATAGCGTATATCCATTCAGCAAACGTTATTCATCGAGATTTGAAGGTATGGCAATTCTTAAACACCGGTAAGTTTCTGCGATTTTGCGATCAATCAAAGAATTTGAAAATTTACTAGCAAGAAATTCCAAATGTACTTGGGAAGTACCTAATTAGTTCAACTATAAGCTGGTGATGATAGAAATTTGGAACAATTCAGTTCTTCCGTAACAAAATACGTGATTTGTTTCCTTTTAGCCGGCAAATATATTGATAAACAGTCATTGTGTATGCAAAGTAGCCGATTTTGGTATGGCCCGCTCGGTGTTAGAATCGAGTTCATCTAAAGAAGAGAGGTACGATCCTTCGTTGACTGATTATATAGCGACGAGATGGTATAGAGCCCCAGAGATATTAGTAGCATCAAAAAGGTACCTATACTTACCGTAATTATATTGCCGAGGAGTCGTGTATACAGACTAATCCAGTACCTACCTATTATTTTAAAGATATCAAAAAGGCGTCGATATGTGGAGTATAGGGTGTATCTTAGCCGAATTGCTCAGTGGAAAACCTTTATTTCCTGGCTCTTCTAGTCTACATCAAATCGAACTTATTGTTTCAACTGTTCCTCCAGCATCTAAAGCCGGTAGGCGTTCAGTTCGACGAGCGTTTAATTTTCACATAATATATCTCTACATTTTACTGAAATAGAGGCTTTTGTTCAGACATCAAGGCTATATCGACGGGTTACGGTAAACTGTTACTAGAGAAATTTACCAATAAAACACCGACCTTGGACCAAAAACTCGAAAATATTGACGATAATGCGTATGATTTGCTTTCAAAATTGTTGGTTTTCAATCCGCTCAATCGCATATCATCGACTGACGCACTCAAACATCCCTACGTCCGAATGTACAGTAATAATTACTAAAATTGAATAAGCAATGCTGAATAATTCTTAGATAAGTATCCATTTTCGATTCCTTGGTTTTCTTCAGGTTTGGTGAAAGTGATGAATTTTTATCATTGACGTATCCTGTAAAACCGACATTAAGAGATGATGTGCAGTTAACGGTAGACGAGTATCGTAAAAAACTATATAAGACGATCGCGCTAAATGACTTCAATACAAGTCGATCTAGTGTCTACTCGCAGTAAGTAGCTACTGTAGGAGTTGAGTCTTTCAGTTGCGTAACGAGTTCAACGAACTTTAAAAATGAATGTAAATTGAACTAATGAATGGGGGGATAAGATGAGCTCATGTTTGTTCAATTACCCACAGAAAATCAAGTAACAATTTTCCAAGACGATCATCGGTACAACAAAACTATTCCGTAACTTATCAACATTTTAAATCGAATCCGAGTTCAATAATGTCGACAAAACGTGCTCTACTCAAATCAAATTTACAAGCGTCCCAACGTGTTTTCTGATGCGAGCAACATCTGCAACGAGTATTCTCGTCATCTGTGTTAGTTATCTTTCACTTCGACCAAACGATCGTTCAAAATGGAGGTGCTCCAAAGAATGTGCTCGTACGATTAGAAGGTAGGTATATCCGAGAAACTAAAAATTATCATTGAGTAAAAATTCCCTCTTCCATAAATTAGTAGATGGAATGAAAAATTCATTGTAATGAATAAAAATATTATTTCTCAACATCAGTAAAATAGCATTGCACTAGAGAAAACAAAACATAAAGACCAACAGTGCAAAATTCTCAGATCGTCAACTCACAACAAAAAACAGGCTTATAAAATAATTTCGTTTTTGAAGCTTCGGGTCAATTCTTTGTAGGGTAACACAATTGAATTGAGGAGAATAACTTCCGCGGGTACTGTAACACTACAGCCTGAAATACGAAAATAAATTGTTTCAGTACAACAGTCTCTCACTAGATTAAAAAATGGAAATTAATAATTTAATTAATTATTTAGATTATATACGATAAAATTATTATAAGTATTTATTATCTAGAACTAGTGAAAATGATAATATCGTTCACTACATTAATTCTAAAGGGCCAACAGTAAAAGCATAAAAACTTCATCAAGCCTCAAACAACAGACGAACTTTGTGTAGTTGTCAACCTTAAAAATTTGTAATAAAATAGATAGAAAGCTGGAATGAGAAGAAGACTTCCCATTCCCAATAAAAGGAATCAGAACACTCGGTCTATTTCTTTAAATACGAATCACGTATAACGTTTTGAGATCATTCATACTCACCCAATACTGTTATAGATGGATTCAATTTGCCATTACTGTTGAACAGCGGCAGGTTATCCATTTTGGCAAACGGTTTATTCGGATTCGGATCGCAAGGAGTACCCTCTACTCGAGACCAGGCTCCAATTTTTGAATTTCTACCAACTACGCTATACAAAATCTACAAATTGAAACCTTGATTGTAAAAACTCTATGCACTATGTAACTGAAACATCAATTTTATAAATAAAAAGTTATCAAAAAATTTTACCAAGCTATGATTTAAAATGGATGCTCCCGCCAGAATGATAGACTCGCGAATACGAACTCCAGGTCCGATATGTACATCAGCTCCAATACTTACATTTGGACCAAGCTATAACAGAAGAGAAGCAAAGTTGAAGCAGTATTTCATTTAATGACAGGTATTTTCTATATTTTTGGTACTAACAACAGAAGTATGATGAATATAGGCGGTGGGGTGGATGAATACGTCGCCAATAATCTTAGGCGTTTGTTTGGCTTGTTTATCCTGTATACCCAAACCGGTTAATCTTTCCTGATGTCGTTTCTTATAGAGCTGCAAGCAGTGTCTGTTCGCGTAAATAGCTGAACCGGCAGATTTCAATTGCGACCACCAATTCGTTGTTTGGTAAACAAAAGCTTTGTTTTTGCCAGCGAGAGGACGCAGTACCTCTTGTTCCAATTGAAGAATAGGGGTATCGTTGCAAGTTGATAAATCGCCCCTTTGAATAGATAATAGACAAATTTACAATAACTAAGTGAATGTAGTCATTATACTAAAATTAATCATTCCGGTATTACAGTAGATCATTCACTGAACATAGAGCTGTCAAGTATACCGAACGATCCTGACGTCGAGCTTTACAGTTCTTTGAAGCACTCGATTTCCTTTGCGTGCATTTACTCGTCTCAGACTAATTTCGTAATATTTTGTACTGGTTAGCAAGTTTCGCAAAATATTGCAATCCTTAGTATGGAATATAGTATCACCGAATGTCAATAATCACACATTAAAAATTGTTTTTTTTTGAGTTCTAGTGATTATGAAAATTGAAACTCGAAATAACGTACAGTTGCTGACGTATACGATTTGCAATGAAGGTTGTCATACTTTATCACTGCACTTTTCGTTATGTTTTTATTCGACTGCTGGTAATATTTGAAGCTGACACCTTCGAAGAAAATTACGCATAGAAATCTATAATTTTTCTCCCAATTGGCGATAATGTATAACGCCTGTCCTCACCCATTAATTCATCAATCGCTCTACGAGATATTGCAGAGTAAGCAATGACTTTTGATCTACTTTTCAAAATCAACCACACTATTTAGAAACGTGAATTAACCCAAACTCTCGATAGTAAGAATGTCCAATTTGGCTCTCACTAGAAAAGGTTGAAGCTTCACTCGTACTAGTATTTACAACTTACATAAATTCTTCTTCTTTAGATTTGAAAACTGAGGACAATAATTGAAATATATCTAGAGAACACAAATACACTCCGCAATTGACTAAAGTCGAAACGAAGGTCGATGGTTTTTCAACATAATGAAGAATCTCTCCAGTATGTTTGTCATTGACAATACATCCTACAGAAAATAACGAAATATTCTAATCACTATATGTTCAACATTCTTGAATAAAGAAACTTCCTTGTAATATTACCATAATTAATGGACTGATTTCTGGTTGCTTCGGTTCCAGCGACCACAATAAGAGCTTCTTTGTCGCCGTAAAAATCAATCATCTCTAACAATGGAAAGTCACCGCATACGTCTCCGTTCATAACAAAGAATGCAGTCGGGTTACCGGATCGAATTTGATCTCGAAAATGATAAATTCCGCCTGCTGTACCAAGCGCCGTGTACTCCTGAAGATATCTGTAATTAAAGAGAGACACAGCTACAAAACAAATTCTCGTTTTCCAACACAGGAAATATAAAGATCAAGAGACCTGATAGCAATTTTATATTCTTGAATCATTTCCTGCACGAATTTATTGAGATCAGAAAAGGGATAATATCCCAGTATTAGGATCTCTTTTAATTCTGGTATGCGAACGCATGCTTCTATATGATGTTGAATGATCGGAAAACCGGCGACAGGGAACAGTGGTTTAGGAATGTCCAGAGAAAGAGGTCTGAATCTGGTGCCTAAAAAACAGATAAGTTGTTACCCATTCACATGGAAATACAGCGATTTCGAAGTCCGAAATTTTAGTTTTCACCTTTTTGAGGTCCACCGATGAGAATGACTGCCTTCAACATGATGAAATGAAAATGTTAGGATGAATCCAAGAAAAAGTATTCGTATCTCCTTCACATTCCAAGTTTCGATAGGACTCTTTAGTTCTCACCAATTCAGTAGATATTCTACCATGAAATTTTGACAAGTGTATTCCAAAATTTGAAACTGTGCGCAATCAAATATTGATGATTCAACCTTCTTTCAAGTTCTATTATCTTTAAAGATTAATTAAGGACTGCAGATTAATCAAAATAAAATAATGATATTTCCGTAATGTTTTGTTTACGTTTTGCGTTTACACTACGGTTAAGATTACCAGCGCCCGGCGGCTATGCGGTAGTGATATCACGGATTCTTCCACTTGAAGCGCTTTAGGCGCTGGTGCGCATAAAGATGATAAAGTTCCATGGTTGGTTCAGTCTAAGTTTAAGTTGGAGTCGTAATTTAGTCGAAAAATGCTCGACTTATTTCAAATTAAGTCAGTCAGTCGAGTCGTAAGTCGATTCTCTGGTCGATAATTATCGACTTGACTTGAGATAACGACCTGAAAAAAAATTCCGAGTTCCCTTCATCCCGAAGCCAATCGCATGCCAATCGCCAATCCTATGGAATGGACTATGTATTCAATGTATTGTGTGGAGCAATCTGGAGAATTTGTACGAGAAAAATTTAGGAAACGTGATCAGTCTAGTGGGGCGGGGCTGCTTAGCTAAGCGAAAGCCATTAGCCGTCAACTGAGCAAATTTCATCCAAAATTAGCTAGCTGTAAGGGTCTATTATACCAATCACGTTTCCTAAATTTTTCTCGTACAAATTCTCCTAGTACAATCACTGATTTCTCTATTTTTGAGCTAGGTGATATTTTGGCGAATATTGAATAGTTCCAAAAATAATTTCATTAAAATAATATACACAGAATACACGAGAGTTTTAACAAGTGTAATTGAGTTTTATTTCAAGTTTATTTGGCGTACATATTTTAAACAGATTCCGATAGAAAATGAAGACAAAATTATTAAAAAATTAAAAAATTAGAAAAATGTACCTAATATAATATATGAAGAAGAAATAACAAACAGATATTCAAATAACAGAATTAAAACAAAAAAATGAAGAAATACAAAATCAGAATAAACAGATAGAAGATTTTGAATTTTATGGTCCTATTATAAACCTCTAAGATAAGATAATATTAAAAATGTTTTTAATAAATTAAATAGAACACAAGCAGAGAAAGATGGTGCTAAAATATCAGAAGATGGTAGTAATGCGTTATTATATGATAAATTACCGGTAAGTAGCATTAGAAAATAGAAGAAATGGTGATAGAAAACCTACACTTAAAGGTAATGAAACTGTGGTAGTTTCTTTAACTAATTATCAATTTGATGAAGATCAAATAATGGTAAATAATATCATGTAGGAGTAGTGATTCACTAATGCTCACATATTATTCATTAATTTTGACAAGAGGTCCACGCGCACGTTTGTGAGAAATTAGGTCAACCTTTTAACTCATCTGCGGCTTCACGATCACGAATGACAACCCATCACCTCGCTTCTAATACCGATTTGTAATTGTTTGTACCACCTCATGAAAAAATCTGTTATCTTAATCTCGGATTGTAGTCTGCCATTGGTATTTAAAATTATACATAGCAGTTTTTTATTTTTTTTTGTTACTTGTTGAAGTTATTTGTTCAACTCGTCAAGTCGTCATTAAAAACTGTAGTGCAACTACTCTTTACTTGAGTGTTCCCAGTGGAGAGAATCGGAACTACGTTGTTAGAGAAATCAAGAAGCAAGGGTGTTGAAGGCTGGGGGCACTTTGCCTCCGGAGGTACCTTACCCATACCTCCGCCACCGCCTCACTGGAGGCGGAGGCTAGAGAGATTTTGAAGGCTCTTGGAGGCGCCTCCAAGGACCCATCTGGAGGAATCTGGAGCTACCCTCAAAGTGTCTCCAAAGGCGTATTTGGAGGCGTCCCCCACACTGCTTTTGGAGGCATTTTCTCTATTTTCAGTAATTGCGCTGGAGGCATTTGGAAATGCCTCCAAAGACACATTTTGGAGGTCAGGAGGCGCCTCCAAACGAATTCACTGAAGGCAACCGGAGTCCTAGGGTCACTTTTTGTATTTGTTCCGGAGGCCTCCGAAAAAAATAATACCTCCAACATCCTTGTCAAAAAGGACTGTCCAGGACTGTCGCAGATCAAAACTTTCCAACATTGTTTTCTATTCTCTCTTCTTCGAATTTGGTCAAAGTTTGGCTTCACTTGCTTTTTAAAGTTCTTGCCCTGTAGAAAAGTTCAGAGAAAAGTTGTCTTTGTATTTTACTCACTGTGTACGTGTAAGATGAGTTTAGAGTTGAAAGACTTCCAGAATCAATTCAGAGAACACATGTTCTCCGCAAGAGCAGTGCCTTTGCAGTTAGATCGAATGCATGAAAGGAAACCTATGAGGAGCTGAAGCTCATGTAATCGATTTTCTCGAAATATATACTTACCCTTACATGTATAAAGTTTTGATGAATATCTTACTTGCAGCTCGGAGGCCAAAGAGGACGCACAGTACTCGTCGCATGTAAAAGCAGCCCAAGAACAACAGGGCCTTGACGTAGCCCAAAACCCTGACCTAGCACAAAACCTTGATGTAGCCCAAGGACAGGCAGCCTTACTAGCGGTTGCGATGTCGGAGTCCGACGTGGAATATTTGCCTACAGACGATCGTAAGTTTACACTTAATTTTCAAGTATTTGAGATATGATAACTATTCAGGATGTTTCTGTTTCTACAGATCTACCTGTCCCAGATCAGTTGATCCAGAACCTTCTGAATAAATACGATTGGGTAATGTTGAAATACTTCGGAGATCTTACCCCTGAAAAACGAAGGTCCTTTGCACAGGCACTCTGCTGTGCCATGGAGGTACCACACATACTTGTCAATCAGTGGATACCAATACCGTAACGGTTTATAATTTTTCATAATGCTTCTAATACACAAATGATTTCCTAGTTGTTGATTAATAGTTATTTACACACGATTTTAAACCTCGACCAAGATAGAAAATACTCTCGAGAGCGTTAAACTTCAATTGTAACAGTGGGTAATCAACGAGAGTAATATGAAATCGAGAAATTTTTCCAAGTTCCCCTCCCATCATAGACAGCTCGGAAGTCCAAGTTCCTCGTGTCATGTATGGCTTGAAGTCGACATTTTTCCGAGTCCTGTAATTGGGTAGATAAAGTCATCGACCCCCAACACGCTCGCGTTTGCAGGCGCGGAAATTTCCTGAAAATGTCCCCCCGAACAAAAGGGATAGCGGGTTTCCCGTTGATCACTAGTAGCTCAACGCATTTCTTTTTTTTCCTTTCAAATGATAGTAAACTTTGTTTTTATAAGTAAGTCTCATATTTTTACAATTTTTTACTTCCTACCATACAAAATAAATCACCATTTTTCATTGGTTAGGTAAGTTAATCCATCAGAAAAAAGAAAGTAGTTTTGTGAGTACCAATTTTTATCAAATCGATAGTTATTTAGACAAAAATTCTACTCCATAAATTACCTTTTTTTAGGCCTATTCATTTATTTGTGCATTTAAGATTGCTTCATCAAAAATACGTATTTCATTAGATTAAATTAAATCGTTATCTTTGACATAATCTTTATTGATAGCATATTTTCATATTTGAATGTAAAGTAGGTAGCGGATCACTTATGCTATGTCAACTTTCCTGGTACTACCTACATTATCGTGCTGAAGTGATCAATTTGCACTAATGTTTCGCGACCTAAAATATTTCCTCCTTTTTTGGAAAGTGTTTGGCCTCCTACCGGTACGGAATATTCTCCGGAACAATCATTCGCAGTGGAAAATCGACCTCTTAAATATTGAAACGTTTATCACCTACGGTATTCTGAAAACTTTTTTAATGGGTGTCCACATTTTTCTTTTACCTCGAAAAGGCTTTGCTCTAATTTTTGAAATTCTTTTAGCGACGGGTAGCATCATACTCGACTTTACTCAAATAACCTGCGCCCGAAAATTAATCTATGTATGTTCCCAGCTGGCTTTATTTGATAGACACGCCCTTTCTGCACCACCTCGACGAACTCCTTGTAAATATTTCTGGACCATACTCGAAATCACCTTCGTTTGCGGATATATTTCTGCATATCACCTTATAACAGGCGAACCAGCTAGTCTAGATCTACTACGTAGATGGTCTATGTACATTCCACTATACTTTGCCAGATTTACTGTACCACTGACGTTTGTGATACTATGTTCCGAACTTTCTTACCGTCTTACCGCTTTGCGAGACCACTGCGAGTTTGTCGGACGTCACATAAACGCTGGAACTGCGAATGTGTTTATCCTTCGTCCATGGCCCCAGCACCGTCGTCGAATCCTACAAATACGCGAAGCCTATTCACTTCTGTGTCATTTGGCCGAAGATTTCACGCACAGCTTTGATGTTCCAATCACTTGGTTCCTCATCCTCATGCTCTCGGAGGCGGGTTGGTATTGTTTCGTTCTGGCTGCTATACGAGATAGCTTTCATGGTTATCGTTTAGTACGGCTTACAACGAATTCGTGTTTAATGTGCATGTGCATGGAGAGGATGGACAAGTTAAACGAGTTGGTAAGTAAAAATGAGTCTTCCTTCTATCACACGTATAAAGCTCGCGAGTCAATATTTTGCCAAGTCTCTCTATACTGGCTCAAAAGTCGAAATTATTCTAAATCTAATTCCATAGAATAGTTTCCCTGTTAAAACTCCGACTATTGAGCTACATATATAGAGGAGGGGGGCAACTTGTAAAAATTTTCATTTATAGCTTTCCCTCTCCTACCTAGTTAAAGTTCCATGATTACGTCGGCGTCACGCCCATTCCCACCTCCCTCGAACATATTCATTAAATAATTCCTCATAGCTTGAAAGTCTGAATTTTTCAAGTCTCTTCCTCCCTAACCTGGATGGTCGATTTCTTCAATTTTCCGCCCCTCTGATATGCGCCCAGAATAGTCAGAGCACTCGCCTCTCTTGCAAACACAATTTGCCACAAAAAATCATTACGGAGATCTCTTAGCCAATTCGATCCAATAAGAAGATTTTTTAGAAGTTCTCTGTTTCATGAAAAATAGTCAAAAAATGGTCTCGTTACTTGTCTGCAAATAGTTTCAATATTGTTAAAGGGATGGTGTCAAAAAATTTTTGTCAATTTTTCAGGGGCTGAAAAATATGAACCAGAGGTTTAAATCTCAGCGAAAATTATTGCACAGTAAGTAACAATCTCCTGTCGTTTCAGGCTCTCGATTTTGTTAGAATAATTCGCAAATGGCCTTTTCGACATTTACCAATGGATATTCAAGATGAGGTGAGAACTTTTTGCTTTTGAAAGGGAAAAAAAAAAAAAAAACAAATATGGGGATTCTTCAAGACTTCACATTTAGTCATACCTATCAACCTATGTGTATATGTTGCAGCTAGAGTCGTTCCTGATCCAGATTGAACATAATTCACTAGCAAAAAGATTTAATGATTTTGGGTATGTCTCTGTTAGTCGAAAATTGATCTTGCCGGTAAGTTTTAAGAACGCATTATACTTGTAGATGAAATTAATTGTTATTCTCACAATGGATGTGATCTGCTAGAAGTAATCAATAGTACAATCCGATTACAATTATTGAAAAAGAAGTCAAGATCATTTAAGGAATCTAGATGTATCAGGGTTACACAGGAGTCGATAGAGGTCACTTTGATCTTGCCCACAGCCTGATTGATAAAACTTACTCCACGAAAATTCTGTTGCTTTAGTAAAACCACGGTTGATAGAGAAGCAACAGCCCACACCTCTGAAGTAAGAATAGTAGCACTTCTTGCCTGATAATGAAAGCTCACGTCTGCTTCCCTTATCATGCATAGGCCTGCCGCGCATTGCCCCTTTAGCTTCTTCCAATTCGACCCACACTGGTTCAACTTTCCTCACTTATCCTTTCGGCTCATCCTACTACTTCGAATTAGAATGTACACCACAACTTTGCTTCTACATAAAACTTACCGTACAAACTTATTTTTTATGTACAATAACAGTCGTTCAGATTGGAAGAATGATCAAAGAGAGGAAAAAGAAGGAAAAAAAATTGAATCGCCTAATTCTGATTACGATCTAAACTTAGATCAAAGAGAGGAATTTCTCATCTTCCTTTGTCCGTCTGGTTATACAATCTGTATAATCAAACTTCAACTTCCTTATCCTACACCTCATCTGGTTTATTGTTTCAGCGCTCACTTTATACTTTGTATTTTGAGATTTTACCCTATTTTGAAGTACTCTGGTATCCACGAGTAAAATAAATCATTTCTCAATAATTTTTTTTTTTTTTTTTTAATTTTTCAGTTAACGATGAGTTTTGTGACATTCGTTATAGTTCTGGCTCAAATATCACCTCAACTCATGAAGTATTTCGAAAAGTCTGAATAACTTGATGGAAATCGGAGTTTGAAGATGAAGAATAATCATCTTTGTAATTCTAAGAAGGACATGCCACAAACAGCGGCATTTAAAAATTTTCTTTGGAGGAGAGGTCCAAAAATCTTCGAGGATATTTTCATGGAGAGAAAGAAAAAAATAAAAAAATAAAAACTAGAAGTTTATTGGTTAGTTGAAAATTAATGATTTCACAGGTTTTCGGAGGTACTCTGGAAAAGGGGGGGGGGGGTTGTCCCCAACCCCCTCCCCGAAAATACGCCACTGAACACAACAAGCAACGGGAATTGCTGGTGTAGGTAAGTATTGTGAACGAATAGGGATGGAGAAATTTGTTTTTTTTTCCGTTTTTATAAAAAGAAAAAAACAAATTTTATAAATTGTTATTTTGTGATATTTCACCTCAGTTTGACACGTACCTAACCAAATTCAACTTACACAAAGACAATATCGTCAACAGGGTAGGGTACGTAGTTGTCGATGGAATCTCATAATACAAATTTGAATGTAAAAAAAAAAAAAAAAAATGTTGAAAACAGCAATCAGGTCTAATGTCAGAAAAAAAAAAAAAAAAAAATTATTGAAAAAGAAATTCGAAACAATGACTGTGACTATATAAGTAGGTACAGAGTGAATTTCATAGATTTGTAGATTAATCATTCAATTCTGATCAATAAGGTACATTAATATTTTAGAATCATCAAAAAAGTATCCGAATAAATTAGTAGACTGTACATTTCAACATGGCGCACACGGACAGGAGAATATCAAACAAACGAGAACTGAAGTAAAGTTAGTGAAGATAAGGTTCTATAAGGGACCAGGTATAGCGGACTGCCATTTTGATTGCAAAAAAAGTGAACACGAGACCAATTTTTTTTGTCACTTGTTGCATTATGAAAGCATTTGGGTTAGACTCGTGATTAATATATCTTCTACCGTACTTCTTTTTTTTTAATTGTCTCTGACTCTGTAGTCTATAGCTGTACCTGCACACTCCACCTCTTACTACAAGCAGAATCTACAAAGTACCCACACGTCGGCCTAGAGAGTCAAAATAATCGTAACTCCATTTCACAGATTTGCTACAGCAGTCTACACCAACTCTACAAAAGCAAAAAAAAAAAAAATAGGAATGCTCTCATTTTGTAGAACAGAACCTATTATCTTACATTGTCAATGGTAGGCCTACCAGCAAGGTACGAAGTCACTCCATCAGCATTCCAAAGAAGTGGAGTACTCCATGCCCACCTTTTTGTCTAGTTTCAGAGAAAATCCGCCACTAAAGACCTGTTTTCTATAAAGTCCGGATTATTACATTTAATACCGGAGGTACAACTTGATAGGTACCTACATACATAGGTATAACCATACACTTTCTCGTAATGGTCTACTAACTATTCAGAAAATTTTATCAGTGAATTTTACATAAGTACTTATAGATTTGTATTGGACATTTTTATCTTTTTCTCGGAGTTATGGTTTGACGTAGAGTCCGGAGAATTCGTTTCTCTATGTACATAATATATGCCAGACTCAGCATAATCAAAAGTATCCAAACCAACTGGAATACAATTTTTAGATGGTTTAACGCAATTAATCTGCGTTTCTTTACTCCATTTTGGTAACGCACTAAAAAAAAAAAAAAAATGATGAATAAGAAGAATTTTTTTTTTATTCCTGTTATTCAAGATATTCGTATACCGTAGGTCGATTCATCATTTCAACTTCATCAGCTGACGTTAAACAAAAAGATACACAACTCCATCACCGGGTGTATAGTTAAATACAGAAATGCTAGGTACTCATTTCCCCTCGTAATGAAAGGAACGCCAGAGCTTGACTGAGTGATTGGAAGTGAGATCATATCAAGATCGAGGGAGTGATTGATTTTCGACTACAACGTGAGATAACTTTTTCTCAGTATTTTGGGAGTTAATTGATTGACGCTGTTTCCTGATGTACTTCCCTCACTCTGCTCTCGCTTCGGATTTTAAGTCGTTATAAAGTGTGATGAAGAAATAGGCTCCGGAAGCCAGAAGAATATCAAAAGAGTACGCAAACGATTACACTTAAAATGATGTCCTACAGAATTACTCGTATCTAGGCCTATATATGCAAAAAAATTAGGTGACTGGAGTGCCGACTACAATTCAACTATTCAAGAATATTTACCTTCTGTTCTTGACTGACGATCGAGATTCGGGAGCAATCCCAAACATTAAACCGTCGAAATTCTGTACCGAGTTCACCCAATACTCAATCGCTTTGACGTGAGAACATGCACCCGGAAGGTAACCTATCATGTGATTTGTAAACGAAGGAAATAATATTTTAAATTCACTCATCTTAATGCAATAAAACTTTTTGTAGATTATCTGGCGACGTACTTTCACCGCCGAAGGCTATTGGAAATTCGAAATTGAGTTTCAACATATTTTTGGAGACGTTTTTAAAATATTTCTTACACTCGGGTTGAACACTGCCACCGTAAAAGTAAAAATCTACTTTACCTGTAGGTAGGTACATTAACAAGTTAATAGAGTTAAAACTATGCCTTGAACACCTTTTTGTAATAAGATGTCAATAATTACGACCTAGATGTTTCATATATTGCACCTATTTTTATACTTTTTGATTAAAAATGAAATAAAAAATTGCTACTATCAAACCCCAAGAGTTGAGCAAAAATTTAACCTTATTTGGAGAGGTTTTTGTGCTTTTTTTTTTTACCTCCATCTACGACAAGATTTTTTGAATCCGAAAAAAGATTTGAGGAGTTTCTAATAGTGAATCTAGAGTGGAGTAGAAGATGGACTATGAGGATGTGTAGTTTTCAAAGTTTTTTAAAATTCATGAATTAAGTATTATTTCTCATTTACCGAATTTTGATTCTCAATCTCTTTTTAGGAGCACAAGGGAGGGACTCGATAAATCATCATCGTATTCTCAGGGAATGGATAACAGTTGATGGAAAATAATATTAGTACTTGCTTCGAGATAAATTTTTCCTATCTACTTGTAAGTATGATTACACTACAAAAAGTGGCGGACTGGCTTTCTAAGGTGCAACTGAAGACTGTATGGCAGGATACCAATTTTTTGCCCTCTCCCCTCCAAATTCTCTTTTTCTTTCTTTCTTCCTTCGGAGAGGTGCCATACCTCGGGGGCGCAACTGGCGATCGTCAGGTAGCCAGGTGGGTCAGTCCGCCACTGACTATAAAAGTCAACTTGCCAATTGGAGGTCCATAGCCTAAGCCAATAACCCGAAGAGTATCAGTATGCAAGATATCTATGTGTTTAGCATCATCTTTGTGCAATCGATATTTGGGGTCTGCGTGTCTGAAAAATGGTCCGGCAATATCGAGTCCTAAATTAGAAAGTAAGGTTGTAATCAGAGTCAAGTAATTCAGAAAAAATTATATGAATTTAGGACAAATTTTGTGACTAAGGAATTAAAATGAGGTTGAGTGCATGTTTTTTTCGTTCTCATAAAAAAAGCTACTTCCCCCCCCCCCCCAAAAAAAAAAAAAAAAAAAAATGGGGAATTTTCTGTCACGTGAGGACATTATACACCTTTCCTTTTGATTTCATATTCGGAAATTACACAGAAGTATACTATTTGTAAGCATAACAAATTACCGGAAAAAAATACTTTTTTTTGTAATTAAAATCAAGCAAGTGGATTTAAAAGTTCAAATGAAAGTGTACAAAAAGTTTACCAAGTCAATATTCACCTAACTAATTGAGGAGAATTTAAAATATTATAAACAGTATTCGCCTAAATAGTTGAAAATAAATAGGTATAAGTAGTACATATGTGTAATCCATACATCCAAAGTCGACCTTGACTTTTATTCTAGTGTAAATTAACTTAATGTGTTAATACGAAGCGTTAAAAATTACTTTTTGTACCTGTAATTCTATCAATATTTGGTATTCTTTTCCCGATATAACCTGCTGTATGACCTCCCAAACTGACGCCAATAATATGAATTTTTTTGGCTTCCAAAGCTACCAATTGCATCAGTTGTTCAATAAATCTACAATTTATAATATGCATAATATTTTAAAACGTTCTAGAATTATTTAGAATCTTATTACGCAATTTAGATGTATGTAAACTTACTTTGCAGCGATAGCGGCAACTACTCGAATGTTTGCCACTAATTGATCATATCTTATATTGTCCCCACTCTCGTATTTGAGAATGATCACATTCACATTTCTCTAGAGCGTAACAACAATTATCACGATTAACATGATTACCTATATCACACAAGTACTTTCATAGGCTATATTTTCTCAAGATCAAGATCTGTAGAGCAATGACAGGTATTTGTAGTTTGGCTAGGCTGTTCAATTTACTTCAAAACCCAAATTTAGAGAAATGGTTTTCTCTCAGGCGTGCAGAACATCTAATTGATCATCCGATTATTGTTTTATATTGTCGTCCTTTCGAAACTCTTAGAATGAAGTGATTCATTAATCTTTGAATGCTTATTTATAGAAAAGAGAAAACTCATCAAAATTTCACGTGAGTAATAAACACAAACTACAAAACCAGTACTACCAAACAAAATTGAATCATATTTGCAAAACCACAATCAATGGAATGAGATTTCCTGTAAAAAAAACCTTATTCTCTTATTTATGTTTTTAGATGTTGCAGAGTTGCACTCATCCAGACGTATTCTCGTGGGAGAAAAAAATTTACAGATTCACTCGAAGTTAGACGCATCTGAAAGGAAATTTTATGCGGAATAAATTCACATCTCTTCATTTTTTTGAAAAATCGCTGCGGTCAATCTTCTACACTTTAACACTGGCTCTTATATATGGAGAGAGAGTTGATACTGAAACTGATTCTTCTCTGTAATAAATATTCAGTTTTTCAAAAAAAAATAAAGAGATGCGATGAATGTATTCCGTATAAAATTTCCTTTCAGATGCGTCCAACTTCGAGTGAATCAGTGAATTTTCTTCACCCATAATGAAGATCAAACAACGCCACAATATTGCGCAGAACGATGTGCGCAAGGGGACATGCATGTTATTCCGCGCTTTATTGCAGCGTTGTTCACTGTTTAGGACCTTCCACAAATGCAAAATAATATTTTTATAAACGATAATAGGTAAACAAAAATTAAAAAGGATTGGGGGAAAAAAAGTTCATTTTTATAATGTGTGAGGTAATCAGCTTCTAAAATTGAACTTTCAACCTCTCAATTTGTTCTCAATTTCAATTAATACCATACCTATGATGGGTTTGCTTCCTATGTTTTCTTATGGGGAGCAAATTTGCGATTGGAAGTATTTTGGGTACTTTTGCTACTGTAATCACACTGTAATCGATGTTTTGTTATCACAAAAAACTTGGTCTCTTCTCTGCTCAAACTTCATCTGCCCATAACCCATCAGTCAACCGCTCTTTCCTCCCCTCACGCTCAGATCTCTCCAAACACATCAACAAATTCATCACTCAAGCATGGTTCACCCATTGGTCTGATCTCAAATCACACTCAAACAAACTAGCCCAAATTACAAATATTCCCACCGCATGGGACTCTTCAAATCTGTCAACACGCAGAGAAGAAATAGTCATCACCCGTCTCAGAATCGGCCACACCAGACTCACTCACACCCATCTCATCTCTCATCTTATGCCTCTCTCATGCCCTCACTGCGAATCTGAACACCCCCTATCCGTTCAACACATCTTCTGCTGCCCCAACTTGACCCAACTCCGTAATTCCTTATCCATCCCCCACAACCATACAGAAGCATTTTCAGATCTCTTTCCCTCCATCCCTAACATATTCAACTTTTTACAACAAGCCAACTTCCTCTCACGCATATAATCACACAATCTAGCCGAGCTCATAGCCCTGAAGGCAGGCTGCTAGTAGCTCGTTAATTAAAAAAAAAAAAAAAAAAAAAAAAAAACTTCATCTGGGCAAATTTGAGCATTTTGTTCAAGTTACAAAAATTGAATTTTGCAGTTATTGTGGGGACATTTTCAAGACACACATCAGATAAAAAGTGGCCATCTGATCACTGAATTACCTGTTACAGTTGTTGTACTTTGCCACCTTTTGTTCATTGTTGCAGATCCCCAAAGCAGTCAAACGCACATAAGAAATACCCAAGTGTAGGCCTATGGTACACGTACCTACCCTAGTCAAATATGTTTCAGCCAAACTCCTCAACATATTCCAATTCCATTCATAGCCTATGTATTTCCCATGAATCAACAACACAGTCCGTTCACGTTCATGTTTATAATCCAATTTTTGTAAGCTCTCTAAATTTGGTTGATAGTATTTCGTACATGGTATCCGCCAATCCTCTACGTCAGATTTACTTACTGTATTTCTATAACAAAACAATTAACTTAAACCTGTTTCCTACAGTAATGGTAGGTACTTCTTGCGTACATTCATTATACATATATTGCAGGCCTACCTGGTCACTAAATAAAATTTAGGATCTGTTTTCTCGGGCGGGTGAGGTTCGGGTAAGTGTCGCCTGAAATTGGTCCACGGCGGATCTAAATCGAAGCATCCAAGTTCAGTGTATTCCTCGAAACATATTTCTTTCTTTTCTTTACCAGTTGGCTCATCTAATTCATGTAGAACTCTATTTAATATTGCTATTATTTCATACAGGAATAGGCACAATTCGACGGAATAGAGCGTCATGATATGGTAACGGGTTACTCTGATACCTACTAGGCCTACGTAGTAAACAATGCTCATCAGATATTGAAAATATACCTACGCACCGGAAAGTCGAAAGTGAGATTTTGATAAGTACCTAGTTTCAATATAAGCAGGTGTGTCGAAAAGATATACAGTAGTCCACAGGGGTAAGATCAATTAAAGGAGAGGGTAACGATGTTTTTAGAAAGACCATACTTTAAGAATAAAGTTCACCATCATATGAAAAAAACTCATCGTACTGATATATCGACAACTGCAATTAACTGAGTAGTTCAGGTAGCCTTTTCATTCTCTAGTGTGAAAATTTTAAAAAACGATAGACAGTCACTACTTATATCTTTAATGTTGGAGCACGATCCGTAGGTACTTAGATTGAACTTTCTTACCTAATGGAGATACATTAATTATCCAAGAAAGAATCAAAACAGGTAAAAATTTCATAATAATAGATGACACGCGGTTGTAATAAAATTACAAATGAGTCTGAATTAAATCTGAAAAGTTCAAATTTTTAAACTGGATAGAAATGTTTTTTTTTATTTTTTTTCAAATATTTACAAAATATTCTGTCATTTTAATGAAGTTTCACTCATAACTGAAACATATACCTATCTTGATCAGAATTCAAGACATTTGTACCTAGTGCGTTATTACAGTACGTGGAAGGTTTTTTCTTTTCAAATTCCACTTTTTGACCTTCTCCTTGCTAAGTATAGTTACCTACGACTGATTCATAGAACCATTGTCGATTTTTCTCTGTGTACCCAGATGCAGAGAGTACCACAGACAACAGAATGACTAGAAATAAACAATTTTATTATTTCACGTTAAACAATCGACGATTAGAAACTTTATTCGCCGAGTAAAATAGGTAGGCTTGACAATTCAAGTTCCCACGGAGTGAATGATTAAGTATATTCTATGAATTCGTTCAACAAAAATTAAGAGCTCCTAATGTTAAGACATGGAATTGTACAAAATACCAAATTGAATTGAGATAATATGAGTGGGGAATTTCATAACAAGCTTCATGTAAGAAATTGGGAAGATTTAGTCTTCAAATGTTGTCACTTCAACAAAACAATCTGCTTTTGCAATAAAGTGTACAAATATTACACGCTCGTCGTATATTCGTTTGGAAACTGCGAATAGTTGCATCTTAAGAAATACTTGTTTTTAGTTCGCCTCTAAGTTTACGAGAGAGATGGATGATGAATGTATATTTAAATGGTCGAGTCTATCTGGTAAGACTTGAATGATTTTCACCGACGCGCCGAAAAACATGGTCGAAGAGAAAGACGACCAGAAAGTTCAGATCAATCCGAACAAATTATGTGTCTCGTTTGTGATATTTTGTGCATAATTCGTTTTTGCTTATTGCCAATCATTTGCCTCATCGTAATTGGACTCGTAGTGTGGACCTTCTATCATTTTAGCAACGGCTGAAAAAATTTCAATACTCGATTTATAGATTTATTGTGGAATCAAACTTCAACAACGAGACATTGGTAATAGACTCATCGTGTACCTTGCGGGGTAGCAATTGATATCCGCAAGATGATCTCAAAAGTGTCTTCACTTCCTGGACGACGACATGATTATTTTTGAAGTGAATTTGTTGCCGAAGGTATTGAATTAGCTGTATGGCGGGTGAATTGTGGTACCGAATGAATGCAATATGAATGGACGCTCTACAATCTGCTTTATTAGAGGTATTTCTGGTCTAATGATCTCTTTTTTGAACGATATACCTACATCTGTTGTTAAGTAGCCATAATTATAATTAGACTATATTTACTGTACTCATTTATACGAAGCTTCGAAAATGTTCTGTACCGCGTTTTTTTCCCCTTGATAACGTAGGCAAATATACTCGCAGATTTTGAATAATTGACTATTCATTTAGGAGCAAAAATTATTTTGTCAAGTATTGGTTTGCTTAGAGATAATTAAAGTAAGTTAGTGACTTTTCGATCCTGGTTTCATTTGACAATTCAAACTTCTCGTTAATTTTCGCAGATCTTAAC
The DNA here is from genome assembly GCA_035079385.1 of Aspidiotus rigidus. Taxonomy (NCBI): domain Eukaryota; kingdom Metazoa; phylum Arthropoda; class Insecta; order Hemiptera; family Diaspididae; genus Aspidiotus; species Aspidiotus rigidus. The sequence goes on along the minus strand of JAVHKY010000044.1, from coordinate 536,748 downwards.
CACATCAATTTAAATCATATACCTAACTTTGAAAATTCTGCTTACATGCATTTTTAATGACAATGAACTAGTCCGTCTCGATGAAAAGCACACCGTAAATCACAGTCTCATATCGAAATTCTAGCCAAAAGTTACAACTATGCGAAAAAGATACTCTTGAAACGTTGCAGAAGGACGTAAAGACCTCAAAGAAGAAAAATTTGTTTACATAGTTTTATGGATTTTCGGAAATGTAATACAAGTCACAGACTAGTTCGAAAGAACATATATTTTCTCAAAACTACATTTGAGAATTGTCAGGCGTATAAAATCCGGGTTAATAAGCGATAAAATTTCCTAATGGTTACAAATACAATAGAAAAACATAAATACTGTAAGATCTATACGACGTATCGAAAGAGGATAAATTAAATATAAGAATGAAACTCACCAAAAAAATAAAAAACGAGAATGAAACATGATTGTGTTCTCAAAAATCCACTAAAAGCAGGTACAAAAAACTAAAAATAAAATATCATATTTTTGTCCGTAAAATATGAAAATCAAATTCAAAATACGAAATTATCGATCACTGGATAAAAGGTACCGAACAGTCAAATCAAAAGGTTTTACACCTTAATGTCATGAATAAGCGATGCACACAAGTAGTAAATAACGACGAGGTCGATTATAAATATAAGGATATTGTAGATCTATGATTTACAACAAACTTTTGCGACTCACAAGTACATACTAATGGTTAATATCATTTCGATGATTCACTCGGGCTGGACCACGAACGAACGGATTTCAGCACTTCGTTAAGGCAATTGCACCACAATATTCTTTCTTCCTCCGTATCGGCTGACAACAATAATCTGTTAACATATTATAGTTATCATTATGGGAAAATTTGAATAATGGAGCCGAAGAGAGGTGGACTGAAAAAAACAAAAAGTACCTATCCTCGGTTAAATTTTTGAACTGCTTCAAATACGTCGGAGGGTCGAACTTCAGGATAAACGTTTGCGGTCTGAAGACAATATCGTATCCAACCACTACAACGTCCTTTGTGATACATTTTTTCAGATCGAGAGTACCAATAGGATCCTGAAAAATATTATACACGTCAGAAGAATATTACTTAATTTTTGCTATCTTGTAAGTACAGTGAGTAACGCTTTACTTGGACGCTTTCCTGTTCAGGATACTTCCAATAAGATAATTTGTCTCCGTTCAGATAAAACCAATATCGGCTCCAAGCTCCGTATCCAGAGATGATTTCGTACATAGTTAAAAAGCCATGTTTTTGTAGTGTGATTTTGGCCAAATTACATTTCAATTCCATCATAATCATGCCCACAAGTGGGAGGTGATGCTGTAAATAGATTTTATTGTAAAAACTAGTTCATGTTATTTTCGATACGATGGAACAGTTTAAGCCAATCTGTTTTTGACGAATGATACGATTATAATATTGGAAAAAAAACAATGATCGTGAATATTGAGTTAAATTGAGAAATTGCATAGTAACACAATGTAAGTAAGTTCTAAAGACGTTGAGCTCTTTTTCAAAAGTTTTCCTAATTATTCCCAATGGGCTTCTGCAGAAGACAGATATTTTTTCAGCTTCTCCTTTTATTTATAACCTACATATAATCCAGAAAAAAACGGCAGATGATATAACGAGCAATCTTATTACAGTCATTCGCATAGGATATAAGTCACCGCAACATAATCATTGTGGACGGTAATACTTACTTTATTTAACATCCACTGGTGTCGCTGAGCTAAATTTTGTGAAAAAATCATATAGCCGACCATTTGAAAAGAGGAGTGCGGATTTTTCTTATCTTCTTGGTTGTAAGACGTCGCAAATAATTTTGCTTTTTTACTCTTTTTCGACGCATTCAAATTCTTTTTATCCTACGAGAGAGCAAAGCGACGTTAATTAATTCAAAAGAAGGGCAAACTCACAAGAGAAGGGAAAAATTGACAATTTTTACCTTTTCCTTGTTCTTAGCTCCAGACGCATCTTTTTTATCAACCACTAAATTATAAACTTCGACGCGGATTTTAAAATCGGAGGTAACATCTGGTACGGTTATCGTATCCGGAAATTCGATGTACGTGCAGTCGACGTCCTGCTTAATCCTACTCTGCACTACGGGCATAACTTCGGTCGCCAAAACTACTTCACCACATTTGACGACGCAGACGAGATTACTTTCGATATCGTCTTTAATATTGAAAAAAATAAAAAATAGAAAAATAGTACGATTATTGAGCATAATATGATTTCAATGACGAGGTATACGAGGAATGCCCTCGACTCACCCTTCAGATTTGAATGTACAACGGACATTTTAATAGGTAATTTTATTTTAGAAATGACCACATTTCCTCGAACAGAGTTGATAGACGACGAATAAGGTTGTACGGATTTCTCCACTCTTATACGTTGTATTTCGTTTTGCGCTTCCTCGATTCTCAGTTCTGTAGAAAATAATTATTAATTAGGGCTATACCAATAGAGCATAACAGTGATTGCCCGAGTCACTAAAAAAAAAAGGTTTCGCTTGCTTTTTGAGATCAATTATGTGAGTACCTATTTACAATGATTCGGTGAGATCGATGATTGATTGATAGTAAAAAATGATTCCATCTCTGATAAATATTTTTCAAAATAACCATCTGACTATTTCTTGAACTGCAATGAATAATATTCTATCCTCCAAAGTGGCATGGCCAGGGGGTATTAATGTATATATCTCCTCCCCTCCTCAATGTTTAAAATTTATTCTCGTTGTGTTGTTTTGTCGATAAGAAAAACGAATTTCTGGCTGCGCCATTGACCAATTTAACAATACAAGAAAACCTCGACTAAAAAAACCTACGAAATACAGAAAACGACGGCTTCCTTAACGAAGTTAAACGAGGAGCGTAGGGAACCTGTTTTATGAGTCAAATGGGATTTGGTATTGAAAATTCAAGGAAGCCTAGACCTAAATAAGGCTAGTATAAAGAAGGCCTAGACCTACCATAAGCCTAGTATAATATATTTTGAGAGTCTAAATTTTTCTCGAATCTCCAGCTATATATGATAGGTCGAGAGTCGAAATTTTTCCAAGTTTTTCGCTGGACGGCGCAAGGCAAATTTCTCAAAAAGGCCCCCATAAAACAGGTTCCCTGTTAAAACGCGTTCCCAATTGAAGGTATATTTTCTGAAATCATAACATTTGATATAACAAGTAAGCATCGTACACTTACGAGACAATAGCAACAATTTTTCAGCTTCCAAATGAGACGTTGAATTCAAGAACGACGTAGACAGGCAGTATTTTAAGGCGCGTATTTCTTGCGATAAAATAATCTTCTCTTTAACGATCTATGAATAGATACAGAAAGATGAAGAATAAACGTAAAAATCTTAAATAAGTACTCAGTATAAAGTAGAACAACTCACTTGTTCTTCCAAATGTCGAATCTTTTTCGTCACGTTCGTTTCGTCGTTTTCTTCAGTTTTCACCTCACTATCTTCTCCATTTACACGCTCAGGCTAAAACAAAAAGATCTTTCATGAGAATAGTTGACTAAGAATAGATAAGGATGATATCCGTACCAATTAACATCCTTTAGTCATCTAAAAGTTCTACGATTGGTTAGTCAATTTCAATTTCTACGACCTCTACCAGTTTACAACTTACGCCAAAATTTACAAAGTATTCATTAGCGGACTATCATAATTTTACTTCTCATGACGAGGGGGATGGGTGGGTGGGGGAGTGCTGAATTTCTTAACAACTCATTTAAAAATGAAAGGTTATTTCACACCAAACGAAATTCTTACATGCTACCTGTACAATTTTGGGGCCTGGAACCCTTTCAAGTCCGCCAATGAGAAAATGAAGTACATGCTTCAACATAGAAAGTTAGTCACAAGATATAGCCGTTTGTTACATCGTCACCACATTGATTACCTGGAATTGGATCGTTTTTTTACAAGTATACTCTCGCGGTGATTGGTCAGCGGTATTACTTGCAAACGGTTTCAAATACGTAAAACTTGCGGTTTCGTTGGGACACTGTGTAATACAAATAAAAATTGTCAGCAGAACCCCCAACATCAAGTACTAAAATTTAATTTCGATTTACGTAAAACAAAGGGAAGTGAACATGCCACAAGTGACCGAACTGAATCGACGAATCTATCAATATAGGTCGACTGAAAATTTAGGTTCCTTCGTGAGATTGTTCTTATTGCTCCAAGGCTTTATTCGGTTTAACACTCAGTAATAAGGTGAAACGTTGCTCCTACCCGACCCAAGAATACTTTTGTTCATTTACCTCGACACTAGCAAGCGAAGATCTGCCCATTGGACTCAAAGACAAGGAGGTTTCGTCACCTGGAGTTATCAGGTCGCGTACTTCGTTCAATACGTCTACTTTTGTTTTCTCAACATCACTTGTCTCCTTGAAACAGAAGTATTACATGTCAAAGTAAATTTTACAGATATATTAATTTTTTTTCTTCTTTTTCAATACATACTTTACGACTGTTTTGAAAAGACGAAAAAATACTGTTTGTCGCGCACAGCACTTCTTGTCCAAAGCTATCGTCTGCATTTGGAGATTTCAAAGTTGTATCGCATCTGCAATGTTTCGATAAAAATTTATCTTTCGTTTGAGAATAATTCGATAAATATTCATGAAGAATCTTAGGTTCATATTGATTATAGTAAACCAGAAGTGAAATACGAAAATGTGATATTTCCATAGTGATTTTCATGAAGTCAGCCAAGAAAAAATTTACAGATTGTAACGATCGTTTCATATGCAAAAATTTTTTCAACAAGTGAAAGAATAATCTCGAAAACAAAATTATTTGAAATCGTTCTTGCAATCAAAGATTTGCACTTACGATTAAAAAAATGGGACATTGTTCAATCTAATAAAAGTGTCTACAAGAAGACCACTGTTTTTTCTATAATTTCTTAAGTTTTCGAGTCTCTATCATTACTTCCAATTTATTTGCAATATAAATAACGTTCCATTCAAAAAATCCCTTGGTTCTTCCGATTTTCTAAATTTTTTTTCAAGGTCGCTTCCGTATAGGAAAATTAAAAAAAGAAAGTTTGTACCTACAAAACAGTACGTACTTCGATATAATAATATCTTCCTCATTCTCTCCATCGAGATCAGATACACTGGGATATAAGCGTCCCGGTTTTGGAGTGCTCATGAATTTTACTTTTTTTACACTCTCCAACATTGGATACTGAGATAAATCAGCTTCCTAAGAGAAACAGAAGGAGCACATGAACAAACTTTATTGGCAAAATCCAACTATCTATGTATTTATCGCGGATTATGCAAACTTTTTCAATGTGTTGCTCGTCTTCTTGTTCATAATTTACGTCCTCATCACTCGTTGGCGTATGACTTCTTTTTACGTTGCTTTCAACGTTATCTGAAAAAATAGATTTTTTAAAATACAAAAAATCACTAGGGAAAAAAATCGAACAAGGACGAAAAACTTACTTTCACTTTCGCAGGTACTGTATTCATTACCAGAATTATATTCTTCAAAATCGTCATTCTCATCATCATGAAAACTAGCGCTAGATACATTTCCAGTCTCCGCGGTTTTATTATCCTCTGTACGTATTGAAGGGGACGGTTGATCGACTGGTTTATCCTCAATTTCGCCACGCATCCTTTTCTCGAACAATTTACGGCGTTCAGCAACGGATAACAAACAAGGATCCGGTTCAACATTGTTTGGTACATCTTCTTTGCGCGAGTTCTGAAGAAATATATTATTCTGATATTTCGAATTTGCGAATAAATTAGAGATTTCTTTGCGTTCCGGTTTCTCCGGCTCTTTGCGAGCCACCTCAAATTGACGTTTCGGTTTTGGAATGGGATTCACATCGTTAACAGTTTCTTTATTGTCAAAGTTATATAAAAGACGAGAATCGTGAGTTTTCTTGAAGCCTTGAGACTCCTGAGAAAAGAATTGAATATTAATCTGTGTAGATAACGTAAAAAATGTGGGCAAGTGAATAGTATTTCAAAACAATTGAGTACCAATGACTGAACAAGAGATTCTTCAAGCGTGGCTTTCTCTGGTGTTTTTGTGATAGGTCGGACGTCTCCGTTCCCTCTTATCGGTGACTGATTCACAATTCTTTTCTGAGGACTATTGAATCTTGCATTTTGATTTTCTTTCTTTTGTGAACCGTTAGATTCAGGCAATTTTCGTTCAGTACTTCGACGTTTAGTTGTCTGTTTCTTCTGGTACAAATATGAGGTGTACGTGTACAAAGGTAATGTTTCACCAAATCGAAGAAATGAGACGAATAGTACTTACAACCGGGGTTTGATGAGGAGTGACTTCGTCTTCAAAGTTCTTATATTGTCCCGCAAGATTGGCAAGCCTATTCTTGCATTTTTTAACGTACATATCTTCTCGTTTTTCAGTAGGTTGCTCTTCTTCTGTAATAAAATTCGAAAGTAACTCATCTAGCTCCTAAAATTAAAGCCAAGCTACTGATACGTTATGAATAACGCTTTTGAAAACAACCTGAGAAGAAAGGCTTCCTAGTATTTCGCATAACAAAAGCTCCTGGTTCGTCGCAATTCATATTATCGACGATTAAACTTTTACGAACGGTTAAATGTTCTGCAAGAAAGGTGTTCGTTTGTAAGATAGAAACAAAAGTGTATGCTACAAGCAAACTAGGTTTACACTACTCGACACACGTTAACTCACCCGCGATTACTGGTTTCGTGACAGTCGAAACAAGGGCGGTAGTACTATCAGTTACATTTTCTTTATTTTCTTGTTCCACGATAGGATCAGGACTTTTAAGTTTTTTGGAAAGAGATGGGCAATCGAGATCTGCGTACAATTATTGATAACGTATCAGTTACGTTGGTTCATGTTCAACAGCAACCCGAAAAGTTCGTCATATTGATTATGAGATTACTCACCTTCGTCGGATTGAATCAGATGAGCATTACGTTCCAATCTTTCTAGAGCTCGTTTACGCATACGCTAAAGCATAATTAAAAGTTCAAGGTACAGAAATACTATGACGGTAAAAGATGTTACTTTTAGTCAAAAGGTAACTCTCTTTAGACAATAATATCTCAAAGTCAACATACCTCGGCGAAGGAATCTTCCATTTTACATTCATATACAAACACCAAATCTAGATTCAAAATATGATTGTTCAAATAATAACACACTTTCTACTATGGAGGTTTTAATGAGTCAAAATGGTTCGTTGAGCTTGAGTATTGTCCATAGATAAGTTTAGTACTGTATTATTCGGATATTGTCATTACTTCTCAGAAAAAATCAGTTAAATTTCAAACAAAAAACAAAATAGAGACCCGTCCGGCGAGAAGAATTTTTTTCGAAATACGACAGGAGAGACTCACTATGATTGGTTCCCACTGATTTCATTATCATTCAATAAGTATGACGTCAGAAGTATACAGATTTATATCGTGTTGCAGATGGGTGGTGCACTAGAGGAAACAATACACCATCCATAAAAAAATAATAGTTATCATTATTCATAAAATTAATTGATAACATAGGTAGGCCTAACACAAGTGACAACAAAGGAAGAATATTTTTCGTAATTCGTGTACCCAGAATTTTTATTAAAAAGAAAGGAAAAACGAGTAATTTCTCTCTCTTGAAGTATTCTACTTTCAGGTCGAATTGATAAATTTACAATTTTATCCTTTTCCTATCTTTTCGAGTCATCTAAATCAACGCACTGTAAGCAAGATTTCCATAATCTTCGATGGGATTTACTTCATCGTACGGGCGAATATGATCGAATCGTGTTCTGCTGAACGTATGCTAATCGGTGTTATATTCCTCGGCGGGTTAGTATTTTTTCTCTCTCAGCCTTCGATGAAAAATCTTAGTGATTTTAATTCAATTTATTCGATTTCAGTCTAACATTCATCGTACTTTTCATCGAGAATTTGTGGGCGGAAAATACCGATCGTAATTTATCTATTCGGAATTTGAATTCATCTGGTACAGACTGCTGGTTACGAGAAAATTTCAAGATCATTCAAGAGTGTCATCCTTGTTCTGGTAATAGAACAACGCTCTCGCATGAGCTGTTGTCTCATGAGTTCGTCTATAACAATTTATTTTGTTATTACCAGATTTCGAAATAAAGAGTCGTACGATTGCCGCTTGTGAAGCTACAAATTACAAAGAGCTGGTAGAATGCGAGAAAAGCGGGGAAGTCTATCGAAGGTAATGCTTGACAGTTCCCGAGCAAGTTTGTATTTATTGTTCTTTTACAATGGATTGAAGTTGAATTTCGAACCTTTTTCAGCTGTTCGAAAGTTAGCTGGATAGAAGAAAGAAAATTTTGGAAATTCGAAGGAACAATTTTCTTCCTCAGTGTGATATTCTGTTACATTGTGTACTTGAGACAAAAGGTTCTCGATCGACGAGTGATGTTGCGAATACAAAGACAGCTTGCTAATTGCCCGTATGTTTTTCACTTCGGAAAAATATTGCTTCTAAAACTCACCTTAGATACTCTTACCTTTTTTCGCTGTATATTGATAAATTTTCTTTCTTTTTTCTGTAGATAATAATGGAAGGTATTTTCGTTCGTGCCTCTCACGTAGAAGGTTCTTCAATTTTCTGCGATGTGGACTCCGCAATCATATTTTTCGTATTCCAATATTTGATTCCTGATCGTGATACTTGCCCTCTCTTAAATGTCGTCATTGATGTTTTTGATTGTGGTGATGTCATTGAAGTCGACACTTCAGACTTCAAGTACTCTCTTGTTACTCACGATGACCTCGATGAGAATGTGAAACGATGTCATCTGCCCGTCTTCAATGTGCCACAAGAATGTTGTACCATTGCTGGGATTTGCGGTGTAATAAGACGAGTAAGTTAAGCAGGTAAAAGGACCTGAGATATCTAAAGAAGAAGAATGCGTGGTGATGACGGAAAGCTGTAATAATTCGCCCCGTAAATACTTATCTTCTGATGAAATCTATATCGTACAAAACATATCTGGAAAACCTCTGCTTGATTACTTGAATTGAAAATACGACCCCTACTGAATCCGAATGCTCTTTAGGTATCTGCGGTGCTTTCGAAGAAATCCTATCTTACTTTTCGCTTCACTCAAGCACCGGAAAATAGTCAATATTGAAGGAATATTGTTAGAAAAATCTTGAAATTTTATTGAGTTCAGGTGTTTCATTAAAATATCTTCTAAAGAAAAGCCATAAATTTTCTCGCATTTTTTCCAAACATGTATGATTCGAATTTACCTTGATTGCGTACTACTTTCATTAGTTAATTTTATTCTTGTAGTTGATCAAGACATCAATCGATGACCGTTACCTGCTCGGATTTCGTGAAGGTTGCTTATCAGCGTGTGCCGAAAGTTCTATCTGGACGAAATTCTGTGAAGTGGACTTGATAGCCACAATGAAACAATATACGAGATCGCCTCAATTTGAATTACCTATCGACGTGGCAAGATTTGAATGTCATCTAGCTCAGCCTGTGCGGACTCATAATTTACGTAAAGTGAGCGCCAAGTTTCCATCTTCGAATGGGCTGCCGGTGCATTGCTACGCCGAAGGGCCAGAAATGTTCCTACCTGATTTAATCATTCTTCCATTGATTCACTTCTTCTTTGTCTTATACGGCGTGGAAGAAGTAGCTCATCTAGTTCCTTTAACTTGTGCGTGGTACAAACTCATGTTGACGAACAATCGAGTCCGAGAATGTCTCAGAATACTGAGTATGACTTCATCCACAAAAGTTGAAGGCAAAGTCAGTAAGCCTGAGGTAAAGAAAATAAGTTTATATAAATCAGATCGAACTCGATACAAAGCAAGCGATAAACTGTTTACGAAGCAAGAAGATGTAGAATACGCGACCTTGGTAATAGAAGGATTGGGTTTCCTTCGAGACTACGATTACAAGACGGATATTATTAGTGAAATTGATTGGGACGAAGTGCCTTTCTACGCTCAACCCAAAGGAGGCGATCTACCGGAGGAAAGGAACATCCGAAAAATGCAGCAAATTGAAAATATCGTTTGCGCTGTACTAAAAGTGAGTTTACAATGGGTAAGGTTTGTCAGATTGTGCGGTGAGTGTTATTCATTATTATGATGAGTGTGTTAATGGTAGATCGCCGAGGACAGTGATACGATTGTTGATTTTTGTTGCGGCACCGGTCATGTCGGTATTCTAGTCGCGTACCTATTACCCTTATGCCACGTGGTGCTAATCGACAATAAGGAGCATTCCTTGAGCAGGGCAGTCGAACGTATGCAGAAACTGAATCTGAAGAATATCTCGATAATCCAATCAAATGTGGATTATTTTAAAGGCAGTTTCCAGGTTGAGCTATATCTCGCTTTCAAGGTTTTTCTTTGAAGAAGAAAAGTTTTCTGAAAATAATGTACGTATTTCTTTAAAGATTGGTGTGGCATTGCATGCTTGTGGAGTCGCGTCAGACCTCGTAATAAAAACATGTGTTACAAATCGTAGTAAATTCGTCATCTCGCCTTGTTGTTACGGAAAGTTACAGGTAAATTGATTTACTTTTGTTGACGGGTAGAGAGTTCGAATTATTAAATTTTATTGGTATTTCTGCTAGGCGAATCATATGCTGGAGTATCCCCGAAGTAAACGTTTAACCGCGTCAAATTTGACAATCCGTGATTACATGGTTGTGGGTCATACCGCCGACCAGACACATAAAGAGTTATACGCGAAAAGTGATCAAGGCGAGAAGTGTATGAAAATCATCGATGTCGATCGGTGTATACACGCGGAGGAGTGTGGTTATCGAGTATACCTAGCTAAGATGAAACCGACCAACTGCACGCCGAAAAATAACATGATTGTCGGTGTTCCAGAGGAAAAGTTTAACGAATCCTATTTCTGAGTCGTCAACTAAATTATTATTTCTTTTTTTTTCTATCGGAAGAATTAACAGTCAGTGATTTTATGTTAGGTCATTTTTGTTTCGTCTTCTCTTTCGATTTAAATTTTATTTATTTTTTTCTCGTTCATTCGTTTTCGATTTACGAAAAGAAATCGTAATTTGATACGCTTATAGTTTTTTTATGTAAAACATTATCATGTGATATTTTGTTAAATATAATCGTATTTCTATGTAATAATGAATGATACGGCTTGTTGAAATGATTATAAACGTCGAACATCTTTTGACAAAACGCTATTATAATTTCAACGAAATATTATAATGCAGGAAAGAAAGAAGAGACGTTGGTACAAATAAAATTATTATTACGCTATCATGTTCAAGATTTTGATTCTCGCGAGTAATTTCACATCATAGGTCACGAATGAAAGCTGATGATTCTGCGCGGTCACAATTAGAGAAAATTAAGACGATCGTTAAAGAAGTACTTAAAATACGTAACAATGTAAGAAAGTATAACTTTTTTGGTTATAAAATCATGTTAATATTAATGGTACGGTACGCGACTGATTGAGACGGTAGGTATATGAAAGTATAGTGAGTGATACCCAAACGCCGATGTGATTACGTAGTCTTAGACGTCGAAGCGATGAACGAACTGTAGAAACGAGTACGATGAGTACCAAAGTAATTAAAATTTCAAATTACAACTGGTAAGCTTGACGAATCATCAAGTCGAAATAGGTGTCGTTATCTATCGAAGCGCTAATGCCGGCGTAATAATTCATAAATTCTTCCTCGGTTACCTGTTGATGAATACAAGGAAATCATTTTGTTTGATTAGTTAAGTTATGAATGTTCTGACATTTATTTGCGTGTAAATTGATTGCTTGAACAATCCAATTTGGTATCGCCTATTTTGCTTTAGCTATGATACTATACAATAGAATGAACGAAAAAGGAAGATAGATGTTCGGTTCTACGTCATTTTTCATTTTTTCTTGTAAGTGAGAAGACAAGTGAACGGAATTTTCGAAGTGGGATGGATTGAAAAAGAAGAAAAAATAGTAATGCAGAAGAGTCGATCAAGATTATCTACCATTCAAATTCTTAAAATTCAAGCGACTCCTTGGAAATAAATTATGTTGACGTTTATTACTTGTAGTTCGATATTTTTAAAGACTCAAGTATCTATCTATAAATTAGAAGAAAATGATTTTTTTTTCTTCCTAAGATAGGACGAGTAGGGGAAATGAAAAATCTAGTAGGTACCTATAATAATCTAAAAGAGATACCTGCGCATGGCATTTTTTTTAATGAAGAAAAGAATTATATCAAAATAATGCAGATTAAGAATATTACGTTTATTTTATTCATCAATGTTAATTTGCAACTTGAAGAATTTCATGGTCATTTCAACCACCTACTCTTACCAAGGAACTGTTCATACACATGTGAGATAGATACCTATACGCAAGTGATAAAGTATAAAACCCATCATGAGAAGGAGGAAGGAGAGGCGTGAGAGAATTTCTGATATCAAATGTCCGATTTCAGTTGATAAATAAATTACTCTAACAAAAACGAAAAAAGAGGTAATTTTTCTCTTGTTTTTTCTCTTGTTTTTTTTTGTTTTTTTTTTTTTGATACAATCCTTGTAATCGATGTTCGACGTTCAATGCAACATTCTTTCTTTATACCAAGATTACTCCTCTTTTGACATTATGAATATGACGATGATCCTATTCTTATCAATATTTCACTTAAGGCGCTACTTCACTTGCGTAATATACTCTTATCGCATAGATCACAGTAGCGAATCATTATTGGGCTAACAAGTACTCTTACAAGCTCAACCCCGCCGAAAGAAAAAGCTGGCCTGGGAAAAATGTCCCCAGATTCCCCTCCCTCTCGTCGGGGCTGGAAAACTTAGGCTCCTTCGGACCATGAATACCAGAGAAAAGTTAGATAGATACTCAAATTTTTTCCTATATTTCCTATTCTTTATATTATATGCATGATGACGCCTTCACGAAAATATAGTTTCACTTCTAACAAAGAAGATGTGAGAATTGTCTTCTACTCGTGGTACGGCGCAAAAACGTGAGACAGAATGTAACATTGAAAAAATAAATACCAATCTGACTATCTGTCAGTTATTATTCTGAATGTTCGAATTAATGTTGAAAGTTGAATTCATGATTCTTACATGTAATTTAGTGTCGTAATTTCTAATCGTAAAATTATTATTAAATTCAGACGATCTAAATATTTTTACATAAAAACAAGTACCGGTATTCTTCTTTTTCCTCGATAAAGCCGTAAAAAAAAATAATACATAAAATAAACGAGGAGAAATTTGCTCGACAAGCCACCGAAGAATTCTCGATCGCTATTTCTAACCCCATTTATCGCAATAATACGTATGTACTCTCAAGTAATTCGTGTAGCTCGGGGCTATTTTTAAATGAATGATTCTTTTTATGTTTTGTTCCCTGAAAAATCTATGCTTCATTGACAATGTTGGTAGTCTTCGAATCTGCTCAGTATTTCGCGATAAATTAGGGAAGAAAGGGGGAATATGAAAAGATGAGAACGACCAAATTTTTGCTCCTCTTTATGGGATTGGAACCTGCGATTTCTTGCTCACGAGGTGATCGTATTACCATTCCGCCATTTTTTGATTGTCGTGGACTTAGGTCCTATTGAAAAGGAGCAGTTCGTACGAATTTATAATCCTCCCCTCCCCTTGGATAGTATTGCGGTACTAGGAATTATAAGATCGAGAATGATTATAAATTGAGAATATATTTAATTATTTATACTCACTCTTCCGTCGATGGAGCCATCTTTTTCAAATACCGCTAGAAATTCTCTCAAGATCTGTTCTTCTGTTTCCTCTCCGCTCAAATACCTGGGATGTTGCTTGACGGAGTACGCAGTTTTCAAATCGTCCACTGTAATTTCACCATCGCCAGTCATATCCATTTTTTTGAATGCCTCTCTCAAAACTCTTGTTCTCATGGCAGACATGGGTGGCTGAATAGATGAAGGAAAAAAATCTCAAATTGTTGAATAATTTAAGCCTATCAAATTACTTAGATATATTTTCCAGCGTAAAAGTGACTCACTCACGAATAATTTTATTAAATTAATTTTATCTCTACAAAAAAAATGCTCTTTTTAAATATGTCAAGAGCTGAATGGATGAAGAATAAGACTGAAATTTTTTCAAATGCCATTTTCCTTGGGGAAACAAACTATTTGTCAATAATCGGAATGTTTTTAAAGTCATTAGTATACACTGCACTCATGACGATATATATGCAATGAGAATGCTGAATGTGTAATGATATATAATTCAACTTTTCGTGTCGTATGAAAATATATAAAATGAAGCGTAGGCCCATTAGATTACGACATACGATAACTTTTCGAAATGAGACATTCGCGTGCACTCGAACTTTGAAAAAAAAAATGTATCTCCTTCACGTTAATATTAAATTACGGAGCGTCGTTGGCGAAGCAAAATTTTTCGCCGCTCCGCTATTGCTTTTTCGGGCAAAAAACATAACACAGGACACTATAGATAATCTTAGAATCGATATAATTCTAGGGTCTGGTCGAGGTCATCGGGTACATGTGAAGAGTAACTGATACAATTTTCTGACTTTGACGACGATGACACAATGCGCATAGGATAAACAAAACCCTTTACTTACTCGAACAGCGATTAGAAATTCGGTCATATCGATTGCGCCACTGTCATCTGTATCGAAACGCGAAAATAATTGTCTAGTCTGTTCTTCGCTGAGGTTGAGCCCCGTTTCTCGAATGCCTTTGTCAAATTCTTCGTAATTGAGAGCTCTATTTCCATCGTCATCCATTCTCCTGAATACTCTGAAAAATGTACAATGCGGTACAAAGGCTTAGCAATAATAAATGGAGGTAGAAATCGGAAAAACAAAATAGACAGCTTCTCTTCGACTTGTTAGAATCAAAAAAATAGTCCCCTTCCAGCGGGACCTCACTACTTTATTTCTTAGGAATACACACTGAGAATATCGCGGGTAGAAGAAAT
Organism: Aspidiotus rigidus; assembly: GCA_035079385.1. Taxonomy (NCBI): domain Eukaryota; kingdom Metazoa; phylum Arthropoda; class Insecta; order Hemiptera; family Diaspididae; genus Aspidiotus; species Aspidiotus rigidus. The sequence goes on along the minus strand of JAVHKY010000044.1, from coordinate 521,712 downwards.
TTTCTTACTCTCTGGAGGCCTCGAAAAAATTTGTGGTTACCCGAGGGTAGTTTTTTTTAGGCCCTTGTATGAGATTGTGCTCTGGGCCATCCTTCAATAACGCAAGGGACTTAATATTGGGGAATATTAAACTGCACAGTAGAACAGATACTTTCAACAGTAGCAGGTGAACAGTTAAATTGCATAAATGAACAGTAATTTTTTCGTAAACGAAAAGTAACTCAGACTCAGTAAGTAACTAATCACCAAGTGGTCCAAGGATCGTGCACCTTCAAGCAATTGTGTGTCATTCTCCAGTAAATCCACAATTCCTTTAAAGCTCTGGACTAGTGCTTATCACTGGGCATTGGAAAATCGGAAATTTTTAGTGGTTACAAGCGTTATTTCACTACAGCAACAGGTAGACCACCAATAACGACTACACTTCTAAATAAATACGAGATGAAGAAAGGAAAGTGGTGAGCTTCATTTCGACATATGGGTAATCACAATCTTCGAAAACGAACCCCATGACTTCACATACACTTGTCCCCATTTCGTCAAACGAGGCATATGTAAACACATTCTTGGAATGCAGGTTCGAGCTCGCACGTGACAGTTCCTGAGGCGGCAAAAATGTCCCCCTCGGCCATAAACGTAAAAGGGGAAGGCCTGCTAAAACGAAGTCGGCACTCTTGAGGCAATAATATCCACAAGGAATAATAATAATGAGAATAATTATAATAACATCCTAATATTAATAATACTCTCTTTTTCCGTCCTAAATTTCTTTTATAATGAAGAAATTGTCAAAGTTACTGTGTGATTATTTTTATACTGTTTGATCCATTTTAGTACTGTTCATTTCATTTTTAAACTGTGGAAAATTTTACTTTACTGTGACTTCTTTAAAAAACTGCTGAATTTATGAAATACTGCTGCAACTATCGTTTTTACTGTTCGTACACTCTACTCTACTGTGCTTAAAAATGGGTATATTATAGATTCTATATTGAGCTTGAAAATGAAAAAATTGCTATAAAAGCTTTTATTGCTGGAAGTTGTTGGGAATGGTCTCTTGAATCTGAGAAAAAAACCCAACAACCCACAACATCGTGCGTCCCGAGATGAGTTTTTTTTTGCTAAAATACGCATTTAATCGAGAATGTCATCCAAGATGAAATAATCGTCATAAAATTCTCTACAAAAAATATTCTTACGCATTTTCTCATAACTCAACTCATAAACAAGTTATGAGCCAAAGTATCAAACGTACTCAATGTATGCAGTGGAAAAGAAATAAGTAATTCTAGTTTTATGCCTTCTGTTTACGCAGAAACAATTCAATACACAGAAAATGATATGTAATTCATTAATTGCGGTTGTAGAAAACTTGGTAATGAATTACATATTATTTTCTGCGTATTGAATTGTTTCTGCGTAAACAGAAGGTATAAAACTAGAATTATTTCTTTTCCACTGCATACATTGAGTACTTTTGATATTTTGGCTCATAACTTGTTTATGAGTTGAGTTATGAGAAAATGCGTAATGATATTATTTGTAGAGAATTTTATGACAATTACTTCATCTCGGATGACATTTCTCGAATAAATTCGTATTTTACTCAAAAAAACTCGAAAATATGAAATTTTGGTCCTTTCCCCCTCTATATCTCGGGACGCACGAGGTTGTGGGTTGTTGGGTTTTCTTCTTAGATTCAAAAGACCATTCCCAACAACTTCCAGCAATAAAAGCTTTTACAGCAATTTTTTCATTTTTAAGCTCAATATAGAATCTATAATATATTCCTGTAATATTAAGTCCCTTGCGTTATTGAAGGATGGCCCAGAGCACAATCTCATACAAGGGCCTAAAAAAAAACTACCCTCCTGTAATCACAAATTTTTTCGAGGCCTCCAGAGAGTAAGCAAATTTATTCTAGCCGCGATATTCTCAGGATGTACTGCAATTTTTTTCATTTTCAAATCAAACCCTTATTATTTTCCTGTTCTATAAGGGAGGAAGAGGTTGAAAAATTTTCACTTCACCTTACTTGGAAGGGATGAATAGAAATTCATTTTTACGTCAGTTTTTTTCACACAAAAATTCTGTGTTGTCGATATAAAAGTCCTATCAAAATGAACTAAACTTCATACATTATCTATATTTCCCCATATTACTATCATATTATGCTGAAAATATTTGAGTCGTCTCAAATTGAGCTTATTGGCTGTCGGGCGACACTTGAAATCAACCAATAAATAAATAAATATAGAGCATTGGACCAAACCATGCTTTCACATAACGTTTTTTATGAAAAAAAAATCTCACACGATCACAAGTGAGCAACTTCGGAAGGCAAACTATGTTTGTCAATTTAGGGGACCACGACAATCTAAGACAATTTCCATCTTACCTTGCGACTAAAGTCCATTGCATTGGTGGTGTCGATGAGGGACATTAAGCAATTCAATGAAACTTACCGTCCTAAACCTAAAATACCGCTAGAGCCTCGAGCCAGACACAAGTAACGTAACTTCTCCACTGGATCAGTCGTTTGTTCAGCCAGCTTGCGAGCAAGCGATCTATTTTCGGCCTCTTGTTGGCGAGCGGCTGCTTTACGTTGCCACATGGTCCAAAATTTCTTGTCGGAAGTGATTACACTAAAACGAGGGATATGAGTGATAAGAAGTTGTTTCTTTAAAAAATGATTGAATTTAATTAATCTAGAGAAAAGGATCTTTTCGTCAGAAATTCCTTGTGCATACTATCGTGACTCTCTCGTTTCATTTTTCAGCTTCGTTTGTTCTCTTACAAGTTAATTATAATTATGGTACCATTTAACAAGACAATTTTTACTTTCGAAAATTTGATAATCGCACCTATACGAGAAGTAAGCTCGTCAAAGAAGACCGCAAGTAATTAAAAGTTTCTATTTCACTAACCTCGAACTATAATCAATGTGCAAGCTCTACTGCGTGTAAAACAAAGAAGAACTTTCATCGACACCGAATATAATTTGTTGTCAAGGAGCGACATGAGTCATACGAGTTACCGTACGACGAACTCCGCTTTCCGCAAGTGCGAAATTAATTATTAAGAAGTATAAATTTTATGTAGACGACGTTGATGGGAGGCGAATAAATTTTTTTAATTCGCGCTTACCACGCCAACTGTCCGCAATTTCGTCACGCATTCGCACAAAGGCAAACAAATCTATAAAAGCAACAGTTAGGCGTACGACTACACTTTCTCCTGGCCTTGTAGATATAATTTTCTCAAAACCTGCAGTAAAGCTCCTTGCGAATGATAGAAAGTTTTAATGTATAGCTTACCTCAGATAATAGTACTATTACACACAAAACGTGACGACGAAACAAGGTACTACTGTGTAATTGTTCGGATCGTACAATGTTGCGATACAAATAAGTACCTCCTAGTACGGATAATAGAGAATGAGAAAAAAATCACCAAATCTCACAGCCTAATCCGCGATAGAAATAAAGTATTTACTGAACGGAAACGGGAAAAAGCTCTTCGGGTAGAAACATGGTAATGGGACCATACTGACTATTGCGTTTTTGAAAAAACGTACATTGTAGGCCTTCGGCTCATGCGGTAGGATAGTCCCGCCCAAAATTGATCGACCTGCGGAATATAAGTACGACGCGACTGTGGCGTGGCGTCCGTAGCGTCTAAACTACGCGCCGTCATTCCTGTCTACAATGGGGTGCAAGAGAAGTAAATTCTAAGTCTGACTGCAATGAAGAGAGAGAGAGAGAAAAAAAAACAAGATGTACCAATTGCGGACGAAGATAACCTTTTAATGATTGGGCTGGTCATAAACACTGTCGCGATGTTGTACCGTCATAAACGACAGGAATATAATCGTTTTTACGCCCTATATCACGGAAGTGGCCCGGAATAAGTAAATTTTTTAAGCAATGCGTATACGTGCGTACGAAGAGAATGAAAATATACGCCAATTAAATTGCGGTTGTGCGATGAATCACGCAGATACGGTTCGATAACGTCTGAAGTTTCCTTGTAAAGTATTCTGGATCGTTAAAAGTTGGTTTATTTTTTTCAACACCAACCGCAGGGTGTGCACGCGACTTCTAAATACAGAATTTACTGGTATTCAGTGATGTTCATCATGCCATCGGTGTATAATTGGTATTCCGAATAATTTCGAGCGTGGGGGGGGGGGGGGGCTGGAGACTTGAGATTATTTGGACCTAATAACCGATCTTGATCGATTATCGAAATCGAAATGGAAAAACTACTCATGAAATAGCTTCTCTACTCGCTCAATCAATATAGGGAGAGGCAAAAAGGGACAGGAAAAAATTCTGACAGGAGAACTTCGAAAAATCCTGTCTATCGAGTTATATCAAAGGAGAATATGAAGAAAATTTTCACTTTGAGCCATAAGATCAATGGAGGGTGCGGCTCCAATCACCTCCACAAACTTGAAAAAATGTTGACTTTTGAACTACGATAAATTGGGAGAGGGACTCAAAATTATTCTGGCCATTGACCTAGATGTGAAAGAGGAGGGCTGGGTCGTGGTCATAATAGGGCTGAGACACTGACCTACCTGAGAATGTTAAGAAACTTCCGACCGGGCTATGTATTTACAAGGAGCGAATTCTTTTTTTCTAAAAAAAGAACTAGTGGTTACGCTACTGAAAAATGCTTGCCTCGGTGATTCGGGCGCAAAAACAATAATCAATAGGAAGTACACAAATGGAGCCTTCAAGAGAACCAGAGTAAATTGATGAGAAGGAACGCATTTGAACCACTGAGATTGCAGTACGAATCAAATGGGACCTGACTTTATAACAGAGCCTGTAGACAGTGGTGAAAGAGCCAGCTCATAGTAAACCGATTTTCAAAACGTAATTCCAAGCTATTTGGAAACTAGCAATAGTAATTCTCATTCGCAAACGAAACAAAGATCCAACCCCCCCCCCTCTTTCCTACCGACCAATCTCCTCACTAAGTACCCTTGCCAAAATTTTAGAAAAAATCCTGAACAAACGACTCACCTAGTTTTTAGAATCCAACGATTTCATGAACAATTCACAATATTGACGCCGTAAAAGCTGGTCTATGACCATGGCATTAGCCGAACTTGATACCCTTATCCAACGAGCAAACTCCAATAAATCAAGCCTACAGTTTTTTTAGATTTAGAAAACTCTCTCTCAAGTCTGGCGATACTACACCTCCTCACCCCCGCGGTCTGTTCTCACAACTTTTAGAAGACTATCTATCTACAAAACCGTTCCTTTTAAGTCAGAGTAGCAAATGAACTCTTTTCTGATCATATCTAATCCAATGGAGTCCAGCAAGGGTCACCCCTCAGGGAAACATTTTTCACGATCGCAATAAATGATGTATTTGGTAACATCTCTTTCCCCGTTACACCAATTTCAGAAGTTAATGACCTGAGTATCCTCTTCTGATCACCTCTGACTCATCCGCCTTGACAGCAATTTACAATGTACAACACCCACTTGTCTCACGCATTCATTCTTTCCTCATGACCCTGTCACCTATATTCTTCCCATTCTTTACCGAGTCCCCAGCCATACGGACATGCAGGGTATTGAAAAAGTCGATGTAGCCACCAAAACTGCCACAAAACTTCCACCTGTCAACTCTCGTCTTCTTTCCACTAAAAACGATTTCACCCACACCATCCACCTTAAAAATACGGACGAATGGATCGCACTCTGGCAAAAGCATATCTCGTCAAACAAATTAGCCGAAGTAAAACCACTATACTATTCACGTTGGCTTCATCACACCAAGGATCCCGCCGTCACAAAGTCTACCTTATACGTCTCAAAACTGGTAAACTGGTCGCCCGCGATTCACACAGGCTCACATTCTTTCCAAACTTTTCCTGCTGTAAATGGGAAATGATGGCGAAGAATTTACATTCCTAATCTTTGCATTATTTAAGTGCTATTACTACCCCTTCCTGTTTCGTCCAATGACATTTCATTCCAAGAAAATCGTTCTCCTCACGAGAAAGAGAACAAGTATGATGTAGGTACTCTAGAAATTGTTTTCTCCAAAATTCTTTCAAAATCGAGGGTCTAATGCTTTTTTTCACCTCCCTTGCAAAAAATACTTCATTTTGTTAGTTACTATTAGAGGTTGGTGTGTACATTTCACGTCTCATGTATCATCAGTACCCATCTATTTCTTGTGTAGGCAATTCGTTTTTTTGTTTCGTCTTTTCTATGTAGTCACAGGATGCGTATGTAAAAAATTGGTTGTACTCAGCACTGTATATTTTTTACACGAGTATACTATATTTGTCTAGCACTTCCGAAGAGTGGGAACGCACTCAAAATATAAATCACTTACTGTACCCTGCGAAAAATACTGCTAGAATAGACGTGAGGTAATACATTATTGTTCAATCTAAGACAATAGTGGTTTAGTATGTACATACAGCGTCTTTTTTTTCTTCTTTCTCTCTCCTCGGAATCCTACATTATAAACTTCGAGAGATAACTAGTCGCGTTATTCTTTTTGTTTCTTCACATTTTTAGGTTTTGATTGTGTACAGTGCACTTTTTGCTGAAACTGCGATAAAGCTACGTACCCTAGATAAACTCGCGCTATTTGTCTTTTATGGTAAAAAGCATTCGTTCTTTTTGCGACGAGTAATTGGCCAAATGATTTTGTATCCGTGTTAAAAATAAAAAATAGCTCGCAATATCGCAGACGTTATTTTATAAATATATTACAAGTAGACTGTATTCTTACTCAATTTGTACATTTCTCGTTAGAAGATCTCTACAGTTAGAGTCTTTCACTGCTACTGCTGCTCTTCAACTTTTAGCATCATTTGGTGACTGAGAAGAGCAGAGGAAAATTCCATCCTGAAAGATATAGGAGCTAAAAAACGCTCGTGTGTCCGTCGAAATCCTTACGGGCTCCTTACAGCGTTAGAAGTCTTGCTGGTAGAGGTGTTTTTACTTGCGTGTCCAGGTATAGAACCTAAATGGATTAGATGACAAGTAGAGTTCTGACCTCTTAGTAAGTAGATGAGCTGTCGGGATCTTTTGCTGACGGACTCTGCACGACCCTTTCCTGAGCACCACTCGCAGAATTAAAAATTAGAGCCTCAGTAAAGATATGAAACATGTCAAAAGCCCTATAGCTAAATCCATCTCTTCGTGCTACAGACACAAATGAGGTGTCCATCACTTCATTTCGGGTGTGCCTACCGACTCGACTCCCTCTTTCTAGAGTTTTCTCCAGAAAAATTACACTCTAAATATTAAAAAGATAGCAGGGGCCAGTGCCACGATCCCAGCCCACTTTAACCACCTTCTTCACTTTTTCAACCCAATAAAAATCTTCTAATTATTTATGCGGGAGCGTTAGTCCCGTCCCGTACTTCCTTATTACGTCGCATTTAGTTTCCATTTAAATTTATGAAGTATAGTCATCATAATTTGTTTCATAAAATATTCTTCACCCGGAAGACTCAAAATACAATACATTGTACTTATTAGAGATCAATATTTTAAAATTAAATGTGTTTGCTTGTAGCACTTGAATTATATTTTTGCACCCTGCTTCTTCCAATAGGTTGGTAGACGACTATTTGCAACCTACTGAACCAAATTATGAACTAAAATAGGAACGCATTTAGTACCAGCAAATAAACAGTGTCTAGAGAAGGTAGTGATATTATTACGTTTATACACGAACGTTATTTAATCTAGGCAGCGGAATCGGCTAGTAGTTTACGTTTAGTAGCGCTAGCAAGTTTATTGTTATTCGGTTAATGAACACGTAACGATGTAGCGTGAATTGTCAACGCATAATCTATTGCTACTTATCAAGCCGTATCAGATACAGGCAGATACTTATAAGCCTCTCTCGTTACCAAGTATCAGTAATATTTTGCAGATTGGCGTGTTCATTGGTCCGTTTATCGGCACATTGATCAGCAGTGCATCAACAACCCAGTCATTCGAATCCAGTCTTAGATCTTCCAAAGACGTGATTTTATCTGTAGCGTGGTATTTATAATTTGTTCTAAACCAAGAAAAAACACTGCAATAAAATAATCCGACTTTACCCTTTTTAAAATCCCGAGGAATCTAGTGGGCACATCTCAATAAGTTCAGCAACAACAACAACTACAAGTGCCTACTGGAAGCGAAAAGCGAGCCGAAAGAAGTCTCCAGGCGCCTTCTCTTCAGTAGAGCTCGGGCCTTGTGATTGTTCTGCGACCAAAATTTCCTCAAAACTCCGAGACCTGTCGAGCTTCTTTCTCTCCAAATTTTTCAAGGAAAGGAAGTTATAGAAAGTGGTCGCAATATAGGTGAGGAAGTTCTTTTGTATTTTAGAGAGTGTCGATCCCAGTTGAAGCTGGAGGGGGTTTAAACATCATCAGAGCATGATCATTCTCCATCTTAACAGAGTAAGTTAATAACATCAATGACTTTGACCAATTTTAGGGACTTGAATCACATTCTCCCGAAGTGACGTTATTAAAAAATGATTTTTGGCTTAAATTCCTGTATTTAAAAAGGGAATGTAAAAATCAGGATGCGATGTCAAGGAAATTTACCAACTTGAGTAGGATTAATTCTCATCAGGGTGTGACGTCATTTATACAGAAATAATTATGATTAACATTTTCCAAATACCCTTATTTTCATATAAACTTATTTGAAATGATTTTTCACATGAGCCATATCAAAGTGAGGAGACTTTCTCACCCCCTGGGTGTAGAGTCGGAATTGAATCATTCTCGCGTACAAAGACACATTAAGTTTTAACGTGGAAATATCATCGTTAGAAATTGGAAAGTTTTGATCATGATTAGCTTTCTAAAACTCCGAGACTCCTTCCCTTTTCTACCGCGTGTAAAAGCTTGACTCCGATATCTCCTTAAAACGAATGCCAAAAACCAAAAGGTGAGTGGCCAAAGGTGATTTTCAGGAGTTTGCTGCTGAACAACCCTTTCATGATCTTGGTGTTTCCTACCTGTCTGAAGAACATAAATTGTGGAACAATCAGAACACTGAAGCTTGGATATAGCAGTTTTTCTTCAAAACGAAGAAGTGGATCCTGGACCTTGGAGAGTATGCCTCCGAGTTAATGGATTGAGCAGTACGCAGGAGGAAGATTGAAATTGTTACGGGGATGAGAATATAGCGCGTTTCTCTAGGACTATGGAATCTATGTCTACTCTCATGTTGTTTACAGAGGCTATATGCTTAGTAACCGCATTTTACGGAAGTAAGGTTGAAATGGAGGGGCCGTCAATGATTTAATCGGTTTGAATAGGCTTGCAAAAAGGGACACTGCACTGGGAGTCTTGTATGGAGATAGTCAGATCAAGAAATTTAATTTTTGGCCGTTTATCTCGAGATTGAATTCAATAGATGGGTTAAGATTATACTGGAGTAATTGGTCTGGTGATCCTGTCCACAAGCAAAGAACGTCGCGTCGTCCACATACCGATACCAGTGAGTGAAATTTTGGGTAAGAGGACGATGGTATGAAAATATTTCTGAGTCAAATCGACTCATAAACAATGAGAGAGAGAGAGGGATGGGTGAACCCATTGGCAGGCCTTCTGGAAATTTATAGAAATCTCCTTCGAACTTGCAGACGTTTTGCTCCCGACAACTGAGTGAGATCTACGCTTATTCATTGTTGTAACTATAGACGTCTCCCTTTCCTACAGTCTGGTAAATGACAACTTGTATGACGGCAGTCACTTAAATCCTGTAGTAAATTCACTCTGCTTGGGATTTGGACTCTAACTTTTACAACAAGCTCCTCGCTGAGGAGAGAAGGATGGTGCTCAAAGCAAAAAAGAAGACGACGACTGATTAAGATACTTTACGGGTCAAACAGCAGACCAGGCGCTCTTTGCTTGAGAAAGGGAAAGCGAGAGTTATGTAAAATCCTCATAGGTAAGCAGCATTATAGCAGTTAAGAAGAAACGGAAAATACCTCCGGCGTCATTCCGAGTCCTGCCATTTCTTGTTACATGCTTCTCCTGGTATTAATTACCTTTTCTTCTTAATGGAAAGCAAGAATTGCTCAGAATGAGCTGGGTAAATGGACGACCCATGTGTTACTACGCGAACTTGATGAGAGGATGAACCGAGGTCATGGTCAGCTGATGTAGGTGTAGGGCGGCCATGGCTGCTTCAACAAGTACCTTCATGAGTTGAGTGTGAGATGAGCGGGGCAAGCTCGGTCGGTCTCTTCAAGAGATTGGGATAGATGAAACGCTTGTTTCGGGTAGCCTGTAGCCATCATGCTAGGTCTCAAAGAAGCATAGAAGACGTCCGCATTTGCAGGCACAGTCATGAAGAAGAAGATGAATCTGGAACCGAACAGGCAAATGCAGAACCATGTTCGGTCTACTACACACCTGCGTGAACCATTCACACACAGATGTGCAGGAAGAAGAGAAAGACTAACGAAGAGACTCCAATAGCAATCTACTATAAGTGAGGTGGTGTTGTTGTTGGATGTTCTGAAGTTTTGCGTGCCTGAAGGCACTGCAACATTCAATTGTGAAGAACGATTTGCCGAAGAGATTCTTTGAATTATTAAAAACGGTTGTACTCAAGAGAGTAGCGTTTTACAAAAGATACCACACAAAACAAGCAGCCGCGAGCGCTTTCGGTTAATTAACCATCTTCTAAGCGTAAGTGAACGGAAGCGACTAGTTAGATTCTTTGAAGTTATATCCGATGAGGTCAATTCCAGTGGGAGGAAACAAATTTAATGCAGACGCAACCTGCACCCCCTACACCATGAAGGAAGGGCGGTGCTGCACATGCGACAAAAGCGACCGTCAAACACCAGTTGACAAAAATCTTAGCTCTAATCCTCTTATCCTTTTCCAAAATTACAGGAAGAGTCTGAGTAACAAAGAGTCAATGAAAATCTCAAATGCGGAAATCTGTAGAAAATACACTTAGATTTCTAAAATTGTTGAATTCTTCATCCCCTGTAAAACAAAATTACCTACGTGAGAATATCATATTTTATTAGTTTCAATTTGGATTTAGGCCTAACGCTACATCTATTACGAACAACAAAATACGAGTATTGCTCTTCGTACGAGTGTAACTGTCGAAAACTCGAACAGTCAAAATGCAGAACGCATGGTGAGGCAAAACCGGCAAAACACACAACATGCGGCGGATACCAACGATGCGATGCTGGTGGGAGGGTGTACAACCGCGCGAGTGCAGTACCTGAATGTGTTGCTACACCTGACACGACACCCTCGCAGTAGTTGGACATACTCATGACTTTCAACCTGAAAAGCGATTACAACGCGTTATAGGTAAAGCCGCGGATGACATTCGTGTATCATGCACTCATAAAACACGAGAATAATATACTACTTCTTATGAATGGGTGCCGCTGCCGCACTGGTTATGAAAAACAGACCGAGTCTCTGTTAGTCTCTCGTTTCGTTTGAATAATCCATTAATGTCCTACGTACATTCGTAAGGTTTGACTGTTCTAATCCGACCACCATCCACACGTACTCGTCGTATCGTAATAACCGAGTAGTACATACGTATTACTTTAGCATATTATTATGTACTCATTGTTTGTACACAAATCGAGAAAGTTCACGGTCAATATTCGAGTTTATCTCGCAAGACAACATTGTATGTTTTCATTTGCGCGACGACAGCACTCGTTGAAAAGGCAGTACTCACTACGTATGCAAAATTTACAAAATAATAAGCTAGTTACGTAAGACTGGAAATGAAGAACTGCGAAGCATTTTGTATTACGATAATAATTATAGATTATAATCAGCTTTAACTTTGTACAGAACGGGTACGTACACACGAAAAACGAATAAACCGTTGACGCCTTGCAGCTTCAGTGTGGTGTGTGTGATTGTGTGAGTGTGGACGGTTCGTAGGAGAAGTGGGTGACGTGATAACGAGACACCAACCCTTGTGAAGGTGAAGAATAGCCACTGCCATTGTGCGTGTGTGTGTGTATATATGTGCTATGTGAGTATTTTGTAATAACGAATAACGACCAGCTGAGTGCTGAGTGCGGCTACTGTTCATTCATCGTTCTAATCTAATCGCGATTCGCGTTTCGGATCCTGCTGGAAACATAGTTGTAATGTAATTAAACTTGTGAAGTGTAAACTGTTGAGTGTAGGTGTTCTGAGATTTCTTTTAAAATTTCGCGATTAGTTTGTTAATTTATTTTTGTGTTTTGAAGCACTTAATTCTGCGCACGTTGCTAGAGAAGTTGGAACATCTTCATGTTCGGGTTCAGGTAAAAGATTCTCGTATTACGTAATAACACCTTTCAGTTCCAACTAACACGAGATATGTTCTTGAAAAATTAAACGACATTGTGCTAAACTTTTTCGAAAGTAAATCTTCTCTAATAAGATATGGAGACAATTAAAGTTATCGGTCATTCGAGTTCTACGAACTGGTTCGTTAGTGTGTGTTGGTGATGTGTTCTAGCCTCGGGCATCATCAGTGTTTTTGCGGAGTACTAATAAGAGTGATAGGTAAGTGTAACAGGGATGACGTAATATTCGCAAAAATAGATTCGTAATAACTAGTTTAAAAATCATTAGCGTGCGGAAGGGAAAGAAATTTTTAAAGTACTTGAGTACCAAGTCCCACGCGCGCACCTACCGGTAAAAACCAGGTTCGTTCACAGGTCTCGGTGCGCCTTGTAGTCTGGGTAGTTCCTTTCCTTGTGCTCGTATCTCAGTGTTACAATTATTAGGAGAATATTCGGTAATTCGACACTAACATCTCGGCGTAAAAAGTTCGAGTAATCATATTCCACTGCTACGCCTACCTTGAAAATACAACATGATTTATTGCCGCTTTGTTATTACATTCATACATATCTGTGTGTCTCAGTTCTCGCAAAGGAGACGTCTCAGTGACTTGGCTTAAAAGTACGAACTCTTGTTGACGTAATTGTAGAAATAGAACAGGGACAGTTGGAAATCTTCTAAATAATTTAAGATAGTTCAATAACATTTATCAACAGTCTGCTTTTTAGTTAAGTATTAAGTTTGCAATATGCAAGAGTTTGCTTTTCCTTTTCTTCCTAATTAAAATGCAGAGATGATGGTATGTTGGAGGATGTACGGACTTTTCTCGTTTCTTTGACCTTGGAACTTATGAGTTGAAAAAATGTTGACCTTTGCAAGGGAGAGACAGAATACTTCTAACCCATGAGTTATATTATAAAAATCAAGAGAAACATTTAGAATCGTGTCAATATTGAAAGAAAGACTAGTAGAAATTTTACATATCAGGAAGTGATTGTTATTCTCAATCTCTAATTATCCAGTTTTCCAATTAGATTTGAATTATTTAGAATTTTGCCGCTATTTGAGCCACTTTTTAGCTTGGCAAATGGATCCAATAGACCAATTTTCCAGCTTCGTCATATCTGTTGATAACAGCGATATTCCTTCCAACGACATCGATTCCCATAAGATTACTATGAGAACGTTTCGATCATTCATCAGAAGTTCAAAATAAAAGAAAAGTTGAGAATAAAAAGTTGGTATTCACGATCTTGAAGCTTTACTGTGTGTGAAAATTCATTGTTTATTCTTAACTTTTCTTTCATTTTGAAGTGTACTGATGAATGATCGAAATGTTCCCATGTTATTCTTATGGGAATCACCAAGCTGCTGGAAGCTGATGTTCTTCTTATTGGGTACTTTTGTCTACAGGTATCAGTGCTGTGATGTCATGGAAAATTGGTCTATTGATCAACACTTGAGTGGAGTGGACGGATAGTTTTAATTAATACCTCAGTGTGGATTTGATCCCAGCAACCGCCTGTTCCAAGTCTAATTCCACTTTAACAAAGCAGAAATTTGTGCGTTATTTGTTTTCCTCCCTCAATTAGGATGGTTTTTTGTGTAGTTTGAGAAGAACTCTCAGCTTGGATGCAACTAAGTTCATCTTAAAGTCGGGCCGCGCATCATCAGAGCGCGCCACTATTGAGTTGAAGTGATAACGCTGAGACTTTTAACCTGCAATGTCACCCAACTAGTCATGTCAATGGAAACTTTGTTGTTTAGGCCAAATGTACTAATTATTGACTCCCGTAAGAAAAATACAGTATGTTATGGATTGAGATAAGAAATTTCTTAGTGATTGAAGTTGTAGATTCCCAAAGTTCTTGGCATTTATGATTTTTGCTCTCCATATCTTTCTCATAGGAGTAAACAGTGCGTTGGCCCAATTTACAGTGTTTCTGCGGATTGTAACGCCTTGTGACATCACCAGGATAAAGGTCTATTGAAATATTTTGAAAAGTAAGATGTTTGTGAAGGAATATAAGAGAAACAAAATTTTCAAACAAAGAATTTTCTCTCAATAAAGACTATTTTTGCCCTTAGAATTCAAGTTTTCATTAAATCTGCTGAAATTTTCACCTTTTTGTCACTGATAAGAGTGCGCTGCTGGGTCCAAATTGTATTACAACAAAAAATCAGTTGAAACTTGAAAATTTGTTTTGTTGTCTAATACTTACCTAATTGATCCAGTGGTGATCTTTATTCTAACTGGCTTACTTCATAAGAACAGTGTATGCAAAAACTGACCAAGCGCCAATGCTACAATTTGCAGAAGAGTAACTTTGTTACGTGATGAAGAAATACTTTATTGTGGAATATATTATTGGCACTAGGTCGGTTTTTGCGTATTGCCGTCCATCTTTCATATTTCATCCCATCACAAAGCGATATTTTTCTTCACTCCAATTCTCTCATTCTGCAATCTGATTGGTTGACGGTCATCCTTTATTCGTATTGGCATATTCTTTCTCTTGCTTCAGGCTCCCTCGAGCTGGATTGCTATTAGATCGCGATTTTTTTTTGCTTCTCTTTCCTTCTGTACAAAATGAATATTTTCCCTATCAAACATTTTACAGCTGATTCCCAAGAAAATGAGGTCCAAGTACGGCTAACTTGAGATACTCTTCCGCTAATTCCTTTTGTCTAGTTAGCAACTAATTTGGTTCATATTTTACATTTAAATACGCCTAAAAGTTCCCTGCACCAACTTTATGTAAATGGGAGGTAATTAAGACGAAATCCAAGCGTTAAAGGAGGTGGGGACAAATGAGTTGCACTAGCCACTAAATAAGAGAAATTTGCTAAAAGGAACTATTGATATAGGGACAGATAAAGTTATCTGTTTTTTATGAAACTTATCTACAGAATGTTTCACGGGTCCCCCCTACTTATCATTTTGGTTGAAATTTTCTTTGAGCTCCCATTTTAAAATTTAGTAAAATTTAGTATGTGCTTTATAATCTCTTTATGAAAAAAACAAAAAAAACAAACCCGGAAAAAGAAAGTTCTGTAATGGTGATGACAATCAGAGGTTCTTCTGAGGATAATGCAAAGAATGTTACCTTCACTAACAGCAGATAAATACGGTATCAAAAGTGATCTGAGATATTAGGCCTTAAGTATGTATTTCTGAAGCTGCCTAGAATATAAGCAGAAAAAATCTTGGAGAAAATTCGAGAAATTGATTTGAAAAATTAGGAAAAGTTAGGGAAAATCAACCTACTCCTTCACTACAAGTATAAGCGATGTAGAGAAGACGCCAACCATTAAGTGAGAAGAAAACTTGATGTGTGGAAACGTTCTATTAATTGGTAAACGCTCAACTCGAGTGCCGAAAATTGTGTATCTGATAGACTGACAGAGACACGATAATCTTGAAAATCGAATAATAATTCTCATAATAATGTGACAAGGCTATCCGCGTATCTGCTGTACAAAGGTACAGGCAAACAACTTGAGCAATATTGTAACGAGGATGTCAAAGAGGGCTTCACGTTAACTTGTTCATATATTGTGGTGCAATATGTACGTGATACGACATTCCTTCGTTTAAAAAGTAGCCATGGGGGACATTTCTCGTTTATGCTAACTTTGAATTATGTCATTAATTACAAAACCTGTGAAAAAAGTATTTGGCCGAGTTGATTGAAATTCTCAGCGCTGTATGTGCTGCGTTTGGAGCGAAGAAAACTCAGGACTCTTTTTTGATATTTCTCTCTCGCTCTGAGGTCTACTTATATTGAACTCTCACGATGAAGGTCTACAAACAAGCCGTCCGTGATCGGATGCGTTAAAGAGCGTATAGTCTTCATTATACTCGAGTGAGTCTCTTGTGTATTTTGGTGTTGATTTACGCGAGTGTAAATTGTATAAATTAATGTTGAATTCCATTTGTTTTAGCGTGTAATTGTTATATGAGAATTGGATATTTTCATGTGTACGTTTTTGCTTACTGGTAAGGATTTGCCATAATTTACGTCTTATTAGCAAGTTAACCAATGAGTTGAGATCTATCAGATGTTTGTACAATCCTCTTCAAGAGTGTGAAAGAGGAGTGCCGATAAGGGCCTACTTTTTTCTGTATTTTAGAAAGAACAAAATTCGATCAAAATAAACAGTTTTGTACTTTTGAAATACACCCACCCACACTTGTCCCTAAGAGTTTAGAGAATTCTATGCATAGAAATAGATGTAGGTTTAAAGGTTGATGTTACCCATGAGGACAGAGGATATGATTGTAAACTATTGCGTGTCTCTTAGTGTCCTGGATTCATTTCTTAACCTTTCCTAGAACAAGGCTCGGAGAACTTTTTGAATATTTTTCCCAGATTGCGTATGAGAGTTTTGGTAAAGTCCGACCAAAATTGACTTCTTTATTGCTTTAATTCTTTTCCTCGGGTGTTTTGTCAGATTTTTGATGGAAATTGACCGATAACATTGCATTATTTTTAGTTGTTGGCTATTGCAGTCTTTGAGATGGTTTGGAGAATTCTTTCACCATTTTCCCCCAATTCGGCGTCAGATTCAAAAACATTGCCTCATTTTTGAGATTTTAGACCTCCTATTTGCTCTTTTACAGAACACTCGGACCTTTAAAAATGTTTCTTCTCTGCGTAAAAACTGACGAAGAAATTTGCATCATTTTCATTTTTTAGCCGTTGAACTGCGGATGAGTTTTTTGGAAGTCTTTAGTACCTTTGTACAGGTTTGGAGAAGTCTGTTTTCCGAATTCCACAGTGAATTCCACTCTGGACACAACCAAATCCCTAATTCGAAAGTAAGCTCCGCCTATTTTTTTCTGTTTCCTCGCTACTTCAATCGGCCCTGTGTAACGAGTCCAATACGGTCATCAACTCCCTTGACTGTTTGCCCTCCACCTACTTCTACCATTGACTGTGGTCTCTGCTGTTTCGATATTTTCTGTACCAATTTTTAGAAACTCTCGAGAATGATCTACCCGAGCTGATGACCCTTCATGTAAATGAAACGCTCGTGTAAAATGAATAAAATAGAAATAAAGAATTTAGTAGCCATTGTACCTTCTGAAATGGTAGCCCGAAATCCACAATCTCCGCTGTTCTCAATCATGTATTGAATTGAATGATGGAGATACTGAGGCACGTAACATTCATCTTATCTTGTTCTCAATCATGTATCATGAATTACTTCTCTTTCCTTTCTACGTCATTGAAATTGTTAAAAGTATTGATTGTCTCCTTCGTTTTTGTAACTATCATAATTTTTCTTGAAATTACCTACTAATTTTTCAAAGTCCATTCCAAAAATTATTTCCTGATGACCTAACAATCTCCTGCTTGTACTCATAAGAGTATATGGCCATGTATATACATATTCATGAATTAGGTCAAGATTACTGATGATGTCACCCTCCCCTCCAGGCAATATTCTTTCTTGTACTCCTAAGAGTTGGGTCTAGTACCTTTTGTGCTAGGCCTAGTATAGCTTGGTACACTATGTTGGGTTTGATATAATAAAGGCAAAGAATGCAGGTCTCAAAATTTTTCCTAGTCCCTAAAGTAAGTGAATGTCAATAATGACGTTCGGTCGGACGCGGAAGCTTTCTGAGCCCCCCCCCCCAAGAAAGAAAACCAATAATAAAAACAGATAAATGAAAAAGTAAGACAAAACAGATAGTTAGCGCAGGTAGACAACATTGAATAATCTATTTCATTGATTATATTATGTCATCAATTCTACCGATCATGTCGACTTTTGATTCGTCTATCTCGGTCTTAATGACATCGGTGTTACGCCCTCCTCCCTCCGCCAATATTTCGTAGTCTAGTAATAAGTCTAATACTCTGTATGTTAGTCTAAGTAGCTGATGAGCTCTTCTCCACCCAGAGTTTTGTAGCCCAGTATGAACTTGATTTACTATAATTTTGTTGAACATTGATATAGTGTACTTTCGGCCCATTAGCTCACAGGCTCACTCGTTTCGCTCGTTTTCACCGGTATTTTTCAGCTGAGTGTATGTTAGTCTACCCTCTGAGCCTAATTTACCCTAGTATGTATATGTATTATAACCTAACTTGCTGATATATCAAGTAGTGCAGCAGATGTACTGGGACTAGTAAAGTATGTACGAGGTTAAGGACATAATGGTGTACGAGGTCAAAATCCCTTGTAAAACCTTACCATAACCAATTCATCATTTACCTTTTCGATGGCTAAAACTAAAATTGGGAAAAAATGGAACCACTATAGCTTCGTCTATAAGGTAGCAGGAACTCATGTGACTCAATCAAGTTTTTTCTCAGAACCTTACGAAAAACAAGCCATCTCTAGATCAGGACATAAGAGATGCGTTTGAGTTGGATGTACAAATGACAAGCCATGTTCAAATCCGAAGAAATAGAGCTTTTTATTTTGTGTGTTGTTCTAGATAAGAAATAATGTGCTTCAACCGTAGTATTTGATGGTGTGATTAATGACGAGTGCAATGCAATGTTTGCAAAACTGAGCATAGTGAACGCACAAGTCATTGATCGCGCATCTATCTTTGTCAAGGTCCAAAAAAGTACCTACGGTTCAAAATTCATGGATGTCTGTCGTTCTGCTGTCTCTTCTATCCCTGTGTATAACTGATTTGTTCCTTCAGATTATTGTCATGTCGCTTGAACGCTCTTCATAAGAAGGATAAAGCCTTGAGAAGATGGTAGCTGACATTAGATTCGCGTTATCAGATTGTGCAATTGTATATGCTTAAGCCTCAATTTCCAACAATTCTACAGTTGTGCAACATAGTTTTTAATATTACCGCATATGGTTTACAGATCGATCTCTCTCCTGAAAATGTATTTCTTCTGTTGTGTAGCTTTGTGACTTATGAAAATTTGAAAACTTGATTTTTCCAAGAATATAATATTCTCGTCCTTAAAAAACGATTTTACTGTTATTCGTATCAAGATTTTTCTTTTCGTACAATAATTTTACTTTGTTTTCATTTTCAGGCTTCCTCGCCTCGCTTTGCGCTTGCTACCGCTATACAGTTTCTGCCTCGTCACCATAAATAACATTGAAATTGGATAATACCCGATGATGTTGCTAGTGATGATGATGATACCGTGTTCAAATACGAGTATTTACTCAGCACCGCATCGTGGTGCATGTACGCAAATAAATGGGAAGTACTCGTTCGTCTGGACAAGCAACAATGACAATAGATAATTATACGAATAAAAATGTTCAGAACAGGACAATAGATTTATCGTCACATCGTACTGTACTCAGCAGTATTTTGTACCCGAATCGGCTATTTTTTTACCTAACGTGTCGGGTTTCTTCCCCTTCACCACTCCCCTTTTTCATCGCGCTTATTTCCCTCTTGTTTATGACGACACCGGATTAGTGGTTACCTCGGTACTTTAATTAGTTTACAACCATTTTAGTGATAACGATATCGCGAAGTGTGTTTACATTATTTTTATATGTATTCAATTCAATGTCGAAAAGTAGCGTTTTTAAGTACTGTTTTTCTACAGTCGTGTGTGCGCTGACTCCCCTCGCTTTGTTAACAAAATTGAAGATAATACAAGTATGACATCAGAGACGAGCATCAGGAAATCGGCAGTCATGACTAAGAGCGTGCATTATCATCGGTACGATATAGAGTACGTGAAGCATTATAATTATTATGATTCGGAGTGTCTCGAAGACAGCATCGCGATGCACACGATGGAGAAATATAGAGACGATGATGGAGAAGAGAGTGGAAATTGTGATGCACCTAATAGCTCCGGCCAAGAATCGATCATCATAACCGATTTAAATGACGGATTTGTATACGAAAGCGAAGATGATGAAGAGGATACCGATCTCGATGCTGTACCCGAGTTGAAGGAAGTCGCGCAAAGATGTTTTTCTTTCACTAGGGTGAGTACAAAATACATCATGCTGTACACAAGTATAGAGACTTATGAACTAAGAATACAAATATTACGACGTAGTAACGTAAATATTAATAGAATATTCGTTTCTTGTAATGGAACACGTTTGTGTTGAGTCGTAAAAAATTTCCGAGTTGAAAGTTGTAAGTTACGTAGTCGTTGATGGAATGAAGAAGAGCTCTCTGCTGAGAAAAGTTTGTAAAGACTGAGCAACAAGTACGGATCGTCTTTCGTGATAAACGTTCAAATTCGATTTTGGAAATTCGTACTCTCGCTTGGTGAAGCAGGTTCACGTAGAGAAGTTCTTCGTTTTGTTCCGACACAAATGTCGCGATGTTGATTAAGCTGCACGTGTGAAAGTAAAGCCTATACGTGGACTTTAGTCTGGAGAAACGTTTGTTGCGTACGTCTTTCCGCTGAAGAGTTGTATTTCGAACCATAGGTTTTGACATCTTGTCAGAAAGTGAATCAGCGTGAAACCGGTTGAAGTTGTCTCCTGATATTATAAATTAAAATATCTTTGGTTCGAATACCGGAATATTGGTAGTATATAAGGACAACGCGTTGACGAACGACCTCCGATTATAAGCTTGGTCATTTTTTGGAACTCTTTTTCTTTCCTCCTTCCTTCATCACAAATCGCTAAAAGTTATACACATTTTTTATTGAAAAAGCGGGAGCCAACATTTTCTCCTTCAGAGACACGTAGTGTAGCATTTTATAGATGTGCTTGCTTTGTTTGCCAGGAAATACAAAGAGTGAAGCTACGTGTATATCGATCTCGATTACATCGATGTATTAATCTTGGTTGTATCGATTTATAGATTCTATACTCGGCTGCTATTGTAAATTTAGTTTTCGTTATAGCCCTATCATACACGTATATGAAACTTAGTATAATGTATAATAACCTAGTTGCCTACTCTAAGTCCAGTATACAATATTTTAAGTTACAAGCTTTCAAGGGTTCACTCGATCCGCTCGTTTGCCTCCCTTCTTGGTCTAGTATAAGTCGAATATACTGTATGTCAGGTCTGTGTAATGAAGAGTACACCTTCTACAGTAGCCTAGTTTAGGCCTAATTTAATGAAGGCTAGTATACTATATGATGATTAGATTGATGTATAAAAGCTAGTTTAGTCCCAAGAAAGGTTTATTGTATGTCAGGCCTAGTATAGTCTAGAATACTGCGTATTAGCTCTAGTATAGAGCAAGCTTAATATGAAGGCTAGTATATGGGTAATGAATATTAGACGCAGTATAATGAAAGCTGGTATATCGTATAATGAGGAGTAGTATGCTGTATAATGAACCCAATCACTGAGGAGGTGTTATGACAATTTTTTTATGCGGAGAGGTTGCTGATAATAATGTTACTAAAAATATAGCAAGGAGGGTCGCTACCTCTTATTACAGATGGTACCTTCATAACATATTCTCCTTTAATTAGTCTGATCACTTTTGAAACGGGCATTAACGCCCAAAGTGGGGCCCCACAAACCACACCTTCGGCATCGGTATCCACCTTCTAGGGCAATACGTCGGTATTCCGGAGGGCTCGCTGGCTCTATTGTCTCCTTGAGGTCCGCACGCTGTGCAATGCTCGTCAATGGGGCCACTACAAGGGTCTACCCTACTGACCGAGGAAGCGTTCGGTAGTTGACCTGGAATTGAGGTAGTTCTGTACCATGGACACGTGTCTATCTACTCCTCCACCAGAGTTTTCGGTCACCATTGGGAGCTCACAACCATGGGTTCGCAGACGGGGATTTCGTCCTCCTCTTCTTTGTCTTTGTTTGGCTTATGTTTCGTTCTTGCTTTTTATTTTTTCCTTTTGTTGACGCTCCCTCCTGAGCGCCCCGTTTGTCTTTGTGCTGGTGGTGGTACTGATGGCTCGATGCGATGTAACAGCAGCAGCTGCATGAGGACACGTAGATCTGAAAGGCCATAATGTGACTCTTCGTCTACCATACCCATTCCACATTCATTTTCTTCTTCATTACCTTCACGGCAAGTATTGATACATGGTTTTCCGCCTGGGTTGTTCTTAGCATGCATGGAATCAGATTACTTGAGGTGAGTTTTTCATCTCCCCTGATCTCTAGTAGAGACAGTTTTAGCTCAATCCCCGCACGTCTCCACGCTTCACTCTCCGAGAAGGTGTGCTGTGGTCCGGCTTTCTCAGAAGCGGCGTGTAGTTCAATGAAAGTAGGGCCAAAAGTGAAGTAATATCTCACGAGCGCTTGACCTTGCAGAAGCCTGGATTAGAATATTTCAAGATGACTGATAAAATATAAGAGACATGAAACACGATCTTCATTTATTTGGCTACGCCAGAAATTTTTTTCCTAAAGTGTCTTCTTTTACTCCAGGGCCTATTTTAAGGAAAATGGAACTGCCCAAAAGTTGCGCGGACTAAATATTTTTTGGTAAAAGAGGGTAGAACATTTTTCGGTCGCGATTTCTTTTATTCCTGTCTACTTTTTGCTGCTTTATGTCGCAAAAAAAAAGTCTGCTTTTATTATGGCCTTTAATGAGATCATAAGATCATGTGTAAATTTATATGAAAGATTTATTTCTAATAGAATCCGGATTCAGATGTATTTCTTTTTTCACTTCTAATGCGGGCACAGATACGTATACTTCCATTTTCACGGTTGTAACTTTGAGGGTTTTTCAAATTATATCGCCTATTCAAAATTAACAGTTATAAGGATTATACAATTTTGAACTGCCCATTTTTTTTCGGAACTGCCTTCAAAATTTTTGGAACTGCCGGCCCAGCTGCCCGTTAAAATAGGCCCTGCTTTACTCTTTTATTGTTTTGGTTTCATCAGATGCGAAATTACAAGAAGAACAAGTTCCCTTCAACTTACCGTTTTGTGGTTGTGAAAGGCCGGCCGGAACCCGAAAGAACAGAGGACACGACCCAAATACAAAGAAAACCTGCCCAAGAAAGGAAGTCTAATTTCAGATGAGAGCGAAAGCGCTCGCAGTTGCTAATTTTCGTGTGGTTTTTTGCAATCCGTTAAACTTATTCGAGTACAACCCTTTGTCATAAGCCCGTTTAGTTAATTGGACGTTGATGATCTTTGTTGGGTACATGAACGAAAGAAAATTGGAAGGAAAGTGATCTAGCCCGCCCAAATATACAGAATTTAGATTAGAACAGTTTTTCTCTTGGTGGGGGTCCGCGGAAGTTGTGAAAATGATTTTTACGTATCCCAATTGGGACTCATATTGAGTATGGTGAGGTATAAGTAGAGACCTGGATATTGAAAAATGTTTTCTTTTTTCTCAAGTGTACAATTCTCTTACAAGAGTGCTTTCAGGTGTTACCCTATTATCAGTTGAAAAACAAGGCCTGAAATATGAGTTTTTATAGTATAATACTGCGTCAAAAATCTGCAATTTTCGGAGTTGAAGTTTCGCGCTACGGTAATATTCGACTAATAAATTAATAACAAATCCATAGGAATGAAAAATCAACCCACTTTCAATATCTCCCGCCAACCTCTCTCGGATATACTTTTCCGTCTTATTTCTCACACAGTGTGATCCTATTGGCTGTAAGAATACTGTGTTGCGAATGGTTCCCTCTTAGAACATATTAATGCGTACAATATGATACTCCATTCTTATTGGCTATGATATGCTGCGTTGGGATTGGTCCTCCATTTTGACCGGCCTGTCTACTAGTACCTAACCATACAATGCGGAAATACCTAGATATCTGGCCCAGTGTTTGATCAAGTTTCTGAACTTGCCGCCCTTCAATAAATTAACGTCGTTTTTTCACGTGTCTGATGATGGCATTTAGTCGAAAGGGCTTATAATTTGAGTTGATTAAATTATTGCTTAATTTTTGCGAGAATTTGTCAATTCTTTTCATTTCTTTCTGTTAGAATGTATCGCAAACTACAAATCACCTTCACAAATATCTTCAATATCTTATTTTCCATGTCATTCATGAATATCTCCGTCAGTATTCATGACAATGGAGATCCCATCGCTAGTTTCTTTTTCCCGGCTGTAGAATTTGTTCTTGAAACGGCAGTAGTTCTGGTTCAAAATCTCATTCACTATGGTTCTCATATCATTGTTTGGTAAACTTTGTATCGAAGAACAGAACAGTGGAGAAGGAATATTTGAAGTCATACACGGAAGTAGAGAATCGCACAAAGAGAAGAAAACTCTTGGATGATGGGGTTACACCCAGAAGTACTCTTGCACGCTAACTAATCAAGTAGAATTGCACACTTGGGAAAAATTATTTCAAAAAGTATTCCAACTTCAATTATGATTTCTTAGAAGAGGGAGAGGAACGCAGAAAAGCAGCGGAGCGTCGGACCTCTAAATTTTGTTTCAAAAGAAAAACATTTTAACGAAAGCTTGGTACGAGAGTACTGACTTGCAACTGACTTCGCGCTTACAGCTATCCAATAAATATCTTCTTTTGAAAACTGTAAATAATTTATTGTTTACTTAATCCGTCTGATCATTTTCTCAATAGCCTGCCGTTATTTAAATTAGATGTTCGAACATTCACGCGGTAATTAGAGGAGCTTGTATTAACAAACACGCCATACATCATTCGTAGGTAAATCATCCATGATGTGATGTAGTACGAGTGCAGTGTGCATTTTGAAGAAGCTCACGTCTGACAGGGAGAACGATTTTTCATATTCGTACCGCGTCTTTTCGTAAAAGCACCGCTGCATTTACAAACATTATTCTAATCGTGTACAAAAGCCATCAAAAGAAAACAAATCGAAATTGTACTACCAATGTATTTTGGCTCGTTCATCTCTGTAATAGCTGTGTCTTATTCACAAATACTGTTGACCCCTTCAACCGCGTGACACTCCAAGACAACGGCTCATTTGTCATCGATGACTTCGTGTATATAGAGTGCGTATTTCGTTTTTGAAAGAACTCGCGCATTCATCTATAGAGGAAGTGAAGGAAGTCTGTACTTGTGTAACGTAAACTTGAGTGAACCGGTTCGTCGCGCCGATAAATTTATTTTTAGTTTTTCGTTAAAAAGAAGGGGAAAAAAATAGGAAGGTACTAATAAAATTGTGCTGTTAAAAGCTATAATATAGAGATCTAGATTATTATGGGAATTCATAACCGAGTTTCGTGAGTATTGTAGTGCCTGACCGTTATACTCAGTGTGATGATTATGAACGTTCATTCGCACCAAGAGTGAGGAGGTTTGTCCATCTACTCATCTGTGTACCATGTAGAACCAGTTCGAAGAAGCGTCGTTACACTGATATTACGAGAGCGCACCTATAAAACGGAAGAAAGGAAGAGAATAACTCGAATTTATATCATTTTTTTAAATACAACGTAGCAGCTTCCAAAATACAATATTCATTAACGCGGACGAATCGAAGTTGACCTATTAAAAGAAAAAAACGGAATGCTGGAAGGGAATCTCGGTCTAAGGCTTATTATTACCGTTTTGTACGTTCTCTTCATTAGTATGAACACTTCTTTTTAAATGTAGGTACGTGTTATTGTAATCGTTTTTTTGAATTGGTTGGCTTGGCCCTCCCAGAAGGTGTTCGTAGATATTCATATAGCATTATGTAGTGTAGATGAGAAAGTTACTGGTGTAATTATCCTTTCTCGTGGTTCAAAAGATACAGATCCGCATCTTTTGTACTTCTAAGAGGATTCAATTTTCATTGGTTCTTGTAAATTCACGCAAGGCACCTGTCGCCGGGATTGATTCAAGGGCGGATGATGTACTCGTCGAGGCCGAAAGATTTTTCGAGTACCGAAGGTGGAGTATTTCAATTTTCAATTTGGAAACGCCTTAAGCTCAGTACAATAATAATGTCTTACAAACCTCCTGAAGATTAAAAAATAAGGTGAATGTCGCGAAGAAGAGTGTAGATATTTTACTAAGGGAATTGATAATAATCTTATTAAATTTATGGAGCTGAGATATACATCGTAGAAAACTCGAAAAGAGAATTGAAATCATGGAATGTCTCAAGGTTGTGACTAAAAGAAGTCTGATGCCAAGGATACAGTATCCACTGTGAGAGATTTTGTACGTTGGAAATCCTGGACGAATCCGAAGTCCGAAAGTAGTTTTTCATTGTGGATATAGGAAATTAAGAGTACAGCTGCATCTTACAGCCTGTTGTTTTGTCGTGTCATTTTGTGGGGATTAAACATAGAGAGTAAAATAAGATAGAGTTTGTAGCTTAAGAAGTTTCCAATAAGCGCCTATGAAGTGGGGGTGTATGAGCACGCGTGCACGCTCAAAGTAGTTTCCAACAAGTCGGCCCTTTGGTACCGGTACCCACCCTTTTTAGGCATTGCCTCGGTATTTCAGAGGGCTCGGATTGAGAATGGCGTGCCTTAGGCCACCACAGAGGTCTACCCTACTAGAAAAGTCATGTATGGAACTCAATTTTTCCGAAAAATGTCAGAACTGAATGAAATTTAAGTTGTCTTTTTGCGAAGGACTGAATCCTTTCCAAAAGCGGTTATACACATAATATTATAAAGTTTAAATGCCGAATATTCTCATTTCAATAGCTCAAATCAATCAATCAACAAATGTCCTGTGATTGTAGAAGACTACAAATCCCTCGGCCAGTATTATTGCCATTTTTTGCATTCTATGGAATCGCTTGTGTGTCGCTTGTGCAGCACGGTCCGTCATCCATTATGGAGTAGGTGCGGGTTGCGTATGAATTTAATATTGTTTCCTCCGACACCGGAATCGACCCATTCAGGTATAACTTCAGTGAAGGAGGAATCTCCTAGGCGAACCCCCTCTTCTACTCGGCAACTCCCAAGTTGCTTTGGCAACCGCCAAGCTGCAGTGCCCCCCTGGCACGCACAAAAACATAAGAACACTCACAACAACAAACACCACCACAATACACAATACAGTAGGTCACTGTTGGAGGTTCTTCATCTTCTTCTCTCTTCAGGGAAGATCTTGGTCCTCTTCTTCCTGCAGATCTGGATGTTGATGGTACACAGGCGTTGAGTAGGCCATAGCGTGGTTCTGCATTTGCCTATTCCATTCCTGGTCCATTTTCCTCTTCATGATGGTGGCCGCAAATGCAGACACCTGGTTCCATACTTCTTCAGAACCTAGCATGGTGGGTACCAGGCTACTCGGGTCGAGCGCTTCATCTACCCCGATCTCTTGAAGAGACCGACTAAGCTCGTCCCGCTCAGGCCTCCACGCCTCACACTCAAATAAGGTGTGTTGTGGTCCATCATCCCGCCCTTGGTTACAGTGCGAACACGTTGCCTGCTCAACTTTCCTTAACTTCTCGTGAAGGTATTTGTTGAAGCAGCCATGGCCGCTTAACACCTGCGTCAGGTGAAAGTTCAGCTGACCATAGTGTCGGTTCATCCACTCATCAAGGTCACGTATTAGCACACGGGTTGTCCATGTACCCAGCTCACTCTGGGCAATTCTTGCTTTCCATTTTACAAGCAAGGAGCGCCTGGCCTCCTGCTTGACCCGTAAAGCTTCTTGGTTGGTCGTCGTTCTCTTTTTTGCTTCGAACACCACCGCTCTCTCCTCAGCAAGGAGCTTGATTGGTGGTGAACGTGCTAATACACAAAGAGCCTCCGTCGAGACAGTGCGGTAGGCACTAACACACCTTAGCGCATTCTATGGAATCGGTTCAGCACTTAAATCCACCACTGATGCTAGCGTTGTCCAGCTTAGGCGCGTTGGAGACGGTCAATAATATTGACGTCAGAAAACGAACAAGTCAGAGATATTGACGATTTCCTGCGAACGACCGATATTTTCCGTCAGAAAAAAAGTGCGAGCGCTGGTAAACTCTTCCGTGACTGATAATATCCGCAATATGAACCATCGGTATAAAAAATAACAAATCCGGTTTGTTATTTTTGATGGTCCGTCAAATATTTGATCGCGCGTAAATATTATTGGCGCGTTCTCCCTTACAATCAAATATTGACCTATGACAAACGACGCGCTATAGATCACACATTGATCTTTTGGTAGAAAAATCGTAACTAGTCCGACGGTGATAAGAAGAAAATAAAGAAGTTCAATAGAGTGATGATATGTCATGATATGATCCATTTCTGAGCTTGACGAATATCATATCTGGAATTCATATCAAAGACAACAAGGTCGTATCGATTTCTGTAACAAATGACTCCATAAGTCCCATAGAGCCACACTATTTGAATAAGAACCTTTCATAAAAAGTAAAGCTTCAATGTCCTTGTGGAAAATAAGTCCAGAAGAGATAAGGTTATAGAGCAACCAATAAAAGAGAACTGCTCAACATTAAAAAGTTGGAAGTTGGTGGGCCCCCTGGGAACACCCCCAATCTTGTCAGAACACATCTGTGATGGTCTGACACTGATCGGATTATCACTGAAACACTTGTATTCTTTACTCTCCTCCTCTTAGAAACATTAATGAAGCGATAGAATTACGGTACGACATAGATGTGTTCCAACAAGATCGAAGGTGTTCCCAGGAAGCCCACCAACTAATCAAGTTCTTCCGCCCTCGTCTCAACCTATAATTGGTGGCCAGCTTCGCCGATGTGAATACCAGTGTAGTCCTGGCATCTCAAATTATGAACGACTTCAATTCTTCATGTAGAATCTTTCAAGTGGATAGAGAACACGTCAAAGTAATAGGGTTTCACTAGACCAGTTTTCAACTAGAAGGTCGGAGAATATTACTGAAAACCCTTTCAAAGAACAAACTTCAATTCACCTCATTTTTTCTATTACTACTCGAATACTCCCGGGGCGAAAAAATAGTGAGGTCAGAGCATTTTCTGAAGGATCTTCTGAATGAAACTTGTAACATCAACTCTAACCAAATATTCAATGATATTGACCTCTTGACCGCTACTTAAAAATTCTCAAATTATGTAGTTTGAAGGAAAAGCTACGTTAACACAATTTATTTTTTTCAAAGTTGACGTTTCAATAAAATTAATATTAAATCTCAAATTACTAAAAACGAGACAGTTGCTATACAAGGTTATTTGAAAAAACGAACTTACGCGGAAGAGGCTAGAAAGAAGAGCCTTTTGTGATGGAGTTGGTCAACAAAATCAATCGGGCCCATTGCTCGCAGAAATTCTGAGAAAAAATATAAAAAATTACTTCATCATGGATTGAATAGAAAGGTGGTAACTAGTGAGAAACTGCAGAAGATCAATTGAAAGGTGCTGCGGTAGGTGTCCTTACCAATAGGAAAAATGGTCAAAAAGGCGAACTGCATGGAAACCAAAAAGCGCTTCTTGTGTATCACTCATAGAAATTGTTTGTACTCATTCCTAAAATACTTGAGTAAACTGAGGACAGTAGCTATTTTGTGAATCATTACTATAATTTTTACTTCTCATCACTATAATATTTTCAGCCAATATTAAAGATCTCTCAACTTATCATTACTACAATGGGAAAATTTGTATGATGTTACTCAAAACAAACTTTCTGAGTACTAAAATTTTAGGAATCAGTACTATGTCCAATATAAAATTTCTATGAGTGATGTCCGTAAATATTTCGGTACTATGAGACTGACTCAGCCTTGTCAGGAGTCGTAAGTAGGTTAAACTATTCAACACTTTTTTCGTTGGGAAGTCGGGTTTTTACAAACAGTTTACCCACGTGTTGGGAAGTTGCGGCTTCTTAAATATGCCCGAGTGACATGACAATATTAGAGGGTAAGAGAACGTACTTGGGAAGGAATAAAATTCTTAATTCTGGTTACTAAAAATGAAGAAAATGATGAGGTTGAAATTGGTATCATGTTTGAATACCGCATCTAGAATTTTTGTGAGAGAGCATGTGAGGCGGACTTGAGCAAGTCCATGAAGGAGAGGTAGAGCGCAGAATTAGATATTATGAGAATGGTTTTTTCAAACGAACATGCATTTTGTTGATCAACTGTCCAACTTCTTTGAATTGGGTAGAAGAGTTGGCATTTTTGTTCAAACTGGTCCCACAATCTCCAGAGAACTGCGAAAACCTCATCTACTCCGTATTTTGTACGTACTGACCAGTCTGATAGCGACTAAATTAGTACGTAATCATTAATCGATGAACAGGCGGAGACAGAACTTGGAAGCTTTTGTGGAGGATTTCCTCGTCACCTTCGTTGAAACGAGTATGATACAGAAGTTGGTTATCTATGGTCAGCTTCCTTCTAGATTGGGACCGCTGGGACTTTTGATTCAAAAACTGAAACTCGTCTCTATCTGTACCCGTGATTAGGACTCCTGAAAGCAGCATTCAAGCCAAGATAAGTATTATTATTGAAAGTCCACCGATTCTCACGAGGTTTTGCGAGTCATTATATCCGCGTCTACCTTGGTAGATACTTCCGTTATGCAGTTCTATGATCCAACGAGAGATGAAGAGAACGGTTTTGCGATCAACATCTGAGCGCTGATTTATTATAGATCCAGTTCTGCATTACGTGTGCGTTAACAAGCTCTTGCATCAATCATTTTGTCTTCAACCTGATCTACGTAGCTCTAGTTAAAATATCATATCATAACACTTATTACGTTTTCGCAAAGCACTCACGATATTCTACACTACAGTTATCTCTCGAACGTATAGATTATTAAGTTATAAGCTGATTTGCAGCCTGCCTCTATTCTAGCGTACAGATAGGTTGCCCTCGAACCGGACACAGGTAGACTAGTTCATTCTCTACACTTTTTATCATTATTTATTTGTAAACATGCGTTCTTATAGTTTTAGTGCAGCTGTATTGCTGTGGTAAAAATCCTCGCGCGTGCCCCGCCTCTGAAACTTCATCACTTTATCAAATTACCGAATGAATTTGAAACATAGTTGCGTCTACATTCCTGCTAGAAGTCGGTACGCTGCGCTGTCTTCGGTTAATAGGTCAGTGTACCTTATCGGCACTAATATTTACAATATTTACGCGCTGCTCTATCTGCGGACAACTCTAGGCCGAGCAGGTAGACGACTCGCCATAAGGAAGTGTAATTTTTTTCGCGACTCATGCACGTTGTGCGATATTCCCATTCATACGTGTTTTGAGCACACGTTATAGAAACCGCAATGAACGTGTCCCAGTTTATCATTGACGTTATTTACCAATTTGATGCGCTCTTCGCATTATCGTAATCGACACAAACATGAATATTGTAAAAGACTAATCTAAAGTATACTTGTTTATTGTCTTCGAAGCGTTTCCGGGCCGTTAAAAGGAAAAGTTGCTCGTATATGAGCTGAGCGCTCTCCCGTACACGGCGGCGCCTTAGGTAACTCCAAACCGTCGCTCTGTACCGTCTATACTTGTTCTTACAATATCAAAAGATGACCGTGGACGTCTTTTTGTCGCACGTTATAGTAACGAGAAAAGAAAAATTATATTTCAAGATGACTGGCAGCCTCTCCAAATGATGATGAAAATAAGGACGGTCTTATTACTGCGGCTGCATCAATTTCAATCGAACTACTTTTATATTGTATGAAAATCGAATGTGCATTATACACGCATTGCGCGGAGAGAAAACTTCCATTTGTACGAGAGAGTATATATATGATAGTATTTATTCCTAGGCTCAGCGGGACATTTGGAAAAATTGATGGATGAATGGATACAAATAATATCTATGACAACAATTTCGGTACACCGATAGCACAGTATATGTCTCTCCGTTGTTCCGAGTCTGCATGCGGGTCTAAATACTATTTATCGTCTTTATGATCAAGTCATAGAACGAAAACGAATGTTTCTACGTGACTGACCCTATACTATAATTGTGTGCATACGAAGTCCCGACGCCTGAGCGACCTTCCTCCCGTATGAAACCCCAGTCAATTTCTTGTGCTTACCAAATTTAGAAAATATAGAGCCTAGGCTCCCGTAATTTGGAGTTCGTATCCAAGTCTGCTTTCTCTCACCTTTCCAAAATGAACTTTTGGATAAAGTGGATAAGTTCCTCTTGTGTACGAGCCGTAGTAGTAATAAATAATAAGTTCGGACGTGTCTGTACTCCGAACTTATTATTTATTTATTATGAACTTTTGGATTTGAGAAATTTCGACTTCTGGTTCTTATACACAGAGGCTAAAAAACTTATTTTGATTTGCGAAAATACTGAAATTGGATTTCGAAAAAGTTTTCCTTCGCAACGTGTACATATAACGAATTTTAGTTAATATTTGATTTTTAAATTTTTCTTTTGACATGCGTTTTTCTTCCAACATTTCCGCGCGTTCGCGTGGCACTTGATAAAAATTCGATTACAGCTTCTCAGATACTTAGCCCAAGATAAAGTATACTCAAA
This sequence comes from Aspidiotus rigidus, assembly GCA_035079385.1. Lineage (NCBI taxonomy): Eukaryota > Metazoa > Arthropoda > Insecta > Hemiptera > Diaspididae > Aspidiotus > Aspidiotus rigidus. The sequence goes on along the minus strand of JAVHKY010000044.1, from coordinate 489,094 downwards.
TATCGGCACCGAGTAAAAGGGGCATAGCCCGAAAAAGTCGATACACTCACTGCTTGTCAGAACACAGGCTGAACTGGTGTACTGGATCATTTAATAAGGGTCCTACATTCACCTTAACACTAGTACCACTGGACTGTTGACAAGAACCAGAGCGCAGCAGAACATGCTTGGCCAAACAGCTTTATTCAAAATTGGTTTAGGACTCAAATCCAAAAATAAGCACGTTTTGATTCTTGTCACGAAGTAGGTAAGATAAGTAGGGGAAACTGACTGTCCGCCCTACCCTCCATATGATCTTTATCAGCACACACCTTTAAGAAAAAAAAAATCCTCCCATGGGAACATGACACAACATGACAGTCCAGCTGTAGATTTTCCACCGCATAAAAACCCCAGTTCGGAAACATGCCTGTGTCCTCAAGTACATAGAGTCATAAAAGGACTCACAGTCCTTAATTCTCGAGTTGGAAAGAAACAAGACAGGAAGGCGACTACACTGCACTATGTTGATCAAAGTTATGACTTGATTACATTGCCGCGCAGAAGCCCACGTATAATGCTGCAGAAATTGGAAAGCAGTTGCCACAATGGTGTAGTATCAAACACAAACCACTCCCAGATTTGGAGATGCTACTAATAATCAACGTTTCCATGAGCTCTTCGTTCCTTTCATGATATTTTGTGCTACTGTTTGAGCTGTGTAGACCTGCAATGTGAGTGCCAGGATCATTAAGTTGTGTTGATAAAGCGTTGTCAGGACCTGCACGAGGAGAGCAGTATCTCTTAGCATCACGACAAACAACAACAGGACTGACTTGTACATCCCAACAACAGTACACCTATGTATGAAACTGCATTCGACGGTGGAAGGTAGTGTACATACAAATATTTACAGACAAACTTTCCATTTTATTCCGTATGAGGTAAGACATAAAACACGATCTTTATTTTCAAGTTGGAGTAAGTTTTTTTTCTTTGTCAATATATTAAACCACCAATTTTGTGATAAAATTATAGCTGATATGAGATTCAGAACCATGTCTCATTGAATTTAAGGAGTTTTTTGTATACGTGCGAGGAGAAACAAACACTAACGAGAAGAATTAGTGCACATGTCTTATCGTTTGCTTCCGACAGAGAAATTTCTTAAGGAGAGAACTCACATAACTTCTATTAAAGGCCATCATCCATTATTCCGAGTGCCTTCATAAGATGTTCGCGTTTGCATCCCTAACCTGATGTAAGAATCATCATCATCAGAGAGAGTAAAAAGAGGAGGTTATGGTAGATCTTTTTGAGGAGCTGGGAAAACATGGAAGGGACCTCGAATAGATATCAACTCAAGAACAGCTGTTGGACCTAATAAAACCAGACTTACTCATCAGATAGTAACTGTTTTTGCCCTGAAATTATCGATTATTGGATGATAAGCGACTATGAAAATTGAATAATCGACCTCTAAATCATTTTCATGTCGATTTTCTGTCTTTCATCAGCGCAGTTCTCGATTGCAATACCACGTACCTCACGTGGAGCAGACCCCTGCATCCCTCAATTGACTCCGTTCACGGGTCCGTAAGCTCTATAAAAATGTAACTGATAATGTTTGTCTGAGTCAATTAAGACGATGTAGCCAAGTTTTCGTTTTATTTAGTACTCGTATACCAAAGAAGACCTAGCGCGGTGTCATCGTTATTTCTCTTCAATTTCTCTCCCCTCAAAGATATTTAGGTCACATCAATGGAGTGTTCTGTGAAAAGGGAAAAGACGAATTTTTTATCGCGTTCTTCCTTCTCGAAATGCTGGTCTGTATCCACGACTTATGATAGCCCAGATCAAAAGAACATGATACGATGGTTTTGGAAACGTTGATAGATAGGAAATACGATCGGTTTACGACTCGAGTCGACCGGAAAATCGCTAGCTTTCTTCAAGTCCCGTCATATCAACACCCACTCTGTTATGGATTCCATGGATGTATTCTACTCTGTATGCGGTCTCTGTGGATGTCACGCTATAATTTCCTGTAACTCACTCTTAGATTGGGCGCGCAAAAGCAAATGTAATCTTAATTCATTGCTAACGATCTTACAAATGAGATCATTATTTTGCTCGCATCGTGGTATAATATCTGGTTACTTACAGTTTCCTTTTTAGCGATACGATCTCGCGCTGTCGAAGAATAAGTGTATGCCTCGCTTGGTACCCAGTTTTAGAATGCAAAAGTGAAAAATGCCCGTCAAACTTCATGTATCCGTTCGCGGCTGGTACTAGTTACTTCATTTAGTGCTGGCGAGAACAATAAAAACGAAAAGTCACACCTATTGTTGTAACAGTTTCGATGATGTGCAGCATAATGAAGCACTCTCGGGCTATAAGGCGTGTAATAGAGATAAAAGTGCATCTCAAGTGCACCACACTGCGCGCCGACTTCTCTCTCACATTATATCACTTTAAGACGTTGTTGTAGTGGGTTATTATCATTATTATTTTCTTTCTCCTTCCTTGGCGAATGGTACGGTTATCGATATCTTGAGCACATTTCAAGTCATCAGGCATATGTACCAATACACGTACGTCAGAGTGAATTTACGTACACTCTTGAAAAAGAGTAACATTGATAAATTCACAGAATCCTTTACAATTCTATTCTGGTTCAAGAAGAGCACAAGTGATGAGACTTAGTCACTCGGTCCTCCATCAGGGTTTGTATGAGGAAGGAATTAATTCAAGAAAGGAAAATTTGAACTTATGATACGTGTTTTGACTCATTTTTATAATGAAGTTTAGAATTGAATTGATCAGGTTTTTTACCTATGAAATTTAGTCTTACACTGAATAAACTACCTACCGAGCGAGCTGGGGAAAGATAGTAAACAAAGTAGAGAGTTCAAGTACCTGCAGCCCTTAATCAAAGATCATGAAAGTGTTCAGATCCTGCTAGGTAAAACCACACCCTTATCCTGGCATCCCATCTGTAGCCTCTTATCTATAACTTACCTTAATGTCCTTCTCCTCATATAAAATTTTTCAAGTCCCTCAAGTACTTCAAAACCACGCTCACTCTCTGACACCATCTGAGATTCTACCGCTGCACCACTGAGCCCTAAGCCCTCTTCAATAGTACAAATATTACAGAGCCAGCATAGTGGAACATTCTTTAAAAAGTTGCGCTTTGAGCTTGGTGTGCAGGGCTAAGAACACTTATTTTATTTTTTAACGGTTCCCGTTATAAAGGTTCTTGAATTGAATTGTGGGATCCAGTTCTTTCCGGTTCTGGTTCCAGAACCCGATAGCAAGATCCGGTTCCTTTTGGTTCCGGTTCCAGAACCCAATAGCAGGATCCGGTTCCAGTTCCAGAACCCGATGGCGAGATCTGGTTCCTTTCGGTTCCGAATATTTTTAGATTGAATAAATACTCACGATTCCTTATTTTCATAAATTATGAGCATAATTTATGGAGCATTTCTTTGGGCCATTGTAACTATTTACCTCGAATTTGAATACTCGGGAAATTTAGAACGTCCGAGGTGGAAGGTCCGTTCAACTCCCACTCACCAAAAATCGAAACGTCTCTAGGTATAAGGCATTGGTGGGCACCATCATTAGTGGGAATGTGTGGCCAGATCATCCGCACGTTTTTTTTCTCAGCAGTTCCCGTTATAAAGGTTCTTGGAGGCTAACTTGTGGGATCCGGTTCCTTTCGGTTCCGGTTCCAGAACCCAATAGCAGGATCCGGTTTCTTTTGATTCCGGTTCTAGAACCCAATAGTGAGATCCGGTTCCTTTTGGTTCCAGTTCCAGAACCCGATAGTGAGATCTGGTTCCGGTTTTAGAATCCTAGAAATACGGCAGGAGAATTGCTTCCTGAAGCGGTATTCGGTCCCTATTCTCAGCCCTGCTAGTGTGCCCCATTCAGTATTTGTATTCTGATATAATGTGCGTCATCTTAGTCAGTTTAGCCCCTCCTCCGACAGTATCTAGTATACTGTAGGTATAGGGCTCTTCGCTTGTGTCATATTGCATACTCGTTTGCTTAATTCTTATCATAATGGTACTTGCTCTACATTGGTTTCATGGCAGGGTTATAGGTATGTTATTGTTGCATATTCAATACCCTTGCCGTAAGACCTGTTTAAAATAAGTACCATTGCAGTCACTATAAAAATAAGGTAGGGGAAGAGCCCTATATTCATCTAAGTGTTACATTTTCCATATAGAAAAACTTGAAAGACGTTATCATGCTTAATTTTGAGACATATGATACTCTTTGCTCACTTCATCAATCCGTAAAGTCCTCGCCCCCAACTTTAGTGACGCGATTAACTCGTGACGTCATGACCTCCAATCCTATAAGACTATAAACTTTTGTCAGAAGAGAAGTTTTTCCAAATAGAATCATGTGACAGAAATTTCATGCGAGACTGTGAAAAACTCTCCTTAACATGTTCACTCGGATGACCTTATCAATAGGTGTTTCTAAAGCCTTCTTCTGATGTGTACGACAATCTAAAAACAGTACACCATACAGGAGTATGCGCCTATCGTCTACGTCAACGTCGTTTGTGATAATTGAGCTATAAATCTTCAACTACGAGGAGAGCACGCGATATTCAATTTTTTAATGAATTTTTCTACTTCCTAGTATATAGTCGCGTATAGCCGCTAACTACCGACTGATTGTCGCGACCCTAATGTCCGCCACGTTCACCTCATGTTTACGTTCGAAATCACCACTCGTAATATTGGCTAACTGTCTAACTGTACAAAGCTATTACTTCATAACGTCGGCCAATCTACCTTACAAACCCATAACTGCGAGCTCCCACCGCCATGTCAGTGCAGAAATTGGCTGTACAATAATGCTGCTGCGCGTTTAATTAGAACGTCGAAGCAGCGACGAGCTTTGGAGATGCGTGAATGTGTTTGTAGTTAGTACCTGTATATTATGTATGGCAGAAAAACATTGTGTTTGAGCGACGGATAAGGCACTATACAAGTTTTCACCTTTAATAGCATTTTAATTAATCTGAACATGGTTGTAAGATGATTTCATGTCTTTCCCTCTCCCTCTTCTTTCGAGAAGGCGTATTCTGTAGTTATGCTTTAGACTCGTTTTTGTAATTAGATACTCAGTAATCTGGATGAGGACGGACAAGAGCCATGGTGTTTATTATCTGATGCTGATGCAGAGTTGATGTATACCTTACTGTACAGCATCGATATAGGTTACGTGGTCAGAGAATTTTGTGTACTGTCTAAAAGGTATACAAGAGTGTCGGCCGGTACAGGAAAACGTTGGACTATAATTTTTACGATAAGTGTTGCTGGGGTTTGTAGGTCGGTTCCTTTAGTGTGAAGAAAAATTGCGACCCGCGACCGTTAAACGCGAAAAGAAAAAGGGAGTGGAAATGGCTACGTTTTGCATACAAACAGAATACTATGAAATACTGTTTTGCATGTCGTGGACAAAGGTGAAAATGACATCACGCTTATTATCATATACTCGTACGATTATCTGTGTAGGTGATAATCTCAATCGCGTGTACTCGTATGTAAGCCTTTTTCATATATGAGATGACGATGCAGCGCGCAATCTATGCATTGTGCAATCGAATTTCTGCGCGACACTCCAGTTATTGATAAGTACGTAAATTTATTCGAAAAACTAGTTCCCGGGTGTATTTAAGTGCATATTATTAAATATATGTACGTACACGACATACCACAGCATGAGAAAATGTTGTCATTTAGGTGTACAGTTATCGTTGTCAAACACGCGTACGTCTTTGAACCGTGTGAAATTTGATTCGGTTATACCTTCGTTGGAGCGAAGATAATCCGCGTGTACACGGGCGTCATTATTTCATGATTAAAAAGTATGAAACACAAACGAAATTACACTTTGTACTCTTGGCAGCACAAATGACTTCTCTTCGAGACTCCTCCATGTAGTACAGATACATTCTCATCTAGTTTAAATTAGCTGCAGTACGCCGACGAAAGAGAAAAGGAAGTGATGACCCTTTCTACTGCCTTACGCTGGCTATAGAGACGACTTTTTGTTTCTTCTCGCTCTCAGTTATTCAACGCGGAGAATAATAATTTAGTTTTTGGTACTATAGGTCCGAGACAAAACCTTTCATAATAGTGCATTACTATGTCTAGAGCAACTAATATCTCATTATAGTCGTCATTAACCGAGTTCTCCTGCGTTAAAACCATGAAGTACGTGAGTAATTCGATATATGGATTACACTTTTTATTTGAATTACTGCGTGGAGTACTTTTTCGTGCCATGCTAGTGAAAGAGAAAGGATTCTGATTACTTTTTGCGACTATTGATCTGCGAACTGCACCAGTGGTTAGGAGTGCGGTTTCGTGTCTTAATAATTTTAAGAAAGGAAAGAGTATTGTATTAGGAAGACGATTATTAGAATAAGTGTTGTTAATTAGTTGAAGAAAACGACTTTGGGAGAGGACTAGATATAGCAAAGTGAATTTTTGCTACGGATGAGGTAAGACAATTCGAAATTTCCTGTGCTGATGCGAGTCAACTTTTAAATATTTGGTACGATCTGAGTAATATTACAGCATCGTTAGAATGTATTTGTATGAGGTAAAATTAACTAAAATCTCTGAGAAAGAACTGGCGGACAATAATTTTTCCGGGCGATAAGTGTACAAGTTGATAAAAAGAAAACTTTACACACTGAACGTTAAATTTTTCCATTGTTCAGCGTGAGAAAATTGTGAAAATTTAGTGTTAACATTACCGTATCATAATAACGTTCAAATGCAAAAACTCTCTAGTCGCGTTAATTAGTCGCTCTCTAAATACATCCCTCCTCTTTACCACACGCGCAGGCGCATAACACCACAACCTTATTCATCACCTTCCTACATTAAGGCACTGTATTACGATAGGTACACTGGACTGATAAGAGAAAGACAACTTTTTGGTAATAAGGTAGAAACATGTTCCGCGTAGCATCGCGAGACAGCAAGTGTAACCAATGTGTACCAACATGACTCTCTGTTTCCGCGACGCTGCGTGAAACGTTCTCCTACCTTATAGCCAAAATCTTGTCTCGCTGTTATCAGTCCAGCGTACCTATCGTAACATAGTGCCTTACCTGCACCTTCAAGGGAGAAGCAAAGTTCGATCACAGCATTGAACTTCAATCTAATGTCAATACCATTTATTGATATCTAATATCGATAACAACTATTATTGATATAAACTATCGATATTTAATATTGATATCAACAGTATCTTATCAACTATCAATATCTATTATCGATACAACTACATATAATCTAGAATTGATACAATTATCAATATCATTAATATCTATACAGCTATCAATATCGAATGTAAATATCGAATAATATCGATATTAATTATTTATATCTAATATCTATTTTGCGTTGATTTTAAAATTAACTCCAAATATTGATCTCAATATCGGTAGTACTATCAATTCTTAGATATCCTAGTGATGGGAATTATCGGTAGACTATCGGTAGACTATCGATAGTATCGATAGTTTTTGGAGAAAACTATTGGGACTAACAATAGGTTTGCTAAAAAAAAACGGTGATAGTTGGAATTTTTTCTTTTTCTTATCAAAATCACAAAATTGGTGGTACAAATTGATAGTGACAACAGAAAAAAGAGAAAGAAAGTTGAATTTTAGTATTGGGCAGGGCTGAAAAGCTGATGGAAGTTTGGAACCACGTTTTTATGATTTTTTTAAGTAGCTTCCATCATTGGTAACACTGAGATGCATTTCTTGACAAGTTTTTGAGAAAAAATAACAATCAGGAGAAAGATAGCTATCGTACATGTGGCAAAGGTACTTTTTTCTTGATCGATATCTCATCAAAACTATCTTTAGTGTCGATAGTTTCATGAAAAACTATCGGGACTATCAATAATGGCGATAGTACCCTGGGAAAACTATTGGGACTATCGATAGCGTGAAACTGTCGACTATCGCCCATCACTATTATTGACATTGATATTGACTGATGGCTTCATTACTGTCATAGAATCAACCGTGGCCTACTTCATGTGAGGCCAAAATGTAGAAAACAAGGAAAACAGGCAACAGCGCAATGGATTTGTTTGTAATGGTCGTCTTGGTGTTCAACGACGTAAAGGGGTTAAACGAGGTTGTACCGCACTTTGCCCCTATCGCATTTTTTATTTTCAATCGATGATAACTCGTCTTATACTGCACCAATTTTACTAAAATTGAATTCAAAAAATAAAAAATTGTATACTCTTTAGATTATTTTCTCTCCATTTCCTCTGAAAACCATTTCCTATCTGTGTAAGGAACAAAATACTCGAATTTTCTCATTTTTTTCCATAAGCCTCTATGTAAATCTGTATCCACTGATTTTGGAGTGTAACGTTGTGACATTGCTACATCCCGACCTTATATGAAGTAGGGCGAGGTTCAACACCTGAAAATCCCACATAATAGTGACGCTGTTTTCTGAAAGTTCCCCAACTTTACAAATACTAATTTGATTAGAACATCCAGAAAATACTGGAAATCTCACAAGATGAATGGATGTAGTCAACAGGCACTCATAAAAGCAGCAGCCTAGCCCACACCCACAGCCCAGAACGCAACCAGTTTTGTGTTCGCTCCGCGCTGCATTCTGAATTTGCAAATCCGAAATCCAGTAGGAGCACTAGTGACGACTTCTAGAATGTACTACGGTGTTTTTGACCATAACTCACAAGTATGGCCATTCATATGAGTTTATAAATGTAAAATCAACTCTAACTATTGATGCTCTAAATATTGTTTTGTACAGAAAAATGCCGGAAATGAAAATTGTAGCTCTCATATTTATCTTTTGGATGAGTTCAACTTGAAATTTTGCGCATGACTTTTCTCACAACTTCACCTTTTTGACCAAACTGTACCAATCAGCGAACGGTATTCATTTTGCCGTTAGAAGGCAGACCCTTTGCCCAAATTCGTGAAGATTGTTTTTTTTTTTTGACCGTGATTGTTTTGTACTGCGCTGTGATTGTGGTACCAAATTTGGTTGTGCTTTGTGTGTCCTCATAAGTAAGATGATTCAATTTCACTTCACCAGTGCACCTTATATCTAACCTTCTACCTGTCTGGCTGTTCATATTGCATTATGACTCAAAGATTGGAAGATAAAATCAAGTGAAAAATTAAAAAAAAGACTTTATTTAACTCAATAATGCTCCAGAAACTGAAATGAAAGTGCGCGACCAAATAAATCCTAAATTTGACAGTAACATGACATTCCATAGTTATTCGACAAATCTCATCTACATTAATGTCATACAGGCCGCACACTTTCATTTCAGTTTCTGGAACATTACATGATGATTCTTAGTAATGGTCGATAGTCGATAGTCCCGAAATTTTCTCCTCGGACTATCAAGGCTATCGATAGTTAGTTCCAATAGTTTTTCTTGAAACTATCGATATTTTGCGCGGAAAATATAAATCAAGAAGGAAGTACTTATGCTACATATAGGATAGATACCTTTCTCCTAATCGTTGGTTTTTGATGAACCTGTTAAGGGATGTATCTCAGTGTTACTGTATAATAGACAAAAAAAATCATGAAAACCTGTTCTCCTACCTATTTGGAGCGGTAAAGTAGAAGGATAAAGTTTTTTTTTCTACTTTTAAGAAAATTTGAGTGAGTTAAATACAAGTTTTTTTTTTTTTTTTTTTTTTTCGTTTTGAATTTTGTTCCTCATTATGAACTTTATATAATTGAGTTCTAGAAATAACCTTGCTATCAGAAGCAGATTTATCTCATCCACGTTTTTGCCTTCTGATTTACAAATTTGAAAACCGACTATATTCTTGGTATTGTTCTTTCTTTCCTCTCACTTCTCAATCGCATTGAGTGGCTCTAGCTCAATAATCTCTTATATCATTAGCTAGGCACATCATTCTTATTCATAAGGATTTAAGATTGTTGGAGTTGATTTTAGAAACAAAGATTTAGGCATTTTTTTGACGTTCTCATATAAATTCTACAAGCGATTAGTTGACGGTTGACGCACGGTGTTTGCATATGCTACTTGCAACAACTGCGCACGGTCGTAAATGGCCAGCGCGAACAAAAACGCATTCCTGACAGCCGCCAACTAATCGCTCACATGTAGTAATCTGGTGGTCGGTCGATGAGCTCTTATGATTCTGCACCTATTTCGTTTAGTTCTATGGTACATGTAGTATCAAAATCAATTGTTGCCTAACCTGATTATGTGTAAATGTAATCATTGTCAGGGATGCAAAGCCATTCAATTTTGGCTTCAACTGCTAAATCTTTCGAGTTAATAAATTTCAGGGGCTGGGCTAGGCAATGGCTGAATTAGCAATAAAGCCAGGCTGGTTTAAAGGCTAACACGAAGTATAAAAAATGTATTTTAAAAAAATGATTTGAGCCAGTCGATTAGTGATTAGTTATTTGCTTGAAGGAGTGATGATTAACTGGCTTAGAAACCAGGGAACCATATAAACCAATAATGGCTTAAACTTACGTAACATTATAATTTTACTCATAATGAATTTGAAGTTCTTAAAAATTTTCACTTCCTCTATAATTTCACATACTTTGACGAAATATCTTGTCCGCCTATAGTGTGAAATCCGGGTTCATCCGTTGCACAGAAAACTATGTGAGTTGCCAGAGCTAAGACTTCTATATGAATGTACTTTTTCAAGTTCAAAATTCCCAGAGAAACTTAATGTTATGACGTCAGAAAATTACTCGTACCTCCTTCTTGTCAAGAGTTCCATAGCATTTACTGTCAAGCCACTAGTGCTTAGGCTGTATTAAAGTTCCGGTATTCTGGCATTAATTGTCAGTTCTGAAATCCATTTTAAAATACCATCTAATGAAAATCCGACGGCAGGTAGACTAAAGCGTAACATATTCTCCACGCCTGTATTTCTGAGCAGATGAACTGTTGCGTAAGAGATCATGATTTGTATAGAAATTATATATTATAGAAAAAGAATCACGTCCTCGACCTTGTACCATGAAGAAAGAAGATTTTACTTTCATTGAATCATGATCATAATGGAAACCTACACATTTCTCAATACGAAGTAATTAAAGAAGAAATTATAAACGTCCGGTTGTTAGTTCTTTTAGAATGAGCTTCTCTGTTGAGGATAAGAGCGCGTACTTGACCACGAGGTTGCCCATATTTGATGTTCAAAAATGCCAAAATACACCAACTAGACGTCGTAATTCCAATGTCAAGACGGTTCTGGCTTTCAGATTTAAAGGATTCTCTCGCAAGTCACACGATGATACCCACATCAAAATACGATCAAAATTTGTATCGCGAAGAACCGACTTTCGGTAATAAGCACTACTTGTTTCCTTTCGACCCGACTCTTGTCCGGTTGTGGAAGAGTTTGTTGGGAATACTCGCGTGGATTACCTACACGTACCGTGAACACAAAGGTGTTAGTATACCGGTCTACTTTATGTAAATCAGATGGGGTGTTTGTCGTCTGTGAAGCAGATAGATACACTGGTACAGAATTTAAGTTGCTTAATACTTTAAAAGTGCCAGCCGGTAATAAATTCTCCACGTCATTCAATAGCCGGCATCTTTTGCTAGATAATTTTCATTTTTATTTTTTTTTGTCCGGATATTTTCTATTCTTCTTCTATCGTAATTATGTAACTCCTACGTTCGTGCACATACACATATCACACGCATTCTTTTTTGTTTCTTTCTTTTTTGTAGGCGTACAACTAGCTCATAGGAGAGAAAGAGAGAGAAGGTCGTTGTAGTCGCGCTCTTCGCAATAATGAAAACATCGGGTTTACTTATTGTAATGTTAAGATAGGTTGTCTTCCTTCCTATCCAAACCAACACGGCCGAACTGGTTGTCGAACGCAGCGACGGCGAGCGTAACCGAGCGACGTCGACCGCGCACGATCGAGTCGCGTTTGCGTTTGTTTTTACCCTACTTCGATTTCGCTGCGCTCTCGATTGACGACGCAACATCTCCCGGGAGTTTGGAGTCAATATTCGAGATTTGTCCAAGAAAATTTTCTCCATTTCGTACGCTCGCATTCTGGTGCGATTTGTTTGTGCGCGCTCTCCAGTGCGATTGTGTGCGACTTTGTATGCGACGACAGTGACAACGAGAATCTTTACGTATATATATTTTTTTTCTCTTCAGGAGTGTTGTGCGCTTTTTAGACGAGGTGTTCGTGAAAAAACTTGATAAGTGATTTTCAGAAATTTCGAAACATTATTTTTTCGAGTGTGTTCTAGTTATTATTTGGTGAGGGAGTTTTGATGATGGCGCAAGCAGCGGTGCTGAGGGCGCAGAATCGGGCCTCAAGCAAGGTATGTAGTCTTTAAGAATTGTTTTGAAGAACTCTTTCGCAGCCTTTTTCGCGATCTCAAGTTCCTAATTTTCCTTTGATCTACATAATATATTGGATTGCGACATCTGCCCTTAGAAAAATTCTAGAAGTTTCTCAACCACGTGTGTGAAGGTAATTCTATGCTGTCTTCTGTTTATTTTGGTCGACAAATGGGAAGACGAAAGTGAATTTTATAAAACTTCTCTCGAAGTGATGAGAAGCGAAATTTAGGGATGGTGAAAATTCAACATAAATTCAGTTGAAAATTATACTCCTTGCTTCTACATTGATTTTTTTGATAGTTAAAATGGTGTAGCGAAAGACTGAGATTTGAATGTTCAAATTAAAAGTGAGAACATTCATGAGCAATGATTTTTCACATCAACTAACCAACCGTGTTGAATTGAACTTCAAATTCTTCGGTATATTTTGATCAAAAACGAGAAGCTCAATAATTATTTCCGGGAGAGGTGTGTGAAAATGGAAAGTACTGTGCTGACAATCATGTGAGTCAGTTGTTTGAGATCAATCGAAAAAGTATTTTGTACTTGAGGAATTGAAGGAGGATAACATAGTTACAGGCCGATCGATTGGTGAAGAGAGTACGGAAAAAGATAAGAGGTAAAAGGGATGAATGAAAATAAGGATTTTGGGTTTGCTATTTAATGAAATAATTACGATAAACCAGACAAAGTGAAGGATTTTTATCATCACTTTTATTATTTCTTATAGTGCCCCAATAATTGGGCGTGGGCATTCAAAAATGTTGAAACAAAATGAGTAAAATGAGATTAAAAGTAACTACGTAGAAGTTCGAATTTGAGTCGCGCAGTTCTTTCTAAAGAGGTGTGAAGAAAATAAATTTAAGTTTTATGCTAATAATTAAAACGATTGTTCTTACATGAATAGAGGGTAAGTCCCGGATTCTGTAAAGAGGGCCCGGAAGGCTGGCTTGTCCCGGAATTCAGCGGGATCCACCCGGATTTTTTTTCCAAACTTATAAAATGAGAAAATTGATGAAAAATTGTTCTACAAAAAATTGATATAATTTCCAATGTCACATGAAGAGAAGAAAATGTCCTGGAAAGGTGCCAGAAAAATTCTGGAAAGTCCTGAATTTTTCATTTTCTGATTCTGATAGATATTTGAAGTTTCGTTTATACTCATTTTCATTTCAGTTTGACTGAAAGAATAAAAAGTTTTTTGCGCCTATTACCATTGATTAAAAATATTAATTTATTGGAGAGAGTAATATCATTTTTATTCCCAAACCATCATGAACTATGAAGGACCGAAAACTTCAGAAACGGATCGATTCCATCATGAACTAGTTAGTTTGGTGTTGATTAGAAGAAGTTCCTCAGAACAAAAACATTAATTGCTCAAGTTTTCGTCCTCGAATTTCCAAATTGAACTTGTATTCTCTGTCGTTGATGTATCGAAATTGAAGGATTGCTCAGTATTTAAGACGTGAGTGGATAAAGTATAGTATGGGCTTCTAAGAGGACACCTAGCCGCTCTCCTTCCGGCTAATTGTGGCTTTGAAACGTTCCGATAATCGAGCTACATTTATTTATACACGTATGTGAGGGTGGGAGAATTTGAAAAAAATTTAAACCTTCCAAATGAGTCTCATCGAGAGACTGCAAAGATTCGATTATACATCATTTATAAGCCGAAGACTTGCAATCGACGTTGAAATTGCGTCGATGCACTTGCTAAGCATAATTGAGGTTTTCCATGATTTATTGCTATTACTACGCATTCTGTCTACCAGTCAAGAAGTCACCAATTAAGTTGATAGTAGATCAACTCCTGATCGACATTGAGTCGAGGTCGATTTAAAGACGACCAGCGTAGATTTCCCGAGCAACCAATTTCAGGTCGATGAAAAATTCGAAGAAGTCGACTCAAAATCGATCTAACGAGTGAGTCGATATGGAGTCGACGTAGACGTACGTGATACTGATGTCAATGTACATGTGTACATTCGATTCGAAGGATCATTGCGACCAAGACGTTGAAAGAAGTAAATTTTCAGTTGATTGTGACTCGATTTTCGGTTGACGACCCTAAAATCGACGTTCGATGTGGCTCACGGGGAAATTTCGAAACTCCTTGTTGAATCTTAATTTATGCGTTTTTCAAGAATATTTATACGATTTCGAAGTCAGCCTTTTCAATTACATTTGAAGTTTAAAATTAAAAATTCCGTAGGAGTGAACCTGGCTTTTCAATCTCATCTGCATTCAGATAATCGGATATTCGATCGGACACTCCCCTTTCTAGTTGATGCCCGATAAAATTTCAATATTTTGTTCGTAATTCGTTCGGTTTTCATAGTTTTCAGCCAAATGATTATATATTTAAAGCTTCACAGCGGGTTCTCTGCTCGTGACCTTTAAAAGTCTTCTCAATTTAGTAACTCGAGGCTCTATGGTCTGTGTAACATAATTGAATATTTTTCTCCCCAAAAAAATGTACTCGTTGCAGATTTATAAATTTTATAAGATGGTCGTAAGGTTAACCGGGCTTATTATCGAGCTCTCGTGCGTAATTTACGCTTAATTTACGAGTCAGTTTCAATTAAAGAAGCAACGTAGAAGAAAAAGCAACCTTTCCGCACACACAGACACATACGTGTGCAATTAACGAGCGCGTATGTGAAAGTTCGAAATGAAAAACAGCGAACGGACTTGTTGAAAAGAGACAATAATATTAAGAGTTGGAAAAATGCGTGTATTTATAATCGTATACAAAAATTTTTCGCTGGTCGTACATTAATCTGCGTCTCATCTTTAGGAACTGGGTTCAGAGAAAAATGTACGCAAGCAAAGTAGAAGAGTATTTACCGACTACTGGGTACACGTAAATCAATAAACGCAAATTTATTTCGATAAAGATTCTCGTATTATATGAAAAATGAAAGTAAATTCTGTCTGTGATCTTCCTGCCGGGTATAAACCAGTCCCGTATGGAGGGGTCATAGAAATACGGACAATGTCACAGTAAACGCCGACGAAAATTGATCGGTGTATCTTTTACTTATTTTTAAATCCTATGTTTCTACACAACTATGTGATTATTTTGCCGTTCATTCATTAAAATGTATATGGGACGGTGAGACGATATTTTTTCTGATATATCCTGCTCGATATGTATGTTTATGCATCAAAAAATGCGTCCGCGTCGATCTTTCCATTTACCGAATATGTTCGTTCGCGCAGACGTAGAAAGCTTTCTCGAAAATGGACATATATTGGGAGACATTATTATTAGTTAATACGAAAGTAATTTTTGGTCGTTTTATATTCGTTTTCGTCGCATTCGCATTCTCGCTATTTCAACTCTGTCCAATTCGTCGTGCATAATTTGGCCCAGATTATTTACCTTAACGTGTTAAGTAGGCAGATTGGGAGATTATCGTTCGAGATTTTAAAATTCTCGACAAAACGGAATTTTTGAGATCGAGTAAAACTCAAACGACGCGTTTTATAAGTTTGTCGATCAATTGCTTTCGTATGTGCAGCATCCTATGGCCGAAGTTGGTCACCAATCAACATCGTTATTACCAATCGTATATATAAGCTGGAAAATGAAATTTGCTCCGAAATTGCTGTGATTTATCCTGCGGGCGTGAGATTTATGAAATTGAAATCAAATCAGAAATTGATTTGAAAGTTGGCAAATTCTTATCCCTCTCCCCTCCCGAATGATACGCCATCAGGTTTGCCAACGGGTCTCTATTTTAGTGACTTAGTCACTCTTCTTTTCTCGGTCACTGTTTGTTACTATTGACCTAAAATAGTCACTAGTGATCTCTATTTTTATGAAATGAAGAATAAAAAGAGGGGGAAGAAAACGATACTTAACGACTGCACTTAGAAAAATGTTTTTGAGTGTGTTACCGCGTTTCCTCGTGAGCTCGAGTGAGTCCTCCTTTCCTCGGGAGTAATTTTTTCGGAGTCAAAAAAATCATAATTATTTCCTTCCAACGAACTTGAGTTTTAGTGTTCGCCAAAAGAAATATCATTTTTCTTCCTCTCTTATTAAGCAGAGAAATTGAAATGCGTTCGAGCTCACGAAGAAACGCGGGAATAGATTCATCGTTACGCTTCTTGAGCTAACGCCAGAAGATACGTTTGAGCCTTCAGTGGTCCGTGGTTAATAAGGAACCGTCTTTTTGCCTGGTGGGTTCGGAAGCTTCTTCTACGTCCTTTTCGAACTCCTTCCTCTGTGATTCAAGAGGAAGAAGACAAAGAGGGCCACCTCTTTATTTTGCGGATCAGTATAATGCAGTGGCAAGAGAAGAAAGACACACCCATACTTCGATGTTTTTCTCGGAACGAAAAATTCCTAGGAATTTATTTGTATACCGTACTCGTTTTGCAACTACATTGAGCGAGTCAAGTTTCGGGTTCAGATAATTGATTCTGAGTCCGTAATATATTATTTCTATCGACTCTTATAGGCTGAAAGAGAGTCGATAAAAGAGCAAATTGATGAGTTGAAACAATGAGGTGTCACGCGATTCAACTTACCCAATGGAAGTGCCATTTCGTTTGTGAAGAAAAAGACTGATGGAAAAGGTCTGTCGTGATAATTTTCAAAACGAACCATGAAATTTCCAGAATTACAAAATTTACCGAAAAAATGTTATGGAATTAAGTACAAAATCCAGACTTTGCAGAGCGGTGGAGGCACCAGCATATATGAAGTTCCCATTTGTATCTCAATATAGTATCAAAAATGATCAGAATAAACGCGATGCTGCTGTGCTTTTCTCTGTTCGAAATTCATTATACTTGGCCTTGTGGTTTCGAAGCACTTGTTGAGCTTGAAATCAATTTGTCCTTTTTTTTTTACGGCTTACTCTCAATCTCCATGACGTATTAGTAATCTCCAACATCCGAGGCTGTTTGTATTTTTTTTTTTTTCAGTAAGTCTTTTGATTAGAGGATCGTCCGTCAAGGAAGATGTGCAGGTCTATTTCACCCTTCCCGATCGAACTGATGATTGGTGTGCAATTGACTGTGCTATCGAGTGCTCTGACATACCATATTTAGTTTCGCTTCTTTATTGATCACATCCCTTGGACCTCCATTATGTTCAACCACTGTCTCCATAATTATTCATTGTAGGTCATCAAAACTGAAGTCCAGAAATCTACCGTTTCTCCTAAAAATGTTTATCGAGCTGTGTCGGTTAATCTGGAATTGGCTAACGACCGTCATTGAGTTCGACTAGCTTCTTTTTTGAGTGCTGTATTCAATTATCAATATTGCTGATACTCACGATAGGTGTGATAGTATTGACTATGCGACATTTAGTCATTTTTTGAAGTCTCTGTTTGGTCTTTTTTTTCTCCTTTCCAAGTCACTAATAATTGGTCACTTCTTTTTTTTTTCTGAGTCGCTATTTCACTATTGTTTTTAATGCTCAGTGTTGGCAGGTCTGTGCTATTCATTTTAGAAATAGTATTAATCATGCTCGCGGCTTGCAAATCTTACAATTAGGCGGTATACAATCTCCAGATGAGCAAGAAGTACTGGAGTGAGTCGATTCCAGGACGGTACAATTATTTGAGGGCCCTTCCATTCCTATTTTTTTGCCTCTTTATAGATATTAATTTGCCTCAATACCCTAATGCCCGCTGTTTGACCGTAAACTTACTCTATGGAGAATTTTGTCGCCAATCACCTTTAATGGATTCATTCTTAGAAGTGATTAAGAAAAGTACTTTGGCATGCACCTTGACCGCTATCTTCATTTGAAGAGAGGAGATGAATACAATGTGAAGACCCTAACACAATATAGCGTATAATTATGATGAGGTGTTAGTGGAACGCTGAAAATTTAAAAGATACCAGGTGTACTATTCTACTAGTTAGCTTACGAGAGTGTACTTTGTATCGCTATTAAGAATAAGGCCATAAACCTTTGACTATATACCTCTTATGGACTGAGCTTAGTCCATAAACTGCAATGTTAAACGAGCGTGGAAACATGTATAGCGTGCGGAGGACTCCAACGTAGGCAGCGCGGGTGAGTGCGCGGGGAGTAACAGCTTCTCCTCCCTCCGCCATCAACCGCGACGCCTATGTTGAGTCCTCCGCATTTTATTTTCTTATCATATATTTCCACAGGTAAACGTCGTCTTAGCTCAGTCCAGAAAAGGTATAGAGTCAAAGCCGTAAACATTGGTTATTAAAGTGTAAAACTACTGTGGGCTTAATGGCTACAGCAATGCTGAATTGTTTGTTTCACTGAACCTATGTGCTGCGCTTTTCTAATGGCTATTAGGTTTGATGACATTTTATTGGTCGATTCTGTGGACTTCTCTCGTCTGATCATCAAGCTGAATGATCTTTCGCTGTCATTCATGATTATACATATGATTTTTGCCTTTGCAATCTCCTTCTGTTCCCCGAGTTTTCTGCGTGTATGACTTCAAATATTCCCTCACTTTCCTCATTGGAGCGTTTGGCAAACAGAGTGACTTCCCATTTTCTTTTTCCCTTGATATTTCGAACTCCTTTTTCCCGATGTTGAACTTTCTTTCAGTTTCACCAATGTGTCGCACTGTATACATTTTCCCTTGTCCTTTGCTTCCATCTAGTCATTGCTCACTCTCATCATCATGCGGATACTCACATCGACATCGTAATCACTGAATGCCTTTATCACCTTGTCCATGTACTTTCTTATGTATGGTAGTGAACTGAAGTATTTTCTCACTGTACTGCCACGGGTTTCCTTCTTAGATTCCACTTCTTCAACCACGCTACTAAAGTAGCCGTTGGCTGCTACGATCTGCTTCACTGTATCTCGACTTCTTTCCTCTTCTCTTCGTTATTCTTCAGAAGAGAAATTGTTCGGAAGCAGTAGTTCTGAATCATCTGCTAGTAGATGACTCATAAGTTATTCAAACTCGATCGAATTCATGGGCCGCTAGTACTTTAGGAGACGACTAAGCAACGGAGCGAATACTGTGTCCAATGATTTTACAGACAAGTTCTTGGACAAATAACAAAATTTAGTTGACTTGTACTAAATTCAGACTTTTAGTCCAGGGTAGACTTCTTCGATTTTAAGTATGAACCCGGAGCAGAAGCTCAACTTCTCTGCTCTGGTATATGAAAGATGAATTCTGAGTTGGACCAAATTCTACACTCTGATCAACGCCCTTCGTTCGTGGTGTTATGAAATGGTAACGATAATGATGATCCAGGAGAGTTTATTTACTGTACTGTGTACACTTTGAAGATAATTTCCCGCATACGTGACCTTTGCGCCATCATCGGCAGCGCGTCGAATACCAGTTGCGCTCTTCTCGCTTGTTGCATAAATTAAGAGTTCAACCGACGACGATGAAGACGACTTTCCATCGCATTTCACTCGAATTTTCACATCGTGCGCATCCGCGTTTCAAAGACCTCACGATGCGCTAGGTACGCATTTTATTAGCATTACGTCGAATATTCAGATAATGAAGTCTTCCCCTTATATATATTTTTTTTTGGTTTATCGCGGAAATGTTTGTATCGTTTATTCAAAGATTAATCATACAATAATTTTCTACCGAGTAAAACTTGTTTCTTTTAATGTACTCATTAGTCACCGTGCAAGGGTGGTCGAATATTGCATTTGTAAAGCTAACGAGTGCGATCATTTTCAAGTCAACTATATGGCATCGGTGTCACATTTCGTTTTATTTCCCTTAAGTTAGGTACTACATAATGCTGAAGAAGATTTGTCTGTTGAAACTTTGCTAGATAGATCGTGCTGATCGAATGAGATAGTAAATTACGAGTACATGGAAATTTCGATTTGGGAGCATCACGAAGAACGCGAGAGTAAATTAATGAATAAGTAGATAGACTGTTCGCTTTACAGTATATACGAGTATTTAGCTTACGTTCTACTCGTAGAGAAGAAGAATCTGTTTTGTAGTGCAGCTGATTACCAACCTCGTGTGCAGAAGGCTTGTACACGAGAGACAGAAAACGATTGTACCTGGATGCATAATAGAGACGTCGTACCACGAGTTTCTGGTACAGAGTATTTAAGAAGATTTCAAAACTGGTCTTTTGGAAGTAGATTTTATAACTACTTGAGAATAATTCGTTCATAAAATCTCTCTGCTGCATACCGTGCTCATTGATATCGTGTATCGAAAATAAGACTTATAAGCTGTTATGTAACAATAGAAGAAGCGAAGCTGTCGACTCTCGAGGTAATTTCTCACAAGTATTAGGCCTATACGAGTAGGAGCGCTTTAGCTAAAATTATTCATTTTGAAAAAATGATTTACTGTTTACATACTGTGTAGTAAATCACCTCTCCCGGATATTTTTCTTTTTCTGCACAATCGTGGTTCAAGAAAAATGAAAAAGTAATATGTATTACATCGAAATTCGTATATATTTAATAGGTCCGAAAGTTGAAATGGATGTAGTTTATAAACGAACCACGCATATTCAAAACATTATCGGTTTTTATACACACATTTTTTAATCACGTAGCACTTCAGTCTGACTACTTCCGTTATTTACTCACCATCTTACTTCCTATCATTACGTCGTTGGAACGCGACGCGCGATTCCGTGTATCGTTTCGCGAATTCAGAGGAAGACATGAAGAGTTCGAACTAAAGTATTAAGCTAGTTGAGTTTTTTGATGTAGAAAACAGTAGGTGTTCTTGTTATCGAGATTGATATTCGCCGCTCTTCAAATCTATTTTGGAAAGATTGAAGGTAATTTTCAACGGAAGAATGCCACAGTGATAGGGGAAATCCAAAGTCCATCGCTTCAAATGGACCATGCTTGTCTTCTGTAGAAATTTTTAGCAATTCAAGCCTAGTTGACATTAAAGTGGCTACAAGGTATGGCCGGGTAAGAGGGTGAAAAGTATTCCCCCCCTCCTCCTCCTCGCAATTTCGAATTCTGAGTTTGATGTAGGTGACTCTATGCCTGGAACACGCCTAAACACGCCTATTTTAATTTTCAGATTCCTAGCTCGTCTCTGGTAACTCTGGGCAACGAAATATGTGATTTTTCTTTGAAAATTGTGGAAAAGACTTTTTTTTTTTTTAAAAAAAAAACCACATCGATTATTCT
This sequence comes from Aspidiotus rigidus, assembly GCA_035079385.1. Classification (NCBI taxonomy): domain Eukaryota; kingdom Metazoa; phylum Arthropoda; class Insecta; order Hemiptera; family Diaspididae; genus Aspidiotus; species Aspidiotus rigidus. The sequence goes on along the minus strand of JAVHKY010000044.1, from coordinate 467,558 downwards.
GTTTTGGAAAGTGTATCCAGCGGGGGGAAAAATATTCTTGGTATTAGATTTCGTTTTCTATAATATGTGATAAGTTACATCTATTTACATAACATATTAAAATTTCAGCACGATACGATGGGAGGGAGACGGTACTTAAAAGTTGTAATTACTTCAATACGAATATTTGTTCACTGAAATTTGGCCTTGAATATCAGAAAGTAAAAAGTACGTCCAAACATAGGATAAGAATTCAGTCGGTTAGGTCCTGAAGGTTAGCACGACGTTAAATGCATCAATGCGCGTGGCTTATTTCATTCTCTTGCCCCGTCGGTTACCGAAACGTCTTTTATATAGGACCCGACCGATTGAATTCTGACCACCTATGTTTAGCACAATTGATAACGTCGTTTACATACTGAAATGGCGGTCTATGTTAATAAATAATAATATATGGTCTAAGGTTGAAATTTCTTCCAGTTAGCTCGAGGGTCAAAATTTTCCTAAGGTCTTTCTCATCACACATAGCTCCGAAAAATCCCCACGTCTTTCCGGATAGCGCTGGCCCTCTTTTTTTCCTTCCGCTCTTCCTCTTTGAAAGAGGTTCTCTGTTAAGATTTCAAGCTTAGAATGTGACGTCATCAACGGACTGAATTCTCATAGAGAAGGGACCAGAAAATATTACAAATACAAGCTCGAATCCTGATGTCTTGCATTGAAAATAATTGTTAAACGAGGAACGCAGGGAACCTGTCCTATGGGTTGGACGGGTCTCCTAATTAAAATTCTTCAATTCTTCTGGGTCGTTTCAACAGGGCACCTATTTTATTGTTTTTTTTTTGGAAAAAATATCCGCGTCCACCGTCCAGCGGGCCGGCAACCTCAAGGTCGTTAGAGGTCGATCTCCTATCATACATATTTGTAGCTCGGAGGCTATATATAGCTTAGAGGTCGCAATTTTTCCAAGTCCTCTTACCGTAGCTCCAAAGTCCAAGCCTGTGACGTCACAGTTTGATGACGTCATAGGTTCTGCACCACCCCTCGTTCTAACAAAATTGGGAAGAGTCTATTTGGTTTAGAAGTACTGTGCTTTGAAACTTCGCATGCGTTTTTCTCAAAACTAACATTTACATTGGAGGCCCCTTTTCCACACAGCTCTTCAATTACCTGTATCAGCAATAAAAATTTCTATTTCATCTGGTAACTTCAAAATTATCTTTGATCATTCTGATATTGAAAATATTTGATTAGAAGTTGGTGGCAAACGCCACCCTGAAGAAAATTATGATATTGATTTGGAAGTGGATAATTTTGGGGAAATTTACGATGCATTCAAATCATATCAAAAAAAAAATTATGCATAGGTATCCCTTGGATGCTGTTGATTTTAAAAATAAAGCATATATATTATTTATAGTTTTAATAGAACATTTCAACGTAGTAAAGTTTCATCTTTTAAAAACAATATTATTGTTAACAACAATCTAGTAAAAGAATATCTAATCCCGGAGCAAATGATAGGACTTTTGCTGTTATTATTTTATTGTCCAATGTATTATTCAATTACAATCCGATTAAAAACAAATTAATTAAAGATATTCAATATTCACAATAATTTTTATCAATTCTTAAATAAATGAAGTGCACTGCTATTATGTACGTATTTAGTATTGATTTGCACAAGTATAGTATTATCATCGTGCCCCATAAAAATTACTCTCAATGGAAAAGAAGTTTGTATGTAAAAAGACAACAATGGAAAAATGATTATACCACAAGGGGGGGATACATGTGGGTGGTGCAACAATTACTTCAAAACCAAGTTTATTTAAATCAATTGCAAATTTTTTCAGGAATCTGTTTTGTTGATTGATTTTGTATTATTTTATATAAAATTATACTAGAAAAATTCTAGTAGAATTTCTAGAAATCTAATTTTAAATCCCTGTTGGCTTGTGGTCCTTTTTGAATTTATTTCCCCACTGAAAAATATTATCAAAGTTGTGTCAACAAATTAACATTTTGAGGAATGAAGAATTTTATTAATTTTTTCCCTCTGATTTTTGTGTTAGTTTTTTTTTTTTCTCATACTTTTAAGTGAGAATTTGTTTTCTGATCTTTTTCTAATGATTACTTTTCCAGATCTTTTCTTGACGAAAATTTTTTGAAAATAAAAAATTAAAATGGAAAGATCAGAAAACAAACAGGAAAGTAAAGTCAACACAAAATTACATAAAATGAAACTAACAGAGATTTAAAGGAAAAAAAAAGGTGCAGTTTCCTAAAACTGATATGAAAGTTTATCAAAAAATTCACATGCGCTGGTTCCGGTAAATTGTATCTAATAACAAGGAAATATTCATACTCTTAGCCTGATGAGAGAAGTATGTTCGAAGGTAAGATGATTTCGTTTGTCTCAAAGCCTATGTCAAGCTTTACTTATGAGCGGATTCATTATTATTAAAAGACGACTTCGTAACATCGTGAAATAAGCAATTGATGAAACTTGACTTTTACTACATCATATATCATATTTACTAATGTGTATCTAAACGATTATAATTACGGTACGGTACAGTACTTAATTTCGCAAATCGCCTTTAACACTCGATTCGATTTTAAGGTAAAGGTGATCCAGCTCGTCGTAAGATATTACGTTCGTTAACTAAATATCCATACATATATCTTTATCCTCTATTTACCGTCGACAATATTATGTATTAACATTTTTCATTGTCGTCTCGTCAATCGTCTTTCCATTTGTCATTCCGATATTTATTATTAATCGTTCTTCTCAAGGTTCTGTTTTCACTTTCTCGTCATCGCGTCACGTTAGCGCCACTGGCACTATCTGAGGACCGTGATCTAGGTCTTTCCTTTTGCACGTCTTAGTGTATCCAGATCGGATACCATGCTTTCCAATCGCGCGGAAAAACGCCTTCTAAATCGACTTGTACACATAATGCTTTTTATGCTAAAAATAATGGAACGAATAAGGTCGTGAACGCGTTAGTGTCATAAATTAAAGCGAAAAAAAGTCACCAATTACTCGTTGACAAAACCCGTCACCGAGTGCCGTTACCCAAATGACTTTTTTAACGTTTATACGTATGTGCATGTGTATCGTGCAGTCATAAATTTTCGTACTCGCCGATGACAAGGTATACAACAAAAGTGCCCAGACAAAAAAGATAACCACATAACACGACTAAGATATTAATGTAAATAAATTTGCTTATGTTTCGTGTCTCTTGTGGTCTCTAAGAATACTTTTTCGCATAATTATTCTCGTTTCTTTTTTCAACAATCACCCGTTAATGGATGACAAATCAATGTGTAAATGTTTGTATTTGAGGGTACGATGACCGGTTCGAAGAGACTATTACGTTAAAACGAATTAGCGAAAATATGTTATTTCGGACGGTTGTTGACGGCTGACAGGACTTAATCTTGGTAATTTAAATATCAACGAATGCGTGCGCTCACTTTATTCGCAGTGTGTATTCACATTATCAGAGTGTGAAGAAGCGTATGAATGAATAGTTTGAGGTACCCTTCGAACCAAATTATGACCGTCTCTCCCATTTCGACAGTCGAAATAAACACTCAACATGGTGCCTAAAAACGATGAAGATATTATAATACGAATTTCAAACATGGCGAGAATGGTGGACATCAGGCGGTGAAAGTGTTATTTAAAAATTTTATTTTCTGAGGACTTGAACAAAGTTGAAAAATGTCGCATCTTGGGAGAGGAGATGCAAAAATTGGTTTACCATTGAAAAAAACAGACTGATGCGACGTAAATTTTCATTCCAGCGTACCTTGATGATGGGGTGGAAGGCAAGAAAACCTACAAGAAGTATATGTAATGAGGATTACTCCTAGGATTTTCCGTTACATGTAGAAGCAAGTGGATCCCCATTTCTGAATTTCGTATCGTCTGTAGAGCTCGCGGCGTGAGAGTATTCCGAGTCCTCCTTTCGTTTTTAGCGGTCTCTTTCCGTTTGTTTCCTAGCGTCAGGATGCGAGCTCAATTATTTTCTACCCTTCTCTACGGAAACATTCAGTCCGTTAATGAAGTCACACTCAGAGCTAGAAATTTTAACAGGAAACCTGTTTTATTGGGGGAAGGAAGGAGGTCATTCGAAAAAGAAAAGAAAGCCGGGTGCCGCGCCGTCCATAAAAACGTGTGACTTGAAATTTTCTCGAGCTATTCCTATGTTATGAAGGAAAAGAGCCCATTTTTTGGGCAAATTAGTTCCGTTCGTGTGGTATCAATTCTACTGAGATTTTGAATGTCGCTTCCTATTAGTGCACAATCGTTGACAGGGGGGTTAGAAATTAAAAACTCTCCTTCTGAAGCCGTAGCGAGGGATGATAGTTAGATGTCTTCGACTGCATCTTCTCATCGTGGAATCTGTAGGTATAAGTTTTTTAATTTGACGAAATCAGTCGAAATTGCTTGGAAATGCGGATTGTGTATCGATAAATGGCCATGTAGAAAATTGAGGTGGGAGGTAGGAAAGGATCACAGATTAGAGCAGAGGGTGAAAGAAAGTGAAACGCGCATAGTTCAGGAAGTTCGGTTGGAATTGTTACGAAGAGCAGCTGGGAGAAGTGAAGAAACAGAATGAGAGAGCTGGATATTTTCAAGAGTGAGAAACGGAAAAAGGTGACGAATAGACATATTATCATGTTGGCGTCTTGACAAGAGGGGTAGAGGAGAGAATAGACCTGAAAAAAGATAGGAATGGTTAATACGTGTGTGGCTAATTCTGAGACTAGAGAAAATTATTTCTTTATGACGGTTACTCCGGTTGGAAGAAGTCTAGAGGACTGCCTTGTTTCGGTTGCTCCAAGTTTCTTTGAAGGCTGATTTTTCCCAATGTCATGCCATCAGGGAAGGCAGAGGCAGGGATAAGTACAGGGTCAGAAATTTTGTGGAACAGAGGGGAATCTTTGGCGGCAAAGACAATTGCGGGAAGTTGATGTGACCGAGAATCCACAGGAAGGAAACAGATGTAGAAGGGGATGGTAGTGAATGCAGGAGTAAATGAAAGCGCTGATTCAGGGAATTAGTTGAATAAGAGTCCTGCATAGTCAGGAGAGATGAAAGGGGGTTAAGCAGGCGGTGAGGAGATGGAGATGGGAAAGACAAGAGTAAATGGTGTTTTATTTGGTGGTGAAAATGGAGGCCGAATTGTAAGGCTAGTGAGTCGAAAAATTGGTATAGAGATAATGTTTCCAACGAGTTGTCGATATACAGTGTTGCGAGTTTGGAGATTATCGGCTAGATTGAGTCAAATATCTGGTGGAGGGTTAGCTATGGAGAAGTGGACTATATGATAGGGAGTAAATGATTCAATTTGAGATGTTTGAATTGTCCAGATTGAAGAGGAAGAAAGAGGGGTGCGTACATTGTGAGCTGTGGATGCAAGAAAATTGGCAGTGAGAGTTGGGAAGCGGCATGGAAGGGATTTGCCAGCTTCAACGCAGAGGAATAGAGTGGAGCTAGATCGTTGTGGGGTTGAATATGATCAGTAACGAGATGTGATCTTCTTCGGATAAGTTTCTTTCTTGGTGAATGAAATGTCACATGGGACAAGTCGGGTTTTGACGATTATGTGAATACGGTCACGATTAACGATTGGTTGATAAATATGGTTCTGTGCTAGCATGGGGCTTAAGTGGGGGTAGTGAAATTGTTCAATTTTAACAGGGAACTTGTTCTGTGGGGATTTTTCGAAAAATTTGCCATGCGCCGTCCTACTGAAAACTTGGAAAAATTTCGATTCTCGAGCATATGGTGGGAGAGGGGCTTGGGAACATTCTTATTTTCAGGGTCACTGACGACGTCATATTTTCTACTAGGCTCATACTAGGTAGCTTCCTTAAATTCTCATAACCAAAACCAAGTTGACTCATAGAACAGATTCCGTGCGTCCCTCGTTTAACTTCGTTAGGGAAGCCGTCGTTTTATAGATTCAGTAAGTTGAGAAAGTTTTTCAAGGCGCGTGGTATCAATCAGAGAACATACAGGATATGGTTGAGGATGAAAAAAAAATATTGAATTGATGGAGAGGACCTCTCAAGAGGGCACAGAGATGAGAGAATAGATAGGGTAACAATTGAGAATGAGTAGTTAGACGAGTAAACGGGACTAACTGGATCGACTAACTTCAAGAAATTACAGGCTTGGGTTAGGTACGTATAAGGGTTCCATCCAAAGGACGGGCATTTCTGGGGAACTATGAAAATTTCCAATTGTAACAAAGAGAGATTTATTTTTCCGTGACATACAAAGTAATAAATTGAATGAGTAAATTTACTTTGGTTGCCACCTTTTATTACTATACAAAACTCGACATTTCGACGCACCTCGTCGTCATCATCAGGAGAAATGGTGGCAACAAAAGCAGATTGACTCATGTAATTCGAAAATTTCAACTTACGGGCTATACAGCTTTAATTGTACGACAGAAGAAGGACTCGGGAAAATTCCAACTTCTGGCGACTCCAATTTCGAATATTATTATCAAAATTAAATTCGTCCAAGAGAAAAGCTTCACTAAATTTCTTGTGTCTCCCTTTTCTGGTTGTATGGTAATGAATACATCTAGAAAGGTAGGTTAAATTGCTGGGGCTCGCAATTTTTCTTCAGCAAAATTATGAATCCTATTTTGGAACCACGATATCTATGTCAGATTAATAATTTAGAAAATATCTCCAGGGGGGTGGGGGGGGGGGGGGTAATTGTATCTCGCTCGATATCAGTATTTTCACTCTACCTTGAATTACGCGTGTATTCTGTTTTATGCTATTATCATTATAGAACTATGGTCCCTTATTTCTCATAATACGTATCAGGCAATTACGCGCCCTAAATGAAATTTTCATGGTAATAAAATTATAACCATACTATTAAATATTGTAGTTATCTATCTAAGCGGCTAAATAGTACGTTTACTTACTTTCTTATTAATTATACATTTCACGGTAGTTACGCGCACGTGAGGTCAAAGATACCTAAGTACAATTTTTTTTTTCTTTACCTCTTCATTTTCAGTGATGTCCTTCGCGGCTCATGAAATGTACAAGTCGTCAATGATGAAAACGGATCACGAACCATTAATGGCTCTGAGAGATTTTTATGTTGTATTTTAGTTGTAATCCGCCGCTACAGTACAACCAACGAGACTGTATGTATGTGTGTGCGGTTGGGAGGCCAATCATAATCATCGGTTTAAATGGTCGTTAAGTGAATTTCGAATCGGCGAAATTGGATTAATGGCCAAACATTGACCTCTTTTTAATTTGCGTTTTTATACGCGGTAGAGAAATAAAGTAGGCAGTTTTTTACGAGTATAGAACGGCGCTTGACGCGGTGACACGTAGTATTCTGGATATTGGAGAACAGTGCAATGGTACAAGGGTTCGGGAGTATAAAGAACGATCGAATGGGATTTTTGAACTTGATACAGAGGAGTGCGTTCTGCTTTTTCACATCATAGTGGTTGAGAATAAACGATGTAAAATTGTGCGCGCCTATATATAAAAGTGACCACTTGTTGGAGTTCTTCTTCGAAACTTTTTTGGTCCCAACAATAATGGTTATGGAGTCTCCTCGTTGTGATAGGAACAGAAATTGGTCGTTACTAACGAGAACGTAGATCCATTCTCTAGTCTTTATTGGTTACAAATGTGACGTTGAATCTAATCCATCTTGATAAAATCGGTATCTTGAATTTTTTTCTGGTCCTAATAGTTTTAAGGAAGCCTTCGTTGTCGAGAGCCCTGAAAATTTCTTAATTTACGTGTGTGGACAATTCACAGCAAATTAATGCTAATTAAGAGAATGGAGGAATAATGAAACTAGACCTAGATAAAGCTAGTATGAAGAAGGAATAGAACTACTATAAGCCTAGTAAATATAATATGATTTGAGAGTGTAAATTTCTCTCCAGTAGTCAGACATAGATAAAGCCAGTATAAAGAAGGTTTAGACCTGCTGTAAGCCTAGTACAATATAGTTCGTGGAATTAATATTTTTGAATTTGGAGCTAGAAATTTTTAGTCCCGTCCTATTACATATAGGTCCAGAGTAGAAATTTTTTCCAAGTCCCCTCCTATGTATAGCTCCAAAGTCGAAATATTTTCAAGTTTTTTGTTGGACAGCGCACGGCAAATTTCCCAAAAAGCCCCCCATAAAACAGGTTCCCTGTTAAAACGTATCGATTACGGCACCAGACCCAGACTATTGGACAGATTTCAAAGTACAGGTGTGTGTTTGCACTGCCTCTTTAATGTTCTTTATCTCCTATCCGTAATGCTATGATTGGTGTACTTAATTTCGATTTATCTTTCTTTTTGTTGCAGGTGAGTTTTGAATTTCGAAGGTAGCAAAAACTACGGTTGTCCCTTGCAATACGAGGCATTGTGAGATGAAATTTGGTCGAACTTTAAACAGTTTGTAGAAATTTTTATTTTTATTCGAACAGAATCTTCGCATCGTCGTCACTATCGATTTCTGTCATATACTGAAGCAAACTGTACGAAGAAATGGAAAGCGTCGCGAAGGCTGTCTAATTGATGAGTCGCTGACAATTGCAACTTCTGAGTCGCTCACTTTCAAGAACTCCATTCTTATCTTGAATTCATTTTTCAAATCTTTCTCAGAACTTTCTGTCCCATCATCGAAGCTCTTCTCGACTCAGAAGGGAAACCATGAGAAGGAGATGCTTCCTCACCAGTTGCACTCCATAGTTGGGAAAATTACGGTCGTATAGTGGCAAATCTTAGTGCTTTTCATACTGAAACTGGAAAGATAAAGAGAAAACTTATCAGTTCATCCCCATCCCCTAAACATCGAGTATTCATGAGAAGAATTTTTAGTTTTGATTTACCGGAGAAAAAGTTGAACGATGGTTTCAAAGAAAGCTTTGGAAGAAGAAACGGAAACAAAGAATCGAGCGAGTCTTTGAAGATGCTTTGACTAGTTTGAACCAAGTCAGTCGAAAAATGGACGATTTGTCTACCATTTAAAGTGAAAAGCCTGATTCTGCGAGTCCTCTCAATTTCTTCAGCTCCTCCTGTACAAGCCTCTAGATTTACAAGTTTTTCTTCACACGAAAAAGATTATTTCTTATTGATCAAATTTTCTCCAGACAGATTGATATTTGTTCTCAAGTTTCACGCATATGTGTGAAGCTCAAGGTATGGAAATTTTTCAATAGCCTCAAAATTCAAAAATTTTCCGAATCCTGTTCTTTCCACGAAGCTCAAAGCTCAAATTGCACTCAGTTTTGTACCTCCTCACCTACCAGAAAAAAAAACTAATTTCAGAATTTTTTTGAAGACTGAAAAGTGACATTTTCTTTACGTAATTCGTGATAGTTTGTTCTGGCTTTGAATCAATTTGAAGTGTCTGACCTAGTTTTCTTATTAAATGACGCAGGAGAAATGAAGAAACTCTGCTAAAAGGGAAAAATTTGTGATGATGAGGTTGAAAAAACATTCATCATTTTAGGTTATCCTATTCTGGTTGGAACTTTAATGAAAGAGTGGAAAGTGGTAAAGATGTAATACTTGGCTTCCTTTCTAAATCGGCGATTCGCGTGACATTATATCGTACTATTTTATGATGGACAGTGGCCCATGAGTCTTACATAATTCGAGAGTCGGAAGATTTTTTTATGTTACAAGTAGATTCTCGTGATTCTGGACTCTCTGTAATTGAGTATGTACGAGTTTAGTATGATGTTTCATTATTTGTTCATCTATTTAATCGGAGAAAGAGGGTCGCATATTGCAATCCATTGATTAGGTGGTACAATTATGAATGAATGATTTTTGTAATATTTTGGCTAACTGTCAGAAGGAATTAAATGAAATCTTTCGTGACAATTTTAATGTCGCAACTTTCTTTTATGGGAATACTAGAAAATGAAGGTAATAATAATCGGTGGGCGAACACGAATGTTAGAATTGATGATTAGGTTTATATCTTGAAAACGTATAAGAGGAAAATCATGGTTCTCATTATACGATAATGAATAAATGATTGATTTTGAAATAAGATTACCACGAGTTTCCGTAAAAAAAATATATCTTCAATGAAAATAATTTTTCTATTCGAAGTTCTTTCTATACATAACCGTCCTGTTTACGATCCATTTATACCATTGGCTGGTCAAAGAAGGAATTTTGTATTTTACTCGTATACGTGTGTAATGATGTAGAAACCTATTATCTTTTATGAACAACTCCATTTCATTCACGACATTTATTCGAAAATGTACTGGAATATTATGTTGGCAATTTTTTTTCTTTGCTTTATCATCGTGGATACATGCATACTTCACCCCGACATCACACATGTGTGTCAAAATTTCCCTGTGTATCGTAAGTTTTTCCAATTGAGATATTATCTTTTCACGTTTCTATCGTTTTGTACACTTGGTACTTGTAAGACTCGCTTGCGCTTCGCCGCAGTAATGAGGTCGTAAATTATCGAACCGTAAAAATTGATTCTACTGCGGCCAATCATTTTATTAATTCGCGATAAAGTCGTATTAAACTTTGGTCTCTCAATTTCTCAGATCGAGATGACGACGAGGGAGCTTTTTCAACCGTACGGACCCTAAAGCTATTTCAATGTAACTGCTAGCATATTATTCCTGCTAAAGTAGGTGTAGTTGAGAGAGGATTCGGGTTTCGAAGGTTCTTGGAGTACAACGAATTTCCGAACACGTGTACTCGTATTCAAGTACTATTTTCTTCATACCTTAGCCGGTGAACCAGTTAACGACGAAGAGACGTGACCGTATATAAGCACACGTTGATTAGACGCTTTCTGTATAGAGAGGTAAAAACAATTGTGTTTGTTCGTAACATTCTAACCTGTAGTCGGTGTCTGCGTTACTGTGGAAAATAGGTTATTCTTGTTACGGGTACCTTTTCCACAGTCTCGAATTTTGAAAGGCAGCTTTGTACCTAGCAAGAGAAATGTTTAGAACAATGTTTGGAAATTACCGTCTCAACGCGAGTGAGAAAAAAACTTTTTAATGTTGTCAATAATTTAGAATTTTACTGGTTCGTTCCCACTCGCCTTTCACTCCGAGAATTGAATCGACGTAAAAATATCGACCCCTACTTTTCGCTTGAAAACCACGTGGAGTAATTTCATCCAAATTTTTAAAGGATTTTTGTACCTTCCCCACGAACCATGTCGACTCGCTATTTCGATCAATATTCTACTGAGCCCTTTTTCGAAGGCAATTCGACCCAAATGAGTGGAAATTGACTCAAAATTTACCGTCCTTTTACCATCGACTCGTTGACGTCGGTTTCGGATTGGTTACACATCAGTAGTCAATAGAGGTTTGGCAATCGTCGTCAATTTCACGTGCACAGTCTTATAGAGTTGCAGGACCGAAGTCAAAATTGAGTCGACTTTTGATACCGACTAAAAATCGACGTCGATAGCTGCACTAGTCGAGTAATCGAGATTCTCTATGATCCTCATCATATAATTTTGACTGCACGTAAGGGTGACTGCATATTGACTCAAAATCACTGTCGATTTGAGGAAGAGTCAAGAATTACAAATCGAGGGTTAATCGACACAACAGAGCAGTCGATTTAGACTTCGAATTGACATTGATTTGAGATTGATTCCAAGTCAACCAGCGTACATTACCATAGAACTGGAAATCGACTTGTAATCAATCCAACTGGAGAATCAATTTTGGGTCAATCGGAAATTTGAGGAAATCGTCGACTCGAAATGGACTCTAAGTTGACCAGCGTACCTTACCAGAGAGCTACAGAACTACAAATCAATCGAAATCGACCTACCGGAACGCTCAATTTTAGGTCGGTCAAAAATTTGGGGAATTTGATGTCGATTTTAAGTTGATCTGAAGTCGACTGACGTACGTTATAGAGAACTGGAAATCGACTTGGAATCAATCCACCAGAGCAGTCGATACGTCGACGTGAGGTCGATTTCAACCAAGATCTTGTATAATTCATCGAACGTAGAAATTTCGACTCTCGAGCTGTTTACAAGAGGATTAATGAGAGATGGGGAGAGGTTTGTGGAAATTCTGGCCAAAGTAATCGTGATCTAAAAATTGAAAAATCGCCATTTTAATAAGTTCCCTGCTCGTCTTAACTGTCGTAGTTGATGAAAAAGACCTCGCGGGCATCAAGAATTCAATTTCTTCGTAATGAAGAAAAGTATGGCTCTTTCTCGTTGATTATTATTTTAAAGAGAAATTAGGCGCTTGGCATCCTTACTTTCGAAGTGGAACCCTGCTTAAATTGATATGTTTTATTTATTTCCTGAGGGTTCCAGAATTCTAGCCTCTTAATTTCAAAATTTGCGAGTTCACACCAACTCCGCGAGTTGGCCCGCCCTCCCCTCGGAAAGGAACTATTTGTATGATGAGGGAATGTATTTCTCGGCTTTTGTCGAACCATTTTTTTAATAGGTATTCTCGTGCTGAGGTATGAGCAAGAATTAGGGGGTAGAGAGCCTGAGAGTGAATTTCTGTTGTGCCAATTAATGCCGAAAATGTGATAAACGCCAACATTTAGCCAAATTCATCAATTTTAAAAGAAAAAGGTTGAAAACCATGTTTTTTTGTTACATAACGCTCCATTTTGAAGTATCTCCGCCATTCCCAAGTCATAGTTTTTTTTTTTTTTTTTTATTGTCGTTCATTATCTAGACATTTTTTATTTTCATATCACCCGTTATTTTTCAAATACCGAATAATGCCAAATTTGGGGTTTTTGAAGTTGAATTTTGAATTTTTAGCGCCGAGAATACGTTTTCTAGATGTGATTCTGATAATCTGCGAGTTCCGCGAGTCCTGAACCCTAGGCCCTGATTCCAGAATTTTAAAATTGAATGCACCCCCGTGAGTTCCCCCAACTCCTAATAATCCTGTACATTGTATCTCTTCTCTCAATAAACTATGACGTCATCAGCCGTGACGCAGAGATCCCCTTCAACTCTGACGTTGTAGCTCTTGACGTCATCAACTGCGACCCCGAGCCTGATTCTGAAATCTGCAAGTTCAATCAACCTCTCCTCCTAGTAATCTATAAGTTGTTTAGTCTTTAGAATAGGCTTTGATACTGCTGTATGTTGAGCTTATGTTTGTACTGGTTTCATGAAGGCTAATTGTAAACCTAGTATAGCCCAGTGCAATGGAGGCTAAGGAGTATAGTACCCCAATTCGGAAATCTGCGAGTGTGATGTCATCAGCCGTCACCCGGCTTACGAGCAGAATCCCGATAATAAAAGGAGGAGAGAGCACCCAAACTGATGACATCATTAGCTCGTGACGTCATAACGATCATGATACTTGCCTGTGGCGTCATCAGTATGTATAACGTCGCTTATGAGCGAAGTGAGTCATCCCGAAAATAGAAGAAAGGGAGCTCAAGCTGATGACATTATGAATGCTGATAACGTCACAAGCAACCATCCGTCACGAGCGAACTAATGACGTCACCAATGTTGATATCGATACGTAAGCGAACGAGGAGAGCGAGTGAGTACCTCGTGAGGTAGATAGCTCATTTTACTGTACACCGCGCTCACATTAGTCCAGGAACGCCCGGGGCGTACACCTCTGTGGGAAAAATTCACAAGCTAGGCCATGATTTCATCCCGAAGCAGGGGTAAATTATAAATGAGGTCTTTTACTAGTAAACATAGAACATACTCGTATTTATTTGGCTATGCCAGAAAATCTCTCTTTTTTTAGGCGATATATTTCGCTCATTATTGCGACTTAACGTTGAAAACATTTCCATGTTACGTAAAAATGGATTATCTCCAGAGAACAGGCTAAGTTGGGTTCCACTGACTTTTCGAGCGTCGTAAATAATTTCTCGTCATTCATCCATTTTATAAAATGATCAAATTTGACAACACGTTTCGGCGCACCTATTTACTTGATCGCTGAAATGTTGACGTGCAAATTTAAATTTTTATTAGCCTATTAGACGGAAAAAATAAACAAACATCCCCTTTCGTAGCACTGTGAGCGAAATCCAGTTAGTCGCGATTACATTAGCCGCGCTCATCAAAAAGACGAAAGCATCGTGCGCTCGCTCCCAATTTGAGCGAAGAGGCGAATAAAAAGGAAGAACAACGTAATTTACTCGTATGGACAGGTTTATTACGTACCAGAAAACTAGACAGAAAAATAGTGTAGAATATAATATGATCGCTTCTTTAGTGAACCAGGTACCGCCATTAATTATATTAGCTGTAGATGTGTATGGAGATGTGTCCCAATGGCTAATGAGTGGACGGATTGAACTTGTATGTGTACATCTTGTTCACATTTTTTTTTTTTCGCTTCCTCTTTTGTCGAATTTTCGAGCACGCGTTAGGAATTTCATACAGACGCTTTCTAGTATATTAACTTTTCGGAATCTACGATCGTATTATATACTATCCTACTGTACATATTAAATTCAAACCCGGATGAATGTAGAATGAGAGAAAAATGAGGAAAAAAATTACCATGCGAATATATAAATATCACTGGTTCACGCGAATCGATTGGTATAATAAATAATTGGACGGAAGTGAAATTCCTTTGATTTAGAAATACATTATTTTTTAGAACGTACCTAAAGTATGCTGCGGCGAAGATACGACTATCGCGTGGAATTAGAATTTAATGAAATGAGAAATAATGAGTGACGGTTACGTATCGGCACACGTACTCAGCGCTGAAAATATACGAGCGAGATTATCGTAAATTAGGAAATAATGTTTTCGAATGTAGGCTGAGTGAGAATTTATGAGAAAGTCGAGTTGGATGCTTCGCACACGCGTATCTTCAATAGTGGTCACTTAGTATTTCATTTAAGTGGATATAGCGGATATACTGAACGTAGCCAGGTTTAACGACGGTAGCAATATTTCAAGCTGAAAAGTAATTATCGCTCATTGGTAAAACATAGTTACATTGGAAGCCACGCTACATTCCTTAATTAAGGGCACCGTTAGTGATTATGTAGGAATCACCAAGAAGGTGGACATGAAGGTAGACATCTTAGTGGCAGTAGATTTGGAAAAGAAGAAAACTCGCCCATTTCTCCTTGTCGGCTTTTTTCTTTTTTGGAGGAGAAACTGGGGTTGGATTATTTTGGCGAAACCGATTCGACGCAGCCGTTTTGACGCATAATATTATACATTTCGACGCAAGCGCAATTCGACGCCGGACTAGCTGAAACTAGTTCGTCGATGAATAAAAGCAGGCTCGCGTCGTGGATTTCGTACTCGCCTTCTTTTTAGGGTGGGATGAGCCAATTTCCGCATTTGCAAAAGCCAAGTCACGGCCTTTCTAGAGTAACTTATCCACAAACTAGATAGAGAAATGACATGAAAATGATCGTCGCTGTCGTTTCTCATTGCGTCGTGCTTGCGTTCAAAGACTTGCGGGACCATAACAGTAAGGACCTAGAGGATTTGTTAGATTACTTTGAGGATATATCTGTGGGACGCGTCTATGAGCTGAAGGGTGTAAGGCTGCAGAGTGGTGGGATGTGTACGCAAGAATGTGAACACAGATCCACGTAAAAATTATAATATTGAAAAGGCCTTGCCTGACTGCGAAATGAAATTAGGATTTCCAACAAGATGTCATAGTGTAGGCAAATGAGGAAAAAAAACATTTTGCCGGAGCAAACGTTTCTTTCCTGAAAATGGTTCAGGATGTGGTCCTGAACAACATACTAAAAATCCCGCGTTTTCCCCCTGGAGCTTCTTTTTTTATGGGGGTTCGAACCCCCAAAAATTAGTTTTTCGCATATATCGCTTGAAATTGAAATTTTATTAAAAAATATTTCAAACAAAAGTTGTTCCTCGTTAAATTTGCTATGAAATGAGCTATTCATTCATCCTTTAGGACGTTCTGTTTTAATAGGGGTTTCAACAGCCCAAGACTTAGTCTTTTGCTTATGTCTTGTCTAATAGAAATTTTATTGAAAAATGTTTCAAACAAAAGTTGTTCCTCGTTAAATTTACTACCAAATAACGTATTCAAGGTTCAGCCTAGATCATTTAGTGCCCCGTCAGAGCCTTAAAACGCCGTTCAAAAGAGGACCAAAATCAGTTTTTCCATATATCTCCCAAAATTGAAATTTTATGAAAAAATATTTCAAATAAAAGTTCTTCCTCGTTGAATTTTCTATCGAAGGAGCTATTCAGCTTTCAGAATAGAGTAATTTGTCTATGAAAAAAGTGTGTTGGGTTCATTTTTCCTGTAGGTCCACGGTCTTATTTATACAGAGTGTACCACCAAGTACATTTGTGGCTTGGTCATGAAAAAGATCCATCAGAATGGAGATGGAAGCGATTCGATGGAATATTCGAGCCTATAACAATAAACAAAGCCCCCCGGGCGCGCCACACCATCTCCTACAACTTATTTTTAGTGGGTGCGTTAAAGGTTGTAGGAATGCTTGCAGCTGCCAAAAAACAGGTGAACAATAGATATTCCATAGATGAAAGAGGGTAATTTGGCACTTTCATCGAATAAAAAACGTGTATTTTAGTCATTCCGACCTTGATGATGAAGAGGCGTCTACACTATACTTCTCAAATAACATAGTATCACGCCTCAGCCATAAGTAGCCTATAGTTTGAATTTTTGTTGAAAATAGTTGTCTTTTTTTTTTCCTTGGATTAAAATGTTCCCCAATGTGTCTTGAGCAGATTTACCTCAATGCTGGTGGAGTATTAGAGGTAGTAGACGACGTTGAGGACGACTTGCAGGATGTATCAAGTCAGGACGAGGAAGCTGATCACGAGTCCAGTACTGATGACGATTCCTCTGTAATCAGAGGCGAAGAATATGACGAGAGCGAATAATATCAAGTCCCTCCATCCCGAATATAAGACTACTATAAGTTGGCTGGTTAACGTACACTGCACTGCTCCTATTAGAAAGGGTAGAGAACTGGTAGGCAGGGCATAGGACGGATGGAGGAGCTCAAGTCGTGTGCGAGAAACGACGTCCCTCCTCGGGCAATGTTATAAAATTACGTGTATATATTACCTGAAATAAACTAGCCTCATGGAGTAAGATTCAGTTGAGGAACCTACAGGAAGAATGTACTAACACACTTTTTTCATAGACAAATTACTCTATTCTGAAACCTGAATAGCTCATTCGATAGGAAATTCAACGAGGAACAACTTTTATTTGCAACATTTTTTCATAAAATTTCAATATATGGAAAAACTGATTTTGGTCCTCTTTTGAACGGCTTTTTAAGGCTCTGACGGGGCACTAATTGACCTAGGCTGAACCTTGAATACGTTATTTGGTAGGAAGTTTGACGAGGAACAACTTTTGTTGGAAACATTTTTTTATGAAATTTCTATTAGACAAGATACATATAAGCAAAGACTAAATCTTGGGATCTTGAAACCCCTATTAAAACAGAACGTTCTATAGGATGAATGAATAGCTCATTTTATAGCAAATTTAACGCGGAACAACTTTCGTTTGGAACATTTTTTAATAAAATTTCAATTTTGGGAGATACATGGAAAAAACTGATTTTGGGACTCTTTAGAACGCCCTTTGCAAGGTACTAATTGGCATAGGCTGAAAGTTGAATACGTTATAATATGGTAGGAAATTTAACGAGGAACATCATTTGTTTGAAATATTTTTTAATAAAATTTCAATTTCACGCGATATAGGCGAAAAACTAATTTTTGGGGGGTCCGAACCCCCATAAAAAGGAAGCTCCAGGGGAAACACGCGGGATTTTTAGTATGTTGTTCAGGACCACATCCTGCGAACCATTTTCAGCAAAGAAACGTCTGCTCCAGCAAAATGTTTTTTTTTTTCCCCCAATATGGCTCCAATTTGTCTACACTATCAGTATCATCCTTGCACCGAATTGTACCTCGCGTCTAACTGATCGCGGCGAAATGGCTGCGCAAAATGAACTAGACCCGGAGGGACTGTTGTCAAATCTCAGCTGTCTGAGTCAGTGTTACTGGTGACTCATTTCGCCGTCTTCGTCTTTCTATTTCAACGGCCTCGAGAATTTCGCGTATCACAATGCCCTCGTACTCGCTAACGTAGTATTCGTATAATATACATGACCGCAGAATTTCATACCATATTACGAGTATATGTATATAAGACAGGGCACACCGACCGTTAATTCGACGAGCAAGAAATAATTTTATCATTAATTCCTTTCCCGGAGCAAACGCTTTCGTGGTTGTTTACTTCTCAACCATCTGTTAGATTTTTTCCGCTTGTTTCCTTTTGCGTTGGCCAGAAAGTTAAGCATATTAGAATGGATAATCGTTACTCTTCGAATACTCTTTAGCCTTATCACGAGCGGCAAAAAAGATCATCGTTAACGGTATGCTCGCGCTGTTCTCCGAAGAGCATGCAGCGCTTTAACCTCATTCAGTAGCTGTATACTCACGGACTTACGTTTTCCTTATCCTCGATGATGGCCCTTGAGTATTTATAATTAGGGTTATAACCCTTCCCTTCTCGATCTTGTCTCGAGCTAGGGAAAGGTCGATATCGCGGATGCCGATATTCTACGGCAATATCTCAGCCAGCATTATAAAACGTCAACCAGTTTGCTTGTCGCGAGGTCATCGGTGAGCCTCTCCTATGCGTAGAATGCACCGCTGACCCATATTCTAGTGCACACGAGCGTAAGATATTCGAAAATACTCTTTTCATATATAAATAGGTTCGAGAAAATATAGTTTCAATTAGGATTCGATTTTGTATACCGTGCTTGGACTTCTTCTGTATGGTGTTTCCGGTTTATACGTTATCTCTGCTTATAATTTCATTACTTACGCAACTGAGGATCGCGATAATGATTCAGAAGAAACGGTATTCCTTGAAACACGCTCTATTTGATCGATGAGAAAACTAATATCGATATTGATCTCGTTTTTTTTCGTTCCCGTTGAGAGGAAGGGCGCATAGGCTGGTTGGTACATTATGCAGATTAATTGAATATAAGAAAAATTGAAAGGTTATTGAACATCATGCGGCACAATTCTGCGTACTCGTAAACAACGGAAGAGTTGATCGTTCTTGATAGGAAAATTAGTTTGATTTGTACCTTTCGCACGCGATAATAGAAGAATCCTCTATACTCTGTCTGAATAATATACCGAGCTACTAAAGAGCGGCGTGTAAGATTTATAACCGCTAATTTTTGAACGTTTTACGCGTTCTTTCGCATTACGAATGTTCTCGTACCGTATAATAAATCTCGAGCGCACGAATCGATGATCTGAAAATATTTACTTACCGCCTAGTCCTGGCTGAGTCGCCCTGACCTGCACGATTTTTCATTTAAATGCTTTTTGTTTTCTTACCCCTCTCCACCACGTTTACCCTCTCGGCCTCAATGTGTACGCTCGCCTCTTCCGACTCTTTCTTCATTTCAAATTGTGTATACAGAGAGGCTATGTACGTGTAAATGATGTAGACCATTTCCTCGTTTTATTCTACGCGCTACGTGTATTTTCCATTAATCATTGTCGTCAATAATTCACGGGCATCTTCGATACCCAGTCCAGTCCTCTCACCGTCTGTTCATTGTGCATTTTGTCTGTCGCGTATTCGGAAACGCGTTAGTTGCCCGCATGACGTGTCCTGTCATCGCGACTGAAAATCTAATTATGTATGCGAAAAGAAAAACTGAGACGCCTTCACTGTTGTATAATGTAGCAATTCTACTTCCTGTCTGAGTTCGTGCTCTTGTACGAACGGCACTCTTGTGCCATTAGAATCAATCACCGAGTGTGTTGACTCCTAATTACCAATTGGGTTTACTTTGTGTATGTATAATATCGATTGTGTCCAAGAGAAGAAAGGAACAAGCTTTTGTGGCCCGTGTGGAGTTAAACAGAAATTCAAAGTCCATATTATAGTTGAGGGAATATTTTTCTTTTCCTACCACGTCGAGTATCGGGGCAGAAGATATTAATCCTCGCCTAGCGTCCGGTGGGTTTAGAAAAATGTTGACCTCATAATTTCAGATGTTGAACAATTTCAAGGTTCATAAAGAAGTGATATTCCCCATGTCTGGATTGTTGGAACACGTGAAGAGAATGAGCGACCATAGGCTTTTCAAGGAGCTGTTGCGCTGTGAACTTGCGGAAGACACCTAACTCCAAGGTTATCAACAGAAACGCTATCAGTACTCGAGAGGTATTCTCGCTCAATGTAAATAGATGTGCAGTCCGAAAATCCAGTGGTGGTGGTGGGTCCCTAAAGTGCGTACATCGCCACCATCACCATTCGATTTTCCGGATTGCACATCTGTTTACATTGAGCGAGAATACCTCTAGCACCGAACTCATATTATGAAGTCCTGAAAGTGGCAAAAACGAGCGAGCTCCATATTATGCTTGACGACTTCAGATTGGATCTTATTAGGGCATAATAAACTGTAAAAATTGTTACTATATTCAATTGAGAAATAACCTCCAGTGCCTCATTATAACACCCAAATTACATTCGGCTTTTGCCAATGTTATTGACGTATGTCATTCAAAATTCAGGTTCGAATTGTGCCAAATCCCTAAGTCTTTGGGAGCATCTTACCTTTGATAGTGTACACTGTCTCTATTGGATGTTTAGGGCAGGTGAAGGTGATAGATTCGCATTTTTCAATATTTAGTGGCATAGAATTTTGTTCACTCCATTTGACAAGATACTGGAGAAAGTTACGTATTTCGTCTGGAACGTCTAGTACATACAGTGTGAAAAGGTATGGGCCAAGATTTGATCCCTGAGAGACGCACGCCTTCAGTCATAAACACTGTAACAGGCTTCTCCAAGTACAACATATTGCCTGGATTCCTACAAGTAACTCTCAATTAGTTTAAATAGTTCTACTGAGAAACCTATACTATTCAATTTATGGAGCAATTGATTATGATTAACTTTATCGAACGCTTTTTGAAAATCTGTGTAGATTACATCAACCTGAGACGATGAGCGTTGCTCAAAGATTCGATAAATATAACCGGTTAATTCTGAAAAGTTGGTTTGAACAGACTTTCGACTTACAAATCCATGCTGCTCAAGAGGCATCTAAGTTCGTGTTTGGTGAGATAGCTTCTTGGCCAGAATTGATTCAAAGATTTTTGCAGGAGGTGGAAGAGGGGCAATGGACCTATGGTTTTATATTTCTGTCGTCTAGTCTTTTTTAGGGACTGGGATCACTTTGGAGATGGTCCAGGAAAGTGGGTAAACACAGGTTTCTAGTATTACGTTACATACGTAGGTTACTGGAGATACCAGGTATTCACGACTTGCTTTATATGTGTACGGAGGTACACCATCGTGGCCCACTGAGCGTTTCGGTTCAAGTCTTTTTATTGTCATTTGTAATTCCGGTCATTGCTTCTGCTTCTGGTGTAACACTCGAAGCCGGAGTTCGAATATGGCTCCTTATTACCAAAGACAGAGGAGAATTGTGATGCAAGGGCGCCGCTGCCACCTGCTTTGGGTCAGAGTAGCACTGGTTGGAGTCTCGCAGTCAATCTTCCTCTTGGTATTGATGTGTTGCCAAAATTCTTGAGGCTCAACTCCCATTTGAATCTCAACTCCCTCCACGAGATTGCGGTAGGCTTCCCGTATCAGTTCCTTACTGTTTGCTTGTAGGATCTTGAATTGCTCTCGCAGGCCAGGCTAATTAAATGTCTTTCTCAGACGAGCTCTACATTTTTCTTTTCCCCTAATAGCTTTATTTACTTCTTCCGTAAACCATCATTTCCGAGTCTTTTTTTGGCTTAATAGTGGTACGGTTTCCTGAATGACATACACATATAATTTCATATAGTGACTCCCAGTTTGTCTCCCGCAATCTCGTATACAGTGTCAGTGCTATAAAGTCCACCGTCGCATAATTTAGCGGCAAATGGCCACAAACACTCACAGGTGCAGCCTCAAAGCAGGGTAGCTGTTGTTGATTTTCATCGTTGAAAGGAGGAGGTTGATTTATCCTTGAACGCTTAGTTTTAAGGTCCTTATCTTCTACTATGACTATACCTAGATTTGGATGGTATTTATACGTATATTCTGTGTCAGTGGGACCCCTGCGAGAAAGTTACTTAAAACCAAGTCTAAAGTTTTACCCTGAGCATTAGTAACTGTGTTAAATGAGGTCAAGCCCGCTATTGGAATAAGATTTCAAGTATTTTTATATCCCCTAAGAAGGTATGTATTTCAAATGAGAAGGTCTTTGAAGGAACAGTTAGTATGTTGTCTTAGGTTAAATTTTGTCAAGTCCCACGGTCGTGGTCCCGACGTGCCTTGTAGTATGATGTAGACCCAATACATCGTATTTTCGACAGGTAGCCCAGGAGTTTTTCGAAATTTTTCATAATTTCATTATCAATGATGTGTTGTCTTGAAACTTTTTTTCCTGGAAATGATTTCATCCAGAAGTCAGTTGGTATTGATCCTTTTTCCTTCGTATTTTTTCTCAATCTCCCATCATTCTATCTTAAAAGTTTTTGTGTGGTTCACCTTTTTTCATAACGCTATGTATTTTTCCGTGCCATTCACGAAGAATTATCTTGTCAAATTTGAAAAAAGTGCCATAATTTTGTTTCACCCTCTTTTGAGTTGTAGGCTGCCGCCCCTCCTACCCTCTGGAGATTTCTTCACTTGAAAGACGAGCCTTCGATTTGTTTCATTAAATAATAGAGAACTTCGCATTTTATGATCAGAGAACCCTTACTTCCGAGCGTCATTTCTATGGAAAAGTTGAAAAAAAAATATCTCTCGACCACAAGTCATTCATTCTTTCTTCCATTATATGCACGTTTCTCGTAACAACCACCAGCTGAAATCAGTACAACAGCCGGGCGACGAAGCGCTTAAACACCATCAGCAACAACCAGCAGACCAGATCTACCACTGCGATCGCTCGTCGCCGTGCCCTCCCAGAACCACCGTCGACAACGATCGTGTTACTCCCTCGCATCATCATGATATCAACTTATCGGAAAATAGGATCGTGTTGACTTTTTCGCCGCGAATCAACAACAAACTCGCGCTACGTTACGAGGACGTGGGTCATGTTCGATTGCGACCGGACCGATTGCCTCGATTGATGGGTGCGGCCACCACCAAAGCGACGGCGGCTGCAGCGCATCAGGATCAGTCTCAGCGCTCGGAATTTTTTTCGCGTCTAGAGCCAGATGAATACGAAGCTGTCCAGCGCAACATCAGGTATCTGACCAATCAGAAGGCGCATTTGGCCTCGCAAAAGCTCCTACTTGAAGAGCGAGTACAAGAAGAGCAGACGAGAAACAATTTTTTGAAAACGTTTAACGAGCATCTACGTATAAGTCTGTCGTCGGTCAACATTCGAGCGTTGGAACTATCCATTGATAGGCGAACTCTGCTAGACGAGATACAACATGTACTGTGGCAGTGGAATTCCAAATTCTTGTTACCATTGAGAAACGGGGCGCTTCGTGAAGACCTGGAATAGAAAACATACGTATATTCGCTATTCGATGCGACCCTCTACCATCCTCGACGGTTCTCATTGTGTAGTGAGTGTACAAAATGGAAAAATATAAAAAAATTATGTTTTGCGTACAGTATAATTCATTCTCCTGTATAGCTAGGGTAATGCGTTGATAGCGATTACACCGTAATGAATCTAAACGACCCGAAGCGTACGTGGGGAAATAGTGAGAAAGACTGACAAAGAGAGAAAAAAAAAAGGCAATAATAATTTATTATACATTACACCAGCGGCTATTTACGTAAAGTGTTCGCTATACATAAAAGAAATATTGAATAAACACACCCGCGGATTTAAGAAACCTACGTAGACGTGCAGTACTGTATTCGGATTATGAAGAGCATTTTAAACGGTAGTTCAAATACTAAATACCGGTGTATTATTATGCGCGTATTCTTGTTTATGGTCGAACGTGCGAACACGTAATTTATTATTTTAATTCGGACGAAGCATGAATGCAAAGGTGAGCAATTGTAATTTTAAGATCGTATGCCGTCGTCGTTAGTCTCGCCGAGATTTTCGAAGTTTTATGAGTAATAATTTGGAATGGGTGGGCTATCATACTGCACATATCTTGCTCCAAGTTCTCGCGCTAAAAACTCTAGCCGGTTGGTCGCAAAATGTTCCAAATGTTTGTCGAATTGTTGTCCCCCATGAGAAAATTCGAAATCCAAAAAATTGGACCCATCCGCTCACCTATGTTGCCTGCGGAGCTATTTGTAGGCCTCAAATCCAAAATCCAAATGGCTGTACCTCGGGCGATAATGATTGCAGAGCGATGAAACTTGGCAAAATTTATCATTAGTTTCAAGCAATTACACAACTTGGAACTTATTTAACGAGAAAAATCGAGAGGGTGGCACTTGGAAAATTCTTAGTATAACATACATTTGTATCACAGTCCTCGGTGATGTGGAACATTCCCAAAAAAATCAATATTTTGGTGAACTTCTCTGGTTTTTTCATCAACAACGTGGTAAGCTATGACTGCTACCGCGATAGACCGTGTGAAATCAATAGTCAATATTCGGGCTGAATAATGCGCACTCCTGATATTCACTTTCTTTACTTGAAAATGTATATTCATGTTTTTCCCGTAGTCGCAGCGGTACAAACTGTGTTACGGGGAGCCGTGCGCTTGCTTGAAGTGGAAGAATCCTCTCTCGAAATGAGGAGAGAATATTTCAAAAATTGGCGTTTATGAGCAAGGCAATACAAGGAGAGGATCGTCTTCTGTCATGGGTTCGCAGTGAGAGAACGGCGATCGGCCCACGTTTGAATGAAGGGGGCGGAATATTCGAAAATTCTCGTTGTCTTATACAAATGGAAGGGGAAGATGACAAAAATATTTTAAGAGAGGTACTCTATACATATTGTCGGGGGTTGGAAAAAACGTCCGCTGTCCGGTCGGCCGGCAAAGCTCGGAACACGAAAATTTTCTAAATGCCTTTCCTATCGTATATAGCTTGGGGGCGGAGCCTATGACGGCACAGTTCGATGACGTCATAGGTCAGAATTATCGCATATTTTCCCGCCTCGATCAAACGCGGGACGATGGTCGTTTTCTCATCTCACCGCGAGCTCAAACAGAATAAATGTTTTTGTCATCTTCCTCTTCCATTTACGATACTTGCGTGTTCCCCCGCTCCAATCAAGGCTAATCAAGCACGGGGCGATCGCCATTCTTTCATCGCGAACCCGCAATCGAAGACGGATTTTTCCTTGTACTTCCATACTCATAAAATAATGTCAATTTTCGAATTATTATCCCTTCATCTCGGGGGGGTTCTACTTCAAGCAAGCGCAGGGCTCCTACGGCTGCGACTTGAAGAAAAATAAAAATAAATATTTTCAAGTAAAGAAAGTGAATGTATTATTCAGCCTAAGCAATGACTATTGATTTCACGCGGTCTATAGTTTTTGGTTGGACGGCGCGCGCCAAATTTTCCGAAAAACCTCCCATAGAACAAG
Organism: Aspidiotus rigidus; assembly: GCA_035079385.1. NCBI lineage: Eukaryota > Metazoa > Arthropoda > Insecta > Hemiptera > Diaspididae > Aspidiotus > Aspidiotus rigidus. Next base: position 442,013 of record JAVHKY010000044.1, on the reverse strand, counting down.
ATTCCTGTTACAATCACAGAAATTCACTATTGATTCTTTTGACAAATTGATATTGATTTGTGAAATTGAAAAAAAATTATAAATTTTAATTAATAAAAATTTATAATCGATTCAATGATGTTACCAAAATTCTTATTTTATTATTATAATAAAAAATAATAAATTATTAATGAAAAAATTAAATGAATAATAATAATTTTTTATTACCGTATTTGAAAATGATTTTTGGATTAAATTTTAAATTTCAAAATTAAATAATCAACTTATAAATAATATCTAATCGTTTATTTATGGAATGTTTTTATTTTATAATTTATTTATATATATATGTACTAATGAAATTTATAATTTTTTTATTTTAATTTAATTGTTATTTATATAGTATTAATTATAATAAGTTGATAGATAATTAATATTTTTAGTAACAATAAAATTAATTAATCAGTTTAATATTGAAAAAATTAAAAATATTTTGAATTATCAACTTATCTTAGTAATTTTAAATGATGAATTTAACTTAATTTGTAAAAATATAAATAATTAAACAATAATAATATTTTTTTTTTTATAATCATGTAAATTTATAATTTCATTATTATTTGTATGAGTTCGAATATTTATTATTCGTTTTCGTTATGATTTCATAATAAGAATTATATGAAAACAAATATTTGTTTATTTTTAATTAAAATTAATAAAATAAATTTGAATAAAAAAATTGAAATTAAATAAAATATTTTGAATTTCATACAATTTATTTAATATATTTGATTGAGAATATTCCACCTGACCGGGGACTGTGATATTAATGTATGTTATACTTGAAGGTAGGGTGCATCAAATTAATAAATTTCCCCAGACGCCACCGAATGAGTTTGACGTTATGTAATTGCTAGAATTAATTGGAGAAAATATGGATGATTTTTTTTTTGAAGAAATACGGTGCATGCACGTCTACATCTTCTCAAATTTCTCTGAGTTTCATTGCTCTGCGATCATTATTGCTGGGCATATAACCATTTAGATTTTAGACCTAAAAATGGCTCTACAGCCCATATGGGTGAGCGTGTCCAATTTTTTGGATTTTGATTTTCTCATGGGGGACAACATTTAGACACATTTCGTGACCACGGCTCCCCTCTTATAGGGCTAGAGCCTCAAGGATCAATGCAGACTGTCCATTGATCGGTAGTAGGGGCTGAGGTTTTAGGTGTAACAAAGAAGAGTGCTGCCTCTATATGGGGTGTTGGAAACCTGGCAGATGCGAAACGAAGGAGATGGGAACTCGTATGATGGAAAATTGGTGAATAGGATTGCAACGGCCCATTGTTATATTTGTAGGTCGACTCAGCTTTTTCCCTAGCGACGTGCATCAGACTTGTCATGGACAAAGGACACATGAAAAACAAGGTACCGCGGTGAAAAATTAATTTCTCTATTGGAGTTCGTCTTATTTCACCGCGGAAAAATTTTGTAAACACTTGCACAACGTATTTTTCACTCATTCGTCATCACCCTAATGAGCTAAATATTAGCCCAAAACGTTGACAATGCCATTCACTCTCGCTAATCAAATTATTCCCATCTCGTTGCCTGGTAACAATACAATACGCAGCATTTCAAATTCTGTGAATGCTTTCTACATACCTCAGTACGCGATTCACAAACATGCTTCATTTAGAAAACACACTAATTTGAGACAATGGGTACGTCAATGATGATGTAAATAATACTGTATATATTACCTCTCATGAGAAGAATTTGGCGTGCGCGCTGCGCGCATTACACAGTCCAAATCTAACGGTTTTTGGTTAGTTTCTTTTTACGTATTACTTACACGGTATTACATGGAGTATAGGCGTGAGAAACTGTAGCACGAGTTAACGCGGAGCACGCAATATTCCGTAGTTTGGCTATTTCCCTGATCCAATACAGACAAGCTACTCACACACCTTCGAGAGATTCTGACGCATATGCATCACAGTTCCAGAGATGAATGACGGTATAATGATACGGTGTATCTTGGAGATCTTATTGATTGTGATATGTTGAACCTCTGCTCATGATAACACATCAATTTGAGAAAATACGAACCAGTGCTAGAACAGCATCTATCTGACCTTTACATATGGAACAAAAATTTACGGAAAAGGGCAGAAAGATCAGGGTCTTATCTGGGCGGGATATACGTATAACTGTCGTAAAAAAAAATCAACAAAGGGAAAAAGGTGTGGAGAGTGCGGGCCTGAAAAGTAAAGAGAATTGTAATTTGGAGGAGAATTTCAGAAGCTAGGGCCTAGGAGAGGAGGGTAGAAGTCGTAAGGTTATACAACTAGTGTTGAGGAACCTTAGGATTCTTCGTAGGAAGAGTTCTAGTAAAAACGCTGCAGAAGTCCGAAAGTATCGTTCTTGGAGGTTAATGAAAATCCAGTCGTCTATTTGAGGACGGAATTTGGAGGAAATTGGGCACAAGAGAAACGTATTTATCTATATTGAAAAAAGGTGTGGGAGATGTTAATGTTGGTGTATATCCGTTTGTAGAGACGTTCATTTTCGACCACGTAAAAGATATTTGTTGCATTATAACAACGTTACATTTATCGAATCTTTTGGTGGATTCGAACGTGATGTATAATTTCTCCGGTATCTTTCTCTTATAGTTATTTTACTTACACAATGTACTGACTGATAAGAGAAATGGAACAATTATTCGAACATTCGCTCTGGGTGTGAATAAAATTGAGAATGAAAGTAGAATTATTGTCTGTATAACTGCGCATCATAAGCACTCTTTCTAATTACCTTGCCTTCACTTTTCAATTTACAGTTAATTCGTTCGATATTCGGCTCGACCTTTAAAGTATATTCGTTTATTTATACGAGTATGTCTGGAATTGATTTTGAATTCTTTCAAATATGGATTATGGTTGTCTTATTAATATTATTTTGTTTCATTGAGGAGAGAGGGATAACGTTTTCAGACCTTTGATTAACTTAGTTCTTCAATATTCACTCTTGTCTCTTCCTTGTGTGTTGTTTTCGACCTCACTTCATCAAAATTGTCCTCAATTCTTCCTTTTCCGTATTATTTTATTTTTCCATTCTCGCAAGTTGCGTAATAGTACCGAAACTTGTCCTCTCTTCACTGTATTGAAATATTGTCAAACTGTCTCTTAGAGCCACTCTTGAGAAATTGGAGTTGGACCAGGATATTTACAATAAATCATATGGGTGATGAATAAAAGAGGAGAAAATCTACCCGCCCTACTCTTTTCTTATCCTTCGAGAAATTGTTTTAAAAAAATGATTTTGTTTGAGTGACGCAATAACGGAAGGAAAATGCTGCTCACTTTCCAAGAAAGGCTATTTGTTGGACTAATTGTTCTTTCAATAGTAATTTCACTTCCTTGCTGTAAACTATTTCTTGGTCTTAGTACCTTCTCCGCTCAAAATAACAAGGTATTTTCCTTTCTGCCTTTTTTTTTTCTTCCGCAACTACTCGAGCATCATTAGCTTGTGACAGAATAATCATGTCAGATAGGAAATACGAGAATGATGACCTGAGACGAAGTAATGGAGGCTGAGGAAAAGATGAGAGTGAGTGAAGTGACGTTGATCAAATTTGAACAAGAGAGTGAGATTTCGCCTTGACGGGATCTTCAAGTTAAAGAGGAGACTGGGGAATTGATTTCTGCGTGACTGTTACCAGTTTTTCCAAGGCATTTTCTTCGAAAAGTCCTGTGCGTTTTGAAAGGTGCGAGAGAGGGATTATCATTTATCTGAATGATTAAACATCAAAGTGTACTGATGGTCTTTTCTTGAGAAAAATCGTAGAATTATGACTCACCTTTCTTGTGTAACTTCACCTGAAACCCTTTACTTATTACTGTAAAAAAGTGCAATAATGGATTCTTGGATTATTTTTTCCCATCCCAGTATATTGTTGTTGAGGAGAGTGGAACGCCCTATTTCTACGTCATTAGCTTTATAAATTGTACATCATCTGTATGATAATTCGAGCGAACAATTATTTGAATTCTGCCACTCATACCGCCGCAAATGTACCCTGAATTATTAATTAACTGTACATTGTACTTGAATATTATTTGGCGACGCACGTTTACAATACAATCAAAATAATTTTCCTACAGCTGTAGACAATTTATTGTTGTAAAATTTGGGAGACAAAGTAAAGAAGTCGAGTCTGATCGATAGTCAAAAATTTTCAAACGTGTAATCGAAAAAATATCAATGGAATGAATTGACAACAATCAGCCTGAAAATAAGTATTTAAAGCTCGAGCCATGCTTTCAGTTAGCAGTTGAAATTTTGGTTTCGTATACTTTCGATTTGTAAATTTTTACCTGTGGCAAAATGAAATCCTTAATGGTGATGATATTCGTCAGCGCGTTGCTGTTTTTGGTAAGCGTAATTGAAATGGGTATAGCTGAAAATTGATCCATGTGTCCCTCAAATCGCCTTCGCCCATTTGGTTTGGAATGCGCTTCAAGCGTAACAAACTTTTAATCCTTATCATTTTCTCATCTTGTGGGTGAGTTATTTTGAGGGGAAGTCCTGCATCCCCAAAAATTTATCTGTGAAAACTAAATAAAACCTGTATCAAGAAGAAACCCCGAGAAATTTCTTACGAAAAAGCCCTCTCTCTGTTTCTCTCTCTCCACTCCTCCTCGTTTTTTCTTCTACGTGAGCATCCCATTCGTGAATTTCAACCTGTGAATCAATCTAACCAAAATCCCATACACAACACTGGGTCCGTCAAAAAAATATTAACAGTTAAATGAGGATTTTGACTAAATTTGTTGTAATTCAAAAACGCGAAACATTAGATTTGTATCTCAGTTTTATCTTTAATTTGCGCCAAATTCACAGTTTTTACGTGTTCTCTGAGCCAAGTTATGTACCAAAATGTGCCAAAAATTGACCAATTTGCCAAGATTTCCCGAAATAAGAAATGAAAGAATGCCACCACTTTCAAGCTTCATAGGATTATTCAGGTATTTTTTTCGAAATCAGTGTTAAATTTCTCTTTCGGATCGAGCAAAATGTGGAAGTTGAACAGACTTTTAATTTTTGACAATTTTCGCACTTTTTAGTCCACAACTTGGCTGAAAACTGTACACTTCACGTTTTGCGTTTTCGAGCTACAACAAATTTAGTCCAAATTCCCATTCAACTGTCAACATTTTTTTGGTGGACCCTATAAACCCACTTCATGCTTCAATTCGACTCTGCACTCACTATCCTGATCGATATAGATTGAAGCTCTAATATTTCAAGACTATGGAGAATATCCCCCATTTTATTCAAGAACTTCTTCCTGTTCAAATAACTCCAGCCAGATCGGTATCTCCGTTTCATTCCTCTAAAACAGAAATAATTTCAAGCTATTCATTCTCCATCCGTAATTACACGAATAGTCAGCTCTGAATCTTTGTTCTGATTAATTTTTGGCTTTTCAGCAAACAGTAACCGCTCTCTCTGCCCTGAAGTATCTGTGGCAGTCTCCAAATAAATACCAGAATCGGGATTCCATGCCAAGGAGTATACGTAAAACACTTACCGACAACAACATCGACACAATAGCAGAGCAGAAAAATGAATCTCCGACCAGATTTGACACCGCTTACTTGTCGGCTGATTCAAATCAAGCACCGCAGATTCTATCGAATGGTGGCATAAATAAGTTCAAGCAGTACATAAAGTTAGCTTCCGTACTTGCTAGCGTCAATCGCCTCTCCGAAAGTGCAGCTCCCCAGATCGATTCCGTTATAACGAGTTTAGAACCGAACTATCCTGCCGACTCCAAAGTCAGGGAATTCACCTCAGATATGCGCTTTCTGGTGAAAAATCGCGATGCCCTCAAGTTATGGGATTTGATGGAGCCCGGTCTGAGACCATTCGAAGAATTAGCCGATTCTTATCCAAGTATATTCAATCCTCTCCTCACATTTGCAGATTGGGTTATACACGAGCTTGGCGAAAGGAGTGTGCCTGTGTTCCGTCAGTTAGTAGCAATGGCTCAAGCCGCTCGTGGCGATTCAGTAGATAGAGAAGCTGTAAGCAAGAAGTTCAAACAATACGTACAGTTGACTTCAGTGGGCGCTAATATCTCTCGTCTCTCGCCAACAGATGCGCAAGAGATAGACACTGTTTTGGCTGATGTTGAAACAAGGTACCCCCCTAATACAGATGTAGGAGGCTTTATCTCGGGTATGCGATCCATGTTGAGAAATCGTAATGGACTGAGGCTGTGGCACTTCATGGAGCATAACATGAAGAGTGTGGAAGAATTGGCAGCGCACGATCCAGACCTATTCAACCCTGTATTCTACGCTGCGGATGCGGTCACGTTAGAGTTGGCACGAAGAATCTCGACGGCAATTCAGCATTTTGGAGAACTTGCTCGAGGTGGTCGTTCACAATCGTCGCTCTCTCTTGAATGAGCGTAGCTTGTTATTTTCTGATCGATGAAGAAATTTAAAAGAAATTTTGACCATCATTTTAATTTATTTCAGTTGGCATAAAATATCATTTCACGTTTATGTTCTTTGTCATTGTATTCCTCTCGAACGGGTGTTGTCATGAATTTTGAAGGCTTCCGTGGAAACGGCAATGTAGTCCCCGAAGTCAACAACTTGATTTGAGTAGACCGAATTCTTGAATGGATGAAGGAAGGGATCGATAGTGAAATTGTGAAGATAGGACCAGAAATTCGGGTTAGAAGAATGAGCGAATGAAAGTTTGTATGAAAAAATCTGAATAAAATCTTGGGAGTTTGGGTGTGATTTACTTGAACTAGCTGGAATTACCTTTCTTACCTGTTGAGGTGCCGTGATTTCGTATCATTAATCTCTCAATCCTTTAATAATTTGACGGAATGAAGTACGACATGGAATCACGATAAGAAAACCTATTGACCAATAGAACACACTCACTCCGGTTATATGATCTTGTTTCTTCAGTATTCTTGTGAAGCAAAAAAAAAAACATTTATCTACAACGCGTGATTCTTTGAAGACATCGTGGAGGTCGCATTAAAACTAAGAAGCGGATGAAGATCCGCAGTTTAGACAAAAATGGATGAATAGGCATCACGATGAGAGTGTTATTTATTTTTCAATTATTTAGCGTAATCGATCACAAAACCGAGGATACTAACGTCCTTCTGGCTCCGCCTTTGCTTCAGGGTCATTGTTGTTCTCCTATCAGGCTGTACTCATCAACCTTCAACTGCAGCAGAGCATCACAAAGCTCAACGCACTCGCAGTCAAGGTACTCAATTAACCGCAGAAATACAGAACAAATTTGCTGAAGTTATACCCGCGTTGTTCCGAAGCGAAGATTTCCAAAAGGCCCGGAAAACGAGTTAATTAATATTTCAGTTAGGTATACAGAGTATCATGTAGTAAGAGGTTCTACATCACACCACTAAAAGCATCGTTGGATACTTCATTACACCGAGTAGGTACGCCATTTATTTCGGATGGCGATATCGTTACGCTCTGAAAATAACGAAAATAAAAACTCTACCACGCCGGATGTGTACGAGTACAATTAATTTATTTCTTTCTTACTTGTAATTACCGCTGTAATACAGTTTTTTTTTTTTTTACGATAATTCCTATTTATTCATTTTCTTTTATCTTCGACTTGTATAAATTTTAAGGATCTTTCATGGACCGGCGAGAACAAGTAAACGACGCGACGTCCCGGCTATACCCATCCTAATATCCGGAATAATAATAATAGACTAAGAACCTCCATGCACTGAGAGATTCATTTTGTGATTTTACGAGCATTGTTTAGGAGTACGAGGTACGGGTCAATGTGCAACCCGCGAATTATCTTCCGTTGACATATAGTGCAGTATGTACACTGAATACCTGGAAATTTTCACCATCTTTATCAGCTGACACCTATCTAAAATACTATGACTTATAACGGTTCGCGTGTATCCTAGAGTAGGTATTATTCCTGCGATCGATGCTTTCACTGCGTGAATGAACTCAAAATCAATGTATCTCGTGCCTTCTAGACGTTATCAATGTATAAATACGCGCTATTATAAACTTTCAATTTTGCGATCGTTGTACTGTTAAAATTGTTTTCATTTTCTCATCGTCGAGGACAATTGAAGCGCATAAGTTACAGAATAATGATTACGGAGGCGAGCACGAAGACATTAATTAAGATGCTGCTTGGAAGTATTTACGACGTGCGACGTAATTTATCCGCGCCAGCAGGAAATACGTTCGATATTATGCATCCGAAAGTACAAATTATCAGTTCGGATCAGTTTATGTAACTTAACGGTTGTTAAACTGCACACTAATTTCTTTGTCTTTGTCGATCGTTATTCGGTTCGATAGAGATACTCACTGGACATGATGGAGTGCATAACAGATCGAAGCATTTGAAGCGATATTTTCCAGGAGAATGTGAAAGTCTGTTACAGGAGTGGTGATAGTTCTGCTTGGGTTGCAAAAATGATGGAACGAATTTCAGCGATTGGAATTGAAGCGCGCGAATAGGAAAATACGATCAGGAGAGATGAGAAAATTGGTCTTAAAAGAGCCTCCAAGAGCTGAAGTTATAGTCGAAGGCACGGAGAGATTTCATGAGAATTCAAAAGTATTAGTTCGTGAGATTTTGAATCTTAAGCCTTTCTCCTTCCTTAATCATGAAATTCTAGAGCTCAAGCTCTTCTTTCCTGATCTGGAATTCGTTTGTGCGATAGAAGCTAGGCTCGCCCTTCTTCGCTCTTTCCAAAATGAGTATAAGCTGTTGCAAAGGAAAAGTAACATAAGGTTACGTATAAAAAGAGGAATTTTCTGGCAGAGCCAAATAAATAAAGATCATGTTTTATGTCTACTAAAAAATGACCTCATTTATATCTTAAGGCCATCTCACCTACTTTGTGACGAAAGCATAGCCTAGCTAGCTTACGAGGGGCTCCCTCGCACCGCTCCATCGACCCCGTTCTTGTATTTATATAGGCGTGATGAACTGTAAGTTAAGCTATCTAGCTTACACATGTGTATAAACATTAGTGACGTCATTAGTTCATGAGGTCATAACCATCCATGATGGTTGCCAGTGACGTCATCAGGACAGCTTGGGCTCTCTCTCTGTTCCTCAATCTTTTTTATTCTCTGGGTCATTGACTCTGAGTGTAAACTTCCCAACAGTCTTTGTAGCGTCGTTGTACTAGGCGTAATATAATAATGATATACTGCTCAAGACTCCTTCATTTTGGCCTCTGAGTCACGACTGATGACGTCATACTTGCAGACTTCGGAATTGAGTTACTACTCCTTAGCTTCTACAGGGGTGAGGAAAAGTCACGCAACGCTGTCTGATTTTTTCGTGCGTGGTGTTCGACGCGCACCCCGGGACTTTACTGGACTATACAGTATAATTATTAAACTATAGTAGGCCTACTATTAGTCTTCATGGAACCAGGCCTAACATAAGCTTAACATACAGCAGTTTAGAAGCCTACACTGAACCACTTATAGATTACAATGATGAGGGAAGAAGGATTGAACTCGCAGCAATATCAGGCATCTTCTGGTATTATGTTTGATTCGATGAGAGCTTCAAAGGAGCTGCCTCGACATCATCTGGTAGGACAAACGCGAGAGCTGCAAGATGACGCATTTGTAAAGAGAATCGTCATCGGTTTCGTATTTTTTTTTAAAGCCAGCTTCAATGATACGCCTCATGATGGCTGGCGACAAATGAAAGAAGCATCCCTAATACTTCTTCTAGTTTTCAGGTGTTTTCTAGGGTTCTGCGATGATTTTTTTTTGCGATGAATTTTCGTACATGATCAATTCTCATAGGCCCATAACTTTCTCTTCTAACGACATTCCTCCTCATAGGGGGCTCTTCCCCTCTCTATCATGTTGCACACTCGTTTGCCTCTTTTACATTGTAATGGAACTCACTTTACATAGGTCCTGTGGCAGGAGAATGGATATACTATTACATAAAACAAAAAAATCATACAAAAAGTCACGTAATTCTCAAATTCACTAGAACAGTGAACGTTTTCGACTCAACTGGCAGTCAATGTTCCAGAATGACTGTTGAGTCGAAAATGTTCAATAAGGTACTTGTGATTTTGTGAATTACGTACAAAATACACATGTATAACGCAAAATGGTGTATTGCGGATAGCGATTTTCGAGAATTTTTCAAAACATCCGGTAATATTATTCTTGAAGTTGAGGAATATACAACTAGTTACTCAATAACTCGCAAAATGTCCCGAGAACTCGTCAAGAGACGTTTAAAGTTACGTATAAAATTGCCATATTTAAATCGTTGAATATCAATTAGTGAATGAAATTAGTTTGTGCAAACCAATTAGCCGCATTTTTCTGAACTTCATTTACAAAATTCGCAACACGCGATACACCATTTTGTGAGCTTTCATGTGTTAGTGACTAGGTAGAGCATACCTTTAAATTCATTGCATATTGGATTCCCCTGCTATAAGACCACGAGTATGCGGTATATCACAGAGGCAGTGGCCTATTGATGAAATCATAAGAGACTCCCAAAGTTTCCATTCCGAGGCCTGCGATCCAGAAATTTTGAAAAAGCTCTCGAACTTCGCAATGTCGAATGGAGCCGAAGAATAGAGATGCCTCAGAAATATCATCCATAAAGTTCTCAGCTTCCTAGCTATTTGACTTAGATGTCTTAGTGGTTTGTACTTTTGAAAACTTCGCATTATTCCGCATCACGGCAGGTAACGTAAGGTCGAGACTCTCATACATTTGCGATAAATTCTCTCATATTAACAGTTAGCCTGTTGAATTGTATACCCTCATATGCTACGGTGAAATATTTTCAACGGTATTTACTCTCCTATCGCTCTCGAGAATTTCTGAAACTAGATGAACAGTCTAAGATTACTAATCCGCGAGTATTATACAACTCGCATTCGTATTGTCAAATTAATATTACTGCATTTCCGTACGGTACCTTACAAGTATTTGAATTTTTTAAACTTTGATAACAGGTTTAGCGAAGAATGCTTTGCATTGTTGCACTTTTGGCCACTTTTATATGTTGTTGAACTCTGAAATGACTGGAGGTACGGAAGTCGTATAATGGTGTATGAGAAAAAAAAATTGGATCGTAATTATTACGTTAAGAGTTCGCGGGTAATGACAGCGTTAAGAGAAAGAGTGTCTTTTACGACAAGTGCAATATTGCACTATATAATACGATGAATGCTTCCTTGTCTCAAACTGTATAATACGACTAAGTTACATGGTGAGGTCATAATCACGAGAGCTAAGAGTTTTTTAAATTGTTCTTGTTTTCATTTAAGCTTCTCCTATCCGGCCGTGCAAATAAGTGGGTAGCAAGGTTTCTGTAGTACATACGCGATGACGTTCGTTAGTAGGTTGACTTCAAAAATTTATATTTGGCCGAAACTTGAATAATCAATATCGCGTAAATAAATAAATCTTCTTTCCTAAGTATGACAGGTTTTCTACGTACATGACGAGGGTTCTCCAGCATTTAGCTAGATTGGATGCCATCCACGTCTTTCGAGTGATTCGTAGAAAATTCAGTGTGCGGATCAGCCCACTTTTTCTACTAAAATCCACTTTTTTGAACCCCACCCACTTTTTGCCACTATTTTCAAATTCAAGCCACTACTGCCATTATTTCAACTATTTTACATTTTTTTAAAAAGGTGACGCGTGGTTTTTTTATTATTATTGTGCGAAAATTGCACCGTGCATTTAAAATAAGTATACAGTAGTGAACCATTTCCTCTGAAATAATTACTTCAATATGAAGAACAGGCAAACCAACGAAACTAGTGCAAAGACAAATAATGATGTGTAGAGACAGTTCCCGAAACAACAAAAATACCTAGAATTGAGTAACGTAGTTATACACTTCGACCATTTTATTTCCCAGATATTTGAATGTGAATAAAATAAAACGCTACTTTTAGTCTATTTCTCTCCCAAATATTTGTATTTTTAGCCACTTTTCAAAGAGTATAGCCCATTAAGAGGGGTAATCTGCCTTCTGTGGCAGACTCCATTGAAACCTATACTGTCTGATAGACTTCCCCGACTACTTCTCTCCCAGAAGTTTCAGCTCCCCATCTCAACTTTTTGTCGTTCTGGAGCAAGAATTGTGATTTCGCTTTGGAATTTTCTACACAAACCTATGTTGCAGTGAGATACCTATAATTTATGGTGTGTGTAGATGATCATCGAGACTACCAACCATAATTTTTTCAGAATTTTCTCGCCACATCAAGTCCTGTTCTCGGCATAACAAAAAATTCAACCGTCAGTTTTACAACGAAGGTATTTCGATGGGGATTCGAAATCATTGTGAAAAGAAGTTTTACACATTCCCAAAAATTTTTTAAAAAAGTTGAAGAAAATTGGAGTGTGGGAAGATAGGTAAATGATGAAAAAACCGAATGAAAACGTGAATACAAAGTCGTCGATGCTAGCCGCAGCAGTCTGGTAAGCGCGTCGCACCGCGCCGCCACTGAGTAACGTTCGCTTCCGAGCTACGCGCGTATTCCATCCACTGTCCCTGTGCAATTATTCTAGTTTTGATTTTTTATTCGCTCCTCTCTCTCTATCTCTTTTTACATATATTTCGTATTGACTGTCGATCGCATTGTTTTTTTTTATTTTCTTGTCCCTTTCAACATTAAAACTGTCTATTGTTGTACCCCGATGGGCTTCCACGTTTTTTGTTTCGCAACAGCTACTTTTTCCCTTCTTTCATTTCACTACACGTGTCAGCATTTCACACAATGTATGATTTCTTTAAATTAATTTTTTTGCATGGAACGTGGGTGGAAACATGAAAATTATCGAGTCGCGGAATGGAATACACGCGTAGCCCGGAAGCGAACGTTACTCAGTGGCGGCGCGGTGCGACGCGCTTACCAGACTGCTGCGGCTAGCATCGACGACTTTGTATTCACGTTTTCATTCGGTTTTTTCATCATTTACCTATCTTCCCACACTCCAATTTTCTTCAACTTTTTTAAAAAATTTTTGGGAATGTGTAAAACTTCTTTTCACAATGATTTCGAATCCCCATCGAAATACCTTCGTTGTAAAACTGACGGTTGAATTTTTTGTTATGCCGAGAACAGGACTTGATGTGGCGAGAAAATTCTGAAAAAATTATGGTTGGTAGTCTCGATGATCATCTACACACACCATAAATTATAGGTATCTCACTGCAACATAGGTTTGTGTAGAAAATTCCAAAGCGAAATCACAATTCTTGCTCCAGAAAGACAAAAAGTTAAGATGGGGGGCTGAAACTTCTGAGAGAGAGAGAGAGAAGTAGTCGGGGAGGTCTATCAGACAGTATAGGTTTCAATGGAGTCTGCCACCGAAGGCAGATTACCCCTCTTGATGGGCTATATACCCTTTCAGAGGTTACTGTTTTCTTGTGATTGTGATAACATTTGGTTTACAAAGTATTGATTTCAGAATCTTATTCCACTACTAAATTAATATGCCTCTAATTCTTACTTGTATGTCTATAATTTTTACTAATATTATTTCACATTGTTCTTGTTGCAGGTGAGTTCACATTTATGGTCGCTAGAACGTAAAAATTTCTTGAGTATATCTTACGTGGGAATGTGGCTGAAAGGTTTGAAATTACCATCAACGCGTGAGTTTCACGATGTATATATTCGTATTTTAAATGGATTTATTATCCACCTTATGGTTGTAGATGTTCTCCTTCAGGTTGACCGGAATGGGTAAATGTATTCGTACAATTTTTAATGATTATTGTGAACGATGTCTCGGTTGATGACAGCGAGCGTACATTCATAATAATTTAATGCCGTTTCAATGAGCACTCATTTTTTCTCCTCTCGCTGAACCTCGCATGTTCGAAATTCTGTAATAAAATTTTTATCGACGTTTGCATTTATTGCTCGCACTTGTAAAATAGGTGTCCAATTTTTAGTTAACCTGTACGTAGGGTTATCAGACAAGGTTATGCGTACAGATTGTCACCGTCGGCTCTTTCTCGTTATCTGAGAATAGTAACTACAACGTATCGAAATTCAAATTATTTTCCTAAATTTGCGTCTATACTTAGTCGTCTTAACACATTTTGCGCTACAATAATTAATTTCATATCAAAGAATTATGCAAGCGCTTTGTGAAACGTAAAAAAAAAAAAATTAATTTCACGGGCAAACGTTAACGAGTAGCGAGGTCGTGGTTTTGTGGGTGGTTAAAGTTACAGGCAGGCACTACAAAATAGATATTGTACTTCGGAGTCGTAAAACTGCGGAAGAAGCCACTTGATCAAGGAGAAAAGATGGAAGAAAGAAGAAGAAAACGTAAACTCGGCTGTTTAATTGAAATTAAAAGTATAATGTAATTACGAGTCTACTCTCTTGAGAACGGAATTACCTTGTAACCTAGATACTATAGTACTGCGGTGAGGAAAAGGTCGACTCTGTCGTTATCATTGTTCGGTATACGAATTTGTTCATCCGCGCTCGCGGAATAAATTGTCCCGAAGTATGCCGATACGGCCAGGCCGGTGCCGGCGGCGGCGGCTCATCAGACGGGAAGTGCTTGCGAGCGAGTTACGTCAGTCGGGTGACCAAACAAGTTGTAGAAGTACAGTTTTACTCGTTGGCTCAGATATACTGCATGGCGACACAGTTTTTCCGCGTGTATCGAATCTCGATCCGATAATACTCGTGTACTCATATACTTATACGTACAAGTATATTATAGTGCATCAGGGACAGTTATGATGATCGCGCTATAAATCATAGAGAAGCTCGGTATTTGGGAATGTAGTTCGCTTGTACACGTTCAGGATAAGTGCGAACGAACCCAGATTCGGTAGCCTGATTACGCTCGTCGTCGTAAAGATTTCCTATGAAGATGAGAGGAAACTTCGCCGGTCGACTCGAAAAATGTTAATAATGAATCGCCTTCTATACCGCATATTCTGACGCATATTCTGACGTATCTGCGACGATGAATGAGAGTAAACGAAATATTAAATGCTCGTACAACTCGCTGACATCTCTCTTATTCTGTGTGTCGGAACACAAGCCGAAATAGAGGAAGGAGCGCCCAGGTCGTGCTTCAACTGATCGTCGTTGATGGTGAAAAAAATTAGGCTGAAAAGACGTATAGTCTGACCATTTGGAGAAGCACGATTGATGATCATGTACACCGACCCAATTTAGTTGGGGTACCATCCATTCTCCTTTTCGACCGTCGTATTGAGATGTTATTTATTCTTACTGATCCTCCGTCTACATTATGGAATTTACGTGTATATGGCTTAAGTTTCCATCTGCTTCGTGTTGTACTCCATAACTCCTTATGTCCGTACAAGGCCTTGAAAATCGAGATTCCTAGCCCCTCACTCCAGTACGAGCAGACGACCTATCTTTCTCTCATTTCTAAATATATAATGTACTAGCATTTAGATTGAAAAAACTATGACTTTTAATCAAGTACAAGAAGGGAAGGGGGGTGGGGAAATTTAAGGAATCTTACCGATTGCTTGATTATAAATTTAGTACATATGTATATTAGCCGTTGAACTCTTTCTTTCTGATTGCCCGTTTCTCTCCTCCCGCAAATTCCTTATACTATCGGATTCTCTCTCGTGTTTGTACTTGCTATCCAAAACTCCCGTCTTCCTTTCCGTGGCCCGAGTAGAAAAAAATTATTATTGAAAACCGCTATTTTTTTAAAGTTTTACTTGAACCTTTTGCAGCTCCCCTGACTGTCTCTCGCGGCTCCAATACCACTTGCCTAGTACAATTTATGTTGGGTGTGGTATAATGGAGGCTAAGAGACAGGTCCCAAAGTGGAGAAGGTCCAAATTTTGCAAGTCCGTATGACGTCATCAGCTCATAACGTCATTTTTCGTCGTCAGATTTCGTGATGCATAGAATGACTCCCAGTTTGAAGACATAACCATGTCTGAAAAGGAGGAGTAAATACTTGCTCTCGATACTCAGTCAAAAAATCCCCAAAAATTTAGAAATTTAAAATATTCCTATGACGTTATTTTCGTCTCGCGATTTTGTTACGCACAGAATAACCCTCAGTCTGAACACATGCCTATGTCAAAAAAGGCAGAATAAATTCTAATTGCTCTCGACGATCAGTCTAAAAATTCCTAATGATTTGATACTCTACAGTTGAGACTAGTGTCGTCCTATCTTTGGCTTCCTGCTGTTGGACGGCACTATAAATCAACCTTTGAATAAATAAATGAAAATATACAAATATAAATTTTTTGGAAGAATGTTATTATCATGGCTGGACCAAAATTGTACAGCCGTCAGAAATATACATGTACCGTTGTATGCACAGGCCAACTGGATACTCTACTTTGAAAGTGAAATGTTTTTGACATGTTTCATGTCTTTCCTGGAGTTTCCTGAATCCTAGTCCCTGATTCTAAAGTTTGCGAGTTCGCACCGCCTCCGCGAGTTAATGTCCGTCCTTAATAATTCTGTATACTGTATCCCTTCCCTTCCTTCAAAATAAATTATGACTTCAACAGCTGGTGACGTCATCAACCGGGAAACCGAGCCTGATTCTGAAATCTGCGAGTTCATTCCAGATGGTCGTGCCCGGAGGAAGACTTACATCCTTCAGAACAACAGTCAAAGAGGCCGAGTTCGAGACTGAATGAGGAGATTCAAAATCAATGCAATGTTTAAACCTGCGGTTCAGGAATGCAGTAAAGAGGTAGGTAGGAGAGGAAACCATGGGTCGCATCGGGGTATTATTCGTATCCACTTTAGGCAACCCGTAAAGGAATGGAGGTGTGGGGTTTGAAACAAGGAGGGTTTTTTTCATGACTAGACTTTTGATAACAGCCTCACACTTGTTGATAATACTCCTAACTTCTTTAACGTGTTCAGAGAAACTGAAGTTCTCACTCTCTTTAGGACCACATTGCTGGAGCACTTCGTGAACCTTAGAAGCGTAGGCGGATTCCTCCATCACCACAACAGCATTGCCCTTATCAGCCTCAGTGACGATTAAATCTCCCTTCTTAATCTTCTTCTTCAAACCCTGGATCACTCCTCCCAATTCGTTACTCATACGAGGGAGAGGGTCGTTGCGGACTCCAGACTTTTTGGGTATTAAAACCAGGACCAATTTCCTGAATGAGATCCGCGACAAAATTCACCGAAGTTTCATCCTTCTTGAGGGGAGGTAGCCTAAATTTCAAACTTTTCTCAAGAAGACTCGGAAGGGCTATTTTTCTGGCTACATACACCGACCACCGAACAGTGTATGATAGGAGGGGGACTTCAAAAATTTTCGACCTCCGTCCGGCTCCAGCGGACGTTTTCCGAAAATCCCCCCGATAAAACAGGTTCCTTGTTGAAAGAGAGACTTGAGCAGAAATTACTGTTAGGCCTAGTATGATGGAGGCTGGTGGGAGGCTTACGAGCGAAGTGAGTGGTCGTAAGAATAGAGGAGAGTAGAGAAGAGGCAGCTGTCACGGGTACTGATGATGACGTTACAGGCAGCTATCATAGATGATTAGGACGTCATTAGTGTTGATCCGCTCCTCTTCCTCCCTGAGCTAGATGGCTTACCTTACAGTACACAATGGCTATAATCGTCAAAGAATGGGGCGGTCTTTGTGAGAAAAATTCACAAGCTAAGTTATGATTTCATCACAAAGCGTATATGAGTGGCCTTAAAATATAAATTAGGTCACTTACTAGTAGACACGAAACATGATCTTCGTTTTTTTTGGCTCTACCAGAAAATTTTTTTCCCGCCTTTCCTTCGAGGGCAAAGGATTAGAGGTTTTGTACCCAAGTTCCCCTTCCTCTTTTTTCAACATTCGTGTTGAAGCGGGATTTTTCTTATTCCGGCTATAAATCGTTCTATAAACTGCGCAAAACTAATCGAAGGCCAAAATATCGATTTCGTTCAATGTATATAGCTTTACCGTATACGACTTGTCAATCCTCACACAAATGTTTCCCCAAAACTCCAAAGAAATCGAATATTGAATGCTTTTCGCGAAATATCCTCTATAGAGGACAAAGTTTGCTATACGATAGATGAGGTGGAAACATATTAGAAACAGGTTTTGCAATGTATTATGGTGATTCGTTATCAATATTTTTCGACATAATTGACTATAAGCTGTACGACCTTCTACCCATTCGCGTGCGCAATTCTACTCGATATATTGCATCCTCTAGAAGGTGTGTACTAAACAAGACTCGTTGTTTTACCTAGTATACTGTCTTTTTCCTTCTCACTGCACAAGACATGTTAATCACAACATACAGCCCACATACCTGCGCGAACAGTTAATGCAAAAGCCGAAGGCGTTTATTACGCCGCCGTCATCTGAATTCAGATCATATCGATCGAGCAGCCCCGTGAAACACATCGATACCGTTATTATTACACGAATATGCACCGAAAATATACGTTGTAAATTTTTCTTCTCGTTGACTGGTAACTTTATTGCACGAAGCGTAGAATGTTGCGCGGGCTCTGGTTATTCTTACCGTAATTTGCTCAAAATTTGTATTATTGTCCATGAGAAACCGGATCACATCGTGTCTAAAACTCCCTCGGGTTACAGAAATCAGGTATACAGTAGGCTAATATGTACTGTGGCGTGAAAAAAAGGGGAAAAAAAGAACGGAATTTCTATTAATAATGATAATGCCATCGAAGACGTATAATTATTGGCATCGGATTCCGTTAACTTGTGAGAGAGTTTAAACATCGGACTGTACGTAGAATGTGCGAGCATTTGGCATGCTGAAGTCGAAGAATACCCACAACTTCTTTTACGATCAAAAGATTTATAATACGACGCTGCTTACGAAATTAAAAAAACTTTCGAACAAAGGCCAGAGTCTCGAGAGGCATCTCTTTTGACAGATTTTATAACTTTTCAGTCTGACGTACGGTCTTCGTTTTTGTGGTTTCTTCGTTTACGATCCTGAAATATATCAGCTGGTTACTCGAGCGTATTTTGCCTACCATAATGTTTGTAATTATTTCGATCATTGGTCGGAGTTTTTTTTTTACGAGCGGATTTCAAATAGCATTATTCTATACATGTAGGCATACTATTTGAACCGCGAACGTGACGTTTGTGCGTATTCTCGCGCTCGTTGCGTAATAATTTACTCGTAATTTACTCGCCGCCGACTCTGAAATGAGTTATTAGAGATGCCGCGTCTGGGTACCTACGTACTGAAAGAGAGACGTTAACACGTGCGACGGGTGCAAAAAATCACCGTCTACGCCATTTCTAACCATCGAGTGTATTCCATAATCGAAATCTCACGTACGGCGATTATTTTTCTTTTTCACTCTCCATTCTTAATAAAATTCACGATGAAATCTGAAACTATTGCTCTATTCCAGAGTGAAAGGAGCGAACGCATGCGTTCAATCTGAGGTTTACGTCGTCGGATTCTCTAAACAATATTTTATCGGTATTCTTTGATGAATGTGCTCGCAAATTTCGCCCGGTTTCGGCGAATTTCACGCTGCCGGTGAAGTGTGTTGTGTAATGAGACGTCGGCCTAAAACTACATTCTACATTGCATAGTCGTAGCTTGTTTTGAGATATACGTACCTCATAACCCGAATTCGCGAGTAGAATAGTTGACGAACAACTTTACTTTTCAACTGATCCCCGGAAGGAACGTAGTGAACTATACGTCCAAACGTTAAATTCATCGACAGGAATCTTTCGAGTCATGTAACTGTTACGATGCATCAACGAGACCTGAATGTATGTTCGCAAATTTTAGTTTCCTTCACCGAGATGAAGATGTATGGAGGATCGATTCACTTCGTATACAATTCTCGCTAGAACAACCTTTTACTTATTTTCGAAATGAAAAGCGAAATACTGTCGTACTCGCCCTCGATTGGACAATTGGTTTACAACATTATTTTAATCGGGAACAGGATGAAATAATCGTCTCGTGGCCCTCAACTCCTATGCCAAATATTCCTTTTGGCCAGAGCTAATTTTTTGTGAAATTCTAATTCTCGAAAAAGATGACATTCTTCTATCAGATTAGCCAATAATGTATATCACATGAGGCTACTGTACGTGCCCGGGAAGATCGCAATTTCAACGCTCTGATGTTGTTTCCAAGGTCGTTTTCCATCCTTTTCTAGTATATCTCTCAGGTTAACCTTTTTCCTCCTGAGGAAGATCTACTTTGAAAAGGTCTATAACATAGCGTTCCTTCGTGCGATAAAGCACAGACCACCATCAACCTAATCACCGATCTTTTCATCAAAGTTGGCTCCAGTGACACCATTTCTATCCTATGTAATAGGCTCCTGCACACTCGTTCTCCCGTACTCGTAATTTGGTCAAGAATTAGCAAAAGAAAATCTAACCAAAGCTGATAAAGGTAATTTTGTGGTGATTTTGGACAGAGAGGATTACAATAAGAAAGTCGTTGACTTTTTGGTGAGCAGTGGAAGCACTTTCAGCAGTATCAATTCTTATTTTGATTTTTCAGTTATATCCGTGATGTTAGATCGAATGCTAACAGATGTACATCGTTGTTGAAAAATCCTAAATTCATCAGCATCCCCAACCCTGTGCCTCCTCCGCTTTACGGTCTTCGGAAACTCCACAAGAAGAATATTCCTATTGGACCAGTGGTGTCTCTCATTTCTTCTCCGACTGACAGGGTTTCTATCGATCACTGGTTCAAATCACAGTTTTTTATTCTTGTCTCCTCCGATATTAATAGTATGGTTCCGCTCATTCCCCTCCTTCTTGTTCTTGATTACTTCAAAGTTCTCTTTGAAGATGTGCAAGTTCAGACTACTTTCACACTCCTTAAAATATGTCTTTCCTCTAATTTCTGTCAATTTCAACACAGTTCCCTCTTGATTTCGGTGTCCCTGTCGTTCCCCCTTGAATCTTTTGTCCCCAAGATCTTTCTAGAACGTTTCGAGAACGAAGTCTCTCATTCTGGTTTTCATCTCATTCCCTTCATTGTCTGTTGGCACCGACTTATGGGTGATGTCTTATGTCTCTGGAATGGCTCCCTCACTTCGAGGTCGGAGGGAGGAGGGGGGAGCTTTCATCAAGTTTCTTGACCTTTCCGGCGTGCATAGTTTTGGGATTTTTCATAAGAATACCTGCACGGAAATTCTTATCCATGCCTCTTCCTTCCGTCCTCCATTCCATAAGCTCACCTCTTTCAATAGCTTCATTTACCGCCTAGTTTCTATCCCTATTTTCCCTCAGGTTTTCTCTGATCAGGTTAATGTCATCAAGCATCTCGCCCATTCTGAAGGTTTGGAACTTGTTGTCGACCGTATGGTCCGGAAGAAACTTATTTCCCAACTACCACTTCTCTCCTTCCGAGAATCGCTCCCTCGAGGAGGGAAGTTGAATGGGTTCGTTTACCCTAATCAGAGAAGTTTTCCTCCGTAATCACTTTTCTTCTTGACCTTAAACCCTTCAATTTTCGTCCTGCTTTTTATAACCCCAACGCAGTTCGTTGCCTCTCCTGTAGGCTAAAGGGTCCTGCCTCTATTTTTGAGAGAAGTGGAGTCTATAGGCTCTAGTGTTTCGACTGTCCGGCTGTCTGTACAGGGGAGACAAACCGGCAGCTTCGTACTAAAGTTCAAGAATATTTTGGCGAAGTCAATACCCCTCCGAACGAGATCGGCTTCTGCTGATCACTTTTCGGATTCCGACTATAAATTGGATCTTCAAAAAGTCGTCTTGCTCCATTGTGAGAATTCTTTCCACGACTCACTATTTTGACCAGGAGTCGACTACTCAAAAAAACTGGAAGTCGATCCATTCATCGGTGAAAGATTTGTAATCGACATCAGCATCGTCATTGCGTCGATTTCAAGTGCACGATCTGATAGGGTTTCAGAATCGAGGTCAAGAATGACCCGAATTCTGATATCAGATGAAAATTGACGTCAAAATTTTACGTCGATTTGACCATTGCTGTGCTGGTCGAGCATAATTGAGATTCTCAAAGGCCCTTGTATACATTTCGGTTACGGGTAGCGGAGTATCGAACATACAGAATGTTTCCGAGGGGATGACTGTAAATTGATTCTATCGAAGTGGATTTGAAATCGATTCAAAGCTAACCAGCATACATTCCTAGAAAACTACAAATCGACTGTTAATCGACGCTACAGAGCAGTCGATTTCTGGTCGATAAAAAAATTTAGAGCTGTCTTGAAATCAACTTCAGATCGATATCAATTTGAGGTCGATTTGAAGTCGACCACCGTACATCACCGGAGAGCAACATATTGACTTGGAATCGCCCCAACAGTGTAGTCGACTTAAGTTCGATAAAAAAATTTGAGAATTAGACTAGATCGACGTCGGGAAAGTAGCCTAGAAAACTACAAATCGACGCAATGAAGCAGTCGATTTTAGTTCGAGAGAAAAATGTGTAGATTTCTACTTGAAATCGACGTCTATGCGAGGTAGATTCCCCCAATATAGTGACACAACTTTGATCAAGACTTTGGACGAGGTAAATTCTCGGTGGATATTGGATGTCGACCGAAAATCGACGGTCGATATGATTCATTGGGTGATGAGATCATGGTGCTATGTCTTGGCTTCCTCTTCTTCCATTATATACAGATCACCCTTCCCCTTCACGCTCATACTCCCTTTAAAACCCCTCGAATAGCGCATACTGATGCTTGCTTGTTAACGGCGTTATCAAAATAGTCCTTTTGTAAATCAACGTCAATCAAGATCAGAGGTATGACGTCAGGTCAAGATCATTAAGCACGAGGAGCTACGACTCGTCTTCTCTCTCCTTGAGCCTGGTGTACACTAGCGGCTCTACGCTATAATCAGATCATTCTTCTCTTCATCACTAATACCCCCTCAATTTCCCTCAGGTATCATATTTTAATGCTTGTTCGCCCTATGACGTCATCAGAATAATCCCTATTGGGAAGGTCAACGTCAATCACGATCAAAGGCGTGACGTTAGGTCGAGAAAAATTTTACTATTTCAGTCTTACAGCCGTATTCCCTAACAAACAAAATGATTTTAGGTGCACTTAAAAGTCCCAGAAAGTCCCCAAAAAAACCCTTGAATAACCTCGCGAAGTTACTTGCGTGTGTTTCTGGTTCTTTGAACGAACTTGGAATTATTTTGTTTGTTTAGGTATACGGCTGTTGGTCGCATCTAAATTTCCCATCACTATTCTGGATGAAAATTTTCAATCGAATGAAAATTACTTTCGTAACAATACGCTTTCAAGTTATGTTTTATTTTCGACAGAATAGATTATAACCATACTTAATTATCAAGGATACGTTGGTGTCATGACCATTCCTGTGAAAAGGAATACCGCTGGATTACTGCAAGCTATGGAAACTGCGAATGGGCGATTTACATCAAACTGTATGGGATCTGGAGGGGGTTCAACTATAGCGAGGCCTCTAACACCAATCGCCGTAGCGGCAGCGGCGGTAGTTCCGTTTTCGTTCACCTCCATCAGAGCTTTATGGATGATTTGATCGACTGCCAGGCCACCGCACTTACGCTGGTCGATCCCTCGGCTCAAATCGGCATTAACGAAGGGTTGCTTCACCCCAAGCTTTTCGAAATCAGGTATCATGTTCGAGAGCGTGGTGGTGATGTCGAACCGCGGTAGAGTTATATTCACGCTCTGCTGATTATTTGTGGTGGAGTAGAGATTAGATATTTTCTCTGCGGTCAATTTTTGATAACAAATTCGAGGATGTTGCCCTCGTGGTGGCAAGAAGACGAAAAGCGAATATTTAGTATCTTGATAGGGAATACGAGCAATTTGGCACGTGTCGAGTACTGTATAACCAGCCGCTTTCTCTCCGTTGTGGTTGTTGATGCATTGAATTTGCTTACTTCCTTGAGGTAAAAGGTTGAAGGTCGATCTGTAACAAAGAGATGGTTCTTCTAATTAAGTATGTTGACATTATGTTGAACAGGCTGGATATAAGTGAAAACACTGTCGCGGAAGATCAGAATGGCCAGACGCCTCGACAGAGAACCTGTGGGAAAATGTATGCCGTTCTTCTGGCAAAGTGGTTCCAAATAAAACAGGGACAAGGGTGAGAAGAAAATCTTTGACATAGAGGAGCTCGGACAAACTCTATCAATCTGTACATTTAGAAGAAATACTTGAGAAAGTTATAACCACTCGAGCTATTCCAAAGATAGGAAAGGGATGCTACTATAATTTTTGCTCTCGTTCTTCATTCGGTTATTTGAGTCAGCGGATCCGTATTCAACATCAATTTAGGTAAGAAGAAAAAGGAGGAGGCATTCTTATTTGTTTGTCATAAGTATATCATCTCTGAGGAACAACACGCTTGGACCTTCTTTCCTAGAACTGAAGTTTCAAATGATAACCGAAAATATACGAATTCGCAGTAAAGTGAGACGTTATGGTGAACCGAATTCGAGCAAACTTATCAATTTGCTTACTTTTGCTTGTTGAGCACGAAGAAACCATCGAACCAAGAACCGTGAAAGTATAACGTGGTTATTAATACTAAGCGAGTTGAGGACGGCAACGGTTCGGAAAACAGTCCGCTTATTTTACCATGCGTTTGCTTATTCACTGAGCTGCAGAAAATAACATGATTTGTTGTATAATAATGAATTAGAATTGTTAAAATGACTGGAGAAAATTTCTATGATAGTGCCAGAAGACTCCCTCGTCTTACTCATTAATTTCCTGCGTCACGGCTGCGGAATTACTTTTGAAGTCGACATTTTTTGTTATTGCCTCGTAGTCGTCACTCATGTCCTTTTGGTATGTCGGCAATAGGGGACATCCATTCTGCACGTATAAAGAGGAATACAGTTCGACTTGAGTCTGTTCTTGAACCTCGTGCAATTTACTCAAGAAATTCTTGAATTGGTTATTGACGCTGCTTAGGCTGAAAATAATATACGTAGTCTTTCTGGTAAAGTGACGTTTTTTTTTTTGTCTTGACAAGAAATGCTTATGTATTTTTTACCCGGCGGATGAGCTGGGTATCCCGAAAAGATTACACAATTCATTCAATGTGGACGATTGAGCTGCATTTGTCAGTAGAAGCAAATCTTCCTCAATATTGAACGGCGATATTATGAAATTTTGGTTGCTTGGGTATGTTTGCAGAATTTCGTTAACTAATACACAAGTAAACCGATTAGTTATGGTAACCAGATCCTGAAATTAAAAGCCTGAATATTATACGATATCTTCAGTTCACAAGGGATTGTATTGGGTGACACGGGGACTGCAGCTACAGCGAGCAGCAATGCTAAGTGACGTCACTGTGAATTCGTTCTATTATATTGCGTTAAAAGGAAAATCGATTTAAAATTTAATTGTAAGATTACCGGTGAAGGAGCTGGTTTATCGGCTGCGACCACAAACGAGTTAAATGAGCCTGCTGTAATGGTGAGAAATACCAGCGTGAATAATACACACATCTGAAAATTTGAACAGAGATTTCTTTCACAAGGCGTCCACCGCGCTTGAACTTTTGATAAGTCAATATAATATTCACCTTACCTTTTCGTTTCCCTATTTCGGTAATTTCCCTATTACGGAGCCCTAGTTAGTGCTCAATGAATCTACAAATAGCTGAAATGACTATGTTCGAAAAATCGTAACTCAAATTACTGTGTCTATATATTTTCTTTATTTTTATTTTTATTTTTTCGACCATCGTTTATCATTTCCGTTTGTTGTTTTGTCGCACGTCATTGCTACCGGTACATGGACATCGTCGAAACTTATCCCCCTATAATCAACATAAAAAGGTATTCTACAATGTAACCGTTGTAATTACTGATAAAACTCTTTCAAAATTTACCTCCTTCTGGTATCGGACTAACCTCCCGCGGGAAGTGTGTCGTCAGATAAAACTGATCTATATTTGTCAGTACGCGGAATAGGGAAATAAAACCAAGGCTGTTTAGGATTAATACGATCATCCAAGTATGAAAATATTCTCAAGAGAGTAAAGGAATACAAAAACAGCAGAAAATTACTCGCGAGAGTGAGGAATTGCAAAAATCGCAAAACAAAAGGAAAGTCGAAGCGATTTCGGTCAGCAAGAACAAGAGAGCAACTGACCTAACGATGAAACGAACCAACAACACCAACTCGAGAAATGAAGGAAAGGAAAAAACTAATCACCGAGTTGTGATTCATAAACAAGTTCGATCAGACCTTCGTCCGGGATATGCCTGTTCAGTACAATGACGCCACCAGTATTCATATGACAAATTATTTCTATATATTCCAGGGCAGTACGTTTGAAATACAAATTCGCCTTGTGGAGAAGCACTTCAGAATCCACCCGGAAGCTGTGCCCACGCCGAGTCTCCCTGACTGCTCTTCTCCCAGGATCTCTTATGTCCAACCGCTCTGATCTTCAAATGCCGACCAGTCTCAAACGCCCTTACAATCTCTAAATTCTGACCAATACACTCCACCCTTTTCATCCTCAGGATCTCAGTGTTTCAATCTAACAAACAACCAGTAACTGGATTGTAGAACGTAGGCCGAAAGCCGAAGGAGCGAAAAGCCCTTCCTAATCGAAGGGAGAGCTGTTCTTGCATTTCTGTACTCTCTCGAGTATATTTTCGCCAAGATACCCTTTTATAAATGTGGTCATTTTTTATAAGTCAGTTTTAAATCTTGAAAATTAAATGTGGAAGAAGGTGACCATACCTCTCTCATTGTATCTGGTATTCCTCGTCAACTTGTCCCTCCGAAAAATTTTTGTCATCGTTAATTATTAGAAGTCAGAAAGGAAGTGAATGAATGAAGAAATGGTTTTTCGACCTAACTTACTAAATTCATTTTCGAAGCATGCAAAAATATTGCAAATGCTCATAATTTGATCGCAAAAAGTTTGAAGGACTCGGACTTCGTGCCTCTGATTCCGATTGACTTTGACCTACCTCAAAGACTAGCCTCCTTGGAACGAGACCTGAACATTGTGAGAGAAAAGATGATTAGAGGGTTAGCTCCGGCCTCCCTTCTAAAGCACCCTGACTTTGCGTCCGTCACCCCTATTAAACTTTATAGAGAGGTGAGCCCAGAAGTGAACTTCGAACAATTCCTACAATGTATGGTGAAAGGCCGGAGAATGAGCCTGAGTTACGAGTTATGAGAAATTACTTGTATTTCTTGTGCAATGGCAGAAAGTTTCTTTAACGGGGAAACTGTTTTATCTGAGGGGTGGGGGTGCTCTTTAAGAAGAAGTTCGCCATCCGCTGTCCTGCCGGCAAATTTGGAGAAGTGTTTTGAAAAAGTGACCCACTTTAGAAACAACTTTGAGTAATGTCAACTATTCAGCTGTGTATTTGGGGGCTTGGATAAATGTTGACCTTCAAACTGTATGATGTCCCAAATATTTTGAGGAAACAAGAAAAAAGAGTGGAATAAAGTAGTAATGAAAACAACAGAATCTATGCACAGATTGGAACAAATGAAATTTCTCGTTTCACTACAACCTGTATGAATGAAGATGAAAAAGATTAGACATCATCAGGAAATGAAAGAGAAACCGGTGAGAAAAAAATATTGGCCGAGACAGGGGGCTCTTCTCGGATGTGTTTGCTGACATCTTTATTTTCGATCTAAACTATTGGAAAAATACTTGTACCCTGGCACTGTTGCGATCAATTGACATCAATTGATAATTGAAAAGATGGACTACAAATAATATTTATATCGATGTAAATGGCGAATGGATTTTCGAGGAGTGAAATTAGAAAGGTTCATTGTGCAAATGTAGATGGAAGCTGCTCATCGCGTGAGAATTTTGGATATACATCTCGTTTATTATGTGCTTTCTTCTCGTAGTTAGGTTATCTAACAACACAAAATGTAGGAGAATGAATTGTCGAGATGAGTTAACAACTTGAAAGTCGTTTATTGTTTCCGCACTTCGGCGTCGAACTAATAAGTTCCTAGCATAATTTTTATCGCGGTCGCGATGCGAATATTGCATTATGCATCTTCTAGCTTCTCCATTATTTCGTGCAAAATTATTTTCCTTGAAATTATTTCTCGATCTAGTTATCGCGAATAGAGGAACATTCTTTGTTCTCGTTGCACCGCGAATTTTATAAATCTTCTCTTTTGTTCATCTTGATGAATTTGTGCATCCAATTATCCTCTTTTGTTCCTGGTGTGTTGAAAGTAAAAATTTCTTTTTTCTCTTTCCTTAATTATTTCAGTAAACGAAAATTCTATTCCAGTTTTTTATTTTTCGCGCTAGATTTTATAATTGACTTATTATACGTAAAATTGTTGAACATGCATCCTTTGCTCTGAAATCGAGTCAATTCTACAGTTGATTGAGGAAACTTTTTACTGAACGCAGGGGCTTTAGGGGTTTGATTCCCTCCAAAAAGAAAAAAAAAAAAAAAAAAAAAAAAAAAAAAAAAAAATGGAAAATAAGAAGTAGAAGAGGTAGATTAGGACACCCCTCCCCGTCCAAAGAAAAAGAAAATTGGGCTCTCGAACTTTTTATATAACTTGTTAGATGAAACTGTTAGCAAGATTATGCTCCTCGCAAGATTTGCAAGATCTGGTCAGATACCTAAATGGATAGCGATGATGGGATAAAACATTCAACCGGAGACTAGTTATCATCGGAAGTGGGATTCGAGAGGAAAGCGTTTGTTGAAGATGAGTGTGAGTGGTTTGATTGAAGATTAATAAAATTGAGCTGTGGATATTGTCAAAATTTTGTCTTTGCTAGTTTTAGCTTGAGACAGGTCAATACCGACATCGCGTCGTCAGCGAAAGTCGCCAAGATATATTGCTTTGATGATTTCTCTCCCTGGGCCTAAAACTAGTTTTGACATTTCATTGTTAGGGTTTCATAGTGGAGAAAACTTTGTAATAGTTTGAATAAATTCCTCTTCCAGTTTATTTTCTTCAATTTTGAGCAAATGAATCGCCTTCAGACTCGAGAACAAGTAAGTTGTAAGAGTATGGAGATTGAGGATTTCATCTGTTTCTAAAGAAAAGTATACTCTCAATAGAAGCGGCATATCAAAGTAGAGACCTTTCTTATTTGTCTACTATCCCGCGCATGTCAAACTCAGACCAAAAGCATGCAGCAGAAAATCAGTCCGCCCTATTTTTGCGGACTTCCTCAATTTCTCAAGTACAGATTATAGGGGTCAGGAAAAAACAATAATTTTCACGCCGTACTTGGTTATATTTGAAAACTGAACTTTTCACAATTTTTGTTTATAAACTCTTAAATTTTTAACACTCAATGAGCGCGTGAACCTATTTCGCGCTCTAATACTTAGATAATGTGTAGTTTGGATTCGAACAAATACCAATGAACACACATGTGTTTGATTTATTATTCTTTATGATGAAGGCGAATGGCCTATTAGCGTAGAACTGTTTAGGCTTTTCACAGATTCTGATCTCAGTCGTTGTGATTTCAACTGCAGTGACAGCCGCAGCTATGGTAGCATTTTGATTTAAAGAAATGTACGCTTGATGAATTATTTTATTCACCTTCAAATTACCCGCTACTTTCGACTGATCGACGCCATTGCACATATCCGCTTTATTGAACAAGGATTGGACACCTCCCTGTTGGAAGATTTCAACTAAACTGTCTAATTTGTATTTTATTTCGAAACGTGGGATCGTTACGTTGCAGGTGCATTCATCTTGCTTTGCTGTCGCGTCAAATATATCCGTCAGCTTTGAGTGATCCAGACTTTTTAGGAGAGTGCCAGGATCTTGGCGAGGGTCAAGCGGTAGCATAAGAAGCATAGAAAAGTCTGACGTGGCGTAGGGTAGGCTCACTATTTTGAAGCCATACTTTTCTGCATAGCCAGTCGCTCCTTGAGCGTAGTGATTGTTTATATATTGAGCTTTTTGAACTGAATTCTCGCAGTTGAAAGTACGTCTGAAAAAATGGAAAATAGTAATTCTCGTCTTATTATCGGATCGTAGTCCAAAAGGACTCGTGCTCGTGCAAACACTTACACGGTATTATCAAAGTAGAAGTAGCCACGAGGCCATTGGCTGTAGAAGTAAATCACAGCGAGTTCCAAGATGACTGTATCGGTTGGTAATGGTGAATTGAAGAACTTGGGAAATAGACCGTAGGTTGCAAGGTTTACGTACCTGTAAAAATACGATTAATGAGACAGACCACAATGAGTGTCGAAGAATCTTATATATTTTTACTTGTTCAAAGTGTTCTGAGCCTGCTCTGGTTGTTTCGCAAAATCCAAATTCTCTACTACTGAGCTGAAGTAATTTTTCAGCAAATCGATGTAAGATTGTTTCACCGGAAAACCCTTCTGTACAAATATACCGGAGAAGAAACGAACGAGCGCCTCTGTCTTCCCTTGGCTATCCGTCTGCTTAATTTGCATTTGGCTGATATAGTTTTTGAATTGGTTATTCACATTGTTCAGACTAGAAAATGAATTGAATTATGAAAAGACGTTGATGATGTCGAGAGGGGTGAAGGATGAGAAGTCGAATTATGAAATGAAGAAGGACTAGACTAAATACTAAATTAAAAATTCAATCTAATTCGTATTTACTCGCATATGTCGAAGTAATTTTTCAACTCATCGAGTGTTTTACCGCAAGCAGCGTTTGTCACTTCGACCATAACTTCCTCAATATTGAAGGTGGAGACTATCAGACTTGTGCATTTTTTATTATTTCCCAGAATTACTTTCAAAAGTTTTAGCATGAAATTATTGCTCAAGTCGCTTAAACTCTGAAATAGAACAAAAAAATCTGATGAATTACGAGTAATCATTATGAAATTCGGGATGCTCAATATTTTTTTTTACCAGCTGATTACATGATCCTTGGCACGATCCATCGGTTGCGTAGAAAATAACGGTAGCTATTAATATAATCCAACGACGCATCTGAAATTGTTTTTTTTATCTCTATGATTTGCATTTAGCATCATGTCAATTATCCTACGAAGTTCAGCAAATGCCTTACCCTTGTTAGTTTTTTTTTTTTCTTGCAATCGGAAGAAAAATCTTGGTCGTTGTGACTCCCTCAGTAAATGCCAACCTTTACAGTTTGTCCTGCTCGTGAAACTGAAAAGAAAATTCTCTGTCGACCTCATTTTTATCATATTGTAAGTTGACGTCATTTATCTTTCTTTCATAATGCCCCTCGTGTTTTAAAATAATATTGTATAATTTTTGTTTGATTTTTCGTTACTGGGAATTTCTTCTGAAAAAATGGGCTACTCGACGAATAGTGATAAACTGTCTATAGAAAACACGCCATCCCCATGATAATGATCTATGAATAGAGGAGAAAATAAACTATTATTCAGCGGTCTTGTTTTTCGCGTGTGACGTAGTCCGTATTTTGGTTCAAATTTCGATAAAAATTTCGGGTTCCACGATTTTACGGTGTAGACACGATGGTTTGGATCTAAATTGGTGGATAAAAAAATTTTGCGTTGGTGAGTCTTCGTTCTTTGCTCGTTGGAAAATTGTCCCGTAGGTTTCATGATGATGTCATAATATAGCATTCGAAAGCGATAATACATATTATAACTCGAATGCGTTAAAAACTAGTTAGCTTTGCTCCACAATTTTTGACCTCCCAGTATCATAAAAATGGTTACTTTGTTTCTCTAATGTATCGTATCACTCTTGATCAGAAGTTTCTTCATTTTCTCTTCTCAATGAGAATCATGATCAGAATTTCTCAGAGTCTCACTCCTCGCTTATAAAGCTCGAATATTTAATTCTTGCCAAGTCCTTCTTCAGATACCTACATTCAACTCGGTGGTTTGAATTTCTTTCCTGCCCCTCTACGAATTTATTGCTCGAAAATCAACATTTCTCAAGTTTCCATGAGTAAGAGCGTGAATGTGTAGATTGGAAACTAAAGAAACTTAGTTGTGGTTGCCAAAATTTGAGTTGGGAAACGGCGTGGTGTTGCTTTTTCGCAGAAACTGAGAATAATGCTGAAGAGAATTGTACGGAAAAATGTGATTCCATCTAAGAACTTTGGAAAAGATTTATTTTACTGGTTCCATCTAAGAGCACTGTATTCTAGTTGAGTACTTATTCAGCAGATTAAGCATGGGAATGCGAGGGTGAGTCGATGCTTAAGGATGTTAGAAGAATTTTAACGCGGTGTGTAAGAAGATTATGTCTGAAAAGATCTAAAATGTAAAGATTTACTTTGAGGATTTGAAGGGGACGAGCGAGAGGAGCAACTGTTCATGATAATATCACGAATTTGATTTCGTTTTGTGAGGAGTAGAAGTCACCGTCAGAGGCCCATGAACAGATGCTGTCTAAATTTCGTCTTTGCTAGTTTAAAGTTGATAGGCCAGTGCTGACGTCGACAGTGAAAGTCACCTAGTAATAAGGAAAGTTATTTTTATAATTGCTTCGATACTTCCCCTCCCTGAAGAGCTGGCTTCGGAATCTCACGGTGTAGATTTGGTGATGAAGAAGATCTACTTTTGATTTCAAGAAATTTTCCTTACAGCCTATCTTGTTCAATTTTGTTCATATTAATCGCCTCCGGACTCGAGAAAAAACTTGCAACCTACTTCTTTAGCTACTCGGGGTTGCCATCATTAACTGTGTTAATCGAGTTAAATAAGGATTTCTCTTTTATGGGGGTTTTCTTTGTTTATCCTTTTTCTAATTAAAGATTGAACTTCGTTTCCCGCCACATTAGGAGTTTGAGCTTGAAAGTCCATATTTTTTCAATTTTCCCCGTATCAGACACAGCTCAATATTCGAAATTTTTTCAAGTTCCCCTCTCATAATATGGCTCGGAGGTCGAAATCTTTCTAAGACCCCCTCCTATCATAATTATATAGCGTGGGGGTCGACATTTTTCCAAGTTCCTCTATGACCGTATGGCTCGGAGGTCGAAATTTTAACATGGATCTTGTTTTATAAGGGAT
Organism: Aspidiotus rigidus; assembly: GCA_035079385.1. NCBI lineage: Eukaryota > Metazoa > Arthropoda > Insecta > Hemiptera > Diaspididae > Aspidiotus > Aspidiotus rigidus. Next base: position 408,974 of record JAVHKY010000044.1, on the reverse strand, counting down.
TCGGAAAAAACTTCCGCTGTCCGGCCGGCAAAGCTCGGAGCTCGAAAATTTTCCAAGTCCCCCTCCTAACATATAGAGCTTGGGGAGTGGGACATGTGACGTCACCGTTTTATGACGTTATAGGTTAGCCTTGTGACGTCACAAACTGATGACGTCAGTAATTTTTCAGACCGCACATGCCCCATAAAACAGGTTCCCGGCCACCCCTCGTTCAACTCCATCAAAGAACCTCGAGTTTTTCCAATTTCCCCTCCTATCGTATTTAGCTCGGAGGTCGAAATTTTTCCAAGTTCCACGTTTTGCTGGACGGCGCCCGTCATTTTTCTTCAAATTACCTTCTACCATAAAAGAGGTTCCCTGTTAAAAGCGAGGCGTGAGAGTAAAGGGATTGAGATTTTCATGTGTTACCAAAAAAAGGTATTGTTGAAAGTTATACCAGAAATATATTTTGATAGGTGCGGCATATCATATAGACCTTTCTTGTCTGTCTGTATTTCCCCGCTTGTGGCTCAGTGGAGGAACGGTGGGAACACGGCCTCGTAACCCGAAGGTCCGCGGTTCGATACCAGCCCCGAGCAAGCGTTAAAAATAACAGGTCATCTTTCGGACAATCTTTTCTAACGTCATGCTATCTGTTAAACTCACTGAGCCGATCAGCCTGTATCAGCAACGAGTCAAATAATTACCGGCGGCATCTAAACGCGCGAACAGGCTTTTGCGATAGACGGGAAGCTCACGTCATAGAGACGCGGTCAATAAGCTAGAATCGGCTGATCCAGCAACCCCTATCTCACGCACCAGCGAAGAAAATTATTGAGAGAACGAGCGTGTAATGATAACGCATCACTTCGTCACCTTCCCAAGCCGGACCAGGGCACAGTGGGAAGCGTAGTCCTAATACATCGTACCGCAGAAATTCACAAATTGTGGATGGTTGCGAGGCCGTTGGCCAAAATTGGCGGAAGTGCTACGCTTGTGAACCTAGACCAGGAAGAGGAGAAAATCAGATCCGATTCGTGCGGACATATTTATAAATCGATTAACGTTGTTCCATGTCCTGTGTGCTTCGCTGAATTCTTCTTATTCATTATTGTTCTAAGTATCTTGGAAAAATCCATCCCCACTTTTCCGACCCTCCTTCTCTCTCCATTTTAACTGTGGTGAGTTTCAACAGGGAGCGTTTTCAGAAAAAACGTCGACCGGAAAAGTTCGGAGCTCGAGAATTCTCCAAGTCTCCCTCCTATCATATATAGCTCGAAAGTCTGTGTATATGACCTGAAAAGATACTAGATATGCAATGCTCCATACGTCAATTGACTTAGCCCTTTCAAGAAGCCAGGTATGCAACGCTTCAAACACCATAAGACTCAGAACGTCTTTCTAAGGTATTCTAAGTCCTCCTCCTATCAAGCTCGTAGGTGGAATCATACATTCATAGCTTGCAGGTTGGAATTTTTCCAAGTCCTCCTCCTATTACATGTAGCTTCAAATGCGGGGCCTGTGACGTCACAGAGGTTGTACGTCAACATTTTTCAGATCACACGTGCCCCATGAAACGGGTTCCCTGCCACCCCCCGTTTAACTCCTTTAAAGAACCCGTGATCTTTCCATTCTCCTCCTTCCATCTGCTCCTTTGAATAAAATTTTTTGAGTACCGATTACATGATTTTTTATTTGAAAACTCAACTTTTCGCAATAATCAAGTTCATAAACTTGTGAGGTTTTACACTCGAATGAGCACACTCTAATACTTGGATAAACTATAGTTCGGACTCGAACAAATACCAATGAACACGCATGTGTTTAATTTATTATTCTTTATGATGAAGGCGAATGGCCTATTAGCGTAGAATTGTTTAGGATTTCCACAGTTTCTCATTCCACTCGATGTGATTCCAACTGCAGTGACGGCGGCTGCTATGGTACCGTTTTGGTTTAAAGAAATGAAAGCTTGATGAACTATTTTATTCACCTGCAAATTACCCGCTGTTTGCGACTGATCGACGCCTTTGCACATATCAGCTTTTTTGAACAAGGATTGGACACCTCCCTGTTGGAAGATTTCAACTAAATTGTCTAATTTGTATTTTATTTCGAAACGTGGGATCGTTACGTTGCAGGTGCATTCATCTTGCTTTGCTGTCGCGTCAAATATATCCGTCAGCTTTGAGTGATCCAGATTTTTTAGGAGAGTACCAGGATCTTGGCGAGGGTCAAGCGGTAGCATCAGAAGCATAGAATAGTCTGATGTGACGTAGGGTAAACTAACTATTTTGAAGCCATACTTTTCTGCATAGCCAGTCGCTCCTTGAGCGTAGTGATTGTTTATATATTGAGCTTTTTGAACTGAATTGTCGCAGTTGAAAGTACGCCTGAAAAAATGGAAAACAATTTTTCCTTTGTGATGGGATTGTATTACAAATTTTAAAAGGGCCTATACGAATACTTACACCGTGTTATCGAAGCGGAAGTAGTCTCGTGGCCATTGGCTGTAGAAGTAAATCACTGCGAGTTCCAGGATTACTGTATTGGTTGGTAATGGTGAATTGAAGAAATTAGGAAATAGACCGTAGGTTGCAAGGTTTACGTACCTGTAAAAATACGATTAATGTTACAGACCTCAATGAGTTTCGAAGAATCTTGTATATTTTTACCTGTTCAAAATGGTCTGAGCCTGCTCTGGCTGTTTCGCAAAATCTAAATTCTCCGCGATTGAGTTGAAGTAATTTTTCAACAAATCGATGTAAGATTGTTTCACTGGAAAACCCTTTTGCACAAATATGCCCGAGAATAAACGAACGAGCGCCTCTCTTTTTCCTTGAGGATCCGTCTGCTTTATTTGCATTTGATTGATATAGTTTTTGAATTGGTCATTCACATTGTTCAGACTAGAAAATGAATTGAATTATGAAAAGACTTTTATGATGTGGAGAGGGGTGAAGGATGAGAAGTCGAATTATGAAATGAAGATGGACTAGACCAAATACTGAATTAAAAATTTATTCAATTCGTATTTACTCGCATATGTCGAAGTAATTTTTCAACTCATCGAGTGTTTTACCGCAAGCCGCGTTTGTCACTTCGACCATTACTTGCTCGATATTGAAGGTGGAGACTATCACGCTTGTACATTTTTTTTCACTTCCCAAAATTACTTTCAAAAGTTTTAGCATGAAATTATTGCTCAAGTCGCTTAAACTCTAAAATATATACCAAAAGAAGTTGATGAATTAGGAGTGAAACATATTAAATTTAGGACACTTAATTTTTCCTCAAGTTTTTTTGTTTACCAGCTTATTACATGATCCTTGGCACGATCCATCGGTTGCGTAGAAAATAACGGTGGTTAATAATATGATCCAATAATGCATCTGAAATTTTGTTTTCATTTCGATGAACCGAATTGAGTTTACGTTAATTATCCTACAAAGTTCAACCGAAAGAAAAAATAGAAATCGTTGTAACCCCCTCAGTAATAGCCAACCATTACTGCTCGTCTTTCTCGTGAAACTGAAAACAAAATACTCTGTCGACCTCCTTTGTATCGTTGACGTCATTTATCTTTCTTTCATAATTCGCCTCGTGTTTTAAAAATTGAAAAACTTTCGTTTGATTTTTGTTACTGGGAATTATTTAGAAAAAAATGGGCTACTCGGCAAGTGGTGATAAATTGTCTAGAAAACACGCCATCCCCACGATAATGATCTATGAAAAGAGGAGAAAACAAACTATCACTGAAACATTCTTGTTTCCGCCTGCGACGTAGTCCGTATTTTGGTTCAATTTTTGATAAAAATTTTGGATCCCACAATTTCCCGTTGTAGACACGACGTTTCTATCTAGATCGAAGATAAAGAACAATTTGGCGTTGGCGAGTCTTCGTTCTTTGCTTGTAGGAAAATTGTTCTGCAGGTTTTATGACGATTTCATGTAATATAGCTATGGGAGAAAGTAAACTGCACACACAATTTACGTAAAGTGCACACACTTGTAAACTGCACACACATTTAAGGTGGCGTAAATTGCACACACCTGTAAACTGCACACGAACGCAACGCTGGAGTAAAGTGCACACAATTATGTATATTTCAGAAGGCAATATTGCGATTAAAAGACATAATAAAATATGAGAAATACGTCTAAAGAAAAAAAACTGCAGTAGACAATAAAATTCAAAATGAATGTGAAAAATGGTTACATGATTCTCCTGGGCCATACAATGTATTAATCCGGAGACATATAGTATCCGCAGTGCACCCTCGAAACGTACATCGCCACGTAACAAAATGTAGCGAGGTGCGAAATTTATAATACGTGAAATCACCCACATTGAGCAATAATCTATCCCCACGACTACTGGGTACAAAATTTAAATTTTCAGTCATATTACTCGAACAGTACTTGTAATCTAAAAGATGATGTTCACACCCCAATAACCAAACATGCACTGAAATTGAAAGGATCCAGATGAGAATAATCGTCGATTACCGGTCAATTACCTGTTCATGTATGAAAACGGTCTGAATCATTCTCAAGTATTTCTCATCCAAATCGTACGTGTGCAGTTTCCATGTGTGTGCATTTTACGCATCCTAATCGTACGTGTGCAGTTTACATGTGTGTGCATTTTACGCATCCCAATCTTACGTGTGCAGTTTACATGTGTGTGCACTTTACTCAAAAAAATCTGAGTGTTTTTTAAAACTGTGTGCAGTTTACATACGCCCATAGCTATAGCCTCTGATCCAAGAGCGATTGTATGCTACTCTATCGTGTTACCCTCGATCAGAACTTTCTGATTCAGTTTTTCCATTTCTCTTCTCCCCGCCACGCGAATTCTCGGCACAGCAATTTGATGATCAGAATTTCTGGATCCATCTTCTCGTACATGAAGCGCGAACATCCTAATTTTCCCAAGTCTTGCTTAAGATCAATCAAGCTCAGTGGTTCGAATTTCTTTCATGTCTACCTCCTAATTTATTGCTCGGAGGTCAAAATGCGTCCTCAAGTTTCCAAAGTAGGTCGAACCCCCGTTGTCTTCAAAACTAAATTTTCAATGCTGTAAGTTTACCCTAAATAACTCTCCTCAAAACAGGTCACCTGTTAAAAAAATCCTTAGGCAGAAGTTGATAGGCCTATGTCTTCTTCAGAGACTCGCAGTGTAGCCTTTTATGGACTTGCTATATTTTGGTGGCTAACTAAGCTGATGGCCTTTTCCACTCAAAGCTGGTTCGCCTCCCAATTCCACCAGCATTTGTTAGCTCAGAATATGCTCAATTGTTGGGCTGACCAGCGGACAGGCTCACTTACTCCGCTCGTTCGCCTTGCCCTCCCCTTATATTCCTTAGCCTGGTTTAGGCCTAATATACTATAAGCCAGCTGACGAGCTTACTCGCTCCGCTCGTTCGTCATCCCATACGAGCCCAATAAGTATCCAATCTTACAAAATCATACCGAGAAATTGGAAATCTATATGATGTATCGATCTTACCGAAGATTTATCTCGACTTGGATGATGTCGATTAAGGTCATTGATGACGTCATAATATTGTCCTCCTCCACCTGTAATTTTAACCGGGAACCTGTTTATCGGGAGTTTTTCGGAAAAAACCCAAGTTCCCTCCTATCGTATATCGCGGAGGTCTAAGTCCCCCTTCTATCATATATAACTTGAGGCGGTACATGTGACGTCATAGGTCAGCCTTGTGATGTCACAATCTACATTTCTCAGATCCCACGTGCACCATATTCAGCCTAGTCTACCTAAGTAAACCGAGGAACTTAGAGAGGAACGATACAGTCACGTAACAGTAAACCGAGTATGTTATAAGTTACGCTCGTTGGCTGACAAGCCCATTCGTTTCGTTTCTTCGTCTCTTTTTTCCAAGTCCTTAAAATAGGTCAAGGTCATTTATGAAGCCATAGTGACAAAATGATGACAGAGAATCGTACCGTAAATTCGTGACAGTTTTTCCAAGAGTAATCGCAGTCTTATGAGTATATGAAATGCTCAAAACAGAGGATCACACAGTTTCAGATGAGTGGCCTGATGTTCTACTCTCGATGGAAGAGGGAGGCTGTCACAAATCGTCCTGACGGCCTGAAACTTGAGAGTGTCGTTGTTATATAAAGAAAAGGAGGATCACACAGTTCTAGTTAGGTGGCACAACGTCTTTTTCCAAGTTTGGAGTATGAATTGTATTAAGATCATAGTCTTGATCTGATTGGCGGGGCATTTCAGCCGTATCACACAGCTTCAGTCTTTGGCTTGAACTTATGACCTTGCAAAATACAGCTTCAGCTTTTGGCTTTCAATTTAAGTAAAAATGTAACTGGCTTTTAGCTTTTTTTTTGGCTGGTTTTCTGTTTTTTCAATTTTTTTGATTTAACGGTCTACCCCTTAATTTTCATTCAAATTCAAGATGAATCACAGAACTTGGCAGTTTCCTTGAAATGGCACTGTAAATGAGAGAAGGCTATTTATTCTGGTTGGATGTCAGGAATGGGAACAAATCAATTTAGGAGAAAAATGAAAAAAACCATATTTGTAACGTATGAAATTTTCTACAAATGACCTTCTTTCGTAAAAATTGATTTGGATTGATTTTAGGAAACATTCCCCCGGCATCCGCTCTGCGCATAAATTTTGGTTTCTGAATTCTGATATTATTGCTCTCCGGTCTGATCCATGAGTAGATGTTACCCTTAGAGTTGGTTTGGCTTGAGCTGACTGGGCCATGATGATTTCATGACGTCGATGTAGTAAATTAGTAATACTGGTATTTGTTATTTTGTTCTCGTTGATAATAGACATCAGTTCAAAATTCAAGGTTTGGAAATCAAAATGTGACCTTCCAACGGACTAGGGCCCTTAGAGTTAAAATATTTTTGTCATTTTTGAAAATTTCTGTAAATAAATTTATGAATAGTTTCTTCTTTATTTTGATCTCATTGCCTGCTGCATATATCTGGTCAACATCATACCTACTTTAACAGTAATATTTGTTGATAATTAATTCGTTTGTTATTTGTTTATTAAATGCCACAAAACGTGGTATTTTTTCGTTACCCTCAGGGACCCTTTTCTGTTGTAAAGTCACAAATTATCTTTTGGTTTTCACATTCAAGCAGCCTGAAGCAGGCATAGCAGCACCCAAAACTCCAGCAGCGCTCCAGCCGGCAGCCTCAGCCATGCCTATCTCTGACCGGATTTGATGGCATTGGTCAGATCATTTCCTTAAGGACTGAAGCATGAAAACCAAATACTAGTACGTTTCGGGGGTTAGAAAGCCTGGGAACAAATTTTTATTGTGCCAAAAAATGCCAAAAACGAGTATAAATGTCAAATAGTGCCAAAAAGTGGTGAAATTGCTGAAGTAAAGAAATACCGAAGAAAAACAGAGAGAAAAAAGAGGTTAAACTTCAATTATATGGTAATATCAACGAGGCAAGAGAAAAATTATACTTTATTCTCATACTACCATCGGCTGAGTCATAAATTCATGACCGATCGCCGTTACAATTTTACTCAAGAGAATCTTGAAAAACATTCAATTATAATGTTACAACCCAAAAATACTGTTTGAGTTATTTCTGCAAGCCTTTCAATCATTCTTTTTGTTTTTGTTTTTTTTTTTTTTTTCACTTTTTTGTATTTTTTTTAGTTTGTGCCAAAAAATACCAAATTTTCGATCTTCAGCGCCAAATTTCTCATTATTCATGCCAAAAAATCAGGTCTCTAGACATAATTATGTCAGACCCAAGTGGTGGATTTTGGTCATTTTTGGTCGATTCTAGTCAATTGTTGGAACAATTCCCAAAGGGGCCTATTACTACTATTACCTTATGAAATTAGGTTTGAGAAAAAATTGTACAGCTCCTGGTTTTAATTTTCGTAAATCTATTGAACCTAAGGAATGGTGTTGTTTACATTTTATAAAGTAAGATGAGCTTGATTTTAAAGGTTCTGATATCAACTTGAAATAACAAACCTATGTCTCGGCTGTCTCGATATCAATCCTTAAATCTTCTCAAAGGCTGTCCAAGATTATAATAAATTTTTATAACAAACTCGTGTAGTATCTACGCATTAAAAGGAGACTATACCATCCGCATGTCGATCATATACGTGTCGAAATCAATATAATTTTTTTTTTTTTTTTCTAATTTAAAAGATAAATGAAAAAGAGAAGAGCGAGGGAGAGAAACGAAAAAAGAGAAAGTATACAAAAAGCGTAATTACACAGTTCGAAGATACGAGTTCGATATTATCTGACTTGGCGTTTGGATGTATGCGTGCGAAGCATATAATAGCTTGTAGACTTATGGTCATTCAGCTATAGAGATAGTAAAACTGTACGCTTGTGTACTGTCCCTGTTGTTGTGCATATTTTATTAACGCTGACAAAGTACGAATCTTACGCATTCCATCGTCGCCGCACCGCTATTCTCTTTCAGAATGGATATGCGCGATTACCGCTGCTGCATCTCGTCGACCAGAGAAAAGTGAAAACAATACAAATATTAGCCGAGTAATTACGAGGCACAACGAGCATCTTCTCTTCGCAATATCTCGAAGAATTATTCGCCACGCGTTTTACCGTTTACGTATGCGTTAGAAGTCGCGGCGGCACGCGGACACGTACAGATGCCTCGCCTCGCTATCTTGGAAGGTATGAACGGGTGACGAGTCTCTTCGCTGATCTATGCACGCGCGCGATATTCGCTAGAATGCGATTTTCCCCTTTTTCTTTCTTAATTGATGTGCGAATATCGCGCCTAATGAAATATCCAGCCCCCTTCCCCTTTTGCCGTCGTCGTTGCGCTACTGCAGCTCCATATCGATGATGCACATCCACATAACGGCTCACTTTCTCTCGTCAAACGCATAAATATTATTGTTTATAATTATGTTAATTTGTCGAGGATACAAATTATGTACGAATGCTACGTATTCACTCTGATGATCGATGTCGATTTATGTTGGTAGAAAAAGATCTCGGCTCCTTATACAGATGTTGTAAGAGGCCGCTGTTTATCAGCGCGTACGAGATTTAGATTTCGTTTCGACTTTCTTATAAGAGATTAACGACTCTCATTAGTCTTTTCGAAGAGTATTATTGATACCTATTTATGCTCGGCGTACATTCGAATGTATGACCATAGGCGAGCATTAATAAAGTCGGATTTTCGAAGTGAGAACACATTTGTAGTTTTCAATTTGCACAAAGGTACGACGATACGGTGTATTATACAAATCGCTACCTGTTACTGGAAGGGAAATTCGTGACGCGGTCATCGAACGAATATGTTAGGAGAAATGATATATTGTAGATGAGCGGTAAGAAACAAAAGTATACGAGAGGAGGAAAGAATGACTTTCTTTGGCCGTAGGCGGACGCTAATGTTGGATCCGAACGACGTTTTCGAAGGATATTGCCTACAGTTTTTGATCCAATCAAGAAAAAAAAGTATTGATTTTCTTCAAGTTTTCGTTACGCGAAATCTCTCATGACCTTTCGAATTTCTTCTTCGGGAAGTAGGAGAGTACGCGGTAACATCTTTTGTGCGTGAATTTTGGGAGACGAAATTAATAGTAAAGTTGAAGATCGAACTTCGGAAATTGAAACATCTTTGCGGAGGACGTTGTTGAAAGTCACTCTGAAGTTGATAAAACATCGAAGTACCTCCAACCGTCTTTTCGCTTCTTCCCAGCAAAGTTGGTGGGTTGGAAAAATGTTGACAACTGGCTTCCGTGTAAAATGTAGGAAAATTTCGCTAATTGACTAAAATATTTATTCGTAATATGAAATATAATTCGGTCATTATTTTCAATGGCTTTTCTTTAAGATATGGAAGATACAAAAGTTTTTCCATGGAAAATTTCTGAACATATTTATGTACAGTGTCGAACTAATGATCTCATATTTCTCGATTCATCACCCTATGTGTCCTTCTAACTTGCAGTAATTAGGTATGAGTCAGGTTTTCATAATTCGACCTTCCTTCCCTCATTAAAGGTTTTTAGTAACATACTAGCAAGTCCGGCGCGCCTACGGCGCGCCTCTTAGTTTTTTGTTTTTTCATTTTTATCTTATTCGAGAGCGCTATATAAACAGGAATAATTTTTAAAAATCTCGGTAAATTATCTAGATATTTCTACTTTGGATATTGAAAAAAAAAAAAGTAGAAATTCCCCAGACAACTTTTTTTTGGACCTGTATTCAAAATTTTTATGCAAACACAAAGTTCTCATGGCTACTTTTAATTCTGTTATTTAGTGTTTTGGGTAAGGTAGATATATGAAACAAAGGGAGTAACACTGGGGTTTAAGATTATTTAGAATTTCTTAGTTAGATACACTATTTTCTTTGTATCTTTTCATCTCATAGTTCAATTCAATCTGCTTAGTTTTCTTTTCAAGCTTTTCTTCTTTCTTAATTTCATTCAATTTTGCACACTCTTTCATTCTTTACTTGTTCTTCCATACAACCTTTTTTTTTTTTTCCTTTCTTTATTGTTTCCTGAGTCTTCCAAATTGTTCTCTGCCTCAGTATCACACTCTTCCAGTTTTCCCTCTCTTCCTATTCTTCTTTTTCAGTCCTCTGCATCCATCTCCTCCAATTATCCATATGGTGATAATTGATTCTACGTGTCATCCTCTAATCTACAAATTAATGGAAGAAAAACGTTTCGATTCTAAGATTAGTTCATTCATTTCCCTTTTTCTCTTTCACTTTTTTTCGAGTCACGGACTTTTCGGCGCCGTCGTTTTGGGCGCGGGAGATTTTCGGCGCGGGGACATTTCGGCGCGAAAGGTTCAAAAAAATTTTGTAAGTCTGTTAGCATTATCCAGAAGACACCACGAGGAGGTCGACTTACTAGTCTTCCGCGCGCCGATCCGGGGAACCTTTGTCATGGATTGTAATCTGCTTATGCTTCGTCATGATTTGGATAATTCAGAGTCAACAACGGTGAGCAATAGCGCGCAGGTATTCAATGATCGTTCTTGCATCGTAGTCTTGGGCAATGGTCCGGAGTACATTATCGTTAACCACGTTTTTTCGCTTCTTTGAGGGTTGTTCACCCCTCTCTGCTTCGTTGTAACGCAGATCCCCTCCTTTTTGCGATTTCCTCAATTTGTCGATGAACGTCCATATTGTTGGATGGGAATATCCCAATTCCGTTTGAAATCTGTAGTGGCTCCCCTCGACTGCGTTATTTGTTCTGGCGTCACCATTGATGGTCCTTTCGTACACGTTCCACCACTCTATGCGAAACATTGGTTGTCTCCACCCGTCTCGTTTTCGACGCCCAATGTAGTTGTCGCCCTGAAAATTTGAAAAAATACCCCTTCGCGCCGAAAAAGGGTCCGCGCCGAAACGGTGGCGCCGAAATGGTCGCGCCGAAAAGTCCGGACCCCTTTTTTTCTACATAAGATTTTTTTTTAAATCTTGTGTGTATTATATGTTGACAGTATAATTTGTTACTACAGTCGTTCCAATTTTCAGCGATGATTATTTCTTTGACCTCACTTTTTTACATGCAAATAATGTAACTCCTCCTATTTTCGAGTTGATTTAGTTGAGACTTTGAAAATCCCTTCCTTCATTTACCTTAATTAGAACAAAATTTCTCAAGGCCCTCAATTTATTCCTTCGAGTCCACCCACCTCCAACTAACAGTTATTCTTGACATCGAGTCCTGATTTTTGTAATTCACTATTCTCTAGGGATTCTTCTGTTAAATCCTGATGATGTTAAGAGCATCTCCAGTTTTTTATGATGTCAAATACCTAACCTAAATCGAGGTTCAATAGGAAACCTATTCCATAGGGGGAGGGATTTTTGAAAATTTTGGTGTCTCGACATCATTTACCTAGAATGATGGTTGATATTTTTCCAAGTCCTTTTCCTGTCATATATATCTTGGAAGTTGAAATTCCTCCATGTTCCTCTCTTAAAAAATATAGCTTGGAAGTTGAAAGTTTTTAAAGTTATCCACTTGTCATAATTGCATAGGTCGATGTACAAAATGCGTTTTCAATTTCAATTCCTCTGATGGTTCAATTTTTTCCAAGTTCCTCTTCTGTCATATATAGCTCAATTCCCAATATTCAAATCTGACTCCTTTGATATTGAAAATTTTTCCTATCCCTTATCTATCATAATAGAGCTCAAATGTCTCAATTTTTCCGAGTCCCTCCTGCTATAGTTGGCTTAATTTTCAAAATTTCATCAAATCTAATTCCTCTTTTTGGAACCCCTCCAATTTTGAATTCAATTCTGACCTGTGTAATCATTTCCAACACAGTTTCCAACTCTCGCAACTACCTGTGTTAGTCAGTTCCATTTTCCAAATATTTTAGTTGCTTTTCTTCTTCTACTTCTTACAATGGAAGTGATTTTTGATTCAAAAAGTTGATATTGATAAGGGATCATCATATTTTGGTGACTACTATTTTCTATTTTGCCTATTAGCTCTCCTTCATTAGATACTTTCCATCATTATGTGGACATTTTGACGTCATTAGAACTTTTTGCCAAATTAATTATCCTTCAATTTACAAAGTGCTAAATTGTATCGGATAAAATGAGGTACGAAGTGCAAAGAGAAGGTCGTTACCGTTATAATATTAGGCTTTAGCTATTTTTTAGCTTAATTGTATCGGGTAAATTAGGTATGTGATGGATTTTGTCCAAAGCCTTCCTCTAGGGAACTGAGGTATGTTTTATGCTCTACTTTTATTCCATTCTTCAGGGTTTTCCGAAACTCTTTATACTTGTTGATATTATTTATAGATTATTCTTTTTCAACTTTTGTTGTGCCCTTTTCTTAGAATCGTACCCCCTACTTTTCCTGAATACATCCCTCTCAATTTCTCACATGATGTGTCTATAGTTGGAATTCTGATTAGGTTTAAGCTCACACTTTTCTACGCTCATCTGTACAAAACGTATCTTTTATTTGATTCTCAGTTCACATCGGTTGCCCTCAATATGATCAAACTGATTGCGCGCCTAAAAACTGCACCCTTTCACCCAAAATTAAGGACCCCACCTTGTAACTACATACTTACGACCATAAAAACTTTCATTATTTCTTAATCCTAGCTTAATTCTTGTATCACTCACATAAAAAAACAACCCTGCAACAAACTTGGAATCATTAAAAGTTAACCTATCCTCAGTCTTCAGCGAACAGAAATTCCCACCATAAAGAGGTTATTTTCGCTCGATACCTATAGAATTGGTCACTCTCAACTTGAACGTTCTCATCTCCTCCTGGGTTTCCATGCTCTACCTTCATGTAAATCTTATTATGCAGATAATCTGACAATCTATCATCTTTTTTCCTGTCCTACTCTCCAAAATCAACGTTCGTTTGTTTCTCACTCCACTCCAGTTATTCTTATTTTCAGAATACAACCATAATATCATTTTACAAATATTTTAATCGCTTTTCTTCTTTTACTTCTTACAATCTAATTGAAGTGATTTTTATTCAAAAAGTTGACACTGATAAGGGATTCTCATATTTTTATGACTACTATTTTCTATTTTACCTGTTGGCTCTCCTTCATTAGATACTTATTATCATTATAATTATATGGACATTGTGACATCATTAAAACTTTTTGTCGAATTCATTTTTCTTGTCTCACGTCCAAGAAAGTTAGCTACCTTTTATCGAGATTTTGGACATCTAACCTGAGGTGAGGTTGTTTAAAGAGGCGAGGTAATCGATGTAAGGTTGAAGTGGTTGAATCGTTGTTACCTTTTATTTTGCTAGGCAATTCATTTTACGCAGATAGATAAATTCGATGCTCGATGTAACTTGGAATTGAAAATTATTTTTTTTTTTTTTCTTCCTTCAAATTTGCTAGGTAATTCATTTTACTCTTATATCTATAGTTTATATATACAGTAATAGAATGCACGTATAATATTCGGTTTTAGCTATTTTTTAGCTAAATTGTATCGGGTAAATTAGGTATGAATCGCGGTGAGGAAAAGGGCACAGTTTTTAGTATTATTTTGCTTGGCAATTCATTTTACGCTTATATCTATAGTTTATAATAAATAGTAATAGAATACACGTAATATTCGGTTTTAGCTATTTTTTTAGCTAAATTGTATCGGACAGTTCAGGAAGGAGTGAAAGGTGGAGGTCGTATTTTTATTAATATAGATTTTTTCAAAATTAATCCTTTTTTATAGACGAAAATTTAAACTCGAAGAAACATATAGGGGTTAATTTTTGACCAGCACCCAATGTCAACCCTGAATCGACGTCTAATCAAGCGAGAATTCATCTTTCGACGTCTTTATCGAAAAGGCATCGATATATTGTTGAAATCAATCTCCCGTTTTCCAAATTTGACCGCTCTGTAGGGTCGATTTCTAGTCGATTGTGGTTCTCTGGTAATTCAAGCTAGTCGACTTCAAATCGACTTTGATCTGGTGTCGATTTCTAGTTGACACGTCTAAATTCTTCTATCAAGCATCATTGACTTCTCATTTCGGTCCTTGCCAAGTATAGATTTGTTGTGATGTACGCTGGTCGACTTTCATTCGACCAAAAATCGACGTCGACCTGAAATAAATTTCAAGTCCACTTCTCTTTTGGGTCAGTTTCAAGTTGACCTTAAATGGCCCCCAAATCGAAGTCGATCTGGAGTCGATGTACGAAAACAATCATGAATTTGAAGCGTTCTGTTTGTTTGGTGACTTCGCTACTTGCAGACATAATGAGTACTCATAATTGATGACGAGGACCATTAAGAATCTCAATTATGCTCGACCAGTGCAGCCACGGTCTATCTGACGCAAATTAAAATCTAAAGTATGTGTCGATTCAGTTTCCTATCAAATAGTGCGCTTGAAATTTATAAAATTTTGACTTCGATTGAAAGTCATGAACCGATCAGTGAAGTATAATCGACCTAAAACCGACACCGATTTTCAGTCAACTTTAATTTATAATATCGGGAGTCGACTCAATTTCGCCGTCGATGATGAGTGGAAGATAGATAGAGGCTGTCGATTTTGAGTCAACATCCAGTCTTTTTATTTAGGTCGATTTGCGGTCGACATTGAGTGGAAATGAAGAAACTCGAAAAACTTTTTCCTTCTTCGGGACTGTCGACTGGTTTCTCACTAAATTTCTCTCATTATCCTCCCTTCGCCTTTCTCCCTACCCTAATAATAGTTACTCGTATAACTTGGAGTTATACAACTGTACTGCGTTGTGCATTAGACATATCAACAGGCGGGGCTATTTTGAAAAATTGGCCGTGCGCCGTATGATGTCGGAGGTCGAAATTCTTACAAATCACTCTATCATACATAGCTCAAAGGTTGGACTTGGAAAAATGTTGACTTTCGAGCCGTACGATAGGCGCAGGACTTGGAAAAAAACGACGGCTGCCTTAGCGAAAATGAAGGAAGAACACAGGGAACCTGTTCTACAGGTCGAATTAGTTTTGGTATTGAGATTTCAAATTGAAATCTAAAAGATTCTTCAGTTTTTCCTAGTCCCTTTCCTATCGTTTAGTCCTCCTTCTATCATAAATTATAGCTCGAGAGTCGAAATTTTCTTCTAAGTCCTTTTTCTTTCATATTATATTGTGACTTGAAGTCGAAAATTTTCCAAGTCTAACCTTTAAGCTATGTAACATAGGAGGGAGGACTTGTAAGAATTTTGACCTCCAAGCTAAATATGATGGGAGAGGGACTTGAACCATTTTTGCCAATGTGGTTGGACTTGGACCATTTTTGTTTTTGTCGAACATCATACGGCGCACGACAAATTTTTCGAAATAACCCCCTATAGAACAGATTCCGTGTTCAACATTGAAAGTCGCTCTCTCAAGTAATCCAAGAACTAGAAATGTCCTCAAGCTTTTTAATGCCTCCTTTAGCCAAACGACTGCAGCTCTCAATGAACCATGGCTACTCTAAATCGACGATTCGATTTTTGAAAAAGGGTTTTTCAATATTAGTGCTCTACTTACGCCTCACTCACTCATTATGAGTTCCGATTCGATTTTGTTCCGGTTAATATCGATCACAAATCGACTCAAAAAGACTGGAAGTCGACTCAAATCAGCAGCTCCTCTTCACCACCGACGTCGAAATTTAATCACTCTCGGTATCATGGATTGACGTGGATTGAAAGTCAACGTCCGACGTCGGTTTTGGCTTCAAAAGCACAAAGCGTTTATCGTTCCGTCGTTTTTCATCGGACCTGATTTATACGAGAGTTGGATTCTTCAATATTAATAAGATGACAAGATTTTTTTCCAAACTCTGAATACCGGTAATTGTTCCCAGAAATTTGTTTCATTTTTCAAAGTCAAGTAGAACTGAAGTATAGGATATACATTATAAAGCATTGAAAAGCTTCTTCTAGAGAATATCGGTATAATCAAAGAACAGTATTCAGGAGCAATATTCATTTTGTTTTGAAAAATTAGTATCTGGGTACTTTATTTCACCTTACAGAAGATTTCAATAAATTTTTTCCCGTTGTGTTGAAAGTTTCTCTGAAAAGATATTCCAAGTCAGAGGAAAATACTTCTTGTAATTCATCGTTCCACCTTGTCTCAGAAAGTCTGAATCTCTGTTCTCAAGGAAACTGCGTTTCGAATGAAAGCAAACAAGATGTGAAAGAGTGGTTGCATTCGTGGTGAAGTGAAGGCGTTTCGTTCTTATGGTTAACGTCAAGTCGGAAAATATTGTCGCCTTGATGAACTCTTGACTCATACACACATCAGATTTCTGCTCTATTTTGTCGACCTTTATAACTCGTAGCTTATTCCATTTTTGACTTTCGAATAAGTTTGAAATTGTTATGAAAGAAGTTTTAGTTTACCCTACTGAGACTCTTCAAAGAGCCCAAGGATGAAATTTATCGTGCTGGCTAAGATCCTGTAGAACAAAGGTTGCCAAAATAGAAAATTCCTCTATAGCTGATGTATCGCAAGAAACCATTCTCGCAATCACTGTTGGCAAATCGGATTACGAATGCAATCGTTCCACACTTTACAGTTGATCAAATATTCTGTATTCAATATTGCCTCTTTACAATCGTACGGAATACCGACGTACTACTGCATAATACCGTATAGACTTGAACAGGTTAATCACCTGTGCAACAACATCGATGATGACGAAAGACGCTAAAAAGTATTTGACCACTTCACATACATCCAGAGAAAGCGTTCAGAATTTCTAAGTAAATCCTTGAACCATATTTACTTTCCCTATACATACATCTATAGAGTGCAGTGCAGTGTCTGATGCGGGTATTATATTATCCGATTCAAGCGTTTATACAACTGTACTTTAAACCGGAGAGTTTCGTGTGTTTTTCTTTCTTCCCCGCGAAGTGCACAACAGTACAAGAAAAGTTGTTGATTCATCGCGCTTTACTGTTTGTTCACTCACCTACGAATTTTTCCATGCAGAGGTCAATAATCAAACCATCGACGCTGTATATAATTTAGTATACCGCTATTCAATATTATAATACAGTCGTACATAAGTTACAGTAGATAAACGTAATACGGTGGTTTAGCATAGTCGAGCATAAAATATTACGTATACAATTCTGTACCTTTCGACTTATAGCGTATCTTAATTAAGTAAGTCGAATAAGCATGAAATAAGGGTTGGCGGCTCGTCGACGATTCTCGCGAACGTGCCCGAGACGGTATTCAAATTATTTACTGTACGCGCACTAAACCACGCTTGAATCCTCTCCGCTGTTTCTGGCGAGCAATATAACATTTAATGTATATTTATTTCCTCAGCGCGATTGTCTCTCGGCATGGCGTGAAATGTTTATAAACAATAGACCGCATTGTTCATTGTGCCGATTGAGATGGTTCCAAAACGTTCCGACTGTTCCGTTTGTGCGAAGAAGACGCATCAATGCTGCCTGTTGCGCTATACTCCGCGGGTAAACAGAATGAGTGAAGCGCGAGTATTTATTCAACGTTGCATTGTTCGAACAATTATACGAGAGTAAAATCTATAGCTCTAGTGTCAGATGAATTCGCATCAAAAATGGGAAATGAGTCGTATCGATTACGTATTGTACAGTAGATCGAACGCCGAATAGACAAAGGCACAAAGGTAGCATAGTGGTGCTATTAGGGATGTTACGGTACAGATTCAGAGTCGTCCTTAGCATTTCATATTCATCTAAAGAACGAAAACGTAAAAAAATGTTGGCATACGGGAATAAATGAAGACCATTTTTAATGTCTTTTTATTGTTGCTCGATCCAGCCCCGCCGGGAGAAAAAGCGGGCTCGGGAAAGATGATCTCATCTCCCTCTCTCTCGTCGAGGCTGATTCGATCCAGCTACCAGTTGAGATAAAATAATTTTCGATAGCGGATAAAGGGATAGCGAAGACATCGACCAGCTTAAACCTCATTGTGACGTCATCAGCTTAGACTTGCATGTGACGTCAACATATTATTTCTTCTTTCTTTCTCTTCCGGATTCACAGATTTCTGGAGTAAGTCGAAGATTCTAAGTCCAGCGACGGGAAGAAAGCAGAAACCTAGTATAATCTAGTGAATTGTATGTTAAGTCTTGTTTAAGCCAAATATGGCCTAATGTAAACTCCAGTTCAAAGCTAGTATTGTTTAATCAAGGCTGGTTTAAGGCTAAAAAGAGTAAATTTCTCCGCTCCGTGGAAAAATTTTGAATCAGTCTTTGGGCCTTGTGTCAACCATCGTTATCGATGTTCCAAACAGTTTTAGGCTGGTCCTGCTCGTTCGTCCCTCACTCTTGTATACTTCTTGTTGAGCTAACTAGTTTTCGGGAACTCACTCACTCCATTCTTGGTCTAGTATAATAAGCTAACTATTCTGGAACAAGTCAAGGATTCCTGGTAAATTAAATGGTGGTGGGGGGGGGGGGGGGTGAGATCAACGCGGACTTGAACTCTCAACCTATCATATAAGTCCGGCGATGGCTAATAAGTCCGATTCGAGATGTTATAACTCTTCCGCAGGTATCACACTGGAGTGCTGGACTATCGGTTGCTGTTTTACTGCTTCGCGTGTTGCGTTTGGTTTAGCAAATACTCCTAGATTGTCACTTGCCAGAGTCCTCCGTGAGGTTCGGACTTGGCAGAAGTCTTCCCTATCCCTATCCAATCCAGACGGCTTCACGGCTGTGTGGCAAGCATCCTTATATCGTTGCTCTGTCCTCCTGTCCGCAAGCTCACTGTTCAGCAGCCATTTGAGGACTCTTGTATCGTCCATCCTTCCAACGTGTCCCAGCCATCTGTGCACTGACCGTGTCAGCGTGTGTTCGATAGAGCTGCAGCTAGCTTGGGGCATAGTTCGACCACTTGAGTAATATGCGTAGAGCACAGTAAGGACATCAACCAGTTAAAATCTCCTTGTGGCGTCATCACCATTCGTGCCGTCATCAAGCTTGTGACGTCATCAACGTTCCTATTTTTTTTTTTTTTCTTTTGGAATAGCAGATTTTTGGATTTGGTTTTATGCGACGCCCGCAGTTAAAGCGCAGTGCAGCCTAGTATAGAGCTAATATACTCGAGTATATTGTAGACTTTGTTTAGGTCTTAGTATGAGGGCTTAGTTTAAACCTAGTACACTGCTAGGACTGAGAAACTCGATCTCGGCCTCGCAAATTTCTGGGTGATGTTTAAAGGGTTCGTGACTCTGAATCCATCCGCGTGGATTTCCAATGGGTGGGTGTGGTGCTGGTAAAGACGTTGAAAATGTCAAAATCTGGTGCATATTTGGTGATTCGAGGAAATACGATCATTGAGCCTGCACCCCTCTCAATTTCGGATTCAGTGTTCTGGTTTACATATAGCTTTCTGAAATGATTTGAGGAACGTATTCGTTTAATGATTTTCTTTCTTCACAGTGCTCTCACTTCGACTTCCTACGAGTCAGTAACGTCACTCGCGGGGTGCCTAAGAATTTATTTTTACGAGTTTTCCGATAAATACGTCACATTTTAATAGTCGTTAAAACCGCTACCGTACGTTACCTGATGTACCAATGCGAAAAATACGATAATGCTTTTCAATGCGAAGAATGAAGCAAATAAATACCTCACGGTATTCAATACGAATGAGGTTTCCTGCTGCGAGCGCGTACTCTGAACTATAGAAACAATTGAAAGACCACCAGAGCCGCTTTTATTGTATAGGATGAACGATGTTTGTAAAGAGTAAATGTTTTCGTACGTTTATTACGGCCAGATATACTTACATTATGATCTACGATACCGCACCAAGATTATTCAATAAAAAATTATAGTAATTTAAAATACTTATGGTAGTGCGCGTATATGTATTTCCGTATTTTGAATTTTTTTTTTCTCTTTATATTGCAGGGTTCCGATCCGAGGGTGGCAACCTGCCGGGGAAAACTGCAAAACAAACGATCGAAGTTGAACCAAGAAATAAATAAAGAGCTCAGATTGAGAGCCGGTGCGGAGAACCTATTTAAGTAAGTCTTACAACAGTATATACTCGGTCGAGCGAACTTCTGATATCTCTCGAGTTTTAGTAATAAAGTTGAACCGGTAAACTCATTGAATTGGCATCTCTAGATGACCTACCTATGAGTGTTATGTGGTACCTCCTAAGATTTGAATTATAATCTACGTACCCATGATGACAGCCTTTTGGCAACTATGGTATCTGAATTTACATTTTCGAGTGGGAACGAAAACATGAAATATTCTACTACATTGTTATTGTTTAAAAAATGATGTGGTAAATGATGAGAAAATTGAAATATCTTCTCATTTTCTAATCGAGAACAGGCAGTTTGCTCACCATCTCTCTTCTTTTTCTTTGATTTAAAAAAAGTTCGTTGACTTGTAGTTAACTTCAAAGGCTGCCTTCCAACTGCGCCAATAAGTCTGTATCAATGGGTTAGGGAAGTCAGACAAAAATGAGGTGGTCCAAGTACAATGATGGTCGAAGAGAACGAATAAATGTGGGATGTACCTCGCAGCTTATTTCCTTTTTTTCTCCTTTCACTTACAAAATATCCTATTGAAGCACAGCTTTTTGAAGTTCCAAAATTCTTCATTTACAGATCCATCCTTATGGTTTGAATTGCAACTCACTGACTAAGATACAAACCATGAATGTGCTGGCAGCTTTCGGCGGGCCCCAGCATCGACTCTTTCTGTCTTTCCATCAGAGTCTGAGGGAATAAAGATGATCCTCTCTCCTTTTCAATTATTTTTGTTTTTTTTTTATCTCTTTAGTAGGAAATGAGATTATATTTCTCCAAGCCCCATCCCCGTACAATATTCTAAACACCGATGTTTTTAAAACTTTGGTGATCCATACGCCTCTTCTAGAGAAACCATATCGACCGTCGATTTGATGTCGCTGTCGACACCCACAGCGTCGACTCACTGATAATCAACATCTAATCGACTGCAAATTCAAGTCGATCGGAATTGTATCGATATTATTGTCGTGGGTATCAGGTCGAATTCGAGTCGACTTCTCTAATTTTTTTGTCGACTGCTCGATTGCGTCGATTTGAAAACGATTTATTGTTATGTGGTGGTGAACGCTGATTGACTTTAAATTGAGCTGAACCAACGTCGATTTAGAGTCAATTTTGTGTAAATTTCTGGTTGACCTGAAATTGACTTCTCTATTGCGTCAATTTCAAGTTTCTCTGGTATGGTATGTTGGTCCACTTTGAATCAACCTGAAGTCGACGTCAGTTTGTAGTCAGTTTTTGAAAATATTTTATTGACCTCAAATTGGGAGTCGATTTGCAGTTCTGTCGATCGAGAGTCAATTTCGAGTCGATTATATTGACCAAACATTGACTGTCCTATTTTGTCGATTACAAGTCGATTTGCAGTTTTATAGCACGCTGTTCGGCTTTAAATTGACATGAAATTGATGTCAATCTGGTGTCAATTCTGAGTCGACAATTTCCCAACACTGGGTCAATTTCTAGTCGCCACCATCAAATTTTTTCTTTGCCCCGGAATCCACTGTTCTGTGGTGTCGATTAACAGAAAATTTTCAGTTTTCTGGAAATGTTGCTAGTTAACTCTAAATCGACCTACAATCGACGTCGATCTTAAGTTGTACAGTGTCGCGTTCAAGCGTTCTATCTGTTTGGTGACGTTGCCACTCGCAGACAGAATGTGTAGTCCATACTGTCACGTATAGTGAGGACCATTCCGATCGGGCATATTGTAGATTCGCTAGCGTCGCCTATGTAAAATACATAAGAAGTAGTGATAAGCAACCGGTGATTGTGACTTGAAACTAAAGGTGATTTTTTAGTTTTTCTTCAATTTCTTCAAAAATAATGAATTTAGGTGTGTACTTGTAAGGAACAAAATTGAAGAGTGGATAATTTTCTTTCTAATGAAAGTATTTTTGAGAGATTTTAAAAAATTAAAAAATTTTGCGCAACGCTAGCGCTGCCCAGTCCGAATTGAGAATCATAATCGAGCTTGAGTGAAGCAGCAATGGTCAAATGAAAACAATGCGATGTTAACGTTGATTTTCAGTCGATATCAAAATCGAATGCCAAGTGTTGACTCATTTTTGACCTTGATTCTGAAAATGTCAATTTCTGCACTTGAAAATCAACAAAATTTCGATCTCGGATGCAAGTTTGCGTTCATTTTAATTCGACTCCTAGTTAATTTGGGTCAATAGACAGTTGACATTGAGCAAAACTAAATCGACTCAAAATTGAACCAACGTCAATTTTGAGTTGATTTTTTATCAAAATAGCGTTACGATTTGGAGTCGACATGGTTATGGTGCATCGAGAGCTGCAGTTGTTTGAGTGAAGGTAGCATAAAAAAGGTTGAGGACTTTCTTGGTTCTTGAATTTGAGAGCAACTTATTTTTTCTATTCTTGTAGACTACTCATAAAGTGATTTCTTCCGAAACTAAAGGTTCCTGAAAAGGACTCTGTTACAATGATCGATGGAATGCTCGGAACTCACCTTAGAATCTAGTGAGATTTGTAAGCGAACATTCTACTTTTCTACTGAAACTGTCTTCAATTGCAGAGAAATTTCAGTCGAACCTTGATCTGCGAAGATTTCAGGCTCCGCCTTCATTAATAATATGGTTTTTCTTCTTCCAAATATCTGTCATGTTATACAAAATGACTATTGTGCAGGATGTGAAGTTTGGTCAAAAACGGAACAGAATTATCCTTGAAACTTTTTGAAATATTTTATTCTCACGCCTTTGTATGCAGACTTGAGACGTACGTAAAAGGTCAATGGTCATTACACTCTTTCAACTTTAGCTCCAAGTAGGAAAACTGAGAAGTTGTGGTTGTAGTTGTGTCAGAGCTACTCTTCTTCTGAAATTTAGTCGGGAGTCTTGAAGTAGATTGACTAATCCAGGTATGAAAATTTACATCATTTCATCATCGTAAATACCACTACTATTTTTTCTTAATTCTTCTGCTCGAGATTTGTCTGGCTTGGCCAGTTCGTCGACTATCACCCGCATACCGTGATCAACGACAAAGTATAAACGATCGACAGCCACTCTAAACTCATGCAGTGCGTAAGTTTTCTTCGATTGTTTCATCAAATCAATTTGCCTCAATACGGCTAGAAATTCTTGGTAATGCACGTGCAACTCCCTTCGACTGAATCGTGTCAAGTTGGAATCCATTTTCATTGTTACTGAAGAAAAAAAGTTTTTTGTTAGAGTGATCGTCATGAGACTTTGATGCTGACAACAGATGTCAGGGGAGAATACGCCGTGAATTTTCAAGTAACATCACTCCTCTTCCTCTTACTCACTATGAACTTCTTTGAAAATTGTTCTCCTAGTCTTGCTTCGGTTCTATTTGTTCATGTTCTTGTTAGATTCGCTTTTCAGCTCCCTCCTACAGAAGCGGGTTTTTTTTTTTGATTTTACATCGTCGTGTAATCTAGTTTAATGTTTTTTCTAGCCTACATAATTTGATTATTTGTTGGCGTTCCGTCGCTGATAAGACTTTAAAAGAGTTCCCTCTCTCTTTTAACCTACTGTATGTACCTCCTGTCAACGTGATCACCCAAATTGAACCATGGATACTCATATAAAAATAATTACTAGGTTTTATTGGCTTCCCATCACAGTCTACGTCTTCTATAGCAGGGAAATCAGTTTCTAAATAACCTTCCACGTAGTCCATCATCGATTTTTCATCAAATTTATTGCGATCACGCTCCCTCGGCATAGGCTTGACGTCACTTTCATTTAGATCAAGAGCGTAGTTGGTCATAATCATAGCTGCAAATGATTCAAGAAATTGAATATTATAGAGAGAGAGAGTTTCCAAACTTTCTGTACTTACGGATGAAAATAGAAGATATTGGAAAGATTTCCATCATTCTTCGATGAACTCACTGTGGCCGTCAAGGACTAAATTTTTAGGACGGTAATGATGATTTTAATTTCTGGTGCAGTTTGATCAATGAACGTGGATAGATAATATGACGATGCATACCTAAAAGTGATTATTTCGCTCGTGCGTTTTTAGTATTTTTAAGAAAGCACTGATAAGATATTATCAAGAATTTGTTTTGAATTTTTCCGTGACCCGAATTTTCCTCATTCTCTCCAATTTCTATCCAACATCTTCGATATTCTGTTTCGTTATTCCATGTAACACTTTTCAAATTGCTTGGGAGCATGGTTGAAGGGAGGCCAAGTTCCCATGGGAACTTCTTTCGATATTTTTCCTCCTCCAATGAATCCAGAGGGGAGACGATTTCTATTCCTATTCTTGAAATCCTGGCTGCACCTCTGTGTAGTATTGGAAATTATAGATTCAGAATCTCAGGAAAACCTCATTACATATCCCGCTATTCATACCATCATGTACCCAGAAAGCCTCCTCGTTTTGGATTATTTCTATCTTTTATTTGAAGAAATTACGAATTTCCTCTTAGTCTCATTAATATGCGACGGCGGGGCTCTAACCGACTTTAGGGACTTAGAAAAATCTAGACCTTCAAAATACATTTATTGAGGCGGGGAGACTTGGAAAAATTCTGGCCATTGACCTGTACGACATTGTATTCCCCCACTCAAGCGCATGGTATTTTTATTGTATCAGAAATTTGCCTTGTTTTGTTCTTGTTTTTCCTCATATGAGAGACACTTAGGATGTGAATGTCGAACAGAATTTTAGGAACAAAATTTTTAGAATCAATGCGTTTTTTAATTTTACGGTCATCCATCATAGAGAAATTTACTCGCGAAGAGTAAGGAACACAAATACAAGAACCGGTTCTTGTATTTGTGTTCCTTTCTCTTCGCGAGTATATTTCTCAACAAAATTTTTCTTGATCATTTCCTTACCTCCCTCCTCTCTCGTAGATCTCATAGATAAGGATAGTTTGGAAACCAAACCAATCATCACGACTCCATGTAGAATTTTTTACACTGAGATTGGTCTAGAAGACTCATGCCACAGTACGGCCTTCCTTTTTCATCTTTGTATATTCGATGAAGTGTAAATGAAAAACGGTAATAGAAAATTAATCCTACATCAATCCCAAGTTGGTTCCGCTGTGATCGCGTTCCTAATAAATGCTTCTTTTTCACGATGAATAACTGCAGCCGATGGTTGAATTACTGGACGCGAACGTTCAGCTTCTGGATTATTTGTCCCGGCGAAATATCTCGAACACGCATTTGCCAGCATGAGAAAGTTATCAACACGAGAGTAATTGTTTTCTGATGGTTCTGCTAAGGGAACATAATCTCGTTTCGCGTTTCCCTCTATAGCGATAAAATGTTTTAAATGCGAACAGATTACCGCAACAGGTCCATCATCTTGTGGCGACAAAGGACTAAAGTACGGTACGCTGCGTCGTTTCCGCTTTGGCAATGCCTTCAGATATTTGACAATGCGCTCACACTCAACCTTTTTCTCCAGTGGAAAGTCTTCGCAGTATTGAGCTACTTCTACTGGGAGTGCATCTAGGTCATTCGTTATTTTAGTATCTGCTCCATGATGGACGAGGTACTTGGCCATCTCGTAAAATCCTTTCCTACACACTTTATGCAAGGGAGTGTCCCCTAGTTCATCTTGTTTATTGATGTCTGCTTTCTTTTCTTCGACCATATATCTCAATACTTCCCAGTTATTGTTGTGAGCCGCTGAGTGAATTGTCTCCTCAGTATTGGCTCCATGATCGATGAGATACCGTACTACGTCGTAATTTTGGGTTTCGATCGCTGTATTTAAAGCGGTGTGTCTCCAGTGATCGAGCGCGTTGACGTTCACTTTCTTCTCCTCAACTAGGTACTTGACAATGTTCAGACGACCCTTACCAGCTGCAGCAACGAGAGGGTGTTTTTCTAAGCGCACTGTCGGATTTATATCGGCTCCATGTTCGACCAGATATTTGAATACGTCAAGATATCCGCGTTCCGCTGCCACAGATAGAGGCGTTTGTCCATGCACCAGCAAGTTGACGTTTGCATTCTTCTCTTCAACAAAATACTTTAGGACGTCGAGTTGACCATTATCAACTGCCAGAATCAGAACCTGAGACCCTTCGTCCGGAACTTCGTTGATAATCTCGTCTAAATTAATCAACTTTTTTTTATCCACGAGGTCTCGGACAGAAGCTACGTCGCCCTCTTGTACAGCCCTATGTAACTCGGTGATACTCTTTGCATGGTTTCGTTTTTGAGCCACTTCTTGAGGCGATTCTGTCACAGTTTCGTTC
The DNA here is from genome assembly GCA_035079385.1 of Aspidiotus rigidus. Taxonomy (NCBI): domain Eukaryota; kingdom Metazoa; phylum Arthropoda; class Insecta; order Hemiptera; family Diaspididae; genus Aspidiotus; species Aspidiotus rigidus. The sequence continues at coordinate 382,217 of JAVHKY010000044.1, read as the reverse complement.
ATTGTTCTGGAAGTATTTCGCGATCGTAACCGAAACCAACTTTTACATCGCACAATCGAAAAATTATGCCGTCGTGAACAAGTTTTGACTATCGTATCAAGATGAGAAAGAATGTTACATCAATTTGTTCCGCTTCTGAGTACTGATTTTCGAACCTATTTAATCGATAAAATTTTGCGATTGGAGTATTGATCGATTGCTACAGCGAGTCGATATAAGGAAAACGAGAAGTCGTGGATTTACTGTATAGTCAAATTTCTGAAGCAACTGTGATTTCTTTTAGTATCCTAATATGTATAAACTTTTTGAAAATTCACTTGTCAGACATTTTTTAAATATTAGCAGAATGAAAAGATTTTTTCAATCTCGTATCCCCATTTTTATCGCGTTTTTCCTTTTCTTCCATCTTTTTTTTTCATAGTTTCATTTTCCGATGGGTGAGGGCATAGCCCCTGGCCCTCCTTGGATCCGCCACTGATGTACCGTAATCTAGTTGTGAGTAAAAAGAAGTTAGAGATTATAGCTAGAGTGCGGGTGTAAGCTAGGTATTTGAGAATTATGATACATTTGGTTGTTGGCAACTTGATGTGAGAGGTCCAAGAAGTTTTGTGGTCGAAAGTAATGCTGAGGAATTGAGAGGAAGTACATAGAAGGGAGTAAAGGATACAAGGTTTGAAAAAATATTTTGGAATATTACCAGAATAATTTTACGCAGAGACTTATGAAGAAATTCTATCAAGATTTTCCTGCAGGAGCCTCCTAGACCTTGACAAATTTCAGGTTTGTAGAGAAATGCTATAAATTGTCGACGAAGAACTGTTGAGTAAAGGGAAAGTTAGTATCGTTGATTATAATCGAAGAGCGAAGAACACTCCTTATTTCTCACTGAGAGACGTTGTTCAAGATTTAGTGACGGGAAGAATATCAGTGTAAGGGGACTACGTTGAGCTTAACCGGGTAAGGACCCGGTTCGTCCGCTGCGATGTACTGCGGGTAAAAACGTATCTTCTAGCGCTAGCTTGAGAAGGGTAAGTATTGATATGTTCACGCGTATCCTTGATGTGAGCGAAGACATACTTAGTCATGAAAGAGTTGTAATCATAGTTCAAACATACACACAATACACAAACAAGGATTTTTTGGTGAATAATTAGAACGTCAAAAACGTTGAAGAATAAAATAAAGAAATTGAAATTAAATGTATAAAAAATTAGAAATACTTGGTAAAAAAGAGATTTCCAGTGGTAAAAGTGAGACTTGAAAAAATTTTCAAATCAATTTTTTGCTGGTGTTGACTTTCAAACAAGGGCGCTAGTCCAGGGCCCTTCTCATTCATGTGTATTATAATAATATTAATCAAGTTAGTAGTACACCAAATATTCCGCTCACGAGGATACGCGGGAACAGATCCATACTTATCCTTCTCGAGCTAGCGCGTGAAGATACGTTTTTACCTGCCGTAGACCGCGGTAGACGAACCATGCCCTTCTCCGATTGGGCTCGATGTACTTCTCTTCTACAAATGTCGATTTTGAATTCGCACTGATGAAGATCTATCGTAAAAGAAACTCTTAAGAAGATTGGGTAGGTTGTCGCAAAGGTCTATTTCATGTAATTTGGAACAAATAGAATGACGCCAGACACGGGGAAAAACTTTGTATAAGTCTTGTGAATAGTTAAGAGAAGGAGAACAGGGCTTGATCTATTTGTAGTGTAAGGTTTGATAGGGCTTGAAGAATACACATACTTCAGCCTTTCCAAAAGCCATATTGGTTAGAGAAATTTAAGGATCTAGAAAGCTTTAATAGTAACTTTTGAAAAAGAAGAGAGAGAGACAATAAGGTGAAAACAAACTTACACGTATATTCCCGAAGTTTTTTCTAGCTTGTATTTTCAAATTCGTGTGAAAATTAGGAGGATTGGCTGAGTTACAAACTTTGTGGGCCTCCCCCCTCCTCTGGAAACAAAATTAAATTTTGCCATCAATCACGAGTATATCTGAATGCTGTGGAAATTCCTCATTTACATTTAAAACGTCTTCTTTCTCGACTGAAAGCATGCGACCTTGAAATAAATCTTTCTTCGAAAATCATATCAAAGATCGTTTGAAAAATTGATCTTCAATACTAGACGGAACTTCGATATGTGGGCGATTTACATTAATTTTATTTCACCTACTTCTTGTTCCAGAGCAACTACCAACCGTAAACTCAAAGAAACTGTAGCCTTAGAATTGAGTTTTGTGAACTCAAATTTACAGTTATTGAAAGAACAGCTGTCAGAATTGAATAGTTCGGTGGAGTTATATCAAGGAGAAAGGTAACTCCTCTCCTAAATCCTCTCTTCTGATATAGACGTACGTATATTTTATGTAACTAAGATGTATCTTATTTTTGCGCAGTACCGAACCTGTAATGCCCATGATTCCTCTAGGTTTGAAAGAAACGAAAGAGATTGATTTCTCCGAGTCATTCAAGGTAAATATAAAATTGGTTCCGAGCATTTCCGAACATGCAATTTTTTTTAAATCAAAAACTGATATTGAAAAAAATAGTTATGTCTGTTTACCCTCCCGCCATGGTCGTTATCTGCGATCTGTCATAGGGTAAATTTTTTGGGGATTAGTACCGTATCTGGAAGCCACTTCTGGTTAAAGTTTTTCTTTCAAGATAAGAGCCTAATTTCGTCTGGCAAAACGATCTAGAATCCTTAGTGTAGCCGAAGAATTGAAGTACTTAGCTTCTGCTAAAGTTTACATCTCATTTACAGAATAGAAGAGAAGCCGTTACTGAATCATTAGATCTCTCGATATTGTCTATCTTCAAGAAAAATGTTGAAAAAATGACAAAATTCCTTTCTTAATTTTCTATTTCTTGCAATAATATTTTTCTGTTCATTTGTGAGAATCCCCTTCAGCAATTTCAGTTAAGGGTGTGCTTTACTTGTGAAAATATTATGCTCGTAAAACATGGTACCGAAAATCACATTTCAGTGCTCGAATTCTTCACGGATCTTTCTGGATAATTGAAATGTTTTCCAGAAAAGTTCAACCGAGCAGAATTTTAAAATGTTTTCTTTTACTTTCTCAATTGAACGTTGAAATTGGTAGAAATTCTTATATTTTCTGACGAGAATGAAATTCTTCTAGACCCAAGATGCAGGATTCTGTTCTGGTAGCGCCTTTTCATTGAACCCTTCTGTACGAAATTCGTCGGAAAATGAAGCCCTGAGGAGTCCCTTGCAAAATCATTCCTTGTCATTTGTTAGAAGGCTACTTACGTACGCCCGACAAGCGTCGCGCAGTGATCCCTGGCTTACCGAACCTTGCAGGGTTTTTGGAAATATTTATGCAACTTATCGTACACCGTTTCGGAGTTTCCGAACAAGTAAATCACATCCTTGAGGGATGATAATTTGATACCTGGAACTAGGTTCTTAGTAAGCATCTTTCATGAGAGAAATATTTTTAAAAACACTTGAAATTGCTTGCTCTTTGTTTTCTTACTTCAAACTGGGTCAAATTGTTTATAATTTTCTTGTACGATCTTCTTATAGGATTTTATATTGGAACATTATAGCGAGGATGGAAACGATTACGAGAACGAAATATCCGAATTTATGAACCTCAGACAGGTAAGAGATAAGTACATATAATTTACCCAGCACGATGTGATTGAGTGTACGATACCGGTAGCGTACGTAACTAACAATATAACGAATAGTTCTTTGAACTAATTAGCATTAACCGGTTGCAAAATGAAACAAATAAAATAGTAGGAAATTGGTGGCGAGAAAGAAAGGAAAAAAAGTAGAAAGAAAGCGGTAGATTGCGCTTGTATTACATGAATTATGACATTAAGTGGTAAAAGTACTTACCTAGGTGTACTTGAAGAAATATAACCAATCTATCTGAGAGGTCTTTTTTCTCTCTTTTTTTTTACGGTTAGAAACAAACGCTGTTTATTCGATTGTTTTGTTTTTAATAGGCTATGAGAACACCTCATCGAGACAATTCTGGGATATCGTTACTCTTTCAGTACTATAATCAGTTATATTTCGTCGAAAGAAGATTCTTTCCGCCGGATAGAAGTCTCGGAATATACTTTGAATGGTAAGTTCGAGCACTTTTATTGAAGATATTTGAATAATGTACGCGTGTGAAATAAGCGTAGTGTAATTATATGCATGGTCGGAAAAATAGTCTATAAACCATGATGAGAAGGTATGATTAGTGGCATCGTGGTTACTAACTTGGGAATGACTATTTGTCGACGAGAGAATCTTCTCTTGAACGTTCGAGGCTTATCTTTTGAGCTCGTCACACATATATATATATATATATATATATATATATATATATATATATATATATATATATAGAGAGAGAGAGAGAGAGAGAGAGAGAGAGAGAGAGAGAGAGAGAGAGAGAGAGAGAGAGAGAGAGAGAGAGAGAGAGAGAGAGAGAGAGAGAGAGAGAGAGAGAGAGAGAGAGAGAGAGAGAGAGAGAGAGAGAGAGAGATCTGTCCATCCATTTCCTTAATCATTGCGACTGGTAAAATATTGAATTAGTCCGTTTTTTGCTGCAATACAGCCTTTACCTGTCAAGTTAGCTCTTACCGTTGAAATCCAAATACTTACAAAATACAGATATCTACTCAATATACAGCTCCACGATTTTTGAGGATTATCCAGCATATGACGTGTTCCTTCAAGTAGAATTGAGGCTCATAGGTTCCGGATGGTCAGTAGCCACATTCTGCAAGTGTGTTGGAACACAACGGATGATTCAAGAGTAGGGGTGAGTAGTAATGATGGGTCTTCAACCCAAGACCCCCATTACTACTACTTCTTTTCTTTTACAACCCAATCCAGCTAGAAAATCTTTCAATTATTTTACACAGTATTTTTAGAGTGCGTAATCGTTCAGCAAATATAATGTGATTATTGTACCTGTATTTCAGACATTTTTTTTAGGAAAATCTCCTCTTGCATGTCTTGAGATACGTTTGTAGTACATGGATCACGTGATTCTAAATATTGGAAGTAATTTGCTTTGGTTGACGTATCATTTTCGTCGTTTTATTCAACTACGCTAGATACTTAACTATAAATTATAAATATCAAGTAGCTTTGTGTACTGACTTTCTTAGTTTACTAAAAGAGACACGAAAATCGAATACAGTAAAACCTCCACTAACGGACACTCCTAGTAGGCGGACACTCCCCTACATCGGACAATTTCTTCGGCCCCATTGAGTGTTATGGGAAAAATACATTATAACCTCTAAATGACGGACGTTCTCTACAACAGACAGAAATCAGATGCAGATAAAAAAAAATACACTATTTTGCATGAATAGAATACATTGTCGAGCAATTTTCAACAAGTTGGGCGAGTTTATAATAGCAGGCGCATTAATATGCTGAGTACTGTATCCAAAGTGTTCGTGAATGTACCGTTACAATGAATCGTAAACGAAAATATCTTACGTTGACTGAAAAAATAGAAATTTTGAACATTTACTAAGAAGAAAAAGTGAGCTGCCGAGTTCTTGCAGAAAAATGTAAAGGTAAATTTGGCGTAGAGAAGACGCAAATTGCCGATATCATAAAAAATGCTGAGGAAATTCGGAAGTTATGGATTGAGAACGGTAACGAAGATAGAAAACGAATGAAGGTTCTCTACAACGGACACTGTCTCAAATTCAACCTCTTTTTACGGACACTTCTAGTAGACGGACACTCCCCTATATCGGAAAATTTCTATGGTCCCATCGCTGTCCGCTGCGTGGAGGTTTTACTGTATCCTAATTTTGATAAGTATTTTCTTCTCGTCATACGTCACCCGATTCCACGATTCAACATTCAATGTTGTAGAAAAAATTAAATACACACAAACCGAGAAGAAATTATCAGAAATTCATGGAAACAGCTATACTTTTTTTAGTATGTTTTTTAAGAGCTTTTTACAGCCGCTACAGAACCAATCAAGCTTATGTTTACAATCTATACATGAGGAGCAGGAGTCTTCCCATCTCGAAAATCTCGACATAACTGTTTCCATTTCGCTAAAAATTTTCAATATCGTTCTCGAGTGCGTGAAATGCGTCTACATCAGTGATTTCTTCATGCAAAAATTTGACCGCATCATCATCAGTCTCTCCTAGTAAATGATTGTATCCTTTGAACATATCCCTTAGAATATCTTCTACGAGCGTGTCGTTCTCGCGTGTATGCAAGGTTAGCTCAATAGGATGGGCAGTTTTATCCCCTAAATGGATGAGTCCACCGATGTACCACAATTCCTCTTTCTTGTTCGGAACTGGGATTTCATTTTCGTTCCAATGTTCAATTCTTTTATTCTTGATCGATATTGCGACTTCTCTGGTAACACGAATTCCATTCAAGACTTGCATTTTCGCCAATTGTTTCTCCATTTCTTCCATTTTCGCCCATACAGCATCATCAACCGTTTGATTGTCCGACCGGAATCGACGTTTCATGTTTTCCTAAAAATCAAGAACAAAAACTTAGTGTACATCCACTTAAGAAAGAAGTATCCTTGAAAAAGGATGACGACAAAAAATCAAAAATATTCATTATAAAACCTAAAATTAAGTCAATTCAGAACTATATCATAGTTCAATTTGAAATAATTGTACTTCGAAGACTAGATGACACATCCGCGTCATCATCCTCTGTCGAGGATATACCAAAAACAGATCACTAGACTGAAGCGTGTATCATACGTCCAACTTATCTTTCGCAGTACTCGAACGTAGGTCACATACCCTCTTTTCTTTCAAATACAGTGTCTTCTGTACAAACTTCTTTGAGGATACTCGTACTTTCAACTTAAATATACGAATATGAAAAAAAGGTATGAGAGTCAAGTCGAGGCTATATTCATCGCAGTTCTTATTTTGCTGTCCGCTATCTTAATTCTAGACTTCTTTTTCAAAAAGCATCGGTGTTTGTCCATGTACGTGTGCGAATCAAGGTCTTCACATTCTAAATAGTACATGAACTAGTAAAGTCATACTCGTTTTTTGTTAGTAGGCTACTCGTGAATCTCGAACTATTGTCGATCTACTTACATTTTTCTGGAGGAGTTCATTCACCATCAATAACAGATCCCCCTTCTCTAATTGACTGTATTTTTTATTGATACCCATTTGGTTTGCAACTTCTTGAATCTTTTCCGCTGTCAGTTTCTAAATGAAAACAAAATTCATTAGCTCAAAGAATTTATGGGAGCACAATCCACTGAACTACTATGTTGTAGGTTAGCATAGTCCAAATCGTATCCCTGAAATCATCACGGGAGAACCCTACTCCTTTCGAGACATACATGAAGTGGAGGCACAGGAACCTTTTAAAATTTGAATGAAATTATAAGAAATAACTTTAGTGATAATTGAATGGAGTAGACTTCAACAAGCCAACCTTTGTCTTTTTTGAGAGTACCTCATTTTGTGCACTGTTTTTTCCCTCTCGTATACTGTCTTTTCTTTTCCATGGCGCACCAATTGTGACGTCAACTGTAAAATAAATGCCAGAAAAACGGATTAATTATAAGCCAGACCAAAAAGTTCTAAGAAAGAAGAATACTTACCACACAAAATAACAACAAAAGTACGATAGAAAAACGTAAATTCCATCTTTATTCTTCAGGTTTTACGATTATTCGGTCTAGGTCGTGCCTTTGCGTGGAATGTCATGAAGTTCTATGAGTGAATTCAATGGAAATCATTGATTCAATCGATATAGCTCATTAGCATTCATGGTAGAAATTCAGTGTGATTGTAAGCTAGATACGAAATAATTAACATGCGTGTTTGAAGTAAAATTGAGATTCATTGGAGAGAGAAAGATTGGTACGTCAAATTTCACGCGTTCGCACATTAAATTACCTCATCATAGGTCTCGCCAAACAGTAGCCCTGATAAACAATACATCTTCCGCAGATAAATTATGCGATATATTTTTTCTTTTTTGATGTACTCGTATTAATGAGTACGAGTTACAATGTTTCGAATAATTGTCCTCAAAGAAGCTGAGACGAGACTTCTAACTCGGCTCATTTTCCGTTGATATGCTATTCTTTTTAACCTCTGTAATACGTTTGTAAGGGTATAATTGCAAAAATTTCATCATCCTACGGACGTCAATAGACTAAAGGTCAATTTAATGCTGATATACCAGATAAGTTAAGTATAGATTGTTACCAATAAGACTGTATACAAAACATTCAAAACAAAGTGTATACGACGAAATAACTAACTGTATTCAATCAATTTAATGCATCAAAATCAAAAAGATGGTAAAATTAGCAGAAAAATACAATTTACTATTTGTAAATTTAAAAATTACCGCTCTTTTTTCATGACGCCCAGGTTGAAGTAACGCTTCACTTTGTAATTCAAAGTCTTCTCACTGACGAGAAAATCTTTACCCTATTTTCATTTAAAATCTCTATGAATGGCTATTTACAGTACATGTGGCGTAGGTGAGTCTTTTCATAACGAGTACATACGTTTGCGGAACGAGCAAAGCGAGTGAAGCAATGTATGTACGAGTTATAAAGACTCACCTACAACACTTGTACTGTACAAGGCTTTAAAACACAAATACTTTGAAGACAAATTTGTACATCGGAAGTATACGTTTTCGTGCGGCATGTTTACGTCATAGTTTTTTCGCAACGGTTTTCCGTGTGTAAAAGACCATCGGTGACGTTATTTCGTTTTTTTCACACGCTCCGCGCTAACACTGAAAATCGTTACCTACGTCACTGAAAATCGTTTCGCAAAAAGGTACTTACGATGCACGCGTGTTTTAAACGTTATTTTTAAAATTTTTAATATTTGCTCTCGGGTTTTCCGACCAAATTTATAAAGAAAATTAAGTTATTATTTTACAATTAATATTAATCCTGCTCATAAGTATGACGACAGCAAAGCAGTGTCAAACTGCCTATGAAGTTTCTGAGAAAAACTTCTATTTTTTACTAAGTTCAGTCAAATTTTTTACACTAACAGTACTCTTTTTATTTTGATGACTATGGTTTATAGATTGACTGGAAGATTGCTTTACAGAACTAGTTTTATTTTTTTCTTTCATATCATTCTTAGGTTGACTTGAACTTTGGCAAGATCTATGAGTAACCTTATTAGGCTGTTTTGGTGTCTCATTTTTAAATGTGTATTGACCTAGACCATTTCTAGTCATTTCATAACTTATCTCCTATTATTGTATGGTATTTTACGTTCTTTTAATATTTTAGAATAGTCTTTTCAGTTATTTTATATTTCAAAGAAAAACTTCTGACACTATTTTTCTTGAAGTTGTATTCTTTTAATATTTTAATCAACTCGCTAGGTGTCATTTATTTATATAAAATTTTATTCTAATAAATGGAAAGTCAAATAAAAAGATATATGCTCTACAAAGTTGAGCTAGAAGGTCTAGATGGAATAATTTCAAAAAATACAGAATTGGAAGAATTGATAAGAGACGAGGAAAGTAATTTAGAGAGAATAATTCAAGCTATTGATGGACTAAAAAATATAAATACTAATATGAAGACTATTATGAAGCAGTTCTTTATAGCTCTACAACAAACAAGTATGACTTCAGATATTTACAAATATGCCAACTTTAAAAACCAAGATTTAATAGGATCTCTACTTGAGAGGGATAAAAATATAAGAAAATCATAAAATCTCAGGCTGAAAAGCATAATGATAATTCAGGGGTTGAAGAACTAAATAATGTCGCATATTTCATTAAAAAGGATGGTTTTTTATTATGAACATACCTACTTGTCATACATAGCGATCACAATTTTTCCAAGATAGGCATTGCTACTCACAATTTCCTTTACGACGCTAACTGAAAGCCCTCGACAACTTGTGGAAAAGATGTTAAAGCTTGATAAGCTGTAACTTTTCTACGCCCATTAAATGATGACATTGTATCGCAACCAGTAAAAGCGTGAAAAAGAGGAAGAATTTCAAATGTCATTGAGTCTGTAATAATATCGATAAAAATTGAAAAAAGTCACCTGATTAGAGTAAAAAGATGAAAATGAAAGAAAAGTCACCTAAGGAAACTGCAATTTTATGACAAGCAATATACTGATGATGTTTTCCAGTACCAATGTGCACCCACAGTTCATCTAGTTCTTCAATTTTCTGAACCATTGTCACAGCTAGGACAACCACATCCGAATCTACTGACCGAATCATAATTTTTGTGTGTCCTTCTTGTACGGCATCTGCTACATGCACCATCATCCATGTATCAGCTTCTTTGTGATTGCATGGTGAAATAGTGCTTAGATCACAACGAGAAGCATTAGTAAAAACAGAGGAACCAACTGTAGAATAAATTTCGTTGTCAGTATCTATATCAGCCAGCTTGTTGCTTTTTTCGATAAGAGTGTGGAAAGTTCCTCTTTGTTATTATTTTGACGGAGAAAATTTATCCATCCTTCAGGAATTTTAGAAGTGTCTTTGACTTTTATTCTGTCACCAAAATCTCATTTCTCTTGTGTTAAACTTTGCAAGCTAGTTTCTTCATATTGATCCCACACGATATCAATTCTTGAGGCATATGTCGTCGGTATCTGTTCACCAAAAAGAACAGGCAACTCGAAAATATCCCTCCAAATGGAACTAATCCGTTGTTCGTATAAACAGCAACCGTGCAACAAAAAATGTAAATATACGCGAAATAATCTTAAGTGTACTGATTTATGTGCCTTCAAAGGCAAATGTTCGCATTAAATACTCGTAAATATTGATAAGAAAATACTTTTTTGGGGGATACTTCCTTTTTTTTTTTTGGGGGGGGGGGGGGAGAAAATAATTAACGGATAATGAATCAATTTACTATATTTTTAAATGAGACAGTTTGCTTTTGTTGCCACCTTTAAAATTTTGAATAAAGGTGGCAACAAAAGCAAACTGTCTCATTTAAATTGATATCTGTTTGTCACGTAAAAAAAAACTTTCTCAATTTACTATAGTTTCAAGCAGTTTGTAACTGTGTGGTGAAATCGGTCAAATTTGCTTATTTTTTGTCAGTTTGCTCTTTAATGTTGAACCTTGACCAGATATTTCCCAAAACTAGTTTGGGGGCACGAAAATCCCCACCCCCACCCCTACTCTTCAATCATCAGTTGTGTTCCAACACACTTGCAGAATGTGGCTACTGACCATCCGGAACCTACGAGCCTCAATTCTACTGGAAGGAACACGTCATATGCTGGAAAATCCTCAAAAATCTTGGCTTTTACTCACCTTATAACGCCTTTTGAGCGTTGATTATTACACCCGTAGCAAGGTGAATGGGGGGGGGGAGGGCAATGAACTTTCTCGACGTTTCAGAGGTCCTAGATCACAACTAGTATGAAAAAAAACACCCACGCAGTCGCGTGAGTAGTACACAACTTTTCAACCACAATGCTAAAATCATTGAGAGAGTCACTCCCTCTCTTTAAATTAAATACCAATGACCTGTCCATCATGTCAAATATTTGTAGAATGAACAATAAAACTCAGTTTATAAATTCTATCACTATGTCGTCACATCAACTGATAACAGAGTAAAAATACCTACAATCCAGTAAGGAAACCTGAATTTTTTTAAAATTTAGGCTACGAGTCATCTAAAACCTACGAAACGTCTCCAGAAAAACCTCTCCCCCCTCCTCCTGCCCAAACTGCTACGAGACAAAAATAGTTGTTTCTGCGATCTTTGCAAATTGATATTTCGATAACTCCCAATATGATTAACTGTAACCTACAGAAATCGTATTAACTCAATTGGGAACGCGCTGAGGAATTACTATCAATCATTTGTCAAAAAAAATTGTTGGTACTCATCTTTAAATTGAGACTATAACTTATCTAAGTCTCGAAAAAATCCATCCGGTAGTTTTGGAGGAGATGCGGAAAAAAATTTCTGTCAGCGTAAATATAGGCCTATATGAAAAAAAGATTTTTTTCATGCTGAAAGTAATATAGGGCCTCCAAAGCATCGAGAAAGTTGACTGCTTCTTCCACCTGTCAATCTTGCAACAGATGTAATACCGCACTTTTTGAGCTAGAAAAGTAGGTAAAAAAAAAAAGAGCTCTTCAATCATTTTTTCCTATACATTATTCTTAGCCTTGTATTAGTCTAGTATACTGTATATTAGGCTGAGTGGTTCAATTCTTTATCACTTCCGATTCCTGGCATCTCTTAAAGCTACCTCCAGCTGCTATTCCTCTCGTGCACTCATAAATTGTATTCACGCTATCACATCACCATTTTCTATGCAAACTACATCCCAATATTCTTTATCTGGGAATCCAGCTACAAGGAGATCCCGAAAAATGATAAAAAATCCAATGAGGAAACCTGAATTTTGTTTTGATTTAGGCTAGGAGTCATGTAAAACCTACGAAACGTCTCCAGAAAATTCACTCTCCCTCTCCCAGCCCACATTGTTACGAGACTATAACAGTTGTTTCTGCGATCTTTACAATTGATAATTCGATTACTCCCAAAAACTATACAGAATCGTATTAACTCAATTGGAAACGCGCTGAAGAATTACTATCAATTAATCGTCAAAAAAATTGTTGGTACCCATCTTAAGATATGAGAATATAACTTATCTAAGTCCCGAAAAACGACGGCTTCCTTAACGAAGTTAAATGAGGAACGCAGCGAACCTGTTTTATGAGTCATGTTCGATAGTCGAAATTTTTCTAAGTCTCCCTCCTATCATTATATAGCTTATGAGGCTTGTGACGTCACAATTTGATGACTTCATAGGTCAGCCTTGTGACGTCCTGATCATTTTTCTTCAAGTCCCCCTCCTATCATATATATTTTGGGGTGCTGTGACATCTGAGTTTGATGACGTCACAATCTGACGACGTCATAGATCAGTTTTTTCCAAGTTCCCCTCCCATTATGAATAGCTTGGAGGGCGAGACTTGTGACGTTACATTTTGATGACGGCATAGATTAGTTTTTTTTTTCAAGTTTCCCCCGGTTATATATGACTCGGAAGTTCGGACCTGTGAAGTCACAATTTGATGACGTCATAGGTCAGTCTTGTGAAGTCACCATCTACGTTTTTCAGATCCCACGTGCCTCATAAAACGGGCTCCTTATTACATCTCGTTCAACTTCGTTCAATTATCCGTGAGTTTTTCAAGTTCCCTCCTGTTATGTATAGCTCCAAAGTCCGGACCTGTGACGTCACAATTCGATAACATCATAGATCAGTCGTGTGACGTCACAACCTACATTTTTCAAATTCCACGTGTCCCATAAAACAGGTCCCTTACCATCCCTCGTTTAACTCCGTTAAAAAACTCGTGAGTTTTTCAGTAGTGCATTCCAGCAGTGTGTCATCCGCGGAGCAGATAAGCTTAACCCTGGTGGTGACTTCACCTTAAACATCTCGTTAGATAAGGCGCATCGTAAGAGCGGCCTTAGGACCGACCTCTGTGGCTTTCCACAGGTAACTGGGCGCTTTACTGTACCAGCAGACGTTAGCTGCTGATCTTGCTAAGCAGGTATGTGGGCACTCCTGCGTCCATGAAGGCTTCCAATCCCATGGAATCTAGTTGAACGCATTTTTTATGTTGATTACATCTATTGCTTACTCGGCTATCCTCTGTAGCCTGATTCCAACATCCGATATACCGCGTCCAGATTGGAAACCGTTCTGTCTACTTGAGATCTTCAGAAAGTCTGGGTCTGTGACGTCATTTTGTAATGACGTCATAGGTCAGCCTTGTGCGTTACAATCTGATGACGTCATAGATCAATTTTTGTCCCCTAAGTCTCTCCTATTATATATAGCTTCAAAGTTCGAGCCTGTGACGTCACAATTTGATGACGTCATAGATCAGTTTTTATTTTTCCAAGTCCCTCTATTACATAAAGCTCCAAAGTCCTGGCGTGTGAAGTCACAATTTAATGACGTCATAGATCTAATACATCAAGATTTTTCAGATCCCACGTGCTCCTTGAAACAGGTTCCTTGCCACCCCTCGTTTAACTCCGTTAAAGAACCCGTGAGTTTTCATAGATCCTGAAGTACGTTAAGATCACTTGGGACATCAGCGTGACACCTCGGCCTCCCGAAAGAACGTGACATTGACGTAAATTTCCGACTGCAACCACCTTCAATACAAGTTTTGTTTCAAAACTCATAGTTTCAATAAACTTGATCTTATTGCGTCTGCATAGCGACGCTGGTAGAAATCCTCTCTGTCGTTGTTTGATTCGGATTACGACCTGAAAACATTTAATGAAATTACCAACCATCATCTTTTCTCATAGGTAGAAAAGACCCATGATCCCCTTCGTGCTTTCTGAACAAATTTTGCAGCACTCTTTGATAATTATTTGTTTTTCGCTTATCAATATTTGTTAAAGTAATCTTGAAATTTGTCTTCTCGACGGCAGGTATGATTCGTTAACGGGTGTTCCTAGCTGTCAACGGACGGTGGCTTTCGAAAAGGCGTGCGTCCTCTTCAATATGGCCGCTATTTATACGCAAATGGGCGCGAAACAAGATCGGCTGACGAGCAAAGGATTAGACCAGGCGGTTGACAACTTCTTGCGAGCGGCTGGCACTTTTACCTACATCCAGGAAAACTTTACGAACGCTCCCAGCATGGATCTAGCTCCGCACATGATGGATATGCTGATCCAGTTGATGTTGGTAGGTACTAGTTATTAATAATTCATATTTGTGATATACGACGGGCATGCATTTCGATAGTGTAATCGGGGTTAATTTTTTATCAGGCACAGGCTCGCGAGTGCTTATTCGAGAAATTAGAATTACAATCGCCGGATAAACGAGACGTTGATATATCGTTGGATTTGGCTCAGGAGGCGGCACAGGTAAGACACGTTCAACTTGTAGAAGACGCGCTCTATCTGGTGTCGGCGGTAATTAATTACGCTATTAGCGTCGCTCCGGTCTATTTTGTATTATTATGGGCTACGGCGGGCATGTAAAGCCGAAGCGGGCATCAATCGTGTGAAGCGTGCGTGTGTAGCGACCACGCGGATATTACAAATGTTCATCTTTTCGATGGAGGAAAACACGTGGGAAGCTTTTAACTCTTTTTTCTTTTCTTTCTTTTTAATAGGTATATTATATCATGATAATGAAATTTCAATCATTGATTCAATAATATCGACTATAGGGTATAGAATAGATATCGAATAAGTGCGAGTGAAAGGAAATTTATAATGAAAATCGCGGTTGGTCGACGTTCTCAAATTGAAGGTATTTTTTTATTTCATCGCGCGTTCGAGAGTTGAATCTGAATAATATGTAGAGATGGTAATCGAATGAGATTGAAAAAGGCGTGGAATATTGCTCGCGTACGGTGTTTATGACAGAAGATTTAAAAGCGAAGCGCGAGGTTGGGTCGAGTTCGTGAAATCATCGGAAATTAATATCGAGACCGCAATATTGCGCTTATCTAATGTAAATTTAGAGCGAGTATTTGAACACCTAAGGTGGAGTATAAATGGACGATTATTTTTTTGTCTGTATTCTTATAGGTGGCCGATGTGTATTCGGTGGTGCATAATTTAATGTCCGTCCCGGCGGTACGAGATTACGTACCCTATTCGTGGATAGCTTTGATACAAGTTAAGCGAGAGCATTATGCGGCTATAGCGCATTACCATAGCGCTGTCGGTATGCTGGTCAAGTCGCTGGAGGAGCTCAGTTGTCATACTAAGCGTATGTTACAGCTGATGCATTCAACTCCCTTGAACGATATTTATTCTTCTTCGTTCACCGACGAACAACGTAAACAACTGGGTAAGCTCGAAAGAAGGTCTGTGGGCTGTGATTCTGGCCAAGGAACCGTTGTCCTGATTTTGATTTTCTGTCCAGGTAAAGCCCATCTGAAGTCGGCTCTGCTCTTCCATGAAGAAGCGCATCGTATCTTGCGATTGTGTCGCGAGCTACGACACAAACATTTCTTATCGCATGTGCTTCAAAAGTGTCACGAACGTACGTCCAAAGCTTATTCAGAGGTCGAAGATGACGACGACGACGATTTCTGTGAGATACTCGATCCGCCTAATATAGAACGTAAGTAAATTTGGCCTTGCAAAAAAAGGAGAAGATGGGGATTGAAAAATCAGTTTCGGTCGTTTGTTGTTGTGAGCTGTGTAATCAACTGTGGGCTTATCTACATTCAACGCTCGAAACAAATAAATATTAAAATGAAAAGAAAATAACAAATTTATGCTTACCGGTGGGATTTGAACGTAGCGTACAAAGGGGTCGTCGAAGCCACCTCGCTTGTAGAGCGTTTTTCCCCCGCAAGGTGACGTGTTTCATAGTCGAGAGTAATTCCAGAAATTTATTTAATACCAGTAACGTTTCCATGAGACATTTGTGCTTCTTAGAGGGGCAAAAATTTTGACTCGGTTCAGGAACTTCTGGCACATGAAATAAATCGTGACAAAATTCTGGTCATGAGGAGACATTTTGAAAGTGGCTGCATGTGCCTGAGAGTAGGCTGTGGCCTAGTTATGTGAGAGGGGGGCTTTGACTTGTTCGAGGATTACTAAAAAGGTTTTTTACAAAATAATGTCTGAAGAACTACCCTTGCTAGAAATTTGCAGTTCTTTAAGCTATATTCTCTAGTTTAGGGACTCGAAAAATTTCAAACTATGGCTCTAGGTATTTGCAAGAATACTGTCTGTGACCTCATGATAGTAAATTCTGTCTCCGATATCAAGTCACGATTTCCAAAGTACAAGTTGCGTTGAAATTCAAAAAAAAAGAGAAACGTACTTATTCTCATGTTGAAGGCCGTTCTGCACGAGGAGCAACATTCCAATTTTGTTGCTACCCCGTCGAACGTAATTTTGGCTTCATACTGATGTCACAACGTTGTCAAAACTTTCTCAATGTTGAGAGGAAACTAACTTCTATGTATTTGAAACAGCATCGTCAAAATTTCAACTATCGTTGACACCACCCGACTTTGCTCATCTACCTGTCGAAGATCTATTCCAACGCTTGGGCCCGGTGGCAATATTTTCAGCCAAACATCATTGGACTGTACCGAGAAGTATTCAATTACAGAGAACCTGCAGTTCGGATGCTGGATTCGGTTTCAGTGTTCGAGGCGACTCACCAGTAATTGTGGCAGCCGTTGACCATGGATCTCTAGCACACGTAAGTGCTTCTCTTACCCATTATCAATTTCCAAGATGCCTTCACAATTACAAATTTTATCCGTAAGTGACTTATGTTTTTTAGTTTGGTGGAATGAAAGAAGGCGACTTCATCGTATCCATCAACAACAGGGACGTAAAATGGGCCCATCACGAAGAAGTTGTCAAGTTGATTAAAGAATCTGGAGATTCTCTCACGCTGAAATTAGTTACCCCAATGGACAGGAATTACCTGAAGGTAAATCTCTCATCTTTTTACATGACATATGTCGGTCGATTTCATAATTCACGAGGGAAAATGGAAATTTTTTTAGCCCAAAAGTAAAACTACCAGTAGCAGTAATAGCAGCGTCAGCAGCGACAGTGGTGGTACCAGTTCAAGAAGCAGCAGCACATACCAGCGAAGTCCTTCTGGATCGGTGAACACGCAGAAAAAATTGACCTGGAATCCATTCCGAAAACAAAAAGAGAAAGACGCGACGAATGTGTCGAGATAATGAATTTTACTTCTTCCTTTGACGTTTTTATTCTTTTAGTTACGACTTTATTATAATGTTATTTTTTCTTCTCAGTACTTTTTTACTCTTACGATTTGTATGCAATTTTATTTGACGTCTTCAACTCGTGCGTACGACTTCGAACAGGAGGATTGTTTCTGTTTTCAATATTAATGTTACTTGAAAATTTACCGGATTTGGAGACGCTGAACGAACAGACTGAAAAATTTGTAATATTTTATCTATTATATAATTTGATATTATAAAATCGTTTTTTTACTTTAAAGTTGAATTTGATCAGAGATCTTTGGTCTAATTCTACACTGTTTTCTCACCAGCAGAATGAATATAAAAAACTGGTTACTTTGGATCACAGCCCTTTTATTTATATTAAAACAAGATTGAATATCCGAAATATCGATGTATTCTTTTACGTATAAATTGAACGACAAGTTAATCACAGTCAGTGTAACGAGTTGAAACGATCTCACCAGAGAGGAAAAACGAGAGTGCAACTAATCTAATAGCAAATATATAACATTAAAATAATCAATCCAATATCACGATAGTTACTTAAAGTCTTTGTTTACATCCATCCCGCCTCTCTATAAAAGTTTTGTCGATGCGTTTAGTAATAATATTCTTGGAAAATGTACAGAATTTATTGGAGGGTGTAAAGTTGTAGACAAATAATCTTGAGGATGGACAGCGCTAGAATATAGACGTCGCAGATTTAATTATAATTCCTCTGTAAATGTTTTTCGAAGAGATTTCGTAATCAACACACAAACATAAGAGCTTCAAGTTTCTCATCTCACTGATGAATTCCAAGATGAGAGTTAGGAACCACTCTGCATCCGATTCAGAGTTTGACGAGTTTTCATTGAAATTCCGAAGTTGCAGTCGAAAATTATCAATCCAAAACGTCTCAAGAGTGGTAGATAGGCTTTGATACATTCGTAGTGAATACGAATCAAGGCGATTTTTCGGTGAATTAATAATATTCTAGAACAGAACATGGTTTTCTAAATTCTCAGCAATAATGGTGATATATTAGCAAAAGGTGCGAATAAAAATCTCTTACGTTATCATCATCACGTACGTCCGTCACGTACAAAGTTTTCAGATTATCGAAATGGCTTTCTTTCAACATGAAATTTTTTGGTATTTCTGAAACATATTTTTCATCAGTACACATTTTTATTTTTATTATTTTCTTATTCTGTGTCACTATAGTTATCAAAAGCGATAAAATTTTAAGACTTTCTTGAGAGAAATGATGGAAATTTATGGAAAGTTTGAAAAGTTTAAAAGAGGAAAAAAAATGTTTCATTTCTCGAAAAAACAAAAAAAAAAAAAAAAAAAATGTTATTCCTTACCAAAACATTGTTTTGAAGATTTCTTCAAAAGAAAAACATATTTTTTTAAATTCATAGAAATTTTGGGAAGGAAAGACAAAATAACTTTCTTTCATTTCTATCCTTTCCAAGCAGTATCTTTTGAGGAAATTTTTCAAATGTACATCCCTAGGCCCTAGGTACTGCACTAATTGTCCGCTATACCACGACTTAACATTTTCAAATGAATGTTGTTGAATTTCAAGTGGACGGATTTTGACAAGAGTATCCGCAAAAAATAGAAAAAATGTCGTTCTCCAAATGAAGTTCTCTTTACTTTTTCTTTAAAATGAACTGTATTAGAGATAAAATTGATTATTTGAAAATTTGAAATCCTTTCGTTATTTCCTGTAAGAGTGTATGTAAACGTCAGCCCCCTGGCGTTGTTGTCATTTTTCAATTTTCAGTATTGGCGACTTGGAGTATATGGCTCGTTTCACACTCACACAACACCGGGTAACCGGTCTGGTTGCTTTTCATTTTTTAAAGTGTGTTCTTTCCAATCGTCACGTTCACACGCAAAACCAGCAGCCGTGAACCGGTGATAGGTAAAACTAGGACACTATATTGGTATGGGTACAATCATTCTCCACTTTGGTGGCAAAAGCGACTTCTCGCCCATGTAAGCCTATGTTAAAATAAGCAAAGGGTGATAAGCGATTTGATTTTAGGGCTTAAGCTTAGAGCTTAAACTTTAAGTAGAATTTCTTTTTGCTTAAGCTTAAGGCTTAAACTTAGAATGAAATTTCTTTTCACTTGAACTTGAAGCTTATTCAAGACTATTAACCAAGTTTTAGCTCAAAACTTAAGCTTAAAGCTGAAATTACAAAACATGTTTTTGTTGAAAAAAAAATCATATTTTTGTTGGAAAAACTTGTTTTTGCCTTCCAAGTTTTAAGCTTTTATTTCGCTTATGAAGTCACTTGATTAAGCGTTTGGTAAGTTGTTTTGCTAATTAAGCGAATGAAAAATTGTTTCGCTTTAGCTTATTTACAGCTTGAAACTTGAATAAAACTTAAGCTTACCACCCTTGTGTTAAAATTATACTTTTTGATCATCAATAAACCTACCAGCACCAAACGCGTTTGCTTAAAAATCAGCAACTCAATCTTTTAATGATTACTGGAACTGGACATCAGCAATGAAATTGTTTCACGTCATAATGAATGGCGCATGAGAATATAATCTATTGTGCACAAAATTTTTTTTTCTAACAAGCCTCTATTCAAGGAAAACAATACAGCCGTTTCTCGAATAATTGATACCTAATTGAAAAGTGCGATTTCAACATGTAGCCTTATTTGGGCCGGCCATCCGCTAGAATCGCTAACTACGCGCGCAGTTTGTTCACCCAAAATGGTACCTATGTGACTGTGAATTTGTGTATATTATTTGCCTGTAATAGTACTTTATCAACAACCTGAACAACGCGACCATGGCCTTTGATTTGACTATTGTTTGTACAAATCCTCTTCATAAAATAGTGCCTTATGTAAGTTAGTTAGATGTAGCATGGATTATGCAACTGATGATACAAAATTGTCTTCATTGTGACCTCTAATTTCTGCCCTACAAAGTAGAATGGACGTATCTTCAAAATAACGATCTGTATGAAGGGTCTCTTTGTAAGGAAATCAGGATCAGCTGATAAGAGTATTTTGCGCTCAATCAACAACAAGATTGTACAAAACCAAAAATTTTTATTCTCGCTTTGTTTGAAATATTTTCTAATAGATATCTCAATGGTTGTGATTCATGATTTCATGAACATAAAATGCTTTATTTTTCAAAGCTGAGATGTATTTGCTTCAATATCTACCAAGAATTCAATATGACAGATTTTAGAAAATATAAATACTTCTGTTCTTATTGATTTTTGGTTCTAATCAACGTCAACACTGGTAAAAATTTTTCCATTCATCTGCATATATAGGTCCAAATTTGGACGTATTATGCATATTGCTGAATTTCTTGATGAAAACGTGCCTGTATCATTAAACTATCATGACCATTGTTTTTTTCGTTGAAAATTGCATGAGTGGACAATGTGATCTTCAATTTTGTCAATTGTTCTCCAAAGAGTAAACGATTTTTTCCGTGATCGGTGATTTGTATATACGTCCATTCTACTTTGTACGGCAGATTTGCCTCTTCACCGCGTTGTCAGCTTCAAAACTATCCCACCGTGGAAGCCTTGTAAAGTCAGTCCATACTACTACTGGTTTATATAGTCAAAGACCATGGCTTATTGTTATCAGTCATCCTACAACGCTATGTAGTGCTGCGTCGCGTGACCGAAAGCTCTTGACGTATTTAGATAGTTTCCAGTAGGTATTATCATTTATTTGGAATAATTCTTGAATGAAGCGGAATTGAGGATTTTGTTATCTCATCTAATTTGTAGAATTTTTATTTGTGTACATCTTTTATGGGACGTCTGCTTCATTCAAGTGTTATTTGATTTTTTCATTTTTCTCCCATATAACGCCATAGTTTAGCTCCCGTTTTCAATCCCTCCCCGCTAGATAAAAATGCAGCGCGACGCTAGCGCTGTCCGGCCCAAATATGGGCGAGAAGTTGCTGTTGCCATCACAATGGAGATTGATGGTACCCATACATAAAGCTCTAGCATCACTATACTCTGTTCACGTTAAGAAAGGATAGAAGTTCATACCTCGAGAACGGAACGGTAGATTGAAATTACCTTCAGCGTTCCGTTCTCGAGGTACGTACTCCTATCCTTTCTTAACGTAAACAGAAGAGCCGATCATTGTTGGAGAAACCGGGCTCATCATTGAAAACATAAATCAAGGAAAGAACAAGAATCAATAAAAAAACAAACACTGATTTTTCCGATGATAAGCCCGATTTCTACAGCATAGGTCACACTCGGTAACGACGATGAGAGGGAAATAAGAAAAAACGTCTCAAATTTAATCATGTTTCAGCGGTTTTGAAGCGGTTTGTGTGTTGTTAAATTCTTCCAAAGTTGTTGTCTGAAAGACGACTACTTACATTTCCGTTTTGACAGCTTATCCGTATATTATGAAGTGTTTTACTACTTAGGCCTACCAGAATGATATAATTTTGGTGTTGACTATTGAGTATGTTTTCCCCCTTTCCTTTCTTTACGAATGGAAAATGATAGGACGAAGGAAACGTCAAGACGCAACAAGCGTTCATGATGATAGAACGATTACCTATTCCTACGTAGATATAATATTTCAAATTTCTAGGGCAATGGTTATTGTCTCAGACTGCACCCTTTTTACTATTGAAACAGTTGAAAAAATTAATTATCTGCGTGTAACTGACAGCAGATTTGCCGAGCATGGAAAGTCCACAAGTTTGATTTTAAAGACAGCACTCAAAGAAATTGTTGCGAACATTATTACCCATTTCGCTATATATCCTTATAGTACCGGTATTTCAATTCCTTCCATCTTTCAATTTTGTTGTATGTATTATAATAACTGCTGCACATAGATCCTTTTAAAAGAGTCCACAGACGGACAGCAAATTTTTTGTACCCAGGGCGGAGAGTTTGAGAACTCGATCTTGACGGTCCTCGAAAAAATTTTATATAATTGTACGTCAACTTTTGACAATAGGATCGAGAAGGTCGCTGTGACAGTGCGCATATCATTTTTACACGAAAAAACGATTTAGGGTTACGATTTTTACATTCGAGTACATTCAAATATCGAGATAATGGGTTCCTTCCGACGATATTGCGAGTAACGCCAGCGGTAAATGTGACTTCGAGGGAGATTCGTCGAATCAATAATGAAATTTCAAGGTTAGCACCGCTCAATCTTTATGACCCGCTGTAGATATGAGAATAAGCCAACCGTCGACAAAAGGTAGACATACATTGCAGACACTAGACGAAAAAAAAAACATAAAAATTCCAATGCGCGCGCGCAAGATAATTTTGTCAGACTGGATTTTATTCACTTTTCAGATGCTGTGCTGCAGCATACTTTGTACCTACCACAAAAAAAAAAAGAGACTCGCGGGAAAAATTGTTTGTAATTCTATCGAAGTCGTATTAGTGTCAGACATAATTTTAAAATCGATTTCCACGTTGTCGTCGGGGGACACGTCGGGCATCGTCAGTTATTCTTCTCGTCATCAAAAAAAAAAAAAAAAGAAAGAAAAAGAATAAAATAATCGAATGTTGTAAGAAATTGATTACGTTTGCATCGTAAAAATAATATTCGGCTGCTTTTCGTAGCTTTCTCCGGCGAAGGCGAATATTTGGTGCATATTACGTCATCGCTGTCGGATTAACCTTCACTTTTTCAGTCAGTGAGAATCGACGAGCAAGAACGATACGCTTGCCGCTCGCTTCTCGACAACTCTGTTCTTCGGTCTCTCAGTCTGCTGATAACCACCATGAAGTGAAGTACATAAAGCTGTAATTACGAAATCAATCGTGTCTTTCGCTATCATTCCTGTGTAAATTAAGATCAAAAACAAATACCTAAGTCAAATCTATCCGAGATGACCGACGTAATTCAGGATATTATCGCAGCCTCGAATGGAAAGGATGTAGACCACGCGGAGGATGATGTGAAGGAGAAAATTCGCAAGTTGTTGAAATACGCCATGCAGAAGGGTTTCGATCGAAATTTAGACATGGTGAGTGACTACATAAGTTGTATATACTACTGTACCTATATTGTAGAATTATGGTTCTTCAAACTTCACCTTAACGGTTAACAACAGGATCAGATTTTTTTCAATAATCTGAACCACTCTTAACCCCTGCATTTATTTTCGTAGATCGGAGTACGAGGAGAAGGAGGGAGGGAGGTGAGCATCTGGGGAAAGATGTCACCGTTCAACACAGACAGGGCTACAATGGAAATTTACTTATGCGTCAGTTTTGTGAACTAGAAGAGACCATTTCGTAGTCATCAGATTTGGGAAAGAAAAACATCTAGAAGACAAATAACTTCATACGACCATTTGTATCTTGTGCCCTTATTGAAGATAGGAATTTATCCAATTTTCAAAAATGAAGTTGAACTTCTCTCTCTTTATTCAAGAAAAATAATATTACAGAAATGTGAGGAGTTACTTGTCCTCTTCTTTATAAGGAGATGTCCCTTAACCGCTTTTCATTTGACCATTATCAAAGCTCTTCTGAGTGAGAGACTTCTTCATCAAACGATTATGAAGCTCTGTATTGATTTGTTTGTTTGTGTCAGAGCGTAGCCCTTTAATGTAGGTCAAGAAATGAAATCGCGTCCAGAACTTCCGTGCGCTCGACCAGTGTAACAATTATGCAACGGTCTCGCGAACGGACGACGATTAATTAACCTGTAGATTTGAATTGAATGAGGAGCTATCCTCGTTTCTTTGCACTGTTTTCGACGCAGGGGCTGACATCGTGTTATGAGGCTCGTATTTCGAATTGTGCTAATTCGTCGGAAGTTTACATACAATAATCTGTGCATTAACATACAGAGGAAGAATGCGGTCAAGTTCATCTCTTACTGCGTAAGGAAAGTAAAAGGAAGTTACGCATTCTCGAGTAGCACGTGCAAGAGTTCAAATACGGGAGGAACCTGAAAGACAATTTTATCAGATAGGTATATATCCATATTTTTTTTTTTTTTATCGAACGAAAAGATTTTAATGGGTGTGACGAAAGAAGCTTGTAAAATGAAGAAGTTGGAAAAAATTCACGACTATAATATTTGCAGAGACAAAGTAAAGCCTAGACTCCTGGCGGGAGTTATTTATCAACAGCGATTATGTTGGGACTGGTACGTTAGTTCATAACTTGACACAAATAATCACCACCGGAGCGTACCCTTAATAGTAGGCGAACTGTATTACATACTGTTATTAAACCATTCTTAGGTATTTGACAATGTAGTCAGCTACGTCTTCCAACTAGAAAGTGTGAAGTACTGAAGCTTTGTTCGAATGACCGCTATATTAAATTTTCCTGTCATGTGATTTACTTAAATACACCTCATCGACATCCGATAATTTCATTTGGGCAACTATACGAGCAATACAAAATCAACTACTGTATATGCAGGCAGTCACGAAAATGTTAATCAGTCTACAATAGAGCTGTGAATTTTCATACGATTCATGTTCTGTAGTACAGGAATTAGTATGAGTGAGCACGTTGGAGACACGAGTAAACATCAAGCAAGATGGGTTAACTACGAGTATATATCGCACACAAATTGGAAAATTCATGCCATAAATCACAATGATAGATTTTTGATACTTAATGAAATTTTTCACGTTTAGGAATAGCGAAACTTCGTCGCTTAAAATTGTCCCACATCTGATGAGCTAATTCATAGCATTAATCCATCTTTTTCGAGGCATAAGTCCTAATCAGACAGTTATGAATTCAACTGATAGTTTTACCAAGAAAATAAACAAGATTTTACAATTCTACAGCCAGTCTATCTTGATGTTCACAATATCTTCGGGACATATGTAGAATTGAATACTCAATTTTAATTCTGTTACAGTTACAAGTGGTGTCAGCAGGAGATGGCAAATTTGTTGCTGAGCTTCTCATACAGCAGGAACACACCAATGTTTATGGAACTCTTCACGGTGGTTGTACCGCAACCATCATCGATATATGTACTTCTATAGCGATGGGAATTAATTCAAAACCTGGAAACGGCGTGTCCGTTGATTTGAATATTTCGTAAGACAATCTACGCGAAAGAGATTGTGAATTGAGAATTTTATTCTAAATCATAAAATTCTCTCAGGTACATGAATCCGGGCAAATTGAATGATACTATCGTGATCGAAGCTAATACGATCAAAGTTGGTAGGACTTTGGGGTTTGCCGAGGCGACCATACGAAGTAAAACGACTGGTGCTATTATTGCAAAAGGATCTCATACGAAACACGTAGAAAATTCAGAAAAATACTCTATACTCAATTGATCCACTTTCTTAATGGTTCCTGATGGTAAGTTCATACAGTAATTCTTAAGTCACGCATAAATTTGCTGGATAGAACACTAATTGTATGCTCCGCACAGTTTCAGGAATATTTCAGGTGCGGTACACAGTGATTCATCGTTGAATACGGTTATGAAATGGGAAAATTCTCGCGTTACCAAATATATGCTAACTTACAGTTACATCGGGTCCTAGTTTGTTGTACCTTCCTTTAGTTACTCGTTGAATTTCGCTACGAACCCTTGCACATACTTTTGAAATACAAGTTTGATTTTTTTATAGCGATGAGTAACGACGAACCTTCTCAAAAGATGTACAAATTTGCCAATGTTATTGCGAACAATCCTTTAATTTTTCAACAAGATCTGTCAGTTTATCAGCTTTAAATACAAGTATCCTTCGAAATGGTAACATTTCCTCGTCATCCTCGGTCCACGTACCCGCTAGTCCCGAATCACAGTCACCTTTCACAGGGTATTCAAAGCGAGCATCTGCCATCTGTAAAAATAGTAGATTGATTGTAGAAACTGATGAACTAAATCGAAAAGAATAAAAGTTCTGAAGGATATTGCTAAGTAATGGCGATGAGGGATGATCAATGGCACAGGTTTTTAGCAAAGATGATAAACCCAAACATAAGTACTACCTTATCAAAAAGCTCCTCTTCGGCGTTACACCAAATAATTTGAAATTTTTCGTTGGTATCTTGTTTCTTCTTCTTCTTCGAGGCTACTTTATATAACTTTGATATGAGAACGTAATGTGTGAAGTTGAAACGAGGATTCTTTTTACTTTCGACTTCTATTTCAGACCTGTGAAACAAGACTACACTTTAGAATTACATCGGCTGATAGAAAATAAATCTAGCGGTTGTAATTACTTGAGTTTCTCAAATGAAGGCACAGATATTACAGGAGGTAAATTGAGATATCGTTCATTTAAGATCAAACCAATCGTATTTTTCGGATCGTGGAAAAGCGAATGCATGAATTGCTTAGTCTGTTCGACAGCGTGTTGCTTGGATAATTGAATGAACATAGATCGTAATTGGTCAACGAATTTGAAATCCTATCGATATCAAAAGATTTTAAGACACAAGTTTTGACAAAAAAGGAAATTTTACAAAGTCAAGTCATCTGGGTGCATACTTTGTGTGGATTAAGACTAATAACACTTATGAGACCGTAAACCGTATCATCATCGTTCATTGCATTCCCGTCAGATGGATTTTCGTCAATTTCAGATTCCTACAAAATACATTCTTGGCTGCAGCATTTCAAATAAGAATGAGTACATACGTATATACTTATAATATTACTTTGATAACACTGCCGACATCGAGCTGTTCGATTATGTGATGCGTTAATTCAGATAAATCGATATGATTTTTGAGAAATAATTGCTGCAAGAGTAATTGTATCCCGTTATTATCTTCTGGAGCTAACTCAAATCCCGAAAAGTCAATCTGCACTTCGTCGACGTCCATTTCTTCCTGACTCGATTCAGATTCAGAGGATTCTGGTTCGTCTATTTTCTGTTTCTTCACTTTCGTCCGATTATCTATTTTCGATCGTTTCTTCGAAGACATCATCGTTTGAAACGCGTTACAAACTTCTACACGCAGAGAAGAAAAATCAGTGATAATACATGATCAGGAATCATAGGACTTACAGAAATTGTAAAGATAGTGTAAAAATTGTTACCAAAATTGAAAAATCGAATATTATATTATATAGAAAGTTCAATGAAAGTATGCTGAAAAAAATTATGGTGCCAGCCGGCAGGAAGTCCAAAGGAGTCGAAGTAAGTGGAGATGTGATAATAATTTTTTACAACAACGTGACAACAAGGTAGAATGCGTAGAACAATCAATGGCCTGCGTAGAACATAGTTTTGGTCGGTAACAACGTGGTCGTCGATATTATGCAAGTCGTACACATTAATTTTTTGTTGACAACACGATTGTCGTCACAAGATCGCTTCGACGCGGTCAGCTGGCTGGAAAGCTGGGATCTGAAGTAGAGTAAGCTATGAAAAGTTATAAAACTGATAAGAAAGATGAATTCATTTCTCTGAATAGGTACAAATCTCCTGAACGAAAGATGGGTTCATTCGTAAGCAACGTCACATTTTCCATTTGAGCATTTTCTCTAGTCGCTAATTCTGCCGTATTCTAATCCGTGCATCTGATCTACATTTCCAAAGAAGTCAGCCTATAATCCCACCTTTTTCGCGAAAAAAATTGTCCTAAAATGGTTCACAGAGAAACCATTCAAAAAATGGTCACATTTTTTGGATCAAAACATTTTGATAGAGTGTTGAACAAGGTAACTTCTTATTTATGAACGCTATCATCAAGTGGTTTGTGTTTAGATTCCATAAATTCACGGTTGTAGGTTAAAGTACTATCTGCAGGCAATGGAAAATGTGAGGTCGAAATGAAGGTTGAAGAAGAACATACCAACGCCTTTGGCACTCTACACGGTGGTCTTTCCGCCACTTTAGTCGATGTTATCTCTGGTTACGCTCTTCTTACGCATCCGAAACTAGTGGATAAATTGCAAACGTTTCCTAATGCCGGTGTCTCAGTCGATATTCATATGACGTAAGTTTTATCAGAACTTTAAAACTACACTCGGTTGTCGAAACTCGTTTGTCCATTAGAAATCAATGTTTTCAGGTATTTAAGAGCAGCGAAAATTGGAGAGGAAATTCTTGTTCAAGCTGATACAATAAAAACAGGTAAAACATTGGCGTTCCTCGAAGTTGTCATCCGCAATAAGGCTACCAACGACATACTAATTAAAGGCTCGCACACGAAATTCGTAGGGAAGTAGAAAGGGGGCTGATATTTCCTCGTCGAGGACTCGATAGTTACCGTAATTAATAATCTATTTTGAGTGTAAAAAAGATGCGTCTTTACTTTTTTGTATAGATGGAATTCTAGTTCTTAAGTTATGATGTATCCAGAATGAGAGTAAAACAAGTTAGTCGTTTTATAAGTGTTTTCTATCGAAAATATTGCAGCCAAAGACTGTTGATGTGTAAAAGATTTTTCTATTTATTTTTTACGTTCTTCTCATGTATACATTGGTGATTTCGTTCAAATATAATATTAACTTTCCAATTCAGAGTCATGAGAATCGAATACAGAAATATTTGGAAAATACTTCTTTCGTCAGACGTAAAAACCATTACTACTCAAAATCTTAGTTATTCTTTAAAATTACGCTGGAGCACCGATTACAATTTGACGAATTCAATCTTTTTTTCTCAATGAATTCAGTTGGAATGGTCTTTCAATGTTTCTAGCAAGTGGCTCCAAACTCAGGATACAATCTCTTTTCAAAATTCTCCTGTTGCAAGCGCCTCGATATGCATTAACATATCGCCTTTGACTACAAGAATATTCGTTTTTGTATTCATTATCGACACATGGAGCGAAGCTAAAGGACCGTTGATAATTTCAGTACATTTTGGACGTTGAATATCATCAAATTTGATCTTTCGAACGCTTGCCTCCACTAGAATTTTGTCTCCCAACCAAGCAGATGTATCTAAAAACCTTAATCAGATGACAATGAGTATCAATCACACATCTGCCCGACAAAACAATTCCTCATAATATTCAAACGTACGAAAAGTTCAGATTTACTGTTGATGGTACCATAGAGGCATTGGGAGGATAAGTAATTTCCTTCAATACTTGAGGATGACTGAACAGAGCGAGAGCACTAGTCACATCGGCCAGTAGAATTGCCATACTATTGTGCAGACTTCCTTGAATATTTGTATGCTTTTCTTCCAACTCAAGTCCCAGTTGACATCGACCTTCCTCCCATAATAGAATGCTAGCCTACGAAATTTCAAAATAATGATAACAAAACGGCTTTTATCCCAATGACAGACTGATAAATTTGTAAGGAATGATGTCTCCATCTACCTTATTCATTATTCCTTGGATATTATCTTTCGGCATGTTTGTAACCCATCTTTCAAGCATTTTTTGAACGATAAACTTTTTAACACTCATACCGGTATTCGTTTCCTAGCAAAGTGTTTATTAAGAAACATTTCGTCCCATAAGCATAAATAATCGAACACCAACTCGTAGGATATTCACTATGAACAAAAATGATTGTACGCACGGTTTGTGATATCACGAATTCTGTTCTGACGTTCTGTTATCAATTATCCTACTGACCCAGTTTTTTCTTCATGCATCACGGGGTATATAATCTACATGTCTATACGTGCCTCTACCTGTTTGTTTCCTGTTGCAACACCAAATATATGTCAACATCAAAAGATTTGGAATTTCGTTCGTTTCTGATGTTTTGATTTCATCCGTGATTTCACCATTGTCAATTCTACTGCTCGTGACATAAAACCTATTTCATTTTGTGGTATTTCTTTTCCCGTGTTTTTGGTGATTTCCCACTCTACAATCCTCTTCTTACAACCTATTTCATCGCAGTATATCCTCGTTTCAAATTCAGTTGAAATTTTCGTAATTTATGAACATTGTAAACTCGTTTTAGTTCATCATACATTCATTTTTCTAGAGCTTGGATATACATTAAAACATTCCCCTCTGCCAACAAAGTTCTAGTTGATTTGTTGAGTATTGATACAGCTATAGACGCTAGTGGTCCATAACATGAGCTGACTACTTTAGCTTCCACCAAAATCTCCTCTTCAGCTGGATTTGGGTTTGCTAACCTATGCAGCCGAAATCACAACAAATATAAATTTCTTCTCACGCAAAAACTGGTAAATTGTAATGGAGTTAAGAGTTCAGCCTACTGACGAGATGTGTAGATTGATTGTGGAGGGCACTACAGTCGAAGGAAGAGGATACGAAAGCTTTTGCCATATTTCCGGGTGACCAAGTAACGCGATGCCGCTCGTTACATCCATCAAAATAACAGCCATTCCAGTAGGTAATATTTTCTTGTCATCCATATGACCAGGCTCTAATTTCAAAGCGATATTACATTTTCCTTCATCCCACATTAATAATTTGGCCTGATATTAAATAAATTAACTACTTTTAGTTTCGTATTAATAACAAGCACTCAAATTGAGGAGATGCTTACCTTATTCATTACACTCTGAATATTAGATGGTGCCGAAGTTAACAATTTTTGTGCAATTTGTCTAGCCACAAATTTAGAAGTCATCACGGCGCTTTTGGAAAGCTCGAATTACCTACATCACAAGAGCACTGGGATTGCATACAAAAATCATATTTACTATCAGTATCAATAGAAGTAGTCGAGTGCTATCAATAGGCTGAATTAGATAAGATAGAACCTTTCGATCATCTTTCAGACAAAATTGAGAAAAAGAAGGTCAAATTAAGAAATTTTGATTTATTTAATCGATAAAATGAAAGTAACAAACATCAATTCAATAAACACGTACAGCAAAAGGAATACGACCAAAACAATACCATAAAAAAAAAATATCACATAATTCTTTCGAAGTTTGATTTGATACGAATGATATCGTTTCAAGCAACCGAGGAACAACTTAACGATTGAAATTAATCTTCATCGATCGAATGAACATCTTCTACGATCTCCCATTCGTCTTCGATATTTTCGGAGAATGTACGTTTCCGAACAAAGTCTTCAGTGAGACTAAGCAAATGGCTCTCATATTTCAATAACTGTCCCGTTATTTTCGAGACGCCCCATATATTTTCATAAACAGAGGCTGAATGACAACATTTTTCAAATATATTTAAGATTTTCTAATCAAAAACAATAATAATGTATCCTAATAATTAGTCAGGTCATTCACCTGTTATTAATGATACGCATCCAGGAACTTGCGCCCAATACTTGCCAACCACATCGTCAGTCGCTATACCTGATCTTCTGTACACGTACCCATCGACAGTCAACGCCCACACAGCTGAGGGACTGAACATGAAAAATTAATGAGATAAATTTTGTTTCGAAATTTCATATTTGTATTCATAAGAGATGGAGACTTACGATACGGTCAGATGAATTGCCTTAATTCCTGGCACGTTGACCCACTCGGTGCCGAAAGGAAAATTATCGAATATGCTTTGGCGTGTGTACACATTGTACTTATCATCCAACGCCCAAACCATATACTTATTAGGTCCGACAAACACCTGTGAATAAAATTGATCGGTCAGTGTGAAAATTAGATTATGTAATTGAAAATGTGGCACTAAACGTTGTATCATTTTACATCGATCAATCTCGAATCTGGAAAAGTGGAATTTTCAATGAGAATCCAATCTAAAACGAATGACTCGCAAGTTATTGAGTATAGGTCTGCTACAGCTGCATATACTTTGTCGTCGGCACTTATAGCCCATATAACGTCTCTCCCAATGGATAAATGTTTGAACGTGGAAACTGAATCTGAAATATGGACAGATCCTTGCAGAATTATGTAGGGTACAATATTACTCGATCATTTTTGCTTTACTCATCACTCGAACTCTTACAATCCCACTTGAATTCAATTCACAAAAGTGAACTTTGTATTCAGACTACTTTTTAAATTATGACACTGCTTCAGTAAACACTCTCCTTTCAGATCTAGTTTTTTCTACTTTAAATAGTTTTGTACTTGATAGTTAAACAAAAACTGCGATTTCAGAGGATAAATTCTTACTTTTTACTTGGTAAATGTGTAAACGTTCCCACGTCCAACCAAATGGTGTTTCTTCACTGATTCCTCGCCTAACAAATATCTCGTTCTTATCAGTAAGTATCCACATCATATCGGGGACAGCAGTCATACACAAAATATCATTAGTAGTGGGCATTTCCACTGCCTGTGAATCATGTAAAATTTAATGATGTCTGATTCAGGATAAGAAGCTCATTTACTTGAAATTTACTACCAACCCGAACATTATTCTGTCTCGACAAGTACAGGAATAAATCGTTACTTGACGACAGACACCACACGGATGAAGTTTGTTTATTCTCACCAACGGCAGCTAAGAGTTTCCATTTGGTTTTATAGAACAAACTAGTGTCAACTGTGATCGGCAACCAACTATGTCCTGTAGGTATAAATATTTTTAAAAATAATGTCGTTCATTCAATTTCCGTTCCCTTCCAGTCAACACTTACCTAATATAGCCGTCCTGTTCATACAAATAACGTTCTCGTTACTCATCGATATCCAAATAGAATTACTACTTGACCCTATGACTGATAGCCGAGGTTTCTCTTTCGACCAATGCACGAATCTGGATAGTTGGTCCGAGAGCGTAGAATCACTTCGGTGAATATGGCGGCCAATAATAATCTATGAGAATAACCGCAGTAAGGTAATGAGTATACACGAAAAGATTTAAAATAACGATTAAGAGAACTTTGAGCTTCACCTGCCACCACGAAGGATTTTCTCGAGTGAAATCATCCGAAAAATAAATATTATCAAACTTATCAATAATCCAGCCGGTATTCCGAGTACCTAACGCAATATCGGAAATGGTAATCGTATCCGGATACGGAATTGTTCTCCAATTACAGCCAAGCGGCCTATGCGAACTGACTAGCTCTCGATTAAGTATCATTCCATTAACGGTCAAAACCCATACATTCTACATGAAATTGAAAAAGCCATCATTCTCAGACCAAGTTACGTTGATATATTTATTCAACGATTCTATTCATCGCACTTACTTTATCATAACAGCAAACTTTAGCTATTGTACAAGTGCAAGATATTTTAATAGCCTCACTAAAACTCTGCTCACTTGATAAGTCGATCTGCGCGAAGATCAACCCACCACTTATGTACCATGCTGACCAATCATTAACCGCCACACTTTCCACATTTCTCGCAACCAGTTTCCACGGATCTACAGTCGATAAGTGTACCAGTTGTTTTTAAAACTGTTCAAGTCGGAGAAATAAAGAGTCAAGCCTATTTACCCGCATTTTCAGCATTCTTGACCTCGTAGGCGTATAAAGCTCCTAGATTTAATTTCCAGAGAATGTTACCGGATTGGGATACCGCCATTCTCGAGGCTCGATGCTTCTTCTGTTTCAACCACATTAACTGAAATTGCTTGTAGCTAGCCTGGTGGACAGACTGTTTGGCACTACCACAAAATACATCCGTTTCTGACACGCAAATCCATTTGATTGGAAATTGTAATCGGAATTGTTTCCAATACTTTTCACAATGCGAACTAACTACGAATAGACACGCACGACGATATTATAGACATTAAAAATGAAATAAGAAAATGGTAAGTAAGTAGTTCTGTAAAATTACCTAATGCAAGGTCAAAACTGTTCAATTCTTCACTAGTTTCCTGTACAGTCGGAATATCGCAGCTAACGTCGGATACTTCAACCTCTGCACTTGATGTAGAGTGATTTTCTTGGAATGCGACTGATTTATTCCCAGCTGCTTGGTTTTCCTCAATTTCTGTCGGCTGTATGAGAGCCTTTGAGGATTCGTGCTTAGGAACTTTGACTTCATCTTTTGGAGCGCAGAAAGTTTGATCAACGAGTGAGAGGTCTTCGGACACCGTAGAAGACCGATCCACAACTTTTTAAAACAGAGGAGAATGAATAACAATGAAATTATAGGACAGTAATCACTGGTTGACTTACTTTCAGCATCTGTCTGAGATGATGGTAAGATTTCGTCGCCATTTTCAAAATGCAAATCATTATTCATTTTGAGCAATTGAGTAATAAGTAGTTCTTTGTACTCAACATCTCGCAAAATTGCGGAAGGGCTCCGAAAATCTGGCATTAAATCTTGTGGCACTTGGTTTAACGGTAACCACTCAGGTAGCTCACAAGGCTTGTGCTCCATATTCTAAGGGATGTAACGAAAAAATTAATATGGAAGACGCAAGACAAATTGAATTCTTCAATAACTTTTGACAGGAGGAAGAAGACTAAAATACCTACATCAACTACATGGAAACACTTGAAACGTTATTTTATCGAAAAAATATTTGAATGAAATTAAAGTCCACGCAGACTTACAAGGAGGAATAAAATTTTGAAAAATAAACTGAAGAGCGATTTGACACTATAAATGATGTGCACAGTGACCTACGTCTTGAAATAAATGTGTAAAACAACAAAACTTTTTGACAACTGCGATAAGGTGTGATGAAGGTCCTACCAGCGCTACCTGTCATTCTTCATATTATGGTAAAAGTCATTTACCATAGGCCACTAATCTTGGATATTAGCTTAAAAAGCGTCAATCGCAGTCGTTTGATAACGATTACATTTCACGGTTAGATAATTTATTGAAGATCATGTGAGAGTTCTAACTATATTGAACGTCGAAAGTTTGAATATCGCTGTAGAATTATCAATAAGTGATACCTAATTAATACAGAAATATTGAATTCTCAACACTACTTACATTTACGGTTTCTTTTTCAGGAACTTGATCGTTCAAATCATTATCACAAGTAACCGTCTCCTGGAAACCTGTAGGTGAATATCGTAAAATTCTCATTCATTTTTATCTTTGAATAAAACCGATGACATCACGATTAAAACGAAATACCGTAGAACTCCGATCATCTAGATCAAACGGGATCAATAAAAGTAACCTAGTCCGGACAGTGAAAATTCCGAACAATCGAATAACATAATTTTATCGCGCTAGATCACAAACGTAGTTCGAAATACTATTTTGAAGAATGATGAACTTGTATTTTGAAGTGACAGTAATGAGAGCCCGACTCCAATTTCTACAGTTTTTCCGGTGATGGTTCATAACGACCAATGATGATATTATAGTTTATGAGAAATGAGATCCATAAAACTGGTGATCAATTTTGTAGAAAACGGAAAAGTTAAAACGACTAGAAAGTGCTGTCTCACCGTTTAGAACTACAGTATTCTAGTATCCTTATTACGTACTTGATTGGAATTCGTCTTCCTTCGGAACAACTTTCTCGTGTTTCTGGAGAACAAAATATTTCCATATCATTCAGCGCATAAAGAAACAATTTACGAATTTATCACACTCACCTTTTTTTGTCGAATATGAACAATATCATCAGAACAGAACGGGTCAACGTCGTATGATGTTCGCAAGTGTCGAGTATCAATTGCGGTCGGTTCTTCTTTCTGCGGAACGAAAAAATCCAAGGCTTCTTCAGCCGGCGATATTTCTTTCTGTCCATTTAATACCTCAGAACTCGAAACGATACTTTAAAAAAATGTAGGTACATCGTTTATTAAAAGATCATGGCAGGGTAGCAAATTGAATATTCCAACGTACTTTTCTACTCTCTTGAAATTCTCTTTCAAGGACTGTACTACGTTTGTAGCCGTTTCTTCTCTAATCATTTGAACAAACTCGAGTAGTTTATCACCGAGTGGCATATCTGAGTTGATGTCACCTAAATTATAACATCAAAAAAGCGTCAAGAAAATATTTTGGTATCTCAAATGCGAAATGAATGAGTCAAAGTTGATATCAGGAAAATACGAGATCATTACGAATGAATACTCACAATATTTATTGAAGCTAAAAGGGTCGGTGAAAAATGATATTCTTCGAATTCGACGGCAACCTTCTAAAACAAAAATTTCATCTTTGTTTACGGTTATCGAAGCAATTCTCTCAGTCGTAAATCCGGCTTCTACGGTCCGCGTCTCCGCATTCAAAAGAAGAACAGAGCGTCCGTTGTGCGTTATCAGATATTTATTTTTGAATTCGCAAAAATAATTGAACTCGATATCGCTACAACTGACGTTTGACAAATTGTCGAGCGAACTGGTCATCGAGCTACTTCGAGATGATTCCTAAAAAAGAAATTGAACAATTTAGATGGAGTAGAATAAGTTGAGAAAGCATTATATCGACTGAAAAGGCAGTAAAAAATGGTGAGACGACACTTAATAATATGACAAATTAACGATCAAGGACGATAAATTGTGTGACGCGTGCGAATTCACAAGTTTGCGGAGCTACGCAAAAATGGATAGATTGACAATATACGCATACATTTCAATATTTCCGCGAGAACTTTTGCAATTTGTCTTTTTTACAATTTCATTCACATAATCGAATCTAACTTCCTCTCACTATTTCTTTTCAGAGTCCAATTACGGATGAGGAATCAATTATTTTTAAAGAGCACAAAAGTTCGAGAAACTATCTTCC
This sequence comes from Aspidiotus rigidus, assembly GCA_035079385.1. Lineage (NCBI taxonomy): Eukaryota > Metazoa > Arthropoda > Insecta > Hemiptera > Diaspididae > Aspidiotus > Aspidiotus rigidus. The sequence goes on along the minus strand of JAVHKY010000044.1, from coordinate 344,968 downwards.
GTACGTAAGCGTAGGTATTAAAAGTAGTACGTCAGTTATTAATGACGTCATCTAAGAAGAGAGACAGAGATATTGCATTTTTCACGATTATTTAGAACGATGATTCATAGATAAATTCACAAGTTACTCACTTGTATTGTAGTAACATCCACTGGTTCAAACGGACACGATATCTGAATTTCAGGGTAACCTTGCGATATTGCTTCCTGCAATAAAGAAAACACACGCACTTAGTGTCGAATCAATAGAAGAATATCAAATTGTATTCCCTTGATTAAAAAATGAATTTTCAAATTTCTTTGTTTAAAAATTTAACATCAGACGAGAGAAGTTTTACACAATTTCACAGAGGAAACACTAAGGGACGGGACGAATTTTCATTTAACTAAAAAATCAAATAAAGAAAAAAATATTTTCGTCATGATACTGGAATTTTTTCGCTTCGCTTTTGTCAGAGAAATACATGCAATGATTTCAATGACATATGGCGAAAAAACCTTGGGCTCACTTTAAATAAAAAGATGGATTTAAGTTTGCAACATAGTCATACCTCATAACCTTTTGGGTTCAACAAAAATGTGCGACTTTTTTTAAAATTGCTCTATAATCTCTTTTTCTCGTCCATATTCACAGATTGTCCCTCTTCTTCAGAAATCTTACTTGATACTGACAGCATAAAAAAAATGAAAAAAAATTATATTCAAAACTTTTCACATTCGATTCGGAAAAAGATACCCAAAATTTTTGAGATAAGGTGTAAGAATATTTGTCATTACTATCTGTATTCGACGTCTTAAAATCGGAATAAAAGGCATCGTACATTGAGATTTGAACAGTAGATTACCTTGAATGACAAACTGCTGCAAACGTTTCCTTCGGTATTTGCTAACCAAATTCGTTGTTTGGGCCTGGCCGAAAAGATTACCAATCCTTTTTGAGACGAATGATTGCCAATAAAAGCTCCAAATTTATTCAAACTACATTAATCAGGATACGAAATAAATAATAGTGCATACGACAAAACTAATACAACGACATGAAGACAAGTAACATACCTCATTCGTTCTTTCAGACCGACTTGATAAATTTGTTGATTTGATTTATCCGGAGACTGTTTGTAAATTATACATCTATATTCAGAGGCTACTAATAATATTTGCGACCGGTAGGCAAGTTGCACAATCGAGAATTTTTCGTTAAGTATCTCCATCGATTTGATAATATTCTGCAAAATGAAGTACCCATTAGTTTTTGCTTTTTGTTTTCAAGTTTGAGTGAGCAGTAAATATTATTATCTTTTTTTTAAATTCTTTTTCTTCAAGATTATTTGATTGAAAAACGTTAATTCGAGATGATAATAAATTTGAAATTACTAATTGAAAATCCATTTGAGTATACGCGACTACGCCTTTCTCGTCTCCAGTGAAAAGCTTCTGACCATTCGTACTCCATGCTACGGTAGTGATCGGAGATGAATGTAGATCACTGGCCGTGAATCTTTCTATCTACAAGTCATCGTTTACAAAGAACACACGTCGGTTCAGCTAGTATTTTTTTGCTCTCAAAAGTATTTTAAATTTGTTACCCCGCGCTTTGCATTCTCATGATCAGTTGGAAGGAAAACAGGTTTCTCTTTTGGAACAATGAATATAGAGACTACTCCCTTACTGTCTCCAGCTGCAACCATATAATCCACAGTGGATACAACTTTGAGGGCAGTTATTGCTGGACCGTATCTCTAAGCAATTGTTGAAATAATCGTTCAATGGCAATGATGAATACCAAGAGGGAAAGAAAAGTAATGTGAAAATCGTATTTCGAATTAACTAACCTCCGGTCTTAACCGTTCCAGTTTATTCGTCTTACGATTACACCAATATATAACACCCACATTGGTTCCAATGATCATAAACTCCTCCACGGCGTCAAAACAGGTGAAAGAAACGTCGACGAGTGACAAACCTCTCCGGACTCGTTGCGGAATCTCGTTAAGACAGTAGTTCATAGACGAATATTCACGGAGGCCGCATAAATCACCCATGATTTTCGATGTTTCCATCATCATAAGTGCCTCGCATTAAAACGTATCATGATCCGAGGCTCGTATGGTCTTGCACAGATTGGAGGGAATAATTAAGGAAAGTCGCCCAAAGAGGATTGCAACGAGAAAATTCATATGTTTACACGATTTTGGTTATTTTTGTCTACGTACAATAAAAGGAAAAAAGAAAAGGAGAACAATCATCATTCTTGAATTTGTTTTGTTCGTTTGTTTATTTTCTTCCTCGCTCATTGATAAAGGGAGATTCGATTCCTTGTTTTGAATAAGTATCACTTGCAGCGCTTCATGTTTTATTATTGTTTTACTTTTACCTGCGCACCGTGGTTTCTTCGATCGCGCTAGCATCGCTACACGTATAACGTGTCTAGTAGTTGTAATTGGCAGGTTAGTAGTTGTGTGCCAAGAAGGTGAATATGCGATTTGGCTACACTTATGGTATTATAGACATAGAAAATGAAGTCGAAAAAATTGTAAATAACTTGAGTTAGGATTGTTATTCCTTGTACCTAAAGATTAACAAAAAAAAAAAAAAAAACATTCTAATGATCTTTGGCTGGATATAGAGTATCGCGATCTCAATTTTCGAATGAGTTTGAAAATTTTGTTTATCAGAAGAAAAGAAAGTATTGTGCTTCAATTTCACAATCACCTTCTTGGGCTCAGGTTCCATACATTGCCAGGTGACTAGTTATTGCTGTCAAGTCCATATAGGGCTCCTCCCCGTTATCATTGCGTACTCGTTCATCTGATTCTTATCCAATAATGGTCCTTGGATTTACAGTGCGTTTACAATAATTAGTCTCATGACAGAGGAATTGAATATGCAATAATAACATAATTATATACCCATCCTCCTGCCATAAGACAAATGTAAACCAATTAGTACCAATGTGCCACTGAGCCATACCCTTACAATAAGAATCAGGCAAACAAGTATGCAATATGATACAGGGGAAGAGCTCTAGAGCCCGAAGTTTACCCGCCGATAGAAAGAGGAGTGACGTTACAACCTAAAGTAGATCTTTTGGCAATGATGATAATAAGTCAGTTGTCACTGCCTTAAACTAGTGGGTGAAACTGTTTTGACAAATCAGTTCGGGTTTTTGGTTTTGCTCTCATACCAACATTTTGGTTCCAATTTTGGTTCCCATTTCGGACAATTTTTTTTTTATCATTGGTTTTAGTTTTGGTTTTGTTCTTTTTTTTTCTTTTTTTCAGGGTTGCAAAATGCAAACTTGCAAAATTGAAATTACTTGCTGTGGCTATACTAGGATACTACAATTGAAAGGAATTTTACAAATAGACCGCACAAATAAGAACTTTAATTAGTAAACGTTAAATATATTTCAGCTCGGATTCAATCAAGCTATACACTAGGAGTACGATTCTACAATATGACGCACTTTTTCAGCTTACCTCATGATCAAGGATCGAGAGAGACATGAATTATCTAAAAAAGAAAGGCTAGGATTGTGCCCGACACCCGTACTCTGCCGACTAGTCTCCAACAAGATTATTTATTTATTTGCTTAAGAGCGCTTATAGACTTGAAAACAAATCAAATAATTTTATTTGTTTCCTACTCGAAGTTCAATTTGAGACATTTCATTTCAGATTTCATTTTCTGGGTTTGCAATCTCACCAAGTTTGTGATGCATCAATGGATGCACTGATGCATTTTATTCGTTAATAAAATTTCTTTGTGATTACCCATGGCCGTCTCTATAGTCTGATTGGAAATAGAATGGGTTACGCAAAGAAACCCGCAAACCACTTCCTCGCATTGTAATCAATTTTTTTTTTGCATGAAGGCGGGGGTCCTGCTTAAGCGTTTTGACTGACCGTTCTGGGAAAACCCTTTTTGATAGCATGTATTTACCGTCTTGGGATGACCGTTTTGGCAAATACTATAAAGAATAATAATACCGGAAACGCTCCTCAATTTTGTGGTCTCAACCAACTAGCGACAAGGGATGGAACTATAACTACAAATGTGACTGTGAATTTGCGTATATCGTTTGTATTTAGTGATGCTTTATCAACAATCCGAACAGCCCAACCATGGTTATGATACGAAATCATCTAGCGCTGCGTCGCGTAATCAAAAGCACTCAATGTATTTATTAGGTAGGAATTTCCGGCCCCTGGTTTCCGGTAGTATCGTTTATAGTACCTATTTGGTTCTGGTGTTGTCATAAAATAAAAGTTGAAATTGCCAAATCAAATTTCTAATATTTTTTATTTTGAATTTTCAGAAACAATGGACAAGTTTTGTCTTTAAACTGGATGCAACCTTGTTTCAGATGGCATGAAAAAACATATCTTCGCTAAATAAATTTTTTAGTACTATTATTATTTTTATTTTATTTTTCAAAGCTCTCAGAAACAGTGGAAAAGTTTTCTAATCAACTTAGATGCCAACTCATAGTAGCCGACGTGAAAAACGGTATTTTTGCGAAATAAATTTTTTAATAATACTTATTTTAAAAAAATTTTTAGATTTTTCAGAAACAATATGGGCAAGTCTTTCAATTATACTGGATGCCAGCTCATTGCAACTGAGGTGAAAAATTGTATTTTCGCCAAATAAATTTTCAAATAATATTTTTCTTTCATTTTTTTTTGTGTGTGTGTTTTCAGAAACAATGGATGGATCTTTTAATCAAAATGTATGTCAACTTGTTCCAGCTGCGATGAAAAAATGTGTTTTCGCTAAATAAATTTATGTATTGGGCTATATACATTTTCAGCGTTTTGGACAATTATTCTGATCAAATGGGACGCCAACTTATTGTAGCCGAGGTGTACAATTGTATTTTCGCTAAATAAATTTTCTAATAATATATTATTTGTTTTATAGCTTTCAGAAACTATACGTACGTATGGACAAGTTTTTAATCAAACTAAAAGTCAGCTTTATATTGCAACCGAGGTGAAAAAAAATAAACTTTCTGATAATTTTTGTTTTTTTTTTTCTAATTTTTGGAGAGCTCGTTTCAGGTAAGGCCCGAACTTGGAACAAAACTTGTGAGTATTTTTCGAATTTTATACTCATTTTTAGTTAGGTATCATACTGTAATTTCTAATTTGATTTTGACATCTTGTTGGGGAAAGAGAAGAGAAGTTATTCTGCATAATTCTTCAATATCGACACACAAAATGGAAGCATGAAATTATGTGGTGTCTATCTCGTGGCCAAGGAATCGTTTGAGGGCTAGAACCACTTGCAAAAAGAAAAGAAAAGAAAAAAAAATGCGATCCGGACCAGCCGTTTTTGGATAACCGTTTTGGTAGTATGCATATATATACCGTCCTGGGATGACCATTCTGATTCCTTTGTAAGGTGGACCAATCCTGGTGCAGGGATGCCACCTTTAAAAAATTTATGTTTTCGTGACTGTGAGTTTCACTTCCAATTATGAAAGGTGACATACTTGAATTTTTAATTGAATCCTCATTTCACAGGAAGAAGTGAGGTTCTTCTGTCAATATCACCGATTCTTTTGGCAAGTGATCGTTCCCAGCAAGAGCATACAAAATGGAGAAAAAAACAATTTGGTTGCTGTTTCCAGACCAAAAAATCTTTTGTGGACTTGTCCCACTAGAGATAATAAAAATGCGAACCGAACAGGGCCCATTAAATTTTAATTAGGTATACTTCTAATTCAGATAGGTACCGGTACTTGAAAAATTTTATAGTTTCGAGTTGTAGAAGCGTGGCTTACGGTGATTGATGATTGTAAACTCTGGTAAGTTTCCTGTAACTCAAATCAGAGTCAGAAAACGTATTAAGCGAGCTTCAAGTTTTCTTGTGTAAGCAGATAATTTAGATGAAGCATTTTCGTGAGAAACTATCTAGCAAATTGTTGATAAGTACATACGTATATCGGACTCATATTGCTAATCAAGTTATCTTTTCTTCGCCACATCTTCAGCGCCCATACATATCAGAGGTCTACAATGATAAGCACAAGAACTGAAAGACTTACACTCACGTTAACTTTTTCATTAGTGCCTAAATATTAATCACGTGTTCGGTGGACTTCTATATTTTGTGTTCTCACATACCGGTACCGGTAGTGTCTGGGCAAAATGATTAAATCCTCCTCGAAATTCATTGTTCGGTGTGCAATTGGTTTTATTGTGATAGAAGTCGTAGTAGCTGAATTTTACTCTTATCAAAAGACAACAGATTCTATTGAAAACTCCATTGACGGGTCTATCACGTATGTGATAAATAGCGTCGCGAAGTATTCAACAGACGCAGCCGATATTCAGAGGCGGAAAGAACCCCAGGATCTCAGGTCTGACCAAGTGCGTGAACTTCTCTCTCGAACAATAAAGGAAAATATCCAACTGCGTGCCAGATTAGCATTGTTAATTGAGGTATATGTCGGAAATATTTTTCTCCTCAGCAGTGGAGGTGTCGATCTAGACCTCTGGGCACACCGTAAGAAGATGTTTTCGTGTGAAAGACGACCGGAGTTCGTCGCATTGTTAAGAATCTCCGCCGATTTAAGAACGATGATACCTGTGGAACAAATTTTTTTGAATGCCAGCGTTAGCGCCGCTGATCAATTAATTTTGCGAAATTTCATTCAACTCGTCGATGCTGTTAGACGAGAAAGTTCGGTAGAAACATTTGGAGAAGTTATCGTTAGTTTGACCGCCGATCATTGGATGGAGGTTGTAATCTGTTCGATCAGAAGGGATCCCTATCTTCAAGAACACTTCGACTTCGAATTAAAGAAGGCAAAAAGTTTTCTTCTCCAAAACCCTGAACCGCTCACCATAAAGAGGAAAAATAATGGCTTTCCAGATTTTCAGTGGGCCAAGGTTAACGTACCTATATTTTGTACGTTTGCCACGGTCAAGACTTTCATGAAGTTTTTTGAAGATGAGATGTCTCCTCATTGTTGGCTGACAGCGGCAGTCGTTGAGGTGGCTCAACGGGGGACGGTAGAAGACGCGAACAAATTGAATGAAATATTTCACGACACTTTACTGGCTTATGTGGACGATATAAAAATCGATATGGCGTTACATCAATTTATTAGCAGTATACAAGAAGCTGAATCGGCGCTCGCCGAAAAAATTTGGGAAGTTCAGAAGAGAAACGATGCGTCGGGTACATTCAAGGCGCTAAGAGATAGACAGACGACATTTTTGAGACGAAGAACGAACACATTCGAATGGACTTTTCAGCCAAGAATAATGTTCTAGAAGAAAAAGTTTTCGTGAATTCGAGGTGTTTCAATAATTTCTTAATCTCGTGCCTTCCCCTTTTCCGTTTATGAAAACACGATAATTATGAAAGTACGAGTATTATTACTTACGCACCGTTGTTAAGAAACAACGTGAATTTCTGGAGTGAAGATTTTTTTTCAGGTCGCGGTCGGTGAATGCAAAGGTTTTTTAACTCATACTTGAACAAGTATTTTGGGATCAACTCGTCAGGTTATGGAAAAGAAAATCTTACTCGAAAATTTTATTTTTTTAATTACAACATTCGCAGCAACGGTCAGTTTTTTTTCCTTTTCTTTACAATATCGAAAATTTGACGTGACGTAGGATTTCAATATTTTTTGAAATAATTATTTTAGGTATTATATTTTAATCGTATTATTCTAGTACCAGTATTGTTATTTTTATAATATAGTAATTGACGACATTCTGTTTTCTCATTCAACTATCGGTGCACTAAATGCATTGTATTTTAAAAAATGAACTTCATTCTTATCGTTCTTGATAAGTTACCTACTCAGAGAGAAATAGCTTGGTCCAATATTTTGCAAGTTTCTCTCCTGGTCTATAAAGCTCAGTGTTCAAAATTTTTCCTGATCCCGGTATTCTCTCGGAAGGGGAAAAATGGCGAACATTTTTCGCAAATAAAAAACTTAATTTTTCATAAATCGGGCTTTGCATCGCACCTGGATAGTTGTGGGAACGCAAGAAGTTTTTGCTTCCGGATTTTAAAGAGATTCTTCGTTTCGAACTCAAGTTTTGATCTCGTATGTACACAGATATGATGTAAAAAGCTCAGTAATATTTTAATACTTTTTGCACTAGGAAGAAATTTGCCGAACATTTCTCAACCAAATTTTATCTATTGTTTACGTATCTAAGTGCAGAATATTGGTCGACTCGTGAGGTGTGCGAAATATTATGTTTTAACGTGAAGCGTTTGAAATTTTTTTAGGTCATCACACTCACAACCTGCCTCAAATCCTAGTATGTCGCTGCGAAGATGAATCTTTTATTCAGGTGGTTGAACGTCATACTTTCAATACATCGTTTTTATCTTCAAACTTACACACATTCAAGTTTCACGAAAAATAGTTCTTTGATTTTCTGATACCTAACTCGATCTGTATTTGCACACGACGTGTACCTGTCTTGAAACCTTGCTTATATGGATGGTCTAATAAATTACTTACTGATTTATTCAGGTGATCGTCTGTGATGTTGCGCCTTACATACTCGTATCATTCTTATTTTCTCTTCACACTCGTTAGATCTAATCTTCTCTAATTCTATTCACGCCATCATCATTTTGCAAGCGACGAAAATTCTTCTTTTCAAAAACTAATCGATCAAGAGCTACTCGTACTATGGTGTCTAGTGGAGCGATTAATTTTGGTCTCATCTGCTTACTGGTATTATTGGAATTCAGCTTGGGGTACGTAACCGTCTTCTTTGAACGAATGAATCTTCATTTCTCTCGTTCTGATTATGGTACCGACAAAAAATTTGCAATTGTATATGTACGCAAAAAAACTGATTTTCGAGTACCTAGTTTGTTCTGCTGGAAAAACAATTACCTAAGAAGAATGGGCAGGCGGGGTTTTGGTCGGTCGAGAGACTGTCATCAACAATTTTACTTGGAGCAAAATTATTTTCTTAGACTGAAATCCACCATTTCTACAAACTCCTTTGGCTTAATATCCATGTAAGCTCATTTTTATTTTTGATACTCGTAAGAACTTCTTGATAGTCACTCGTGTCTTAGGAACTACAGGGGAAAACGTTGGATCGTCTGATAATATTTTATGAAAAGAAAATATTTGCCAGTCAATAAAAACCCTCAAGAATTATTATGCCCTTGATCCCAAGCGTCAAAACAACTTTTCAAAAATTTCTACTTCTCTCATTAGTATAGGCAACACTCGGGTCCGACTCACTTTTTCAACCACACCCTGGACTTATCTTCCGGGTCTATAACGGCTCGTTTAGGTGTATACAGTCCCGTTTTCGAAACGTCCTTTTTTCAACGCCAAACTTCCCTCAGAAATTCCAATTTTTTTTTATTTCAGACGTCATTCTTCTCGGATGATGTCTACGCATAATATTATCTAGGATTGAAGATAAGCTTTGGGGAGGAGGGGAAAAAAAACGTCAATGTAAGTACAAAAGTATAGGTTTGCAGGCAACTTTTAATTTGGACGTCAAAATACTGTAGCTGAGTAAATATTAGTTCAGTGTTTGACACGAGTAAGAAAATAATTGTCTTTCGTATTGCGAAATCTTTCAACTTCTGCCGCGTAGTTAGAGCAGTGAATCGTTTCGGGTGATCCGGTCTGTCCCCAACTAACTTGAAGCCTCCTTTCGTGACAATTGGTGCATATTAGGCAGTTTTAGTCGTCCTTACACGTATTTTTATCTTATTGATGAATGAGTAAATAAATGAGCAAAATCGTAAAATATAATAAGCGCGAGCGCTTTCGATTCAAAAGTCATCTTACAATCATGAACTTGTAATTTCTTGAAAAACGCATCCACGAAATAGGATGATGGAATGACCTCGTGTCGAGTAATTATGAATTGCGTTCCATATTTCTACCGTCTCCCGGGCGATTCTTTTGTTTCTAGAGCTCTCCTCGAGTAAAAGACGAACATTTTCAGGTCTAGGAAAAGAATATCTGCACGCCAGAAGCTGGAGTTGGTGTGTTGTTGACTCTTTCCAAATGCAGTTTTTTACTCTTTGATTTGAGTTTTTAGGGCTCAACTTGTTTAGGGCACTTACCGCATTGAATCCTTGCAATAAACACCATATGTGATGGGATGATTGAAGGATACAGAGAATTGATGAATTGAAGAAAATCTTGCAGTTGGTCTCTGAGCTGATCCGTAGACACAAGACATCATCTACGTACAAATACCTATATCAGTGCCCAATGTACAGCGTAAGCATGTACTAAGACGTAAATACATTCTCCTCAAGGTGATTCATGAATATTTCCGAAATTAATAGGGCTAAAGGTGAGCCAATAGGGAGGCCATCATCGAATTGGTTCATTTTATCATGAAATTTAATTTGAAAATACATACGAGTATTAGGAACCAGACAAGCTTTCAGGAGGGAGATGAATTCCTCGATAGTTTGGGTCGAAACATCAGCCTTTATTAATATTCTGCGAATATGTTCAAGAGTGAGGACTAAAGGCACGTTAGTGAATAAATCAACCTCGTCGCCTGCACCAATAATTTGTAAGTTTCATCCGAGGTTCATCAATCTCATCAACGGCCTGAAGTGAAGAAAGTAGATGTATCATCAAAGCGCCTGAAACATTCTTTCCTCCCTCAAATCAATCCAAAGCAATAGACAACCTCATGGCAGTGAAAGTGGAGGCAGTGGAGACCCTGAGGCCATTTTGTCCAATCATTGAGTACTGGTATAGGTACGTAGATAATGTCTTGTGTCTATGGAGCGGCTCAGAGACCCAACTGCAAGATTTTCTTCCAATTCATCATTCTGTATCCTTCAATCAGGTTTCCTCCTGAGGTCAGCGGTAAAACCACACCATCACTCTTAATGAAGGCAAACATGAATTCAGTATTTTTAGGAAGCCTCCTATACAGATATAACTATAGATGACTCCTCATTTTGTCCCTTCTGACATACGCACCTTTTCTTAGTATGATCCATCGCCTAGTGTCAACTCCTCCTCACTCTGAAGCCTTCAAAAAAGAAGTGAACACTATTAAGCTCATGATGGAAGCCAATTATGTGAAATTGAACATTGATAAAATGGCACCCGAGAAATTGGGTTCTAGAGCTCTTGATGCCACCTCCTCCCACTTAAGATACACAAATCGGAAGAAAGAAAAATTGATACGCCTTCCTTTCAAGTTATCTCGGTAAGCTATCCAACCACATATCTCGTTCACTTAGAATGTTACACCTTGGACTAGCCTTTACAACGTAAACAAATCGTCAGGAACCACTTCCCTCATCTTGAAGACCCCCATCCCTTCTGATGAAAAATGTGGTGTTTACAAGATCCAGTGCGATGAATGCCCTTTTCATACACATGGCAAACAGATCGAGCACTAAAAACTCAAATCAAAGAGCATAAAACTGCCTTTGAAAAGAGTCAACTACCCAGCATTAACTCTAACGTTGCTACTCATTTTCTGGTATAGAGACATTCTTTTTCTAGACCTGAAAATGTTCGTCTCTTACATGAGGAGAGCTCTAGAAACACTCATCTGTAGTAAACGAGGTCGTCCCATCATCATACCTCGATAATGCGTTTTTCAAGAGAAATTGTTAGTACATAACTCTGTAAGTGTAGCTCGTTCCGCCTGTATTTATTTCTTTGTGTTAGTAAGTGCTTGTATTTCGTCTGAAGATGATTTTTTAGTCGAAAGCGCTCGCGCTCATCATATTTTAAGATTCTGGTAATTTTTACATTTATTTAGAAACGTTCCGTAAACTGAAGAAAAGAATCAAAGATATTTTTATTTTATTAGGGATAGGTATTTAGGTTTCTCTCATTAAAACATAATTCAAAAACCACTAATCTTGAAGCTATAGGTACTCGTTCTAATTAGTTTCATTTTTCTAGGTCACCCAGTGGTGCAAGTACGTATGATACTCGTATTTGTATAATTGTGTATACTTGAAACCTCGCTGAAAAGGTGGGCCAAATTTGAAGACTACAGTAGAAGAGACGGTTATAATGCCATCTCTACTGAAACGTGTCTTGGCTAGCCTACGTTCAGAAAAAGTTTCACTCAAATGAAAAACATGTAAAAAAATATCCTCTTTTTCTTCCTCGAAGAACGACGAAAACTTGATTTTGGTGACAAACCCGGGGATTCATCTGGATCAGCATCTAATGAGGTAGAAATTTGAAATTTGTATACCATTATACACAAGGTTTAATTACTCGTAATAGAGAACTAGCTATGAGCTCACGTAGTCCCTAGTACAAGCCTTCTAGGAAACTAGTTTAAAATTAGTGGAACCCAAATATAAGGGTAGTGCTGAAATCAACATTCTTCCAAGTCCCAAGGTCATTCCTCCAAGTACCATATTTATTTATTGAAACTTTTCCAAGTCTTAAATCTTTGGGGATTTAGAGCTCGACTTCAAATTAGATCAAAGTTAGGTTAGGTTTGCGTGCGACCGAACGGTTAAATTTGTTTGAGTTCCCTTCCTTGTATATATGGCTCACACCTTGAAATTTCATTGTTGTATAGAGGTTCATCTAACAATTTTTGCCGACCGCCGTGCGGGAATTTTTCAAGAAGATATCTGTTCGATTTACCTGTACTATGAGGACTTGACAAAATTTCGACCCTCGAGCTATAAGTGGGCAGTTTGTATGACTACGGGGAGTTGGAAAAATTTCGACCAAATCCGGGAAGCAATATTCGTTCCATTTTCTAGTCTGGATCTTTCTATATTTTATCCTGGACGAATTTCGAGATTTTGAAAAAAATTAAAAAAGGAGAAAGATAAGAGGAAAAAGTGAATTGTCACGAAACAGGTTCCTTGGTCCTCACAAATAATTTTACTATCCAATTCTTAATTCCTCAAGTCTCGTATCTAGTGTAAAATTTTTCCAAGTCCTCCGCTACAAGAGTTCAACAATTTGACGTTTTCAAAATCTCTAAGGGGTAGAGTTTTTCAAGTTCTCATAAGTTCCTCCAGAGATTTGAGGTTTGGAACTCTTCTAACACTCACATTTTATCTGTATGGCTGAGAGGACACCTTCATTCAAGTCTTACACCTGAAGAGGTTCCGAGGCTGAAAATTTTTCAAACTTCACAGCGTAATATTTTCAATTCCATCCATCACCTTTTTAAAACTCAGAAAAGAAAGTTTTTTGAATTAATACCTACGTCAGTCATAATCTCCTTCGGTGTTACTTGTTCTTGTTGGTGTTGGGTTCAATTGCTTTCCGTCTCTTGAGAATGGCTGTTTTTCAAAAGCGCTCGTGTGTTTTCAAAATTTTGCAGTTTTTGCAGTGTTTTTTTTTTTACTCTTCGGAGTATACCCTTCAGTTAAGAAAGTTTTTCTCAGTTCCACACCTATGAGTTCAGAACTCGAAATTTTAGAAGTTCCTGAACTGGGTCACAGTTAGATTGGGTTTGCGTCCGGCGGGACGACGAAAATTTCGTTCCCTGTTAAATCTAACTACCTCTACCACAATGATATCTACATCAATTCTGCCGTACAAAGTTGAATTGACGTATATGCAAATAACGAATACGAGAAAAAGAGGCTATATCAAGTACACCCATAACCTCTTTTCCTCGTATTCATTATCTGCATGTACGTCAATTCAACTTTGTACGGCAGAATTTGCTTTAGTGTTTCATCTAGTATTATTTTTTTTTTTTTCTGTAAAATATGATCGTAGAATTGCATTTATTTTTGAAGAAATAAATTTTACTGAATCAGATGACAAATCTTGAGGAGAAAAAAAATATCTGAGCATTACTGTTAATAATATGATTTTTTTTTTTTTTTCTATTTCGTCGTGACTCGTCGAGCGTTTAGACGGTAGGCAAAAACCATACTCCGGAACAGCATAAAAATGCAGCTGAAATGCATATGCAAAATCAAGATTACGATAAAGCCTTGGCTATGTATGAAAGCTGGACGAAAATTGATGGCAATAATCCTGAAGCTTGGATGGGAGCCGCGAAAGCAGCCAACGGAGATGAAATGTACGACCTCGCGAAAGAATACGTTGAAGAAGGTGAACTTTCATGAACGAATACGTTCTTTTAAGTTACAGTTATCCATAATAGCGAAAAAAATAATACTCAAAAGGGAGAGTAAAAAATACAAAACTGCAGAAAAATTATAACGTCGAGCGCTTTCGGTTAATAAACCATCTTTGGGACTGAAATGAAAGTTTGTATCTTTTTACTCTTCCTTCTGAGTGTTAGGTTTTTTTTTTTCGCTATAAAATTTCATGCTTAGAAAAAGTTTGTACAAGTACAATTATCACAATGGTTTATTTCAAATTCACGATTGTTGTACCTGTTTCAAATACCTCAGCGCTCAAACATGCCAACACTACAAATAACGCAACTGTCAAAAACGAGGCTGTAGCTCTGGTACTCGAATTAAATAGAAATGCCCCACCAATTGATAAAGGTGAGTAGGTATCAATTAGACTCATAACATTAATACGTTCTGATAAGTGACTCATAATTCAAATTATAAATATATAAAATAAAATAAAAATATTATGCATACAAGAAGTAACGATTATAATTCACAAATTCACCACTTGAACTTGATAGCGGAGTGGCTGACATCTAGCGGACGTTATTTCTGAATCATGCTATTGGTTGTTTCTATCAACTGTAGGACGCATTGAAGTGGCGACGCTAGCGCGCCACTGTTCTGTCAAGTTCGAATTACAGTGAACGTTTTCGACCAATGTACCGTGGTTTTCGACTCAACATTCTCGAATTTCTCGGAGTCTCATATTTTAATTTCTCATGACTTTTATAGTTTTATTGTTCTACAATATAGATTGGTGGCGAAATTTTTATATAGTACCTACAAAAAGGAAAACAGATCAAAGAGGATACACAAACTAATCTCCTTATTTATTGATACAGATTGAAACAATCGAGGATCCTTGTCACTAACGCGTATGTACCGCATCATATGGAGTCAAAATTATCGTCAGAAGAAAACAAAAATCGTCGCGGAGATTTCAAAGTGATCGCGTTGTTAATTTATCATAATAATAAAAAAACTTTTTATTATTGTTGGCTTTTATGGAAACTTGCAAAATTTGGTTACCTAGCTGTCCAAATCCATGAACTGTTCCATGCCCTCATTTCTTATGAAATTGGGAGAATTTTGAGGGATTGTTTTACAAAATAGTCGTTTACCTCTGTTGCTGATTATGAATTCTACATCCTCATTTCCAAAATTGTGGTACCGTATTCACAAAATCGAGTGTGGTGATTGTAATTCTGTTTACGCAGACCACCGGATTCTTGATTGCCCTAGGGCACTTTGACCGCTATTTTTGCCTCTCAATGAACATCAAATTGAGCTATTTACTCCCGAAGTATTCCCTATTCAGAATCAATGCGTTCTTGAGTTTTACGGTTATACATATCAAAACAAAGAAGTGTAGTCATAAATGAGTAGCAGATTACAGAAACCACAATAAATACAGCCGCCGAGAACTTTCGGTTAAAAAACCATCTCCAGAGCGTGAACAAATGAAAGCGACTGAACCCAACATCAACGAAGATATGGGCAATCAACTCGAAAATCATGATTGAATCAGCGAGTCATTGAAATGTAGTTCAATCAAATCCTCTTTTGAAATATACCTGTTTGAAATGGTGATGTTTTTGTTGTTTCGGTGTCGTATAATTTCAATATTTTCCAAAGTCATGCGCTTTTAAAATACAAGGTCTCCCTATGGAGGAGGTCTCTAGACCCCTCCTTGAACTTATGGCTACTTTCAATTAAATGATTGGCAAAGGCAAACTCACCCAATTTACCCTTCTCCCATGCCTTCTTGTGCTCAGCTATTCTTATTTGGAGCTGACAGCCATCCCTACATAGACTCGAGGGCAATCGTTGCAAGCTACACTATATACACCATTCCTCTCGGCTAGAGGAATAGGGTCCTTTAATTTCATAAATAATATTTTTGCAGTATTGAGGCTGTAATAAGCCGGCCGTAACCTAAATGGATGGAGGACACGTCTCAAATGCAAAGAAAACCTGCCCAAGGAAGGAAGTCTAATCCAAATTTTTTCAGCTATCCAGGTGTGAATCTTTGGGGAGGGGGGTGGTATACCGGAGGAATTTCCGAGTAAGCCTCCTCCGGACCATTAAGTCGTTGTCCAGTCTGACCTGATTCACTCTAGCCAAGTACTTGATCGTTACAAGTTCCTTCTGAGAAGCATCCTGACTCAAGGGAATATGAGTCAATCGATGAATCACGCTACTGAAAGTAACGATCTTGTTTGCAGCAGGACAAAAAGACGACCCGTAGATTGCAATTTCGGTCGAAGTTTCTTTAAAATGTATTCCAAATTCATGGATGCTATCAAATATGGACATATACAAAAAGTTTATTAATGCGCCACCATCTTCCAAAGTAAATTTTTTGGAAGGGCATTGGCTATTTAAATATGCAATAAACTCAACTAGGAGTTCTGCAGGACCGGTCCACGCACATAAAATGTTGTCTACGTACTTGTGCCAATAAAAGACATGATTCAAAAGCCCCTGGCTCGAGGAGAACAAATCACTATAAAATTTGGACATAAACACCTCCGAAACAAGCGAGTCCAAGGGAGAACCAATAGGAACCCCCACTTCTTCGGGGAACTTGAAAAATTTTCCATCGAATTTATGACCAGCAAAGTTTAAGACGGTCAAAGAATTCCTCCAATTCCTCATCGAGCGTCCCGCTGCATTTTTACCGAGCGGGAAGCAATTGAAAACGGGAGCTAAACTGTGGCGGTATATGGGGAAAAAATGAAAAAATCGAAAAAACTCTTGAATGAAGCCGATTTGGCTTCTAGACATCCCATAAAAGATGTTCACAAATAAAAATTCTACAAATTAGACGAGATGACAAAATCTTCAATTCCACTTCACTAATTTTTCATTTTTCTCTCATATACCGCCACAGTTAAGCTCCTGTTTTCAATTTCGTCTTTTAGGTAAACGAATCACGCGCGTAATTAGCGATCCTAGCGGGTGGCCGGCCCGAATTCTCCCATATGTCGGTTAGCGTCGCCTTGAGGATGTGAGGAAATAATCTTACAACATCAAATGATCACAAGGTTGTTCCCGGAGGGAGACTTATGTCCTTGAGCTCCTCCGACAAGGCACCTGAGTTCTTTACTGAGTAGGGAGAATTGAACTCTACTCTGAATTTAGACTAACGATCTATTGTACACAAGATCGCTACTTTCAATAGCGTGATTCATCGACCCCCCTCCCCAAAGATTTACACCTGGATAGCAGAAAACCTTGGATTAGACTTCCTTCCTTGGGCAGGTTTTCTTTGCATTTGGACCGTGTCCTCCGTCTTTTTGGATTCCGGCTGGCTTATTACAGCCTCAATACTGCAAAAATATTATTTATGAAATTAAAGGACCCTATTCCTCTAGCCGAGAGGAGTGGTGTATAATACAGTGTAGCTTGCAACGATTGCACTCCAGTCTATGTAGGGATGGCTGTCAGCTCCAAATAAGAATAGCTGAGCACAAGAAGGCATGGGAGAAGGGTAAATTGGGTGAGTTTGCCTTTGCCAATCATTTAATTGAAAGTAGCCATAAGTTCAAGGAGGGGTCTAGAGACCTCCTCCATAGAGAGACTTCGTATTTTAAACGTATGGCTGTGGAAATTAATATTGAAATTATACGACACCGAAACAATTACAAAAACATCACCGTTTCAAACATATATACTCCAAAAGAGGGTTCGTTTGAACTAGATTTCGATGACTGGCTGGTTTAAGCGTGTTTTTCGAGTTGATTTCCTATATTTTCGTTCTTGTTGGGTTGAGTCGAGTCACTTTCATTTGTTCCCGCTCTGAAGATAGTTGTTTAACCGAAAGTTCTTGTCGGCTGTATTTATTGTGGTTTCTATAATCTGCTACTCATTTATGACTACACTTTTTTGTTTCAATCCCTTGTTTAGTTTTAAAACTGTCCAACATAGGAAATTTTTTCACGATCATGCTTAACGGCGGGTGCAAAATTACACCAATCTGCGTATGAACACAATTTTTCTGAAAAATCTGCTTTCACAGAACAGTTAGCCGCCATGAACTAACCTTGAGCTCACCAGTAGCTCACCAGTGCACAGTAGTGTGATGAAGGGGGAGAGGCAGAGGAAAACTCGGCTATCCCAATCGAAAGTCTGTTCAAAATTGTTGGAAAAAGTAAAATAGGCTAATTTAGCGCTAGGGGGAAATAACAAATTGCAAATTGATGAAAAACCGACCGACAAATTTTTTGGCATTATTTTGAACTCCCTAAAAAAAATTCAATTTGCCATCTCTGTTTGTACTTGCGTTCCACGGAGTATTCTTGTATGCCTATTGCCAAAATTTAGATAAAACAGACACTACTCCAATTGTAATAGCCAAAATATAAACATTACGAACTACGGATGTGTCATTATACAACCATAGATTTGGGAGCAACTGAAAAATTGGACGAGCCCACGACAAAATGAAGATAAGCCTATATTTTCACAGTTTCTCTTTCTTCTTTTGATTTATGTGTGATGGAAAAATCACAAACTAAACGAATTTTTTGAAATCGTTTAGGGAGACCGAAGTCCAATGGGTTTTACAATCATTATCATTACCAGATGAGGCGCAGAATATGTCAAACGAGCCGATTTGAATCTGATTGAAACTCTTTCACTTACCTATCATATATTATAGATTTACTCTCTCTCTCTCTGATGTTTAAATGATATTTATAGCAATTGAATCAATCTTCCTACGCGTGTTACGCTGTTGATTTCTATGTTGTAAGTATCTACCAGTTGGAATTTTCATGTTCTTCCACTTTACAAAGTTGGTGTTCTGTTCTCAAGTAAGTAAATATGATGTTTTCCATCCGTGTCTAATAAAAAACATACAAGAAGAATAAAATTTGTCACCTAACTTTTCTAGATACTTGAAAATTTGATTTCGTGGCGATATTTATTATCTTGTTGAGTATTCAATTGATCTGAAATATGTCTAGTCTAATCTACTGTCGAATGATTGTCACTATTATCGCTTTTGATATAAGCTTATTTGGACCATCTGGTGTAAATGGAGCTATCAAAATGGTTGATAGTATTGTGCCCGGTGAGTACTTGAATAAATGAATGCTATTATACGGTGATAAACATTGGTAGGTACCTAGGTATGTAATTAGAGATGATACTGAGAAAGAAAATATAGTCCGTATTCGTTGACAGAGGTACTTTGATTATAGATTTGTACCTCTTTGTGACTTTTCGAAGCTTCTTATTTCAACTTCTTTTTTCTTTTCATTTTTTTTCTTTATATCGACAGTTATATACGATAGTGGAGCCATAATAAAGCAAATAAACGATAATCCACCAACGGGTTATGAACCCGAAAACTGGCCGAAATTGCGTGAAGACACAAAAACAGCGGTTCAAGCGAATGGAATAAAATTGGAAGAGTCCAGCTTTACGGGTAATAGCAAAAAGATTGAGCACTTCAACGTCCAAGGATCATCAGCTCGCATACCAACCATGATTTGTGGACTGTGGAGCTACAACAAACCTATGGTGGTCTTGGTTGTTGAAGATGAAGGGGTTTACTTCGCTGGAGATATTGTTGTTGAAAATTGGAGTCCTAAGCGTGTTGTAGACGGTTAATAATATTCAACAATAGCACAATTTTTGATACGTAAGAATATTGATCGTGTAGGGCAACCCGCCAATAATATTGATGCGCGATCATAAATTATTGACGATGCATCAAAAATAACAAGATTAACGTTATCTCTTGTGCGACTTTTTTGAATCAGAATTTTTCTTTTTTTTTTTCTTTTAATTATCATTTTTTGATTTTTTAACAGCTTTCCCCAGCATTTTCTTTCGTGCTCGTATTATCTTTCAATATTCTTGTTATAATGGTTGTTTGTAACATTCAGTCTCAAATTACAAACCTATTAATTCAAAATAATTCAAAATTTATATTAATCTTGTGATAGAGGAGTCGCCCGTGTGAAAATAATGACAATCGTATCATTCACTTCAAAAAAAGCCTTTCTTGAGGATGTCAAATTTCTCAAAAAGCCGTTTAAAAATTGACGAGTGCTTTTCACTGCTTCAAAATGAAAATTACTCAGAGATTTTTCTACATGTTCTGGAGACATCTGACTATAAGAAAACACCGACAGAATACTTTTATAATAATATTATTAATAAAGAAATTGAATATGGAAATCACAAGTTATAATCCCTTTTTGAAGTAAAAAATTTTCCCACAAAAGAAAGCCAAAATACTTAATGGGGGAGGAAGAAAAGAAGTA
This sequence comes from Aspidiotus rigidus, assembly GCA_035079385.1. Classification (NCBI taxonomy): domain Eukaryota; kingdom Metazoa; phylum Arthropoda; class Insecta; order Hemiptera; family Diaspididae; genus Aspidiotus; species Aspidiotus rigidus. The sequence goes on along the minus strand of JAVHKY010000044.1, from coordinate 324,600 downwards.
TTTTTGAGGGCATTGCAAACAACATTTATTAATAATAATATTTCAATAATGAAAAATAGTATCCAATTTCAAATTCAAAAATTAATCATACAGAACAACAGTCGATCGACCGATCTTTCCTTATCATGTTCAAGACTACTCGAATACTATCGAACTTGAATTCTTAATAAATCTGGAAAAAATATGCAGCGTCGAAGTATTGAAGCATATTTTTTTCTTTAATTTTAAATATAAATTATTTTTTGTAAATATTATTATTATTAAATTTAATTATTATTATATAAATTAATAAAATTTTTATTAATTTATATAATGATTTTTTGTATAGTCGCGGTTTGAAGAGCAAAGATCAAAGAATTGTTTTTTAACAACTGTGCAAAAATAGCCTATCCTATGTTTAGGTCCCTTTTGAAGTTAATGGAAATTGGAGAAGATTTACAAAAGAATGTATAGCGGATAAATCCAGGATTTACGCGTCATCCGATAACTTGAAAACGCTTTTAGAGAAAATGGGGCACTCGTTCAGGACCACAATTCTTCCGTCCACCCCGTCTTGCGTAATATATTTTTGAAATTTTTCCATGTGCCCTCATATAGGCCTATATAAAAATAGCTCAAACTCAACTTCTCAAAAAATTACACCGAAATCACATCATTATCCATCAGATTTCTCTCAAACGTCCCCATCCGAATCCACTGTATTTTATTATCATTCATTGTGAATCCTCTCTCTCTGGTTTTTCAATAATTGATTCGAAGTTCCTACTTAATTTGTGCGAGACTGAAATTTCGACATGTGCCTAAATCTTTCAGCTACAGATGTTTAGCCAGGTGAAATTTTATACTCTCCTTTCTCAAGTTTGTGTTCTGTACGTTCTTAAACAAATAGTGAGATAGTTATTTTTTACGAAAAAAATATTTACCATCTCACCTCCCCCCCCCCCTTTCTCTAGGTTTCGTTATAACTCGAGGTTCCTTCTCATCAAAATACCTGAAGTTAGTTTTTCAGAGGTTTGGTTGCGAAGAAATATTTTCGTTTTTTTTTGGTATTCAACTTGTCTGAAATATGTGTGGTCCAATCTATTGTCGAATGATCGTAATTGTCCTTGCTTCTGGTATCGGGTTTTTTGGACCATGTGGTGTAAATGGGGGTATCAAAGTGGTTAACAGTATTGTACCCAGTAAGTATCATTTTCGTGAATTTATTGCATTTTAACCCCGGAGAATTCAAAATTGAAGGCACAAGTGAAAAATTCGAAATATTTCATCTTGAATACTGGTTAAAAGAATAGAGAAATAAATAAATAAATTTACTGCCTCCAAATACTTTTACCTTCACCGAATAAATTCGAACTTAGGATAAATTTCGGAAGTAATAATAATAATGACTATTTTTTTCCATTCCATTTTAGTTTTTCTAATTGTCGATGAGCAAATTAATTGATATTTCTAATATTCATTGAAACAATTTCTCATCTGATTAAAAAGAAAGAAAAAAAGAAAGGTAAATTTGATAAATAAAAATGAGAAAGTGCATTCAAGTACGTACTTATCAAAAAAGATCTCAAGATGAGCCATTTTTGAGTGACAATTAAAAAGAGTAGTATGTAATAAAAAGAAAAAAACCGTCGGAAATAGTCAATTTTTTTTTTTAAGCTCAAGATTTATTCTGTAGTAAGCCCTCTAGAGGTAAGGCTTAGACTTGAACAAACTTTTCTATTTGTAGACAATTAGTTATTAATGTTCCTTCTTATCAACAATAAATTTAAGGTAATTCTACACGAAAATAGCATAAATTTAGACTCGCGACTCAGGAAAAATTTGAGATCAGCAAACGTATTCGTTTGTGTTTTTATTGCTACGGGCTATTTCCTCGTTACTTTTTTTTTTTTTTTTTTTTTTGATAAGGACGATGGAAGACATCAACAAGATGGCTATTTTCTACAATATTTCATCTAGAAATAAATTATTTCCTGTTACAATATTTCTGAGCTCTTTCTCTGTCACGTTGATTTTTATTCTTCCTATTTTATTATCTTACCAAATTCTCCGTCAAACTTCTCTCTTGATTTTATAGTCGTAGGTATCGATTTATTGTTATTATTTTTTTTTCAAGAAAATTTAACGTTTCGTATCCTTATTATTGATTTTTTGTTCATTTCAAACTTGATAACCAGCAACATTTTGTCTGCGATAATCTAATTATTATTTTTTTATTTTGTTGCTCAATCGGCTGTACAAAATCCCTATTTCTTATTCTACCTCTCTTTAAAATTTGTATCTACTTAGATTAGGAAGCCTTAATTATTTCTGATAATTATCATAAGGGAAATCTTATGCCCAGTACAAATTACAACACACTCGAACTCCATAATGTTCGTAAATTGAGAGGAGAATTTCTGCCAAGAGGGCAGTGTCCGTTTGATCAGATAGGTATTGGTATATTGGAAAAAACTTTACCGAAACGCAAGTATTTTTGTGTTTCGATAAAGTTTTTTCCAATTATTATGAATTGCAACGAACATTATCTAAATTTTATTTTTTTGGTATTGGTGATTTATTGTTTTATCTTCTTGACAACCTGTACATATGCACCTACATCAACACCATTCATGTCTGATGTTTATTGATGACTTAAGGACATATTCACACAAACATACTTCATGTACTCGTACATGGTAAATCAACAATTGCACCTTATAAAATGCAAATCTTTGTTTCTGTCGTAAAAAATTATGATAAAAGTTTACACAAGTTGTAGATAAAAGTACATAAATCCAAGAAACTTACCATAGGTACCCGAAACACATTTCTTCTGGTACAAAAACATTTCTTGTTTGAATACAATTATTCAAAATCCATAATATGAGTTTTTTTTTTTTTTTTTTTTTTTCCTCAAATTTATTCACGAGTGTTTCAATTGCGCAAACGAATGATCGGGCAGATGAGCAGGCTGGTTTACAAATATGGTGTATCAATATATAGAAGAATGAGAGGGATTCTCTTTTTCGATAAGTTTCACAGCTGTGAGATTCTAACTACAGTAGTTGGAAATCTTTCATGGAGAAAACTTCGTTATAGGTTGGGGCTTATATTTGGTTTGATTATTAGGTACCTAGTATATGTAAGACTGCTAGATCCAAAATGCTATTATTTGAGATCAAAGAAGATTGCGTACAAGTTCCAAGGTTACTTGCAAGGCAATTCATTGATTTGAAATATAAGGTCTGATATCTTACAGCAATTGAGATGGTCACCAAAAATATCGCTTTCTAATCGCACTTCTTCGTACCGCATTATTATATCCAAAAATTATATTTTCAAACGTAGAGACTCCGTAAGTACCTATGTCAACAATCACAATCTAATGCAAGATTACAGTCAAGGGGGATAAGAGGCAGTGCTCTTCGAAAAATGTAGCTACCTTGATTAGATCTATACCTTTTTTTAGTTCGGAAAAAACATACCAAAACTTTTCAATGCTCCTAATCTCAATTTTCTTCTGATCAGCTGTGTACGATAGTGGAACTCTAAAGCAAATTAACGACAACCCACCAACGGGTTATGAACCCGAAAAGTGGCCACAATTGCGTGAAGACACAAAAACAGCGGTTCAAGCAAAGGCAATAAAATTGGAAGAGTCCGACTTCACAGGTGAAAGCAAAAAACTAGAACACTTCAATATCCGAAGACAATCAGGTCTTACACCAACCACAATTTGTGGACTATGGACTTATAATAAACCCATGGTGGTCTTAGTAGTTCAAGATGGAGGGGGGTATGTGGCTGGAGATATTATTGTAGAAGATTCGAGCGTTATGCAATAGAAATTTCAATGCTTGTACGTAGTTGAATATATATAGATTATTGTGAATTTTTCTTTTTTTTTTTCAAATAGTTCTCCCACCGTACAATAGATTCCTTACTTATCGTATTAGTTTTAAAATTTGAAATAAATCACTGGAAGGGGAGAGGATAGTCATTATTAAGATGACTAAAGTCAATGAAGAGAATTTGAGGTTTACAAAATGAATTCCTGCTGCCATATTTAGGATTTACGCATAATCTGGACACTTAGAAGGGTTTTTCTGTCTTGCATCCATTGTTTTCTTTGCTTAGATTGACTCTTCTCTCTGAGAGATACGATGTTTATTACTAGCAAAACAAATGAAAAGAATATCGGTGTTGAATTCTCTTACCGATGCATGAAAAGCAAGACTCCAGCTCAAACGAAAAGAACATCGCTCAAGATACCGTACTGAAGAAACGATGGAAAAATTTACAACTCTCGTAAATTTTCGTTCATACAATTCAACATTTCTAACATCATCGCCGGATTTAGAGAGGGAACAATTAGGAGGCTGTGGTCGGAACCTTCACGTTTATCTGTTCAAAAGGGGACCGTCTCTGACTGCGTCGTTGTGAGTGTTTTTGGCGGGTAAAAGAAAATTCGTTTTGCTTTTTTGAGTCTGATGTTTACACTTTCATATCAAGTTGTTGCGGCATAGGCTTCGGGTACAGGCTCTTCGGTAAAAATATAAAACTCTTTCAGATGGAAATTCGTTATTTTTTGAAATTTTTCATGTCCTTATTGACCTCTCCCCCTCCCTTCGTCTATTGGTATAGGAGTGAGGCGACGTAAATGCGTTTGGATATAAAAATTCCGCCGTGTGTCACTCGGAGCTTTGGCCTAATCACAATGAAGGAGGAATTTCTACAAATTTTGATCTCACTTAGACTTGAATCCATGAACAGGAGAATCTAGGGAAATTTTTACCTCTAACTCCTACAAAAGGTTTAGCCTCGGGCTTTATAGAGGAGAGGAGCACGTCATTGCCCGTATTGGATGTGCATTCACAAAACAATTTGGAAAAGTTTGAGCTCAGAGCCGTATAGAGGGAATGAGACGTGAAAATGATTTGAAGTTCCGAGCTCCATCGACGAAAAAAGACGCAGAAATAGGAAGCCGACTAAACAGGGACTCGCGTACACTGAAACTGTTCATTCAACCCAATACTGTTAAATAATGCTGTACGTATAAATAATAAACAAGTTCGAAAAACAAATGTCTTTCATTGTGTATATAGTAGTTACACACATGGCATAGTCGAGAAAGTACACAACAGAAAAATTGTAAACGCATCTGAAAGTGAGACAAGAGCAAGAAGTTCGAGGTTTGAATGATTCACGGCCCGTAAAAAATGGGAAATTTTTCCCAAAATGGTCCCCTGTGTTACTTTCTTGCGCTTGAATTTTTTTGATTTCCTCTCCCCGTAAAAACAAAACTGATATGTACAACACTTCGTTCTGGTTGTGCTGCGATCATATCTCATGAATCATAACTCTCAATTCCTGGAGGAGGCAACCTTATCATATAGGTAAATAAGGGATCACAGGGAGGGAGAAAGATTTTTCCGCAGGGTAGAAGAAGAGCGGTGTCACTGAAAATAAATTTCTCAGATCTTGAATCTCATATTTATTCGGATGATTCGAAGGCTAAGTAGATTGTCAACTTTTACATCCAAACGCTTTTATTTAGCTTCACTCTTAATGAAGTTAAAACTTGAATCACTATATTTTCAGAATGAGAAATATTCCACGAATAATATTTATATGGAAGTGCAATGAAAATGAGTTGGATCAAAGGACTACTCGTATTTGAGAAGCAAATCAGTCATAGCTTGAAAAGAGGAGAAGAAATCCATTAGGAGGAGACACGTATTTTTGATCTGGTTGAAGTTGAGCGATTTGTGATATACAGGATGGAATTTATTTAATTCAGCTGTGTAGACTGACGCGGTATTTTGTAAATACGACATGCTGATACGTATTTCCTCGTTTATACGGTGAACGCGTAACCCACTTCACGATTGTGTTTTGAACCACCTGTGAGACAAATGGTATATGGTTGGAAAATTCGTTCAATAGTTTTAAAATGTGTTTCCTGAAGACTGATGTATCAATTGTAAGAACTATGGAGAAAAGCCACGGAGGAATGGCTAAAATGATAGGGAGGGGGAGAGCTTGAATTTTGAGCTTGTGAAAAAGAAAATGTTTGAGTGATTAACGGGAAAAGTCTAAAAGACCGGGTAAATTTGAGATAAGATGGATTTGTGAATCGAGAGATGGGGGGATTCAAACGTAGAAACAAGAAGGTCTGAAGAGAGAATTGTTCGACACACAGAGAGAGGCGAAGCTCAGTTTAGGACTCGTTCTGAATGCTTTATGTACGACTCTGACAGATAAGGTTTGGCTCGTGTCTATAGTACCGAAAGTGTAGCCGCGCTGGCTAAATTATAGGCGGGGCGGGGGATCCGTAATTCAGCCGCGGTCGAACAAGACTTCTATAAAGATTCAGTAACAATATTCGGTTGCATCCGGTGTGGTGATGGGAGAGGTACTTTAGAACATTTATTGCACGTAGATATTTGGCCTCTAGTGATTTAACGTAAGCAACCCATGATCAGGTAAGAGTCCTAGACATTCAGCTCAATTTGTGATTTCAATTTCGGATTTGAAAAAGCAGGAATGGAGTCTTTTTGTAGAATATGACCAGAAATTTTTGTGGTTTTTTTTTTAGGAAAATTGAAATCCCTGTTCCGACAACCATGTCAAAATATTGTTTAGGGTATTTTTTTTTTTTTTTGTGAAAGTCTACGAGCCCTTTTAGGATTAGGGAATAGAAGTGAGTGGCTGTAGTCGTTCGGAACAGTTTTTGTGAGGTTGGGTAATCTGCGTCAAATGGAAGATCATTTATGGCTACCAGGAAAGAGAGGACGCTGAGGACCTCTCCTGTAGGACACCATTTTCGACTATGAAATATGAAGGGACTGTAATTTAACTGACATGAATCTATCCTGTAAGAAACATTGTAAAATTTTTGCTAGATTGTTTTTCAAGATCAAAATTGTAGAGTTTGTGGCATATATAATATCTCCAAACCCGGGTATCAAAGAATATAATGCATAGGGAGGAGTTTGAGAGGAAGGTTTTTGGTGTCTTGATTTTGAAGATCTGCAATAGCTTGGATAGTGTTTTGACCTTTTTTGATGCCACATTGAATTGGTGATAGTAAGTTATTTTGTTCCGGGAATCACCAGAGTTTTATATCGATTATTTTCTGAAATACTTTGCCCAATTCATTGATAAGAGCGATGCAGGCTGGCCAGACGTACTCTTTTTAAGAGTACTGTACTCTTTTGAGGTAGTGGAAAAAGAGAACTCTTTCTTTTTTTTAATTTACTGAAAGTACTCTTTTCTTGGAAATTTATACTCTTTATACTCTATTTTGCACATGAGCACTTCAAAAATACTTTTTTTTCAGGTTTGACGAGTTTTTTTTTTTTTTTTTTGCTTGTCAAATTTTGGTTGAATACTCTTTCGGTTTTGAAAAAATCTGGCCAGCCTGGCGATGGGTCGGTAAGATGCCGTGACTAAAGGGACTGTGTTAGGTTTTAAACAAGAAAGGATGAAGGCAAGTTCCCAATCTGAGGGGTACTAAGTACCTTGGGGTAGGATATTATTAGATATTCGAGATCGTTCAGATGTAAATTTTTCAGCATGATTAAATGAATGTTGTCAGGTTCTGGAGGTGCGTTTTCAAGATTTTTGTGGAGTGTCGTGGAGAATTCAATTAGTGTTATATTATTAGTAGATTAGGCCTATACTCGTTTGAGCTTGTGTTCTCGGAGAATCAAAATTTATTGAAAACATTTCTGCTTGAAATTTTTTCTGGAGAAATGATGAGGAATAATTTTTATTCAATCGGACGGAAGAAAAGTGGAAAGCGATGAAAAAACAGAGAGAGAGAGGGAGAATTCACAACGAATGATAATGAAATACAATAAATTCAGTTAGAGACGTTTAAGAGGAATTTGATAGATGTGATTTCGATGTAATTTTTTGAGAAATTAAATTTTGAGCTGTATATAACGGAAGAATGGGCGGAAGGAAGAATTGTGGCCTTGAATGCGGAGCTCATTTTCGCTATAAGCGCTTTCAAGTTTTCAGGTAATGCATAAATCCTGGATTTGTCTGCAATAATTTTTTTTTGTAAATCTTCTTTAATTGTTTTCATTATTTTCATTCCAGCGACTCTTCTATTGCAGGATTTATTTCAAATATTTGAAATTAATAACAATACACATTCTATTGTATGATAGATATTAGTTGGGTACAGTCTTCAATGTTACAAACCACAATTACAACAAGAATATTGAAAGATATCATAAGCACGTAAGAAAATGGCTGGAGAAAAAAATCAAAAATGAAATTCTGATTTAAAAAGGTCGCATACGGGATAATAATCATCTATTCAATTAATTGAATAAATTATCGTCATCCCTTGGGCGATCTTTCAAAACCAGATAGGAATTCCAATGCCGTCACAACGGATCGTCTATTGCAACACTCTGATTTTCAACAACAATATCTCCAGCCGAATAAACCCCTACATTTTCAACAACCAAGACCACCATAGGTTTATTATAACACCAAAGTCCACAAATCATGGTTTCCTCTGGATATGATGATGGTCCTATGACATTGAAGTGTTCAATCTTTTTGCTATCACCTGTAAACTTGGACTCTTCCAATTCGAATCCCGCCGCTTGAACAGCTGTTTTTGTATCTCCACGCAATTTCGGCCAGTTTTCGGGCTCATACCCCGTTGGTGGATTATCGTTAATTTGCTTTATTATGACTCCACTATCGTACATAACTGATAATATGAAGAAGAAAAAAAAAAAAAAAAAATGAAAAGGAAAAGGAAAAAGAAGTTGAAATTAGAAGCTTCGAAAAATTTTCTTACATTTTTAGTGTAATTACAAAGAGGTATAAATCTGTACATATAAAACAACGATTTTTCCATATCGTAAGTCCTAAGAGTGATTCGAGTTTTCTAATTAGCTGAGACGAGAATTAGTGAATGCCAGTAATCTTCAACGTCATGTATTTAAGTGAATACTTACTGAGGCTCAGCGTCACTACTTAATTATAGTACAAAATACGCTATTATAATATTTGAATTTACAAAAGAAAAACATTAGTTGTGTATAGTGGTTTAGTTAGTTGCAGATATTGTAAAACGCAGGAGATGGTTTCAGAATTATTTCTCAGGGTTTTTGTGAAGGAGGAGGGGGTATTAGTGGCAGTGCGAAGTGGTAGGAGTTGGGGATAGGTGAAAAAATGGTCGACTGTGAAATTATCTATTTCGCGTTGGGGCAAGATGGGGAAGTGAGTAGGTGAGGACTAGTTAGATGGAAGTAGGTAATTCTTGTGAGACCATTTATTCTTAGTCGGGTAAGGATTTCTTCTTCATCTCGATATCCTGTAGGAGGATAACCAGGGAATGGGTATTTTTCTAATAAGGAATAGTTTATTATGGAATTGATTTTTTCAGAGTGAGTTCCATGATTGTGTAATGAGAGTACGGCAGTGATTTTTGTAATGAAAAGCGGGAAGGCGGGAAATGTCGAGATTATTTGATGGCTTGGTCAACAGCGTCGTGTTCAGGGAGGTCGTTGTGCCCAGGAATCCATAGGAACGTTATCTAGGTATCTATTAACTCCAGAATGATTAATGTGAGGAGTATGCGTTGTTTGAGTGGCTTGGGGAAGGAGTGGAGAGAGGTAAGTGAGTCGGAGAGGAGAAGATATTTGCCGCGTGTGGGAAGTTGACAAAGGTGGGAAAGGCAGGCATGTATGGCCACGAGTTCAGTTGTCAATATGGAGGCCATGTTACGGATGCAATGAGAAGTTATTTGTCCGTCGATGGAGTATGCGTAACCAGATTTGTTGGATGATTTAGACCCACCCGTGAGGCAAAGAGTATAGTCAGGATATTCTTGGATTAATTTTTTGCTGTGTTGTACGAAGGTTGTTTTGTAAGATTTGGGGATGTCTGTGAGGTCAAAACGGATATGTGGTTGAGGGAGAGTCCATGCTAGAGGGAGATATTGTATATAGCTTGTAGGGTATTCGCTTTGAAGGGTTTGTTACGAGAATAGTTGAAGCGAAGAAGGATATGTTTGGTGGGAGATCGGTTACATTATGGTGGAAAATTTGGTTGAAGATTGGAAGGTGGGGAGATTGAGAGACAGAGGACAAAAAGTTCGAGGTTTGGATAAGTCTACGGAAGTGGAATGGGAGTGCAGGGGCTTCTGCACATAAGCTGAGCTTAGGGCTGGTACGGTAGGTACCTAGGACTAATCTGAAGGAGGAGGTTTGAATGGGGTCGAGTAAAGCAAGGAGGAATTTTTTGGCTAAGTTATGTATTGGGTGGCGTAGTACAATCTAGAGTGGATGAGGCTTTTGTTTAGTTGGAAGAGAAGTTTTCTATTGCAGCCTCTTGGGGAGTGAGAAATGAATTTTATAATTATTGAGAGCGCGTATACATTCGGTTTTGACGATTTTAATGTAACGGGCCCAAATAAGCTTTCCATCGAAATGTAATCCGAGGAGTTTTCCGTAGTTTTGAGATGGAATTTGGAAGTTTTGCACAATCAGGGATTGGATAGCAGGGATAGGATTTCTTTTTTAAAAAAAGACAAAATAGGTTCTAGAGGCAGACAATCTGAAGTCATTTTTTGGTGTCTGTCGCGAGCGTTAATGATAGCGAACCGAATAATGCGGATTATGGCTCAGAAAAGGTCGTTAATAAAAATACTGAAGTCGTAAAGGAGAAATATAAACGCATCTGCCAACTGTGTGACTATGAATAAAAACGATTTCTAGTCAGGAAAACACTTATTTAATTCGAACGATTTATACAATTGCGAACTTTACACGAACGAACAATTTCTTTTTTTTTTACTTGAAAATTTGATTGGACTTATATACAAATTCTTCGTATGTCATTCTCGTAGTTTAAACATCCGCGATATTTCGCGGTTTCGAGGAGTGAATCACCGTTGATCGATTTAACTTGCAGAGGCGAGTTAGCTATTCCAAATATGTTACGAATTTTTCAATTTTTAACATACTTGTGGCGCTCGACAGAGTCGTGCGTCACAATATCCATACGGTAATTGAAGGAGTCTGTGGGCTCTTTAGGATTGGTGGAACAAACAGAGATATTGTATTCGTCGTCGAAAAGGTCTTGTGAAAGAAGGGGAGGGACGTGTTTTTTAATATCGTTGATAGCAATTCATAAAAGTAAAACACTGAAAACTTCCCCCTGGGGGACTCCGTTTTTTGACGGGGAGGGGCGAGGAGATTGTGTTATGAATTCTTACCATAAGGGTTCTATTGTGGAGGAAGTTTTCGAAAATTTTTGGAAGGTGGCCTCGGAGACCAAAATCGTGTAATTTGATAAAGATGTGGTATCTCCAGGCTACAGATCAAAGAAGGTGAAATATAAGGTGGATTCGTTAAGGTATGCGTGGTTGATTTGAGATTGGAGATCGATAAGTGACTGTAAAGTGTTGCGTCCTTTTCTAAAACCATATTCAAAGGACTAAGTACGAAAGGAGTCTTTTTTTAAGAATTTTTTGAAAAAGTTTGCCGAGAATGTTGGAAAGAGCTATAGATAGGGCGGTATGAGGAAATATGAAGAGGGTCAGATTCGGGTTTTAAAAAGGAGAGGATGTTGACGGGTTTCAAGAGAGTGGGGTAGATGTTACGAGCGAAGATAGAGTTGAACAGGGAAAGGAGATAGAGAGTGAGTTGGGGTGGAGATTTTTAATCATAGGCGAGTGAATGTTGTCTAATCCAGGGGAGGAATTTTTTAGATTTTTGTTTATAGTTGTTGCTTTTTTCTGTAATAGGAAAATTGTAAGTAAGTAGTTCGGTTGTGGGAAGCGGGTCGAAAGTTATATCTAATCTTTTTTGGTTGGAGTTTGTGGAATAGGAAGTCGGGGTCGTAGTTGGTATCGGAGGATACGGAGGTATAAAGTAGTGGATCAGAAGTTATTGATTCGTTTTATTTTATCTGAGTGATGTATCGAAAGGAACCATTGCCTGTGAGTTTTTAAAAATTATTTTCAAGTAGTGATAATATCTGATGTTAATAACTAGTTTTCTCGTATAATTAAAGGAAAAAAAAAAAAGAGAAAAAGAAAAAGAAAACCTTCATACAATCCAGGTGTTCGAAAATTCTGAGGCGTGTCAAACCTATTTCTTCACCATTCATGATTTTAACATGGAACCGGTTTCATCAGAGGTTATTCCGAAAAGGATATCGGCCGTCCGGCCAGACAGCAACTCTCCTCGTATTACATACAGCTCGAAAGTCAAAATTTCTCCCAATTGCCGTATGTAACTCGGAAGTCAAAATCTTTCCAATTTTACGTATAGCTTGAGAGACTACATTTTTCTAAATTCTCCCTAAATGTTTCAAAATCCTTACGTTCTTCATAAAACAGGTTACTTTCCCCCTCGTTCAACTCCGTTAAAGAACCTTTCCCCCACCGTTGATGATTTTTGTTTTTATATCAATCAGTCAATCACGGGTCAGTGGCGTTCTAACTTTGCCCGATGATGGTTTGTTAACCGAAAGGTCTCGCATCTTCTCCTTTATATCTGCGGTTTTTGTAATTAAATTTCGTTTACGCTACTCTTTGAGTATTCTGTCATTATGTCGAACCGTAACGTTTCGGACCGTGTCAATTCCACCGAATAATACCTAGCATTCATTTATTTAAGTACTTACCGGGCACAATATGATAAACAGTTTTGATAGCTCCATTTACACCACACGGTCCGGATAAGCCTATACCAAAAGCGAGGATAATAACAATCACTCGACAGTGGATTAGACTGGAGATAATCCAGACTTTTTGAATACCAATAAGACAAGAATATTGCCACGAAGCCAAATTCTCTAGTAGGTATATAAGTACAGCTGTTTAGATGGAAAGGAAGCCCCTGTTATATCAAAACTCTGAGTACTGGCACCTAGGTAGAAAAGTCAGGTGATGAATTTCGTTTTTTTTTTTGTATGTTTTTTATCAGATATGGATGGAAAACACCTCATTTATTTGCTCGAGAACAGAACACCAACTTTGTAAAGTAGAAGAACATGAAAATTTCAGCTTGCAGACACTTAATATAACACGGAAGTTATCGGCGTAACACGCGTAAGAAGATTGATTCAATTGCTATGAAAATCGTAGAAAAAACAGAGAGAGGAAATCCACAACATATAGGTATAAAGGAAAGAGTTTTAATCAGATTCAAATCGGGAGGTTTGACAGGTTCAGCGTCTCATCTAGGTAACTAATAATAATACTTGACTGGCTCGCTAACGCGCAACTGGCGATTGCGTGGCAGGAGGGCCGACTTCGCCGCCTCCCCTCTGGAACCTTTCCTATGGTTTTTTTATTTTTAGAAAAATTTACCGTACGCCGTGCGGTGTCCGGCGAAAACTGACCTACCCTAATAAGGAATTCGGACTTGGAAAAATGTCGACTTTTTGTGGGATTTTAAAAAATTTCAACTTTCCAATCATGGAGATGGGCTTATAAAAATTTCGACTCTCGAGCCATTATATATGATAGAAGATGAGACTAAATGATAGGAAAGGGACTCACAAAAATTTTTACTTCCATTCTGTATACACCATGAGTCCATGATACAAGGGACTCAAAAAAATATTATTCAAGACTTCAATTTAAGTTCTCGATACCAAACCTAATTCGATATATAGAACAGGTCCCTGCGTTTCTCGTTTATTTTTGACAAGGAAGCCATCATTTTTACCGACTTTTCGTAGAAAAGCGAGTATTACACCCGTCACAGTTGTGGCAGAAAGGGGGGGAAATGAACTTTCTCGACGTTTTAGAGGTCATAGATCATCGCTACGTCATTAAAAAAATTTCAGGTTTCCTTATATATATATATATATATGGATCAAAATTTGTCCGGACTTCTCCTCCGAGACTACTGGATGGATTTTCTTGAAACTTAGTCAAGTTGTAGTGTTATATCTGAAGTTGTGCACCTGCATTTTTTTTGACGATCGGATCAGTAGTTCTCCAGATATACCCAATTTAAAAAAAAATTCCCCACTCCTATAACTCTGATATGGTTTGTTCAATTTTTTTCAAATGTTGATATATTGTAATTTACATGTCTAAAAATGTAATTGTGAACTTTTGGTGTTGATACGATGTTTGGTTCGTGAGAAATCTCAAATTGAAACGTGAACTAATTTGATGAAATTTGTATATATATTCGAGCTACTAATATTTTGTAGTACTAAACTTCAGGTAGCCGCTTTCGTCATCAAAAGCGAAGGGTAACCTTTGATTACGTAGATTGTCAGTGTAGTTGTAGCTAGTTTTATTCATTTTTTGGGTTACCTGTTCACACACGTAAGGATACGCTCTTTATGAATGAATTTTAAAGATGTGTTCGTTCGTGTTGAGTCAGTCATGAATGAATGTTGTGTTAGTATAGTAATAGTGCAACAATCCTTTGCGTATAATTTTGTCATTTTTTTGAGTGATGAAATAGTTTTATATGGGTGAAAGATTTGCTCGTTTGTATTGAGTTTTTCATGAATGAATGTTATGTGTGAGTCTACAACAACCAACATTAAAAGATGCTTGAGAATCGGAGATGATCAAGAATGAATTAGAGTGGCAAGAGATGTTGAGGATGTGTGTATCTTATTGAGAAAACGATTCATTGAATAAATTGGAGTACTAGAGTTAAAGTTTAAGCAAAAAACTTGATTGTAGATACAGGTGAAAAGTCGTGTATTGCTTACGCGGCTGCGTAAGCATTTTTTCTCTCTTCCCCTGGGGGCGCGACTGGCGAGTGTCAAGTAGCGTCCGCCACTGATAATATGAAGGCTATTTTGGACTTGAGTCTTCTTGAATGGTTTCAAATGCCGTAAAGTGAACGAATAAATTAAACTTATCGGTTCACTTTAATCACATCAGAAATTCATTTATTTTGCAATTTTTTAACTAATCATAAATGAAAAAAAAAGAAGAAATACAGAGAGAACACAGGCCTGTCTTGGTTCAAGTAGGCAAGATTTATTTTGTCTCAGACCACCCAATTTTTCAGTTGCACCCATGTCTATGGAACGTTACACCATAGCATAATTCGTTTTCTTTCGATTTTGGCCATTACAAATAGAGTAAAATGTATGTTGCATCAAAATTTTGGCAATAACCATACAAGAATATTCTATGGAACGCAAGATTGGGAGTCATCGTTGAAACTGGAGTGACTCTGTTTTGCCCCATGTACAGCTCCTGCTATCAGAAAATTTTCAATCATCTGTGTTGAAGTTCTAAGTTAATATTTATGTGTTATTAATAGCCACTAACAAAAACACGATTTCTTCTAGCGTTGTTTTCGTTTTTCCTCTGCCGTCAAAATTCAATACAACAACCTGTTTTTATAATCGGCATGGACCATGCTGGCAAGGCGGCGAAGGTTACAATTGATGTGTTCACTGGAGAATGTGATATATTCTACATAATACAGAAATATAAGACTGCTAGCGTTTCTAAAAAATTTGATATAAAAGTACACTACCGTATCGGGTTAAACGTGTGCGTGATTGAGCAAAATGAAGTCGTTTAAAATAGTGATTTTCCTACTTACTGTAAGCACGTTAACAGCCTGGGGCAAGTATACCAAGCCTGATAATGTGCTTTATTCCTGCTCGACCGTAAGTTTCAACATTATTTAAATCCTTCTTCAGTAGTTATAGGCATAAACTGGAAATTTAAGTAACCATTGTCGATCGAAGGCGGGAGTTTCATATTTCCAATTAGGCTATGGTTTGATGAAAAAAAAAGAAAGAAAAATTGGGCCCATTGAATTAAATAAGGCGAAAGTTTTTGGCTCGTATGCCTTTTTGTTATACCGAAGTTTCGACCAAGCCAAAAAATTTTATTCATTTTGGTGTATTTTTTACTCATCCTTCATTCAGGTGCCATGAAATGATCATTTAAAAATTCATTTACTTGTTTGTGTGAGGTACAAAAGGTAATGGCGATACTGGAAGGCTGTGAAATATTATGTTTTGTCGGAAAAATGGGCGTTTCTTGCTCAACAAGTCTTGCCAGCTGAAGGGCTGAAAGAGTTCCGGTCTCAACAGAACACAGAAGAAGATGAACTTGTTATTTATTAGAACAAAACAAAATGCGCACTCTTTACAAAGGTGCAAAAAATAAATATCATGCATCATGACTCAAAAATTTTTCTCGAGTCACGATTCTTTTTTCCCAGACCCTCCCTCGCTCTCTCTTATCATATAAAAGATTCGAAATTTTTCCAAACCCCAAAAATAGATACCTTTCTGATTTCTTTTTTCCAAAAAACACGTTCCTTAATTGGAGACTTGGATCAAATTTCGACCTACATCGGGGAACTTGGGCAGATTTTGAACTTTGAGTTGTACTGTATATTTATGACAGATTATGGTTCCGAGGGAGCGGAGATTTAAAAAAAAAAATATCATTTGGAAAAATACTCGTGGTAACAACCTTCGAGCTATACGTTTGACGAGGAGGAAGGAAAGTGATTTGGAAGAATTCCAATCATTGAGTTACGTATTCCACGAGGCTGAATCGGAAGAATTTTAACCAAAATAATCGATTCTAATCGAATATCGACATTGGAATAAATATAAAAAAGGTTTTTAAATCGTCTCAATTAACGTCATTGATACGTGTGAGTGGCGTAGATACAATTCTCAATGGGAGATGTATTCGTCAGTGGGCGAGAAAGATAGTAAAGAAAAGAAGAAGGAAATACATGCTCCCCCCCCCTATATCGACGCGACTGCTACAAGAAACAAATGGAGTGAGTTATAAGCTTTCTTATGATGGCTCTAGGAACATAGCAACCTCATGTTATACAAAAAACGACGGCTTCTTTAACAATGTTGAACGAGGAACGCAAGAAACCTGTTCTAAGGGTTGAATTGGCTTTGGCATTGAGGATTAAATAGAAAGCTTGAAAAGTCTTAAGTTTTTCTTAGTCTCTTGTATCATGGTGTGTATAGCCAGAAAATAAGAATTTTATCATACATTATGGCTCGGAAGTCGAAATTTTCAAGTCCCCCTTCTATTATATATTATGGCTCAAGAATCGACATTTTTCCAAGTCCAAATTTTTTATTAGGGTAGGTCACTTTTCGATGGACACCGTACGAACCTCCAATAGAACAGGCTATACGAATTTCCAACCTGCCACCCATTTCCTTAATTTATAGGTAGCGTATTTCTGCCCTGTAAGGCCACATAGTACAAGCGTAATGTTGATATTTGCAGACATTTTCTAAAAGTTTGTGGTCGTTTTCCGTCGATTTGCTGAAGAATCTGAAAAATGAAGCAAAATCTGAAGACAATATATTCGTATCACCGACGAGTATTTATTTGGCATTGTCAACGCTCCATCTCGGGGCGGGCGAAAAGTCTCGAAAGGATTTAGCAAAAATTTTGAAAATACCCGACGGAGATTACGAGTGAGTAAATAGTCAAATTTTGTAGACTTTCCTTGTTGCAAAAACAATATTGAACATCGATGTTTATTCTCCCAATAATATGAAGGTTAACTAGCTCAAATTTACATGAAGAATTGGCAAAAATCCAAAGTTATTTAAAATCTGACGAGCCGACTCAATCGAAGGCTGTACTAGCCAACGGTCTATTTGTGCAGAAGAGTACATCTATCAAAGATACCTTCAAGGAACAGTTGAAAAAGTATTACGACGGTGGCGCTATTAACGTCGACTTCACGAATGGAAACGAGGCTACTGATTCGATAAACAAGTAAGAACACCGATTTTTTCTCCCAGCTACAAATACGTACATGCACTTTGATGCATACGAACGATGTTATTTTTCAAAAAAAAAGGAGCGCTCGCGAATTCGTTTCTCAAATAGATCAGCGCTCCTATCAAAATTATTCAGTATAAATGTACAAGAATGTAAAACAAGACAAAAGAAAGGAAGATCGAGGCTTTTCCCACACAGAATTTAATTTATTTGTGGATGTTTCGGCCCAACTAGTGGCCTTCATCAAACGAAACGAGAGTGCGAGAAAAACCTCGCGATTTTTCTTTCTTTTATATACTAAATATGCTTGTGCGCAATAATAAGATGATATAATGACAATAATTTAACTGTGAATTGGTAGATATTGCATCAATGTAATCTTCAGATGCTTTAAAAAGAACACAAGAAAAAATCGGAGTCAACAAGACTAGTCTCATTCAAAAATACAAAAAATTTGGGACACTGAACAAGACAAAGCACTGCTCATTAGAGATATTCGTCAGAATTCTTGTAAAGAATGGGGAGGGGGAGTGCGAAAAAGGTCTTGAAGACAAAACACCACGGACAAAAAAAAAGATGATTCAGTTTTGGAACTTCCATCTCTCATACGTACTCATCCATAGGTTTATTCGCACAGTCGACCCCGGGACTTGCGAGAAATTACTTGTATAATGTTGGAAATATGACCTACCTCAGTGACTAATGAGTAATGACTTTAACCTACTTTAATAATTTGGAAAAATTTTTCTTAAAAAAACGGACGTTTCGTCGCTAACGTGACATAATCAGGGTAGACGAACAAAAGTATAGAGCCTTTTTTATCGCCACTTTTCTTATAAATCGCCTTACACTTACAGGAGTCGGATCTCAAAATTTTTTAATCAAGAATCTGTTTTATGGGGGTCACTTGATGAAAACGTCATTATTTCTATACACGATGTTGAAATGACGTTTTGCTACTGTCAAAGTTTAATTTTATCCATAACTACATAAGCGTGAATTATTAAAAAATTAGAAGTGTGAAAGGAAAACGAATTAGTCAATCGCGCTCGAGGATTAGAGTGCAAGAAAAAACAAAAGTGTAAAAGAAAAATTAATCAGCCAATAACGTTCGAGTTTTCGTTGAATGAATTTTGTTTCAACATCATTTTGATAGGCCTAGAAAAAAATATTTCACAATACATGCGGGTTTCGTTAACGTTCACTTTACCCACATGTACTTATAGTAATACACTTTTTTTTTTTAATTAGGTACCGGTACCTATTAATTATTATTATTTTACTAACAGATGGATATCTGAGAAAACGTTGGGTCGCATACCAAAATTCTTCACTCAACAAATCGATCCTTCGACGGTAGCCACTCTGGTTAGCACGTTATATTTTAATGGCAGATGGTTGAAGGAATTCTCTCAATCATTGACCAAACAGTGAGTTCACGTTATTAACTTATTGTCAACCTTAATCTCATTCATAAAACACTAAGTAATATTCTTAAACGTTTTAAAAAGATAGAACTCTAAGGGTACTTCAAATTTTATATTTGTATCAGCTGGGATCGTTGGTAAGTCTTTTAAATAAATAAAAAAATAAAACAAAAAAAAAGTTCTTCTTTTCTGTTTGGAGAAGCAAGTTTTTATCGCATGACACTGAATCATAGTGTCTTTCTCGCTCTTCAAAAGATATTAGGTATCCTAAAACTGACTTTTTTTTTGTAACGTTACCAGTGGGAGATGTGGTCTAAAAAACAATCTCGCATCTACAAACACCTACTTTTTGAAAATTTTGAAGCGGTACAGCGAAACCTTTTGAAAGAGGACTCAGTCTCACTTATTCGCCCTAATTGAACATGATGTCATAGGCCTAATTATGTGTATTTTTTTAATTTTTATATAACCACATCTTGTTTGGGTCCGTAGACTATTTTTCTAGCGCTTTTCGAAGTGTAATAAAACTAATACCCGGTTATATAATGAAGATGAATATGAAATATTATGTACTTATATATATCATTCACCCAGTTCACTGATTGGCTGCATTGTTATCTCTTCCAATTTTAATTTTTCGAACGTTTCAGTCTACTAAATTGTTTATAATGGACAAAATTGTGCCCAGTGCCTTATCAGCCTGTTTGGAAATTCAGGCTCATGGCCTGCCTTGATCGGTGCAAGCACTAAACTCATTTTTCTCGTTCTTTTGTAGAGAAGTGTTCGATACAGGAAGAGTCAAATTCACAACACCGATGATGCAGCAGATAAGTTCTATCGAATTCTTCTCAAACAGATTCTTACAGTACGATACCATCAGCATCCCGTACATCGGAGGAGAATATTCCATGTCCATCTTACTACCTCATAAATCCCAAACTATCGGAAACCTGACCGATCATCTGGACCATTTGACTCCACTTACACATGTCGAAAAGAGTAATCGCGTGAAAGTCGACTATAAAATACCGAAAATGAAATTTAACTGGAGGAATTCGTTGAAGGAGTCCCTGCGAGTAAATGACATTCTCACAAATATCGACCTTAAGGAACTGACAGACGGCAAAATGCACATTTCGGATATAGAACATGCGACCGAGCTCGAAGTTGATGAAGAAGGCACGACAGCTAGCGCAGTTACGAGCATTAAACTCGCGGGAAGCTCTTACGACCCGTCAGATCCAGTCAAGTTTCATGTAGATAGACCTTTCATCGTGAGAATCGTACACGCGCCTTCTTGTGCGGATTTGTTCATTGGAATAGTTCGTAAACCTATCTAATAAAATGAGTGGAAATTTGAAATTCACATTGGTATACTTACTCGTATATCTAGAAATAATTTTTGTGCTCAATGGAATCATTGTTAGATGCACAGCTGAAGTTCTGAAGAAATTTATCAAAAAGCAAGTCCGCCCCCACCATTTGATGTCCCTACGGCAGAAATACCACCACTAAGACCCTACTAAGTACCTACGTAAAATATCCCCGGAATATTCCCATGACCCCATTATGACTTTAATATGTCCTCAATAAGCACATTTTGGAGAGTCGAATGTTCAACACGGGCTGTTTTTGGTTCTTACCCGGATATGCAGCTGAAACCGTTATTGGCCTAGGTTAAGCTCTCGCTTTGACTATTTTCGGGAAATAAGCCAGAAGTCAACCTAGAGTCAAAATGTCGTATCTCAGAAAATGGTAATTTTACAGGAGAGTCAAAAAACAAGTTTCTATGGTACTGAATGAAGTTACAATGAATGGAAAATAATTTGTTATTTTTCGCATAATTAATGAATTATACCATTCTAGAACGATGAATTATCATCACGAGAACTAGAAACCATCATCAACTCAAAACCACTAATTTTGGGAGTTACGACCTTCTGACTCTAGGCCGACGCGATGAATTTTGAGATATCATTTTTTGATGTCTAAAAATGTTGTTCGACATAATCTTAGCCTATTCCTGTTCTGTTAAGTTAGCTGTTGTTCTGTAACGATGATGCCTCATGCCTCTACTCTTCCGTGTTAAGGAAGAAGGTCTCATCTCCTTAATCATCGATCTTCAATTCAGTCTATTCCACGAGAGTTTGACATTATAGAGGATAGGCAACCCACGTCACTTACACTTGTTTTACGTTATGGAATGCAAATGGAATGTGGGTTCCCCGTGATTTATATTGTTAAACTCTCATGGAATAGATTGTAGATGATGAAGAAGAGTAAACTTACAATATATATTCATTTTAGATCGATATTGTGATTGGGCTTACCTACTTCAAAACCTTCCCAGAACTGAAAACTATTTGTAATTATTATACAATAGATATGCGCAAGGGGTGAGAATATAGGACCGCGCCACTACAACAGTTGCTTATGCGCGGTCATTTGGATCATTCGTTCCGACGCTTTCTGATCTAGTCATTCATTTCCGATTCAATTATTGCAATCCAATATCACAAAGCGTTTCATCTTGTTTGCCGTTTCTGCTCTTGATCACGCTGGCTGCCACCCACACTCACACAACACAAAGGGTAGGTCCCCAATTTGATACCTAGAAGATGAAAATGCTGTGAGACTTCAAATAGGTTCGGAATTTATCTTGTTGGTGCAAATGATTAATAAATATTAACGTTTTGAGTTCATTCTAATAATTGCCTGGATCTTGCAGTAAATGTAAAAACTATTTAGATAAACTATTATATGAAAGTATGATTCAATTGAAGTAACAAAATAATATAAATTTGACATACACAAAAAATTGTGATTGTAACTCAGTTACTGTAATAATATAACGAAAATCTAAACGAAATTATACTAGGCTACTCTATTTGAATTAGAGTTCATAAAAACTAAGAAACAAGAGTACTGAAAATGCGCCAATTATGTCCATCATTAATTGAAGATACTTGACTTCCAATGGCAGGAGTAATATGCATAGAATGGCACCATTCTTGCATAAACGAATTGTATTTACGCATACGAAGAGGACGTTCATAAAATGCATATAATTCATTGTTAAACGAGTGTAGCCTTTTGGGATAATCCTCCATCTTAATAGCATCCCATTTTCCGGCCACTATATCGTAAATTTCTAAGAAGTGTTTTCCTGAAGACCGAGAGAATGTTCCGCCACAGTGAGAAACAATATAAATTTTCCCTTTATGAATACATGCGTCATCATCACGATTGTGAGTTAGCCTGCTGTCTAGTAATTGCTCCCATTTTCCAACGCGATGGTCATATGACTGTACACAACGTGTTATGATTCGATTTTTAATATTATTTCCACTGTATCCGCCAATCAAATATAATTGATCCATGTCACAAACTACCGCAGGGTTAGTCGTTTGTTTTCTGTTCAGCGAAATTGACGACCACTCGTCTAACTCTTGACGGTAAACGTAAAGACTATCATCACCAAAATCTTCATCTTCACCATCAGTGTAATCGTAGAGATAGATATTATCCATACTACAACATAAATTAGGCATGGAGTATGGATTCAAATATTGTGGCGAAGTCAATAATAAAGAATCTGAAGATAGATTGACTGAGATTGACTGAGGAACTAACTGTGAAGGTTTTCACCCATCCTTCCGGATTTACTTCCGGCCATTCGTATGATTTCAAACAATAAAAACGATCATTAAACACAACGGTACTCATTTCGCAGATATTAGAAGACTGGGCTACATGAGAGAAATTACAGTTTACTTCTTTCGGGTCGAGATTTACATTATTTTCGTGCATCTTAATGAGGTATGTCTCACTAGACTCACAAGTACCTTTAGCGTAAACGTAAATAGTAGACTTATTCACCCTACTTTCAATATCCGAACTTAAATCAACTTCACGTGATTCATGAATGAAGTTTCTATCAAAATATTCCTCAAGTTGTGTAGGTAGGTTTTGTAATTCGGTACTTCGCGTAATCATAAGAAAATTCCTTCTTTTGTCTTGGAGAGAACAATTTAAATAGCTGACCCACCGTAAGAGGGTTCCGAGAACAAGGTTTTCCGTTTTCGGCAGTAAAGATGGGCAGTTCTCAAGCAAAAGTTCCAGCTCATCAAACGAAAATTGGAGAAAGTCAGAATTCCTGGAAAATATATCCAAATTCTTTATCAAAAGCTGACTCGTAGCACGTACTAGGTGATTTTTTCGCGTCCGAAGGGCGAATTTATATATCTGAGGCGCGTAATTTAACGGTACATCATGTTCTACGAGGTACTCAACACAAACATCCTCGATATAATTCAGTCCGAGCATTTCGCTGGCACAGAGCAAACTGTAAACATTCATATTATGGATTGTAATTTTACCATGATACGCGTATATCAGAATTTGTTCAAAAGCCGCTGCATCGATATTCTGCAAAAAAACTTCTCCAGAATAACTCTCTCGAAAGCCACTGGAGAACATCTTGTCAAAATAATCACTAGCTGCAGCGAGCACCACGCGATGGCATTTGAAAGTATCATTTCCACAAACAATTTTCACGTCTGTGTATTTCTCGGTAGAACAAAATTCATTCATTCTGAAGTAAAATTCTTGGTGCTTGTCACATAGAGATGTTTTCTGAAATCGACATGAAAAACGCGTATTATATTTTGTGCTATAAATACAAAGAAGTCCGTGCAAAAATTTTACCTTTTCTTTCTCGACAAAATATGACTTCATCATTCTTTTCTGCAACATGGAAAACAAATCGTTTCAAGCATACATAATGAATAAACGAATCATCATTCCAATTTCCAATCCCTTTAAATTAGTGTTCTTACAGAGATCGAACGTCGTTTAGAATACTGTAAATCCACAAATTAGGGATAAATTTGGATGAACAGTAACTAATTGTACATAGAGAGACCAAAATACCAACATTCTCATTACTTAAAAATGTTGCCCCAGTAACCTACACGCGCTAATATACAGCTTACGTTCCCTTCGAATTTTACCTCACTAATGCGATCTCTTTGAAACCGTTCTTCCTCTGATGAATACTCGTCATCGTCCAAGAAGGCCGCCATGATGTTTTATTTTGGTGCTAGTTTTTTTGGTACACAATAAAACTTATAGGTATTATCAGCTTCAAAATTTAGAAAAACTTTCTTGATGACCGAGAGCTCCAGTTGCCGTCAATCGGAGAGATGAAGCATAGACCGGTACGAACAATCGAACTACAAAGTCTGCTGCTGGTTGTACCAAGTTGTACTGAGTTGAGTTTGAGCTGTACGAGCATTGACTGTAAATTCACTTAAACCACTACTACTACTTTGACTATAATTATTACTTCGTATGGACCACAGAGTAAACAGAGGTCGTCTTCGCTATGCTCATAACGTTAACGAATACGGGCATCATCCAAATTCGTAGTTTAGGTTCGCCTAACGCGTTGAGTGCGCGTCAAGCTCTGCATACAGCTGTACACAACGCAAATTGTTGAGTGTTGCAGATTCACCGCTCGGTTAACTCCGTTGGGCGAACCCTAAACTTCGAATTTGGATGATGCCCGTGTCTCGAGCGCGTTCAGACGACCTCTGTTTACTCTGTGGTATGGACTGACTTGACAAGGCATCCGCGGGTGGGCCGATATGTGCGGTAGGGAACCAGAGGCTTACCAGAGGGAATACACTTGCTCAGGGATAATTGTTGAGTAGGTTGCATTCACAACGTAACACAATTCGTCAAGGGGCTATGGGTTTGCCGTCAACGCTGGATGCAATCCTCCTTATTACTTTTATCCTACGAGTTACCTCCCTTGCCGCACGATACCTGCTTCACTGAACGCGTTCGTTAGATCAGTCCAAGGTTGCCACCTATACTCTGTTCACATTAAGGAAGGATAGAAATATGGCGTACCTAGAAATATGACCTCGAGAACGGAAGCATAAATACATCCGCTGTTCATTTCGGGTCAATGACGTCATACATTTTATAAGACTTACTGATACGAACGTACCAGTGCCACCAATGTTGTAAATTTGAAAGTGCCACTTAATGCAAGGTCCACCAGTATGCCAAGTATGATTGAACAGAAAAAAAAAGTAAATAATATAATAGAAATTGTTTGAAACACGATGTCATTGCAAACATTTCTTTTTCTTCCTAATTTTGTTTATTATTAAAATTATTAGCTTGTTGATTCTCACAATGGCGCCATTTTCTTTCAGCTCGATACCGACTGCCGATATCCGGCAGTCGTTTGGATTTCGTATCCAAGTTCTTTCATATTACTAGATAAATTTATGTGAAATCGGATGCCGTATTAGCTACAGCCCATCACATCTGGTATAGATGCATGTACGTCCACGCCTTGTAATAATTAGTAAGTTATTTTAATGATTCGAAGAATCAACATTCATCATTCAATACTATTACTTTTAGGAAACAACTCGCGCGATACCTGCAGTCGTTTAGATTTGACAACCAATCAAGCGAACACCAGATGTATAATCCATTTAAGTGCACGCGTACAAGAAATGCAAAACAGTTGACAAAATTATGCGAGATTGATGTTTTAGTTTTGGTACACAAACATGTACGTCCAAGAAATGGTCCAAAATATAGATAGCTCGTAAGTCTACAAAAGTTATTAATAATTGGCCTTCGATATCAAGTATTGATTGTAATCCTTGAATTAAAGATGAAAATGCATACCTCAACACCTACGGTATCGATGTGCACTTTGAGGAAAACAAGGAAGACAGTGACAAGCACGTTTATGACAAAGTTGGAGACAAGAGATGTACCTAATATGCATTGATTAAAAAGTCGTTTATCCGAGGTGAGTTTGAAAACAAGAAACTTTCAACGAGAAAGCCTTCAATTTCATCTCGAACCCTACTCATAGAGTTTGTTGTCGTAGTGCTTCAAAAGGGATATGATTATTTCACTATTCAGTTTGCGATTTGATAGGATTTTAAACTCATCAGGGAAGATTGTACACCTGAGAAATCGAACGAAGATATGCCAAACGATCTGCTCGATATGGAGAATTGGAGCAACTGTGAAAAACAAAAAGAACTTACGAAACAGAAAATATCTAAAAACCCAAGAGTTCGAGAGCGGACACTAGCTTTCAGGTCGAATTTCATGATAATGAAGAAGGCGATATATTGACCCATGTTTGTGGTATCAATGTGAGGATGAGAGACAATCCATCACAAGTCCGAGTGAGAAAAGTGAGAAATTCCAAAATATTATTACTGATACTGTTGACTTATTATTATTTCTCTTTTTCCCACTTATCGGCGTTCTCATGGAAAAGTTGAGTCTGTGATTGGGTGACGTGTTTGGTAATTTTATTGGATCCCAAGCCTAATCTACAAAACTTGGGCGTCATTCTATACTATTCACGAATTTTTGCTAGAAAAAAGAATTTAGGCTTCCTCTTAAAATCTCGTTCAAAGAGAATATTTTTAGTAACATCCAAGGGGAGTCGGTTTCTCTTGATCGCGTTCACTCATCATTTACAGGTCACTTTCTTGAAACCCTTACCTTGAAGAATTTTTAGTAATGGATAATAACGAGGATCGGTTTTCAATTCATACCCTACCTTGCGGGTTGATTTTACTCCTCACACTTGCCAGTTTTCAAGGATTGATTTTTTGTGTCTTATTTCGTCTGTTTGATGGTGTTTATTTGTAGATCGATGCACCTACAAAGTTTATAAAATTTTGATGAAAAATTCGAATTGGTTTTTCGTTTCTGCTGTGCTGTTTGCAATGCCATTCGAAGGCTAAATATTAATTTGTTATTGAATTTTTTTCAGTTTGGAGTCAACCAATCTTGAAAGTTTTATGGTAATTTGATTGTTTCATCACGTTAATATCTAACTCTTTCCCATATACGTGAACTGGTTTTTTACGTTCAGTTTTCAGAAGAAAAAATTTGCCCTAGTTATGTGTATTCAATTACTGTTTTCATTTTTTCATTATTTGCATTAATGTTGTCTGTATCTCAATTGTGCATCTTTACTTTGTTTTCCCCGTATGGAAATTCTGCTTCCTCTCCATCAAAATTGAAAATAATTTTAGCTGGTCTGCAGTTCTAATTGGAGTTCCACCTTCCATACCTGAAATTTCAATTAAATATAGGTAAAAACACTAGATCTTGCGTTGTTTCAATATTAAATTGTTCCAGATTGTTTATCATTGTACTGGCAGCAGTTAATTATTTTATTCGTAAAAGTATGATGAAACTCAAGAATACAGTGTACTCAAAAAGTAAAATGTACTCTCTTCAGTAACTTCTGTCCGGGCGAAGCCTTTTTCATTTTTTTTTTTTTTTTTTTTTTTCAATTTTACAAGTTCTCGCCTGTATTTGGGTTTTAAGCTTGATGGTGAATCAAATATAGATGCGTTGGATCTAATTTCCTGTGTTTAGATGAGAGATGTTGTTTTGAATGGATTGAGGTCATCGGCGAGAGTTGTTTAAATTGATGGTAAAATCTGATGGGTTCGGCAGAGAGGACCTGAAGATAGGCTTGCAAAATGTGGGTGGCTGTTACAGGAGAACTGAGATTATGGTATACACATAATGACGAAGATGCGTTTTCTTTATTGAAATGTCTTCTTCCTCATCTCCAATTTTTATTCCCAACCATTTTTTTTTTCTAAATTGTTTAAGTACTCAAAATGGTCCTTTGTATGGTGTTTCAAGCGGGCGTTGGACTCTTCCTACTCTTACGTAAACATGTGTTACATCCTTAAGATCTGAATGGACAAATATTTTTCTTCCCTTTGCAGATGTTGAGGAAAACTGGGTGTAAATTTTGGAAGGCGTGGCAAAATTTTTAGACATACTCATGAAAGTCAACTATCTTGCCCTCCTCCATATTTTTTATGAAATCCCCATGTAGCCTTAGGGTGATTTCCGAAGCAAACTCCGCACAAGATGTCCGTGAATTGTCTTTAGGGGCGGCGCGAAGTCTCAATAATTCCCTATTTCAGACTGCTTATTTCAATTATACCGTCGGCCTCGGATTTACACCCAGTTGTCTTTATGTGTTGTTCTTCAGACAATTTCTTTGTAATTGTAATATCTCCCAACAAGTGAAAAATTTCTTGCATTTTATTATTAAATTGTTTATTGCTCGTATTGTCACTATCTTTATTATTTTAATCATGAAATCAACCTTTTCAGGATTTCCTTGATCTATGACAACCGAATTAATGATGACCATGCAGTCAGCAATGTGTACCACAAGAACATTGGCTGCAACGCGAGTAGTCCGATGGAAGAGAACGTTATCATTTTGATAGATTGTCATACCACAATTTCACATAATAGTATAAACTTATTTTGCGTGTACTTCTCCTGTAGTTCACAGAATTTCAAATATAAAATCAAATGAACCTATAATTGAGTAGTATTCTTCATTTGCATTATCATTTTTTTCTCTTTCAAAAGTTTATTTACTCAGTGAAGTAGGTAAATGAGATTTCCTATGTTGATAGAAAGTTGATTGATATAAACGTAGTTCACACCTATTTTTAAAAAAGACAATTATGTGACTGTGCTAAATGAGCAGTTGAAAAATGAGTCATTACCTAGTATCAAACGCTTTCTAATTTTATCAAGAACTTCTCAAGTACAATAAGCACTTTGTATGATTTTGAGGGATAGACAGATAGCAATATATTCATAGCGCACCCACCACATACTTTTTCACATTACAGAAAATTTTCTTCAGTACCTATTCAAGTTGATAATTGTTGCCCGTAAGAATATTGTATAATATGTCGACCGGCAGTTTGTAAATCCAACTCTTCTATTTTACAAACTTCCTAGACCGTGTACAACGCGCCTAGAGAGTTTATAAATTACCTAGGCATTGAAAAACAACCGAAAAATTTCTAAAAGAAATACAGTAAAGACGCATCCGTTTATTTTAAATAGGTTCATGTACCTACAAGTTTCAAACATTTTTTCTATCACAAAAAAAACTATAAGGAAAAAAAATGTTTTAATGAATGATTATTGAATGAAGATACAGGTTGAGTGAGGTTCACTCATCTTTCCTTAGTACCAGTAGTGACAGGATTTTATGATAAAACACTTACTGACTTGTATTTTGCCATCGAGGAGGTGAAATTATTAAAAAGTACTGGAATACGTACAATGAATCCTTTGTAGTATTTGACATCTTGCATAATCTGGCTCATCGAAGAGGATAAGCCAATTACTATATGAAGCATTGTATATCTAGTTACTCAAAGGGCTGTCTTTTCGGTTATACTGGATACACCCAAGCACCCTGCTATATATGATACGAGGGGGACTTGGAAATTGGAAAAAAAATTACTTCCTATCACATAAAGAAAGAAACTGAAAAAAAAAAACGACGGCTCCTTAACGAAGTTGAACGAGGAACGCTGGGAACCTACTTTATGAGTCAAATTGGATTTGGTATCGAGAATTCAAGAAGGCCTAGACCAACTATGAGCCTAGTACATTATAGTTCGAGAGTCAAAATATTTAACAGAGAACTTGTTCCATGGGAGGTTTTTTAGAAATTTGCCTTGCGCTGTCCGGCTAAAAACTTGGAAAAATTTCTACTCTCGAGCTATATATGATAGGAAGGGGGAAAATTAAACGAATACGTTCTTCTAAGTTACGGTTATCCATAATAATAGCGAAAATAATAATACTCCAAAGGGAGACTAAACAATGCAAACCGTCGAAAAAATTAAAACAACGCGCGCTTTCAGTGAATAAACTATCTTCCGGACTAAAATGAAAGCAACTGACAAACGGAGGAGAGAAAGAAGGTATTAAGATTGACCAAACGAGAAATCCCGCTATGAATCATAAACCAGTTCAATCAGGCCATCTTCCGGGATCTACGATTCAATTACAGTAATGTCATTGGTATTGAGATCACGCATTATCTTTATAATTATGCTCAAGCACTTACGGTAGGAGTTCTCCTAATGGAGGAGCCTTTCCGATCCCTCACGGAAACTGTGGCCGCTATATTAAATTATCAGCAAAAGCTAACTCCCCTAGGTCTCCCTTATTTCAAGACTTCAGGTGCTCAGCTCCTCCCACCTTCATTTGGCGGCTGGTCTCACCAATATAAAAGCCTCTACCATCACTACATTCCACCTTGTAAAGACCACGCCCTCATCAACGAGAACGGGGTTAATCAGCCTCACAAGCAACCCTTAACATGAGGTAGGCTTGTAAAACAATGGACTGAAGCCCTATGGGCGCAAGGTCTGAGCAAATTGGGGGGAGGACTTCCCCAGGAAATGGGGGACAGATCCAACACATACAAACATCACGGATCACATCTGTGGGGAGAAAAAGTGATGGAATCCAGAATGCTCCTTGTGAGTTTCCTCCAAACCATCACATCAACATCGACACTGACCCCCTTCACTCTGGCCTGGTGTTTTACCCATAATTTATTGGAAAATTTCATCTTGGTCTTACAAGGGACTTCATTTTTGCTAAGCTATGACATAGGGACTTGTACATGACCAGAATTGGGAAACAGTATTATTTTCAGCTAAACTTCAACATTACAGTAGAATGATTATGGGTGACAGGCACTGATGGGTGAACGTAGAGTGTTAAACCATAATTTATTGGGAAAATTCATCTTGGTCTCACTAGAGACTTCATTTTTGTTAAGCCTTGACATAGGGACTCGTATATGACCAGAATTGAGAAACAGTATCATTTTCAGCTGAACTTCAACATTACAGTAGAAAGATTATGGGTGACAGGCCCTGATGGGTGAACGTGGAGTGTTAAACCATAATTTATTGGAAAAATTCATCTCGGTCTTACAAGAGACTTCATTTTTGCTAAGGTATGACATAGGGACTAGTACTTGACAAGAATTAGGAAACAGAATTATTCCCAGCTGAACTGTAACCGTACAGTAGGAAGATTATGGATGAACATGGAGTGTTGACCAATAATTTTTTGGAAAACTTCATCTTGGTCTCACTAGAGGCTTCACTTTGATAAACATGTTCACCCATAATCTTTCTACTGTAATGTTGAAGTTTGGCTGAAAATAATACTGTTTACCAATTCTGGTCAAGTACAAGTCCCTTCGTCATGGCTTAACAAAAATGAAGCCTCTAGTGAGACCAAGATGAATTTTTCCAATCAATTATAGGTTAACACTCTATGTTCACCCATAATCTTTGTACTGTACTGTTGCAGTTCAGCTGGAAATAAGTCTATTTCTCAATTCTGGGCAAGTACTAGTCCCTATGTCAGAGCTTAGCAAAAATGAAGCCTTTTGTAAAAGCCAGATGAAGTTATCCAAAAAATTATTGGTTAACACTCTATGTTCACCCATAATCTTCCTACTGTACTGTTATAGTTCAGCTGGGAATAATTCTGTCTCCTAATTCTGGTCAAGTACAAGTCCCTATGTCAAATCTCAGCGAAAATGAAGTCCCTTGTAAGACCAAGATGAATTTTTCCAATAAATTATGGTTTAATACCTTCATGTTCACCTATCAGGGCCTGTCACCCATAGTCTTTCTACTGTAATATTGAAGTTTAGCTGAAAATAATACTGTTTCTCAATTCTGGTCAAGTACGAGCCCCCGTTTCATTGCTTATCAAAATGGAGCCTCTAGTGAGACCAAGATAAATTTTTCCAATAAATTATAGGTGAACATTCTATGTTCACCCATAATCTTACTATACTGTAATGTTGAAGTTCAGCTGGAAATAATACTGTTTCCCAATTCTGGTCAAATACTAGTCCATATGTCACAGCTTGGTAAAAATGGAGCCTCTTGAAAAGCCAGATGAATTTTTCCAATAAATTATGGGTTAACAATTTATGTTCACCCATAATCTTCCTACTGTACTGTTACAGTTCAGCCGGGAATAATTCTATCTCCTAATTCTGGTCTAGTACTAGTTCCTATGTCATAGCTTGGCAAAAATGAGGTCTCTTGTAAGACTAAGATGAGTTTTTCCAATAAATTATGGGTCAACACTCCATGTTCACCCATAATCTTTCTACTGTAATGTTGAACTTTAGCTGAAAATAATACTGTTTACCAATTCTGGTCTAGTACGAGACCCTACGTCATAATTTATTGGAAAAATTCATCTCGGTCTTACAAGAGACTTCATTTTTGCTAAGCTATGACATAGGAACTAGTACTAGACCAGAATTAGGAAACAGAATTATTCCCGGCTGAACTGTAACAGTACAGTAGGAAGATTATGGGTGAACATAGATTGTTAACTCATAATTTATTGGAAAAATTTAACTGGCTTTTACAAGAGGTTCCATTTTTACCAAGCTGTGACATAAGGACTAGTATTTGGACAGAATTGGGAAATAGTATTATTTCCAGCTGAACTTCAATATTACAGTATAGTAATATTATGGCTGAACATAGAGTTTTAACCCATAATTTATTAGAAAAATTTATCTTGGTCTCACTAGAGGCTCCATTTTTTCTAAGCAATGATATAGGGCCTAGTACTTGACCAGAATTGGGGAATAGTATTATTTTCAGCTAAACTTCAATATTACAGTAGAAAGATTATGGGTGACAGGCCCTGATATGTGAATATGAAGGTGCTTAACCATAATTTATTGGAAAAATACATCTTGTCTCACAAGAGCCTTCATTTTTGCTAAGTATGGACATAGGGACTTTTACTTGACCAGAATTAAGAGACAGAATTATTCCCAGCTGAACTGTAACAGTAAAGTAGGAAGATTATGGGTGAACATGAAGGTTTTAAACCATAATTTATTGGAAAAATTCATCTTCGTCTTACAAGAGTCTTCATTATTGTTGGTCTTACAAGAGTCTTCATTATTGCTAAGATTTGACACTGGGACTTGTACTTGACCAGAATTAAGAGGCAGAATTATTCCCACCGGAACTGTAACATTAGAGTAGGAAGATTATGGGTGAACATAGAGTATTAACCCATAATTAATTGGAAAAATTCATCTGGCTTTTAAAATAGGCTTCGTTTTTGCCAAGCTGTGACATATGGACTAGTATTTGACCAGAATTGGGACACAGTATTATTTCCAGCTAAACTTCAACATTACAGTATAGTAAGAATATGGCTGAACATAGAGTATTAACCCATAATTTATTAGAAAAATTCATTTGGGTTTTACAAGAGGCTTCATTTTTCCTAAGCTCTGACATAGGCACTAGTGCTTGTCACAAATTGGGATATAGAATTATTCCCAGCTGAACTGTAACAGTAGAGCAGGAAGAATATGGGCGAACAGAGAGTGTTAACCCATAATTTATGGGAAAAATTAATCTAACTTTTCAAGAGGCTTTTTTTTTGCCAAGCTACAACATGTGGCCCGGTACTTGACCAGAATTGAGAAATAGACTTATTTCCAGCTGAACTGCAACAGTACAGTACAAAGATTATGGGTGAACATGGAATGTTAACTCATAATTTATTGGAAAAATTCATTTCGGTCTTACAAGAGACTTCATTTTTGCTAAGCTCTGACATAGGGACTAGTACTTGCCCAGAATTGAGAAATAGACTTATTTCCAGCTGAACTGCAACAATACAGTACAAGGATTATGGGTGAACATAGAGTGTTGACCCATAATTTATTGGAAAAATTCATCTTGGTCTCACTAGAGGCTTCATTTTTGTTAAGCCGTGAGATATGGGCTAGTATTTGACCAGAATTGGGACACAGTATTATTTCCAGCTAAACTTCAACATTACAGTATAGTAAGATTATGGCTGAACATAGAGTGTTAACCCATAATTTATGGGAAAAATTCATCTAACTTTTCAAGAGGCTTAATTTTTGCCAAGCTATGACATGTGGACTGGTACTTGACTAGAATTTGGAAACAGTATTATTTTCAGCTAAACTTCAACAGTAGAGTAGGAAGATTATGGGTGAACATAGATTGTTAAGCCATAATTAATTGGAAAAATTCATCTGGCTTTTACAAGAGGCTTCATTTTTACCAAGCTGTGACATATGGACTAGTATTTGGCCAGAATTGGGAAACATTATTATTGCCAGCGAAACTTCAACATTACAGTATAGTAGGATTATGGCTGAACATAGAGTATTAACCCATAATTTATTGGAAAAAGTCATCTTGGTCTCACTAGAGGCTTCATTTTTGCTAAGCAATGACATAGGGGCTAGTACTTGACCAGATTTAAGAGACAGAATTATTCCCAGCTGAACTGTAACAGTAGAGTAGGCAGATTATGGGTGAACATATAGAGTTAAACCATAATTTATTGGAGAAATTCATCTTGGTTTTACAAGTAGCTTCATTTTCGCCAAGTCATGACATAGCTTCTAGAAATTGACCAGAATAAAGCAAGAGAATCATTTTTAGCCAAACCATGATTGTACAGTGTAGAAAGATTTGTTCATCCAGAAGTTTTACTATTTGTGTGAATAGTTTCAGGTTTATGTTTGATTCCTGGAAGTATCGTCTAGTTTCCTATTTACATTAACTACTATATTGTAATCAGGACAAAACTCTTCATTTTGTTTCAGCTACTAAGTATTAGGTACCATGAACTAAAATTTCTCTCATATGGTACCCGTCCTTACTTAGGTTGGATTTCTAAAAATTTTGCAATTTGTTCCATTCACATTTAGTAGGTAATAACGCAAACAATATGTACTAAAAAAAAAAAAAAAAAAAAAAATGTCTTGCAGTCTCAGTGCCTGAACTTCATGTACTCAATGTATACAATAAATTGACTACAGTCCTTGTGGATGGTAACCTTCTCTAAAATATAGAAACCAGTACAGTGTATGAGGAAACAGTTACCACACCCCAAATTTGATTTTTTCAGTGTATCATTAAATCACTTCTCAAGTAGAAGACACTTCCTTTCATCAAGACTCCTCACTCATTTCTTTCAAGCACAATGATAACCTGGTCGCTCAGAAAATTGGCTGCATACTGGATCTCCTCACCTCCAATCTTATCATGATCTCCGAGTTCCGCGCCCTACCTCTTCATATCTGAACAAGAAAATGTGTCTTTACTGGGATGTTTTTTACAAATTTCCCAATGGCTTTCAAATGGGCGCGCCTCCTTCTTCGCTCGTCGCCAACGTTATTATGGGCAAGTTTGAATCGGATCTCCTAACAGGACAATTCTCCCTGAACCTTACATTCTTCTTTAGCTTCGTTTTGTTGACAACATTTTTTGTATTTGGAATGGCGTGTCGTCCGGTCTCAAATCCCTTCTTTCTCACTTAAATTCCATTCATCAGAACATCCATTTCACGCTAGAACTAGATAGTCTCTCCATCAAATATCTCGATCTCACCATTTCTCTCCTTCTTTAGAACCAACATCTTTCGCTCACTTTGCCATCTATTGTCAGCCTTCTAAGACTGATATTCTTATAAATGGATGAATCTTTTTTTCTTAAAAATGACCCAGGACAAAATTTGCACACACATACATATGTAAAGACGCATACACGATGCATCTTGCATTACCCACTACGCTCCATCACTGTCGTATCCTGTCCGACTCGGCCTGATAAAAATTAAAGTATTGATACTGTATGTACGGTTCTTCCGTGCTTCTTTGTAATTGATATAGGTTGTAGTTTGGATTGTATTTTTTTGCATCCGTAAAGGAACATTATTTCACCATTTATGTATCTCACATAAATCAAGAATAAAAGATTTCGCGAATATAATTAATTGTCGTCTTACACATATATAAAGAAACATTAAACTTTAGAAAATCCTACAAACGTACTCTATATGCTATGAAATGCAAAGAAAAAAAAAATCTCCGCTGATTTTTTCGTGGTCCGACGGTCCGATGGGGTACAGTACATCCTATGATCGGTAAAACTGATGAACGAGGAAAGGAAGACGGTTTCTTGACCTGTATTCTATTTTTAAACGCATCGATCCTGTACTAACCGTGACAGAAGAAATCGACCACACACATCCCAAAGATACACATTGAGGAGAAGAAAAGAACGCCTTTACATCACACGGATACGTAGGGTTCAGTAGGGTTTAATGACCGTTTAATAACGGGGATGTACTCTTTGTACAGACTGGTTGAAAATCAATGCGCGATCATTTCTGTGTTAACCTAACCTTTCAATTTTCCGTATAGGAATAAATCAATTGCACAACTTTTGAGAACGAAATTTACACAAGATATTTATACAAGGGAGTGACAGATTATTTTATTTGTTTATTTAGAGAGAAAAGACAAATATACTTGTTATTTATTTGTTACAATTTATTTTTATTACTGATCAGTAATTTACATATTTTTTCTCAACTTATAGGTAACAAAAGTGAACAAAAATCGCATTTCCATAAGCGTCGATACAGTGTACGAAAGTTCGTTTCTATCACCACTGTTGGGCTAAATTGATGACATTAGGGTGTGAAACGTTTAACAAACGGAAGTTTTCGCTGTCTAAAATAAACGTACTTTCGACGTATGTGATTAAAAAAATATCCTACAGTACGGACAGCAAGTAAGTATCGCAACTCGTTCAAATTATTACACTCGCTTTGCTCGTGTTGTAAACATTGAACTCCTTGCGATATTCCTTACTTTCCCTGCCCGTACAGTACTGTACTTAGGTACCATTTCATTCCGACTTTTTCAATATTGCACAAATGAGAACAAAAACGACCAATACTGAAATTTATGCAAAAATTTGAGGTCGACAACAAAGATACGAGTCATTCATATAGTCAATACTTTCACTCGCGCAGAATGTACCCAGCTTTCTCCAATGACACTCACAGTTGAAAAGTCGTCTTCTGTCCAAAAAAAAAAAAAAAAAAAAAACACGTGGTGGTAACGAAGAAACTAAATTAATGCCAATTAAAAGTCATTTCCAGCTGTATAAAGACACAAGATTTATGGATCATTCACGGACCCAACATTCATTTTACTTGAATTCGACCTCTGAACTCACTCCGCTTCCTTTGCTAAGGCTCAAACTCTACTTCTCATTCCATAAAAACGGGCAATGAAGCACTTCACGATATGTCATCTCCTTACAACAATTGATAAATCCACAAAATCAACTTTTCTTTCGCTCATCTGTTGTGTGATGTACAAACTTCTATTCTGTATTAAATCAAGAAATGTGAAAAAATAATAATCCAGTGAAAAATTTCTCAATTTTTTTTCTAATTGTCGGATTAAATTGCAATTCGCACAAAATGTTGTTTATATCATCCTAAATATTGATACCGAGTTTGCGTGGGATCTGAGTATTACTCAGGAGCCACTCAAACTTATCTCAATTTCTCCTCAGCAGTGTAATAACTTTAAGGGTGGTTATGTGGTATATGAGTTATAGTGGTTGCGATTGAACGAATTAACCAAGGATGTGACCATAACACATATTTAATGGGATTTACTCAGCACTACTCAATTTCCACCTCTTAACTCTCCCGTTTTCTTTCCCAAGGCTCAAACATTTAGTTTCATTCTACAGGAACGTGTCAACAACCCCTTCACGATATGTCATCTCCTTACAACAATTGATAAATCTACAAAATCAACTTTTCTTTCGCTCATCTGTCCTGATATGTACAAACTTCTATTCTGTATTAAATCAAGAAATGTGAAAAAATAATAATCCGGTGAAAAATTGCTCAATTTTTTTCCTAATTGTCGGATTAAATTGCAATTCGCACAAAATGTTGTTTATACCATCCTAAATATTGATACCGAGTTTGAGTGGGATCTGAGTATTACTCAGGAGCCACTCAAACTTACCTCAACTTCTCCTCAGCGGTGTAATAACTTTAAGGGTGGTTATTTGGTATATGAGTTATGGAGGTTGCGATTGAACGAATTAACCAAGGATGTGACCATTACACATATTTAATGGGATTTACTCAGCTTATATGCACTCTACTCAATTTTCACCTCTTAACTCTCCCCCTTTCCTTTTTTCAAAGCTCAAACATTTAGTTTCATTCTACAGGAACGTGTCAACAACCCCTTCACGATATGTCATCTCCTTACAACAAATGATAAATCTACAAAATCAACTTTTCCTTCGCTCATCTGTTGTGTTATGTACAAATTTCTATTCTGGTTTAAATCAAGAAATGTGAAAAAAGAATAATCCTGTGAAAAATTTCTCAATTTTTTTTCTAATTGTCGGATTAAATTGCAATTCGCACAAAATGTTGTTTATACCATCCTAAATATTGATACCGAGTTTGAGTGGGATCTGAGTATTACTCAGGAGCCACTCAAACTTACCTCAACTCCTCCACTGCGGTGTAATAACTTTAAGGGTGGTTTTTTGGTATATGAGTTATGGAGGTTGCGATTGAACGAATTAACCAAGGATGTGACCATAACACATATTTAATGGGATTTACTCAGCACTACTCAATTTTCACCTCTTAACTCTCCCCTTTTCCTTTTTTCAAAGCTCAAACATTTAGTTTCATTCTACAGGAACGTGTCAACAACCCCTTCACGATATGTCATCTCCTTACAACAAATGATAAATCTACAAAATCAACTTTTCTTTCGCTCATCTGTCCTGATATGTACAAACTTCTATTCTGTATTAAATCAAGAAATGTGAAAAAATAATAATCCGGTGAAAAATTTCTCATTGTTTTTTCTAATTGTCCGATTAAATTGCAATTCGCACACAATGTTGTTTATACCATCCTAAATATTGATACCGAGTTTGAGTGGGATCTGAGTATTACTCAGGAGCCACTCAAACTTACCTCAACTTCTCCTCAGCGGTGTAATAACTTTAAGGGTGGTTATTTGGTATATGAGTTATGGAGGTTGCGATTGAACGAATTAACCAAGGATGTGACCATAACACATATTTAATGGGATTTACTCAGCACTACTCAATTTTCACCTCTTAACTCTCCCCTTTTCCTTTTTTCAAAGCTCAAACATTTAGTTTCATTCTACAGGAACGTGTCAACAACCCCTTCACGATATGTCATCTCCTTACAACAAATGATAAATCTACAAAATCAACTTTTCTTTCGCTCATCTGTCCTGATATGTACAAACTTCTATTCTGTATTAAATCAAGAAAAAATGTGAAAAAATAATAATCCGGTGAAAAATTTCTCATTTTTTTTTCTAATTGTCCGATTAAATTGCAATTCGCACACAATGTTGTTTATACCATCCTAAATATTGATACCGAGTTTGAGTGGGATCTGAGTATTACTCAGGAGCCACTCAAACTTACCTCAACTTCTCCTCAGCGGTGTAATAACTTTAAGGGTGGTTATTTGGTATATGAGTTATGGAGGTTGCGATTGAACGAATTAACCAAGGATGTGACCATAACACATATTTAATGGGATTTACTCAGCACTACTCAATTTTCACCTCTTAACTCTCCCCTTTTCCTTTTTTCAAAGCTCAAACATTTAGTTTCATTCTACAGGAACGTGTCAACAACCCCTTCACGATATGTCATCTCCTTACAACAAATGATAAATCTACAAAATCAACTTTTCTTTCGCTCATCTGTCCTGATATGTACAAACTTCTATTCTGTATTAAATCAAGAAAAAATGTGAAAAAATAATAATCCGGTGAAAAATTTCTCATTTTTTTTTCTAATTGTCCGATTAAATTGCAATTCGCACACAATGTTGTTTATACCATCCTAAATATTGATACCGAGTTTGAGTGGGATCTGAGTATTACTCAGGAGCCACTCAAACTTACCTCAACTTCTCCTCAGCAGTGTAATAATTTTGAGGGTGGTTATTTGGTATATGAGTTATGGAGGTTGCGATTGAACGAATTAACCAAGGATGTGACCATAACACATATTTAATGGGATTTACTCAGCTTATATGCACTCTACTCAATTTTCACCTCTTAACTCTCCCCTTTTCCTTTTTTCAAAGCTCAAACATTTAGTTTCATTCTACAGGAACGTGTCAACAACCCCTTCACGATATGTCATCTTCTTACAACAACTGATAAATCTACAAAATCAACTTTTCTTTCGCTCATCTGTCCTGATATGTACAAACTTCTATTCTGTATTAAATCAAGAAAAAATGTGAAAAAATAATAATCCGGTGAAAAATTTCTCAATTTTTTTTCTAATTGTCGGATTAAATTGCAATTCGCACAAAATGTCGTTTATACCATCCTAAATATTGATACCGAGTTTGAGTGGGATCTGAGTATTACTCAGGAGCCACTCAAACTTACCTCAACTTCTCCTCCGCGGTGTAATAACTTTAAGGGTGGTTTTTTGGTATATGAGTTATGGAGGTTGCGATTGAACGAATTAACCAAGGATGTGACCATAACACATATTTAATGGGATTTACTCAGCTTACATGCACTCTACTCAATTTTCACCTCTTAACTCTCCCGCTTTCCTTTTTTCAAAGCTCAAACATTTAGTTTCATTCTACAGGAACGTGTCAACAACCCCTTCACGATATGTCATCTCCTTACAACAAATGATAAATCTACAAAATCAACTTTTCCTTCGCTCATCTGTTGTGTTATGTACAAATTTCTATTCTGGTTTAAATCAAGAAATGTGAAAAAAGAATAATCCTGTGAAAAATTTCTCAATTTTTTTTCTAATTGTCGGATTAAATTGCAATTCGCACAAAATGTTGTTTATACCATCCTAAATATTGATACCGAGTTTGAGTGGGATCTGAGTATTACTCAGGAGCCACTCAAACTTACCTCAACTTCTCCTCAGCAGTGTAATAACTTTAAGGGTGGTTTTTTGGTATATGAGTTATGGAGGTTGCGATTGAACGAATTAACCAAGGATGTGACCATAACACATATTTAATGGGATTTACTCAGCACTACTCAATTTTCACCTCTTAACTCTCCCCTTTTCCTTTTTTCAAAGCTCAAACATTTAGTTTCATTCTACAGGAACGTGTCAACAACCCCTTCACGATATGTCATCTCCTTACAACAAATGATAAATCTACAAAATCAACTTTTCTTTCGCTCATCTGTCCTGATATGTACAAACTTCTATTCTGTATTAAATCAAGAAAAAATGTGAAAAAATAATAATCCGGTGAAAAATTTCTCATTTTTTTTTCTAATTGTCCGATTAAATTGCAATTCGCACACAATGTTGTTTATACCATCCTAAATATTGATACCGAGTTTGAGTGGGATCTGAGTATTACTCAGGAGCCACTCAAACTTACCTCAACTTCTCCTCAGCAGTGTAATAATTTTGAGGGTGGTTATTTGGTATATGAGTTATGGAGGTTGCGATTGAACGAATTAACCAAGGATGTGACCATAACACATATTTAATGGGATTTACTCAGCTTATATGCACTCTACTCAATTTTCACCTCTTAACTCTCCCCTTTTCCTTTTTTCAAAGCTCAAACATTTAGTTTCATTCTACAGGAACGTGTCAACAACCCCTTCACGATATGTCATCTTCTTACAACAACTGATAAATCTACAAAATCAACTTTTCTTTCGCTCATCTGTCCTGATATGTACAAACTTCTATTCTGTATTAAATCAAGAAAAAATGTGAAAAAATAATAATCCGGTGAAAAATTTCTCAATTTTTTTTCTAATTGTCGGATTAAATTGCAATTCGCACAAAATGTCGTTTATACCATCCTAAATATTGATACCGAGTTTGAGTGGGATCTGAGTATTACTCAGGAGCCACTCAAACTTACCTCAACTTCTCCTCCGCGGTGTAATAACTTTAAGGGTGGTTTTTTGGTATATGAGTTATGGAGGTTGCGATTGAACGAATTAACCAAGGATGTGACCATAACACATATTTAATGGGATTTACTCAGCTTACATGCACTCTACTCAATTTTCACCTCTTAACTCTCCCGCTTTCCTTTTTTCAAAGCTCAAACATTTAGTTTCATTCTACAGGAACGTGTCAACAACCCCTTCACGATATGTCATCTTCTTACAACAACTGATAAATCTACAAAATCAACTTTTCTTTCGCTCATCTGTCCTGATATGTACAAACTTCTATTCTGTATTAAATCAAGAAAAAATGTGAAAAAATAATAATCCGGTGAAAAATTTCTCAATTTTTTTTCTAATTGTCGGATTAAATTGCAATTCGCACAAAATGTCGTTTATACCATCCTAAATATTGATACCGAGTTTGAGTGG
Source organism: Aspidiotus rigidus (assembly GCA_035079385.1). Taxonomy (NCBI): domain Eukaryota; kingdom Metazoa; phylum Arthropoda; class Insecta; order Hemiptera; family Diaspididae; genus Aspidiotus; species Aspidiotus rigidus. The sequence continues at coordinate 282,224 of JAVHKY010000044.1, read as the reverse complement.
GATCTGAGTATTACTCAGGAGCCACTCAAACTTACCTCAACTTCTCCTCCGCGGTGTAATAACTTTAAGGGTGGTTTTTTGGTATATGAGTTATGGAGGTTGCGATTGAACGAATTAACCAAGGATGTGACCATAACACATATTTAATGGGATTTACTCAGCTTACATGCACTCTACTCAATTTTCACTTCTTAACTCTCCCCTTTTCCTTTTTTCAAAGCTTAAACTTTTATTTTCATTTTACAGGTACGTGTCATCGATCACTTTATGACATTACTTCTGCTTAGAACAGTAAATATGATTCGACTATTAGTTTTTCTCGCTTATCTATCCTGGTCTTCTACTCTATATTAAATCAAGAATTGTGAAAAACTAATAATCGCCGAGTGATAATATTGGTTATATTTTTCGGTTCAACAGTACATGTGCTGAAGTAGACCGTTTAATAAGGAGGTGAAAGGTGATTGGTGGTGGGTCTTTCAGAGATTACCTAATTTCTTCTCCTTGGGCCAGTCAATCGCGCCACCCGTTAATGAAGATCCAAAAATATCCGTTTGTAACGAAAGAGCACTTCTGTTCAAATGACACTAAAATTAAAGAATACAATACCTTGGAAAAACTATAATGTCGGGCATTCTAATGTATGGAACTCCTGTAACTCTCATGAAAATCTTCTTTGGTGCTATAACATGAGCAAAAACTACTTCTCCGCATGTGAAAACGTGACATTTTATGCTTTACACTAAACGACCCTAACGTCCTATGTGTCACTTTTGGCACAAAGGGTCCCTGCCAAAACGGAATGGGTGGAGCTGAATTTTTTTTTTTTTTTTCTGATTCTTGTGATATGTAGGGAAACGTTTATCAGATTTTACGCGCAATTCCCAAATTCAAAAACTTTTAAAGACACAGAACATAAGGTTTAAAGGAATTAGTTTCTGTGGCTGAACAACGCTCAAAGTTATGAGGTGGATGTCGTCTGGCCGTTGAAGTAAAATGGTACAACAGGTATCGGGACAAATGCTAACGGAGGAATGAGGGGTCTGGGTTAGTCAGGACCACCTCAAAAACTCAATTGGTCTTTAAACGTGATATGGCTTAGAATAATGAGTTTTGATATAGTTTGAATAACTAACAATACGCGGCTAACGGAATTTTTGTCTCCAACCAATCAGCTCTGCCAGACTTCAAGGACGTCATTTCTCTGGTGATTTTCGATCCCTCCAATTGAAAAATTTGCAGTGAGCTCCCAGTCAATAATTTTTGAGTTTGTGGGGTATGTATTTTGATTTAATTTTATATGATCGTGTATAGGTATTGGTAGCATCACCGTGGGTAGAATATTCATTTTGCAGAAGAAGTGAATAAGATGAGCCGGTATTACATCGGCTATTCACAACTATCCTCTAAATTTTTTTCTCCAATTCCCAAACTAGGTTAGAGCTCTAGCTGCTAAAATATTAATACCCAGGTACCTACAAAAATTTGCATAAGGTCAAGGTCGGTAATTTTGAGAATTGTATCGGACACGTATCTATGTATCCCAACAAAACCAATAGCGGGTTCCAAGCTCCAGGATCGAAGAGAAAATAATAATTTCAGTTTGCATTGAAAATGCAAGAAAGTGTCCAAGTTACTATGATTCACGCATGTTTTAATACCTACATTTATTTCAAGCCACATACACAATCCTTTGTGAATAAGTTGTATACTCAAAGAAAAGGTAAAAGGGTAAACAAAGTGTATGCAGTTAATGGTAGAGAATTGAAAGATACACCGCAGGGAGGACGACGAAGAAAAAGAAGAAGAAAAAAAAAGGTTCTTCTGGTGTGCATTAGGAACACGAGCCAAGCGTAGGGTAAATGTATAAATTCAGGTACAACTAGAGCACTAGAGCCATTGACTATACAGTAGGTATACACTTTGTAAGCGAAGTGTATAATATATTGAATGAATGAATGCTTGAACTCTAGTACTATAGTACAACGAGAACGAACATTCCACGTATCCAACAAAATGTAAACAGATGTCTCACGTTAAGCGCTGTGTACGAAGTACTCGTACTAGTACTAGGACGTACTCGTATATAGTCAATGGTATTATTATGTGGTAAAATTTTTCCAAACTGAGGGATCGCTATCTGTTTTTTTTGGCGCAAACTATCTAAAAGCGACAGCATCTTAACAATAGGTTTGTACGTATGCTTACAAAGTGTAAATGTAGTGAGGTGGAGTAAGGAAATAGGGTGAAGGACTAAAAATTCATTTTTCCGTTCATGACAAATTTGTATGCATAATTACACGTTCTTCCCAAGATGGTCCTGATTATAGGGCACGTAAGAAACCCCCTTCAGTGTATAAACAAAAATGCTTGACGCGGTCTGTATGCTGTGGAATGCCTGTCGGGATTTTCAACTTTCTGTTATGCAATTTTTCATTTTGGTCGTTAACCTTATTTCTTGATTCCACCTCACCTATAGTCAATGATCATGGTGTTTCATTTCAAGAAATTGTGGAAAATATTCAGTCATGCAACGTCATGGAAAGAGTCGATAATAACACTATTTTGCAAGTACAAATGATGTTACAAACTGAAGCAGAGAAAAATCGCGTATGTCACGCGAGAGACCGGGATTATACCTCATCAGAACTTAGCAGCGGAACTCCTGGCAAGTGTGCGGTCACGATCGCAAAGAGTTCGCTGCTAAGTACTACCAATGAGTTCTGCTGGTAACTTACATTGATCTTTTGGGGAACAGATGTGTGTTACCAAATACTTATTTGTGATCTGTCATCAGAAAACTCCCCCGAATGTCCAAAAAAGTGATCAAGAGAAAGTTTATTTTTCAATTTATTAAAATCACCTCAAGTGGAAAATATCAATTGGCATGTTTCTTGGTCTTTTGAAGATGTTTCCTTGCAATAGTTCACAACAATCGGTGACAAGAAAACCTTTACAAGAGTCCAAGGAAGACAAATAGGCCTACATGACTTGAAGTAGTTTTAATAAATTGAAACATTCTCTTTTCTTTGGTCGTTTTTTGGGACGCTCAGGAGGGTTTTCTTGTGACAGGTCACGTAATAGAAATTGTTACTTGTACTAGGGCTACTCCTGTACAGATACATTATCTATGGGCTAAATATCATCAATAAAATAAGCTGCTTACAAATAGATCGATACTAGAATTATTCTCGCTCAATGTAAACAAACATTGAACCCAAAGGTGATGTACGTTCTTTATGGGTTCACCATCGCCCCCCTCCGTTTATTTACATTGAGCGAGGATACCCCCAGTGTCCTAAAATAGGTACTGACAAGTTCTGGAGTATTTCATCTTTATGAATAGAGACAATTTTTTCGAAACACAGTAGGCTTGATGGTGGAAGGAGCACGATAGTGGATCGAGAGTATTTGAAAATAAAATTTTACGGCGCATGAAATAAAATTTGGGGGTACTTAATGATTTTAATTTGTAGGCTAAAGGTGCCAAAACATAGGTTACAGTCAAAAATACTGTAGAAGACCCCCGAAATGTGTAGTATGCGGAAATGATCACCTGACCAATGATTGTCAAAAGACTAAATAACAAGGAGATGAAGTGCGCGGATTGCCAAGGCAACCACACGGCGAATTATGCCCAGTCTACGAAAATGAAACTAAGTCTATCACAGAATCTACTGCTCATGTTACAGGAAAAAAAAAGACTCCACGAAAAAAGCAAGGATTATAAATTGCCTGCAGATAGAAACTTAGGCAAAACGTATGCCACAGCTCTTGGAAAACAGCTTGAAGCTAATAATGAAGGTAAAACTCAACCTGATAAAACTATCACCAAAATATCACAGTTGTTGCAAGAACTGAGAATATCTGTACAAAACATTGAGGCTAGGGTATCCAGCTGAGAGAACAATAAGTATGCCTTCGTTAAACCCCATTAAGGAGCCCCTTACAAGAAGATAAAGTGATAATGTTAACTAAAATTTTAACTTGGAACGCAAATGGCCTTTTAATTAGGAAACACGAATTTGAAATTTTTTTATAAAGTCAAAAAGTTGTAATTGCGCTAGTATTGGAAACACACTTCATTGGCCGGTACTACATCAAGAGACTACAAAACTACACTATGTACTCCAGCCATCATCCTAGCGGCAAAGCGCAAGTTGGAGCGGTAATATTTGCCCGAAATACAATCCTGCATCATGAGTCGTACAAATGCCAAGAACCAAATGTGCAGGCAGTGACCACTATGACCAAAGTCAACGGAAACACTGTCAGCATTACTGCTGTATACTGCCAACCCAATGCCAGCCCAAGCGCCGACGAGGCCACTTTCTCAGGCTTATTTCAGAACCTAGGTATCGGCTGGATTTTTAGAGGAGACTTCAACTCCAACCATCTAGAACTACATTCAAACGCGGTAAGGCCATGGACAGCTTCAATAGTAGACCTATCACTGGTGGTGAATCAACTTACTGGTCAGACCCTAGGAAGATTCCGGACCTACTTCACTTCTTTGTTGTGAAAGGAATTTCCATGAACTACACTGAAGCCGTAAATAAGAACGACCTTTCTTCAGATCATTGTCCAGTCCTTCTGTTGGTTAGGAGCACGATATTAAGGAAGCCAGCCCCTCACCCTCTGGCCACTAAAAAGACTGACTGGGATACATAACGAGCAGTACAGTACCATCGGACGTGATTGACCTAAGAATAAGCCTATAATCCACTACCGAGCTAGACAATGCACTGAGAGAATTCACCGAAAAAATATAGGTACTGAAGAAAATTTTCTATAAAATGAAAAAGTATGTGGTGGGTGCGCTATGAATATATTGCTATCTGTCTATCCCTCAAAATCATACAAAGTGCTCATTGTACTTGAAAAGTTCTTGATAAAATTAGAAAGCGTTTGATAGATAATAACTCATTTTTCAACTGCTCATTTTAGTCCAGTAAAATTAGCCATTTTAAAGGTCGAAAAAAACAATAAATGGTACAGAAGCGAAACTTGGAAAAGTTGTTGGGAACTTTCTGGTGAGTCTTTTCCCAAGTTTCCCCAACATTCCGGGTGGAGCTTTTCCCAGGGGGGGTACAAAGAAGAATTTTTGTTAATTTTCTAGCTCTCATTCGCAAACAAATGATTTTAGAGAAAAAAAGTTCAAACAAAAATTGTTCCTCGTAAAATTTCCTATAAAAAAGCTCTCTACATATTTTTTCTGTATGCACTGTTACGCCGCTACAGCGCGTGACAAGTGAACACCTCTTACTACTCTGTATAATTGACATTGATTTGCGCAGCACATTGTGTTCTACCATACAAAAATGCGAGTTATTGTTTCTGCGCGTCGAGTGGCCCGGGAACAAATTAATGTGGTTGGGTATAGATTCTTCATCTACTATTTTGCGAGGACATCAACACTTTATAATCAATACCATAATTTATTTTCCATTTTCTAATCTTTTTATTTTTCAATACTTACAAGTAGAAAGTCAGTTACAAAAGCATGTAAAATTGAGAATTTTTGAGTTTACAAAGGATTAAAATGAAATTTATCTTTTCTTACTTATCATTATTCATTTTTTTTTATAATAATTCCTATCTACGACTTACTGGTACCAACGAAAATAATGTAATAGGTGACTCGCGTCGCGTGGTATACCTGATCTAGATTCTTACATACGGACTTGTCACGCGCTGTAGCCACCCGGAATGTTGGGGAAACTCGGGAAAAGACTCACCAGAAAGTTCCCAACAACTTTTCCAAATTTCGCTTCAGTACCATTTATTGTTTATTACAATGGCTAATTTTACTGGACTATTTAGCACAGTCACATAATGGTCTTTTTTTAAAATAGGTGTGAACTACGTTTATATCAATCAACTTTCTATCAACATAGGAAATCTCATTTACCTACTTTACTGAGTAAATAAACTTTTGAAAGAGAAAAAAATGATAATGCAAATGAAGAATACTATTCAATTATAGGTTCATTTGATTTTATATTGAAATTCTGTGAACTACAAGAGAAGTACACGCAAAATAAGTTTATAATATTATGTGAAATTGTGGTATGACAATCTATCAAAATGATAACGTTCTCTTCCATCGGACTACTCGCGTTGCAGCCAATGTTCTTGTGGTACACATTGCTGACTGCATGGTCATCATTAATTCGGTTGTCATAGATCAAGGAAATCCTGAAAAGGTTGATTTCATGATTAAAATAATAAAGATAGTGACAATACGAGCAATAAACAATTTAATAATAAAATGCAAGAAATTTTTCACTTGTTGGGAGATATTACAATTACAAATAAATTGTCTGAAGGACAACACATAAAGACAACTGGGTGTAAATCCGAGGTCGACGGTATAATCGAAATAAGCAGTCTCAAATAGGGAATTATTGAGACTTCACGCCGCCCCTAAAGACAATTCAGGGACATCTTGTGCAGAGTTTGCTTTGGAAATCACCCTAAGGCTACCTGGGGATTTCATAAAAAATACGGAGGAGGGCAAGATAGTTGACTTTCATGAGTATGTCTAAAAATTTTGCCACGTCTTCCAAAATTTACATCCAGTTTTCCTCAACGTCTGCAAAGGGGAAAAAAATATTTGTCCATTCAGATCTTAAGGATGTAACACATGTTTACGTAAGAGTAGGAAGAGTCCAACGCCCGCTTGAAACACCATACAAAGGACCATATTGAGTACTTAAACAATTAAAAAAAAAAAAATGGTTGGGAATAAAACTTGGAGATAAGGAAGAAGACATTTCAATTGCTTGGCTGAAATCGTCGTTTTTTTCAATAATAAAGAAAACGCATCTTCGTCATCATGTGTATACCATAATCTCAGTTCTCTTGTAACAGCCACCCACATTTTGCAAGCCTATCTTCAGGTCCTCTCTGCCGAACCCATCAGATTTTACCATCCATTTAAACAACTCTCGCCGATGACCTCCATCCTTTCAAAACAACATCTCTCATCTAAACATAGGAAATTAGATCCAACGCATCTATATTTGATTCACCATCAAGCTTAAAACCCAAATACAGGCAAGAACTTGTAAAATTAAAAAAAAAAAAAAAAATTAAAAAGGCTTTGCCCGGACAGAAGTTATATTTTACTTTTTGAGTACATTGCATTCTCGAGTTTTATCATACTTTTACGGTTAAAATAATTAACTGCTGCCAGTACAATGATAAACAATCTGGAACAATTCAATATTGAAACAACGCAAGATCTAGTGTTTTTACCTATATTTAATTGAAATTTCAGATATGGAAGGCGGAACTCCAATTAGAACTGCGAGACCAGCTAAAATTATTTTCAATTTTGATGGGGAGGAGGCAGAATTTCCATACGGGGGAAAACAAAGTATAAATGCACAATTGAGATACAGACAACATGAATGCAAATAATGAAAAAATGAAAACAGTAATTGAATACACATATCTGAGGCAAATTTTATCTTCTGAAAACTGAACGTAAAAAACCAGTTCACGTATATGGAAAAAAATTAGTTATTAACGTGATGAAACAATTGAATTAACATAAAACTTTCAAGATTAGTTGACTCCAAACTGAAAAAAATTCGATAGCAAATTAATATTTAGCCTTCGAATGGCACTGCAACAGCACAGCAGAACCGAAAAACCAATTCGAATTTCTCATCAAAATTTTATAAACATTGTAGGTGCATGATGAGTGAACGCGATCAAAGAACGACTCCACTTATTTGAAAAATGATTGACACTTGAATGGTACTAAAAATATTCCCACTGAACCAGATATCAAAAAGCTTCAATTCCTTTTTTTGTAAACAAAAATTTGTGAATAGTATGGAATAATATTCAAGTTTTGTAGACTAGGCTTGGGATCCAATGAAATTAGCGAAAACGTTACCCAATCATGAACCATCACAGACTCAACCCAAAACAAGAAACACGAAACAAAAGTAATCTTCATGTCCATTCGAAATACGGAGTAACTCGACTTTTCTATTTTCTTGAGAACGCAAATAAGTGGTAAAAAGAAACAATAATTAATTAACAGTCATAAGATTTTGGAATATCTCACTTTCATCAGTCGGACTTGTGATGGATTGTCTCCAAATTCGATATCACGAACATCGGCCAATATAATATCTCATTCTTCTGTGTTATGGAATTCGACCTGAAAATTACTGTCCGCCCTCGAACTCTTGGGTTTTTAGATATTTTCTGTTTTGTGAGTTCTTTTTGTTTTTCACAGTTGGTTCAATTCTCCTTATGAGCAGATCGTTCGGAAGAAATCACAAACTGAATAGTAAATAAGTAAAAAACTCTATGAGTAGGGTTTGAGATGAAATTGAAGGCTTTCTCGTTGAACGTTTTATGTTTTCATACTCACCTCGGATAAGACTTTTCAACCAATGGTTCGTACATCTTTGCCTGCAACTTCACCGTAAACGTGGTCGTCATTGTCTTTCTTGCTTTCCTCAGAGTGCTCATGATACCGTAAGTGTGCAGGTATGCATTCTCATATCTAATTCAAGGATTACAATCAATACTTTATATCAAAGGCCAATTGTCAATAACTTTTGTAGACTTACGAGCTATCTATATTTTGGACCATTTCTTGGACGTACGTGTTTGTGTACGAAAACTGATACATTAATCTCGCATAATTTTGTCAACCGTTATGCATTTCGTGTATGCGGGCATTTGAGCCATATAGATGGTTCATCTAATACTGGCTTCATTGGTTAGAAATCCAGACGACTGTCGGTATCGTGCGAGTTGTTTGCTAAAAGTAATGGTATTGAAAGAACTTTAATCCTTTGAATTATTAAAATAACTTACTAATCATTGCAAGCCATGGACGTACGTGTTTCTGTATCAGATCTGATGTGCTGTAAGTAATATTGAATCCGGTACTTCAATTCCGCATAATTTCGTCAACCGCTACGCATTTTGTGGATGCAGGCATTTGAGCCACATAGACGGTACATCTAATAATGGCTTCATTGGTGAGAAATCCAGACGACTGTCGGTATCGTACGAGTTGTTTGCTAAAAGTAATAGTATTGAAAGAACTTTGATGCTTTGAATTATTAAAATAACTTACTAATCATTACAAGCCATGGACGTACGTGTTTCTGTATCAGATCTAATGTGCTGGAGGTAATATCGAATCCGGCACTATAATCCCGCATAATTTCATCGACCGTTACGCGTCTAATACTGGCTTCATTGGTGTCAAATCCAAACGACTGTCGGTATCCTGCGAGTTGTTTGCTAGAAGTAATAGTATTGGAAGAACATCGGTTCATTGAACCCATCAAATTAAGCAAATTTATAAAATAACTTACTTCCAAAGCTCGCATGGCAAATACTTCAGCCAGCCCAGAAAGGAAATGGCGCGCATTGGCATTATGGTGATAATAGAATGAAGTTTGTAAAAAAAAAATAAATTGTTTCAAACGACGAGGTGTTTCGAACGACAACAAAAATTCAGTCTTGCATCTGTTTTTCAGTCTGTGAATACTGGATGCATTGGCATATGAACCCTGCATACAGGGGCATTTTCGAATTTAAAACATTGGTTGCACTGGTGTTTTTGTATCAGCCATGTCTACTAACGTATGACGTCATTGACCCGAAATGAACAGCGGATGTATTTATGCAGAACGGAACGCTCCGGGTAATTTTAATCTACCGTTCCGTTCTCAAGGTCATAATATTATTTCTATCCTTCCTTAATGTGAACAGAGTATACCTATAAATCTTGTTGTTGATGTGGCGATACTAGCGTGCCATCATTCTATGAAATAAATCAAGTTAAGATTGAAGACATCTTCAGTCTAAAGCCTATACCTTGTTTATCAAATCAATGCCTCAGTCCTCAGTCTAACTCAGTCCGGACTCCGGGAGTCCGGGCTCAGTCTTTTCTGATTAATAACAACGGCAATAGGCCTACGGCATAATGCTTTATGAAGAAATCCGATATTACTCTGATCATGAATGATTAGTTGAGTAATAAAAAGAAATCTATCAAACCACTGCTTGAATAGTAGGGTTTAGTTGCATGATGAACGCGGAACGAGGAAAACATTAGAGATACGGACGAATTAATTTCTTCGTTTCCATTTCACACGATAACTCGTCTGTTGTGATAAATTTACGATGTCTTTCAGAGAAGTTCGAAGTGAGTACAAATTATTTTCGATGACAGTAGGATTCGATCCGGGTTGACTGAAGCACGAATAAGAGTTTATCTTTCTGCACTTTGCACGATTTATACTTCTGTAAGTTGGATTCTTCACGATTATCAGTTGATTACCAGCATTCACTGTGCAATAGAATAAACTTTCATTTATCGTAGATTTTACTGAAACTCTGAGAACGTTGGGATATCGGAGATTGGTATCGTTGGAAAGCTTTCGGCAACCGAATTTCTTCTTGGTCGCTGATATCTTAGTATGGCTGGTAAAACGATTCGAAATTGACTATAACATTTCGGGTGATAGTTCTACATCCGAACACCGGGTTCTTCTGATTCGTTCAGTTACAGAATTTATGGTAAGTATCAACATCTAGTCCGTCTCTGCTCTACTTCATTGATTTCCGCCACATAATTCTTCGTTTTTCCAGGCCCTGAAAACTGGTTTGAAATTGAACATGAAGAAACTATACATGGCAGACGGTCACGCTGTGAAAGAAATGCTAAAAATCACCTCGCTGTTGCTTAAGGCCTTGGAAATTCAACAGGATACCGACGACAGTTTCTCATCATTTGCTAATATCGATTTATCTGCCAAAGTACGTTTCGAATTTGATCGAATCATTTGGACTTTGTAGAAGAGAATAAAATTCACGTTTTTTCACGGCTCTGCCGTATCGTTTATTGATTAAAAAACTATACGACCGACGTTCCGGTATAACGTATACCATCTTCGGGGTCTCAGAACATAGTTTTTTAATCAATAAACGACGGCAGAGCCGTGAAAAAACGTGAATTTTATTCTCTTCTACAATTACTTTCATCCGTCGCGACAAGTTTTTTCCCATTTGGACTTTGTTCACATTTTTGAAGTCCAAGAAACAACTTTTTTTCTCGTTGACGACAGATTCAGGAATTAAAGTTGACTCGTGAATTGGCGCTACAAATCACTCGAAAAGGATCCTCTTTGTTTGAATTGCTGGGCAAGGAACCTATGCTTCGAGTGAGTAATACTCGGTTGTCCACAATTTATCTCGCAAGTCTTATCTTATTTAATGCAATATTTGCATAGGAATGCCGCGTAGCTCAGGCCAATTGTTACGTAGATTTGGGTGAAGTAGAAACAATGATCAGGAAAGTCATGGATGACACGGAGAAGAATATTGCCCAAGTAAAACAACAGATTGAAAATATATCCTCAACAGAGAGTAATCTCGATAGTAAAATCAGCAAAAAAGAGAGCGACCTAGAACGAGTCAGCAAACGGTTGGAAACATTAAAAGCAGTGAGGTAAAATACGTGTGAAATTTTTTGAAAAGTCCTGGACAAAAAAGTTGAATACATTGAAGTTCGAACTCGGCAGGCCCGCTTTTTTGGAAGAATATGAACGATATGAAGAAGAACTTAACCAAATGTACGATAGCTACGTGATCAAGTTTAGATGCGAAGCATATTTACGACAACAGCTACAGCAAATACTCAATTTCAATCAAGTTAGTATTCATTATAATCCAACCAATAGATTTAAAATCAATGCATTGTATTTAACATATTCCTCTGGGCTGAAGCTATCCGTATTGTGTAAAATCGCTTTGAACAGGTGTGTGACTTGAGCAAAATTTTCTGAAAATCTGCGGTATTTGTATCGCAAATTATTGTGTTCCGATTTATAATATTCGTTTTTGTATTTTCTAACAGGCTACGATTGTTGATTTAGATACGAACGAACAAGAGGATACCTTGGATAAGATGTCATCGCTTGTGGATGACGAATCCTTATCTTCCTCCTCGCCAACTCCAGTTCCACCTTCTTCAAAAAAACCTGTTGAAGGTGTTGTAGCGCCGAAAAGACCTCATATAAGTCGCATTCGTACCGCGAGAGGTTGGTTGTCAGATTTTGTTCAAATATCTCGTAATTTTATCGGAATTCTCATGATTATACGTCCGTTTTTGAATTCAGAATCGCGCAAATCAGGTACAAGAATGTACGGCAATATGAAAGATGATAGCGACGATGTGGACGACGACGAAGATGATGATGAGGACGAGTTACTCGATGGAAATTCGTTACTTGAAAATAATGATTCAGATGAAGACGATTCCGAATTGCAAGCTTCGGAAACGAATAAGTTTAAGCTAACCGATGATAAGAGTGACGACACTTTTTAGTAAATCTAAGTTTGATATCAAGAATTTTGTTCTACTAGTCCCCGAGAAGAAGGAAATTAAAATCATCCTGAAGTATATTTTTGTGATGTGAAATCTTCTTAAGTTAGCGATTTATGAATTTGAAGGATGTCTTTGAGTTCTGAGCATTGGCTTTTTGTCTGAAATTAGTGTTTTCATCGAATTAATCGTCAAATGTGATGTTCGTGGCGTGTTCATGGAGAAAATTATCAAAGATGATCATTATAGTAGTTGAGTGGTGTGTGGCTAGAAATTTTTGAAAGAAGAAGCTGATCGAATTTCAACGTTAAACTAGCCCCTCTATCAAAACTTTGGAGGATTTTTCCGAGATAATTCTCAAATTTTTCATTTCTTAATGCGTCCTCGCAGTCATCAGTTTGAATTACACTACGGATATCCTCGAAAAACAAAATACGTATTACCCTTGTTACTCTTTAGAAAACGATTATGCTTCTATTCTTAGAAATGTTGTCAATCACGGTACTCGTACGGAAATTATATTTTTCCACTTATTCGACCTTCTACATAAAGAATCGCTTCTGCATCGATTCACTCTACTTTCCAATTTTTGAAATTCAAAATACTATCGGCATTAAAAACGTATATTTTCTATATACGAAAACTTAACGATTTTGAAATACAAATTTGCATTTGTTAAACTTTTTTGACGATTTGTACGACGTCCTCGTCATTCAAGACATGATCTCTTCCAACCTTTTGCGGTTGATGCTTTACCGACGATCCCCAAACCAGACCGCTAAAATTAAAACAAAGTAACAAAATAAAGAGATTTATGCGGAAAATGAAATACCGAACTGAACAAGTATTACTTACTATTTGAATTCTTTCGCTATACTTCGATGCAATTTGTTACAAAAATCTTCTACGCGCGTTCTGAATGATTGAAGCACAACCGGTGACGAATAATCGGGTAGTTGTCCTTTAGGTTTGGTATAACTGAAATAAGATACGAGTACATTTAAATAAAAGTAATATTCAAAACCTGATGATATCTTCTTCATAAAATTGAAATTTATCTTTCTTTCCGGGACCCACCCAGGGCCTATACAAATTGTATTGAAAACTTGGTTAGTTCTACAAAGAAATGAACGCCCGAGCATAAAAGCAAGAAAATCCCTTCATTCCAATCGTGAATTAAGCTTTGTACGTCTATAGCTTGTTTTCTTACCATAAATTTTTGAAGTCAAAAATATGCTGTTTTCGATAGAAAGATTTCGAGCATTATACAACTTGAAGCTATCAATAACACTTCGTCAATACTCACATTCTCGTAAGATCCAAATACTGCCACATTTTTTCCAGTAAATCGTCCAAATTCCATTTATGATGAGCGCTAATCGGCACACAATGAGGAATTTTGTACAAAATATCTAGTTCTTCAATACTGATTTGATCTACCAGCAACATAATTTTAAAAAAAGTAGTAAAAGGAAATATATTGAATACATTATATAACTTCACCGTAAAAACTCACCTATCTTGTTTAGTACATAAATGCAAGGTATGTAAATTCGATTTCCTTCAACTACATCGATTAGTTCGTCCGGAGTAGCATCAGTGCGTAAAACCACTTCAGCGTTACTAATTTTATATTCAGCCAAAATTGACTTAACTAGGGCTAGGTCGAGTTCGCTTTGATTCACCTAAAATCAGATCCAAAAAATTGAGGAAGGGTACTTTTCGTTTAGATATAAAAGCGATTGAGGTAAACACATACTGTTGTTTGTAACGTGATGCCTCCTTTATCTTTTTTTCGTAACTTAATGTTCGGTGGTGCTTTGTTCAATCTTATACCAAATCCTTCTAATTCGTACTCCAGTATCTTCTTGTGCTGTAACGGTTTCAACGCGTCTAAAACGATGAATATTAAGGAACATGTTCGAGCTACAGCTATCACTTGTCTTCCACGACCTTTGCCATCTTTTGCACCTTCTATGATACCAGGTAAGTCTAAAAGCTGAAGTACAAGGCAATTTAATGAATAATCGTGACACATAACAAGAGGAGGAACATTCACGAGTAGTTACTTGAATTTTCGCTCCTTTATACTTGATGCAACCAGGCACAGTGGTTAAAGTGGTAAATTCATAAGCAGCAACTTCGGAGTATACTCCGGCTAAGGTGGTTAACAATGTCGATTTACCAACCGACGGAAATCCAACAAAACCCACTCGGGCATCACCGGTCTTGGCAACGTCAAAACCTTCACCTGGTCCGCCAGATCCCCCTTTTGGCGTAATCAGTTCTCTTCGGAGCTTCGCTAATCTTGCTTTCAGCAAACCTAAATGCCCCGCTGTAGCTTTGTTCTTCTGAGTCCTAGCCATCTAAAATACAAAGTAAACGCAATCTAAATTCGATCTCTGTGAGAGATAGATCCATATCGTTTTACGATACTTACTTCGGCTTCTATTTGAGCAATTTTTTCTAGTATCGTAGACATTTTGAATACTATCCCTTAGTAAGTTGAGTAAACTGAGAAAGGAGTAGTATCAAGTTTGATATAGAAAGTGTTTCTACTGTAGATGTATTGTTGAATTACTGCGAAATCGCAGTTCGCAGATTGTTGATTTTCATCTAAGCCTGAAGATGCGGTGAGTATAGTTTTGATAATGGAATGTGATTCGCGAATCGCATATTATGCTCGTTTGTTTTGTGTACGTATGGACTATGGACCACTATAGGACCACATGAGACTGTGATTTGGAATTGCTGCTGTACTTACCGCTAGTAGCGCTGTAAGCATCACATTATTCAGATTTTCCCTGGATTTCACTGTTTCATATCGCAGTCGCTCCTGAGTTTAGAATACCTAATATTATTAATTTTTGTATTGATGCTTGTTATTAGTAATTCAGAATTTTCTTTTTCTAAGTTGGTCCAATTGAGGAATACCGAATACTTCAGAGATTCAGCGCCACCTTGACGTCGACGTTTCACTACAATGAATGAAATCGTTATTCAAGATAAGTATGTATCTCACTTACGGAAGGTGGATGTTTGTGAACCCGGAAATGATATGACCGTCGTATCGTATGAACCACCCAAACAAATCCAGTTCATTTGTTGGAAATCAATGCACGGATATTTCATCTTTCAAACTTGGTAATGAATGCGGTGGCGACATTTCAATTACCACCGACCTATTTACAGACATTTTGTGTAATGCCTAAATTTAGAAAAAAGTCATCACATTTACTCAGAATAGGATTTTTAGGTAAATGAGCGCGCGGCGTAATCCTACTAAATAAATAATAGGTAATGTAAAAATTACAGAATTGTAAAATAAGCATGATTAGCGCGAGCGCTTTCGACTGAAAAGTCATCTTCAGATGAAATACCAGTACAGTACTTGTACTTGTATTATGCGAATTATTATGATCAATTGAATTGAAAAGATGAGGTGTTGACGGATGTGTGATATTCAAGTCGTAGACTGTACCTATGTTTAGGCGTTCATGCCACGTGAGATTTTTCTTGGTTAGATATAACTTTTTGTTCAGAAAATTCAGGAATATTGCGAGATGTAGATGTACTAACACATATTCCAGGTAGAGAATATTAGCTATTGAGAAACCCCTGTCCGCTGGAAAAAGGCCTCCAGAAATTGACTGCGAGGAAATATTAGTATGTTTTGCATCAATTTTATCACATATCGATCTGGGATATGACGATGAGCAAAAAGCAGGTAACGTTACATTCATGTTGAAACCGACTAGAAATTTCAATGGTGTCTGCTTTGTGATTGCTATATACAGCTTCTGGTTCGATTGTCCATGGTGTCATAGGAGTTTTGCTTTCAATTTCAGTGGAATCTAAAACAACTTGAACGTTTGGCTACAGTTTGAAACGCTCAGCCGCAATTAAACATCCTGTTCTTCTGACGTTGGAAATCTCATCCATGAAGAGTACCTATTTCATAAAGTAGGTATACTAATAAGGTCTCTAAGTTCGTAGCTAGTTCTATATTATGCTCATGTTAGGCCTGTATTAGACTTTTCAGGCAAATTAGGGAAGTTGTGAGCCTGTGGGTAGTGTTAGTCTAGTATATAGGCAAGACTTAAGGGTATGCTCTACCTTCAATGAAATGGTCACTTGGAATACCTCTCAGGAGACTAATATTGCACAGAATGCGATGAAACTTTGGAGATTTATTGTTTAAGGTTACAGAAATACCGCTAATTGGTTCTGAGCGCGTAATATTCGTAATTATTTTTTACAATTTCCAATATACACTACTTGTAAACTAATTAGCGGTATTTCTGTAACCTTGAACAATAAAACTGCGAAGTTTCATCGCATTCTGTGCAATATTAGACTCCTGAGAGGTATTCCAAGTTACCATTTCATCCAAGGTAGAGCATCCCGCGTTAAAAAGATATGAAATACTGTCTTCATTTTTTGCTCGTGAATGTTTTCATCATGTGATGGAATTTGCAGGTTCTCCATTGCCATTGCAAAGCTCGAAATGGTCTCATTTTTTTTTTATTCAATGCATATACGCGCATTAATTTTGGATAAATTAGTGAGTGAAGTCTACGTACAAATCGTATTTCTCCTCATTACGAGTATATCAACTCATACCTACTTATCCAGAATTTTTGTACAATCTTACATAAATATATCTTGAAAGTTAGTTTGTTTCAAGTGCTAAAGTCATAAGAACGACTCACGGTAGACGTTGAAGGAAAGAGAAAATGACAAAAATATTCCTATGTCTTACGTTTTCAGCACAAATTAAGAAGAGTATCGTTCGGACACCGGAACCATCTAGTGGAAATGGAAATTCAGCTGATGACGAGGAGAAATCAGATATATTGTCAATTTTATTGAGTGACCGTCAAAAAGATGGTCGAAATTAACTTAGGCATTGAAGCAAAATTCATCCTCTTCTTATTAATTCTGCGAGCATATTTTTATTATTTTTTCAACAGGGAACCTGTTTTATAGGGGGAGTTTTGAGAAATTTGCCGTGCGCCGTCCAACAAAAAACTTAGAAAAGTTTCGACTCTCGAGCTATATATGATAGGAGAGGGACATGAAAATTTTCAATCCTCGAACTATATATGATGGGAGTAGGACTTCTCATATTTCCAAGTCCTCCTCCTATCATACATAACTCGAGATTCGAGAAAAATTTAGACTCTCGAACTATATTACACCAGATTTATAGTAGATCTAGGCCTGCTCTATACTTGCTTTATCTAGGTCTAGGCTTCCTTGAATTTTCAATACCAAATCCCATATGACTCATAAAACAGGTTCCCTGTGTTCCTCGTTTAACTTCGTTAAGGAAGCCGTCGTTTTTTTATTTTCGCGGACTTCTAACAAAAAAAAAAAAGGGCAATGGAGAAAAATTTGAAACAGAACGAAAAATCTTGGGAAGTAGAACTAGAAGTAAGTATTTTGTCACGCGACAGGGAAAAAAACCAAGGTCGTTCAAACAATATACGTACCTACTCATCAGTAGACCTCGAAACAGTCTGTCAACGGTCTTCAGTAATTATTTCTATCGAGTGCTGCTTGAAAATCGTCCGTGAAAATTATTCACTACTCGAGAGTGGCGAAAGCTTGCGTATCTATAGTTCGATTTTTTTTTCTCTAGGTCATATCAGCTGATTTTGACTTATCATATTTTATTCAACGTTGATTCTCTATCAATTGATCATGAACGACTATCCTCCCTTCATTGAGAGGAAATGGAAAAGAACCGATTGCAAAGAACCATTTCCTAACTTGTGGAGCAAGTTTGTCACCAAGACGTCTCCAGATGGGCAGGTTTTCAAAATCAGAATTCAAGATGTCCCTCCGACTAAGTACGATGCTTTTTGGAAGATGTACGAGAATTATTTCTTTCCGGAAGATGAAATTTTCAGGTAAATCATTAATAATATTTTCAGGATACAAGTTATGTATATAGGTAATAACAACGCAAATGATCCTTTTTAGGTTAGTAAAAGGATTAGAAGATGAGTCAACTATGAAATCACAAAGATGGTTATTTGATCAATGTGTTAGAGAAAACCTGAGTTTGGCAGCTGTTCTTGACGACCAGGATCCTGGACCTGTTCTGGTGGGAGGACTAAAGTTATTCATTGTTAGCAAAGACGATCCTAAAATTCCAACGGTGAGATATTAGAGTTTTCAACTCCTTGTTCAAAATAATTTTTGACTTCTAACTTGAAATTTGAATTTTTGAGTTTTATCGACCGATGACTGAACCTAATCTCTGAATGAAAAATAAGTCGTATGGCTATAAAACTGAATTGCTATTGAATTTGTAAAACCGGTCGACGTAATTATATTGTTTCCTTTGTTCAATCATAGACCTAGGGCCAATTATTTCTCTGGTTCTAAATACAAATTTGTTGACATACAATTCCGTTCTTTTCGCAATTTTCGGGAATTAATATGTATCTTTAAATAAGTACTTTAAATTATCACCATTTGGTTGTTGTAAATGAGATGGAAAAAAAGGAGATTTTTATTAGAATTGGAAATCATGAGAAAAACCACGATGAGTAAATGATCAAATTTCATAATAAACAGTAGTTGATTACCCACAGGTTTAAATTAATTTCTAGGTAGTTTTGAGATTTAAATAATTCAATATTAATTAAAGAATCAAAACTTACAATAGGTATATCTTTGAAAGATACGGGAAGCAACATTACGGCTCGTTGAATCAAAATTCGGAAATTCGAGTTTATTTTACAAACTGTAGAAAAATAAATAATTCACCACGATATTATCAAACATTCGAAAGACCAACGAAATTTAAAATGAGATTGTATTTAAATCGGAAATTAGGTATAAAGATCGAAAAAGTTTCAAGAAACCGAAGAATGCAAAAAGTTGTAAATATTTTCGACTAAATAGCCATTATCAAACGAAACACAGAATAGAACTGAGCTCCGAAGAAAAAGAAATGAAAGAAACGAAAGAAGAAATTTAGATTTCTTGAAACTTTTTCGATCTTTATGATTTTCGATTTTTACGATTTTATTTTGAATTTCGTTCGTCTTTCGCATGATTGTTTCATGATACTGTGATAAATTATTTATTTGTACGATTTGTAAAATAAGCTCTTTTCGAATTTTGATTTTACAATATTAAAATCAACGTTACATTAAATAAATAAATAAGTCGCCTACGTGCGTGGACAAAGAACAATATTATGATCCCGATTCAATCGACGCCAACTTATCTATTTGAGGAATTAAGGTTGCTCAAAAAATGAGATATATTATTGCAGAATAGGTACGTCTACTAGCCTATCACAAAAAATTACTAAATATAGGCCTATCAAGAATTAATTACGATGTGAGGGAGGAGAGGAGAGAGAGAGAGAAAATCCGTCGTCAAACATTGGCTAATTAGGTATTCCGGTTTTTGTCCCTATATTATCAATCATCAAAATTGTAAAAGAGGATCATGCTTCGATCTTGTATTTCTTACAGTTGCCTGGGAAAGCACAAGCTAAACTTGACGTACTAGATGAAAAGCTTGCGGGAAACACGAATTTGTTTGAAAAATTGAAAATAGATCGCTATATTTATGAATCGAGTCTGTTAGTGAAACCTGAATACCGACGTTTAGGAATAGCCACGCAATTGTTCAAGGTAGCAGAAAAAATGGCCAAAGCGTTTCGAATCCCAGCGGCTGTCGTTACGCTCGGAAACGAGAGGTCCCAAGCTTTGGGCGCCAAACTTGGATATTCTGTGCTCAGCGAACAAAAATTAAGCGGTCATTTGGACAAGAATGGTCATATAATTCTACCAGCAATGACGGACGATAAGCGCGTTGATCAACTTTGTTATAAATATTTGTAATATACGAGAGTGTAGAAAACCAAGTTTCTTCTCTTTTTTGATTCCTAATAAACGTAGTTATGAAGTTTTTCAGAATTAATAAAGGAAGTTCAACCGTATATAATTTTTTTTGATACCGCCAGTAGTGATCACCAGTTCCTCGTGATTGTACTGTGATAATTATTTCATCTTGATGAAGGCTACTATATAACTTTGCTGAAACGTCTAGAATGAAACTAAATGACGGCAGGTTCAGGGTTGAAAGAGAAGAGAGTGTGAGAGGGGAAGAGATGTGTATCTGATAGGTAATGAGAACTTTGCACCGGCTACTACGTGTTTTTTCACGTCAAGAATAATTCCATTTAGGTACGTTTTGATCACTCGTTATCTATTTACTTTGCACTTCGATGAATAATGAAAAAGTAAAAATTTTAGTCATTAAAAAAAGAGAAAAAAAAAAAGACTACGCAATTTTAGTATTACAACGCTTGATTAATTTTTTTTTTTCGAACGAGTTTATAATGTTTGAAGTTTGATTCTATAGACTGTGGGGTACCTAATTACACTCAGAATAAATCATTTTGTTCTACTAGGCAATAGTTTACCATCAAATATATTAGATACAGATGTATTCGTGATAATATAGTACGTAGCCGAGAATCATTTACCTAGATACCGTACGTAAAAAAAAAAAAACGCAAATAAATTTATTCAGTAAAAATTGTCATTACCTGTTTAGGAAAAGAAAGAATATAAATTTAAATTAATTCTATTCCTTCTCCATCTGGTTTAGTTTTACCGGAAATGATAAGTCATGAGATATTTGATGGAAAAATATCGATCAATACACCGACCATAATGCGGTATAGTAAGTTTTTAATAGGTATACGAGTACTAAGATTATAAGTGTAATCAGGTTGCTTTTGAGTTCAATAAAATTTTTTTTTGGTAAAGTATGGACTGAAGCCCGCCAGAATTAAGCGTACAAAGTTCATTGATTTTGGAGGCCTTAAGGTTCTACCCATAGGAAGCTTATGCCGCGAACGATCGAGTGCATGTCATAAGGGTGAGCCAAACATTTGGATGAAAGTCTTACAAATGGTGTTACGCGTTGGAAAGAAATATGATAGATGCATTCTAAAAAGGAAGAAAAAAAAGAAATATGGGGAGAGAAAATATTGCAGATCGGTTAGGATGATCCTAATTTTATCATTATGGTCGGAGGAAAAGAAGAGAGAGAGAGTGAAGGTGAGAGAGAAAGTAAAGAAAAATTATAAGAACGAAAAATTGTTGTCTTCTGAGTAACAAGTTGGTTCAGTTTAAGAGATCAATTACATTGTTGAAAAAAAACCGTCCTGCTTCAAGAATGTGCATATTTTCAATGTGAGAAGATGCATCTATAATATGCCAATGAAAATACCTAGTGTATTTTGCTACAAGAGCAAGAAGAAAAAAATAGCCCCAGGAGTGCTAAGTTTGAAACAAGAGGCATAGCCAAAGGTAGTCAGTAACACAAATAGCAATTTTTTACTGTTTCATTCAAAATCTATGTACCTACAATATTTCATTCAGGTGTAATAATATCGCTCTTTTTTGGACTGGATTTTTTTTTTTTTTTTTCTTCATCAATTAACGAGCTGCTAGCAGCCTGCCTTAAGGGCTATGAACTCGGCGAAATTGTGTTTAAATTGTAGAAAGTTGAAAAAGTTTATTTTAATTCGATAGGTTTCGCCTTGAATTTCTGCCAATTTAAAAATTTCACCAATACCTCTTACATGTTGTAATAATCAACTGAAAACAATTTTTTGATAGATTTCACGTGTGCTTTATTCACAATTTTCTGGTCCATCGTCGTCATTTTACTTTTTCCAACATCATTCATCTCCTCCTTCAAACAGTACTCCAATTTACAAATATACAATGAGTCACTCCGTAAGGTACATTTCCATGAGACAATTGTCATTATAGTCGAACTTAATAAAGACGATGAGAAATTACTGAATTGCGAAATTATGGATGTTGGGTAAGTTGACACACAGGTACCTACATAACGTATCATCGATATCGTATACATGTACTTATAAATTCTTTGGCATAGCACATAAGTAGAAAAAAAAAGTTGATCATTCGCTATTTCACTGACGGCCGTAGTCGTCTTCAGAAACTATTTCCACCATCCCTACTTAACTACCTCGAGCTTCAACAAAAAAGGAATTTCTCCTCTTTTTTTTTTTTTTTTTTTTTTTTTTTTTTCTTTTTTGAATAATTTTATTTTGCGAATAAAAACGAAAAATTAAATTTAAGCAATTATAAGCGTTCAAAAAGGTCAATAATTTATAGGAATTTTAGAAGCTGGGTGATTTCCTTCTTTGAGTCTTCCATCATAGTCAGTGAACAGCAAATATACCTACTTGAATCAAAGTAGATTTTTCGTTGCTCCGTATTCTCTTATATTTGTAAACTTCCTCATACCACTATTCACTCTACTCATTAAATGCTAGTCTTATGGAGCTAAAATCCTCTTTTCAGACTTCTTCTCAGCAGCTAATGGTCGTTTTCACTACTACTTCAGGCTCAAATTCATAGACTGAGCAGTCTTTCTTTATTACAGTTCTGAACGCGATGCGTTCCTCAAGACTTTGGAAGGTGATATAGGACCTCCATCCGAATTCACATTCGATGACATTTGGAAATTGATGGCTGATTGTGAAGATTGTGATGAATTTTATAATATATCAATTGACACTGTTGCATTCAACATAGCTAGAAAACTTGAAGTTTCCCCCAGAGTACGTGATATGCACAAAGGTATAGCACCAGGTAAGACACACTCTGCTTTCACTACTAATATATTTAAAAAAAGGGAATAGGATCCGATCTAGATATCAAATAATAACCATTACATTAATTTAACTTTTATACAGGTACGTTTTGGTGTGGTAAGGGAAATCTCGCTTTAAATTATTATGATCTTGGACATCAACGCGCTGTTGATAAATGTTGTCGAAAACACGACGTATGTCCAGTAAAAGTTCTTGCTGGAGAAACTAAATATAACTTGACCAACGAATCTCCATACACAAAGTAAAGTACTGTAGGCTACGGTTATTTTCTTTCATCATTATACTTAATTACTAGGTACCTATAATATTTATTTCCACCGGAAAAAATCAGTACCATATATGGCTGACATTTAGCCAAATTCTCGACAATACAATTGACCGCGTCCACTTTTTGAAGTTTGATTATCAAAACGCTCAAAAACTACAGGGGGTCACCGCGCCACTGGTTAGGCCTATCATTAATTAATTACTAAATCTATTTTTTCAAATTTGTAGATCACACTGTAAATGCGATGATGACTTTTGCAAATGTTTACAAACAATTAATAATAAAGATGCCAGTGCTATTGGTAAATTCTATTTCGATGTTCTCGAAATGGAATGCGTAGATGAAGATCCACACGGAACACGTTCATTCCGAACGGCTATACGCTGGTAATTTAAAATCACTACATTAGCGAATACATAGTCATCTAGGCTATTATTAAAAAATTAGCTTTTAAACGTTAATCGGGTAATACAATATCAATTGTACAGAAGGCAATACGCGCGCTGAATGAAAAACGTGAAAGAACAGAATTCACATGAGGATGCTCCACTAGGAGCGCTAATTTTTACACCTTTTCAGGCACTTTTGTACACTAGAAAATCGGTTATAAAAAATTTTCTTTTTTGTTTACCTTGAACTGATAATTCTTTCATACTTGTTATAATAAGTAAAAAAACTTATTAGGACTAGTTGCTAAAAGTTTGTTTTAAAAGGCGTAAAGATTTTCATTACTACAATTGTTTGCTCTTATCTGGTTCCTCCTTTCATTTTTTGAAAAAGACTTTTCTTCCATTCAAATTTTTATTTAGAAATGAAATCTTGGAGGCATAGTAACATCAAGCTTCCTTGCCACTTTATTCAAGGTTAACACTTTTTGGGGTACCACTCCTAAAATAAAAGTTCAGATTTAGAAAACCTTTTTTTTTTCACAATATTATTATAATGGAAGGCTGTTTGTGGGAAAGAGCGTACGTGCCATTGGAACCGAAAATGAGGTTTTCATTGATCCTATACATTTATAGAGTCACGACAATACAATTTTCATGTTCTGTTGTGTCTCATTGATATTTTTGTGGTACATACACGCTTTTTCAGGACAGAGAAAACGTTTATATTGCGTTTGAGAACCTCATTTAATCCGCTCTCTCAAAGTATTTTGTAATTGGTACTTACGCTCTTTTCCACAAACAGCCTTCAATTATGATTGTTCCTGCATTTAATAAATGTGAATATGTGACCCTGTCTACAGAAACCCGGCTTAGCGTTGAATATCGATCAGGAGGAAAGGATCTTTTGCTGAAGGAAGATTCCTTTTCTCCTGATTGTAATTGAACACTAAGCCGGGTTTCTGTAGACGGGGTCGCATATATAATTTTTCTCTTGTACCTTAATATTTACTTGTGAATGATTAATAGATGATTTTTGTTTGATATTGATGAATTAAAAAGCTTTTCGGTGAGAGCCCCACTACCGGTATTACTTTTGTTAGATTGAAGGTAGACCTATACTTTTTAAGAGAACATCCGCCTCCGAGTTTGAATGAACTTGCGACATAATACTGTATGACAAGTCCTGTACGCTACAGTCGAGGAAGGGGCCTCTTAGGAAACTTGAATCAATAGCTGGGTGTGGGAAAAATTCTCATAGTAGGATGGAGGGCTTTGTCTATAGACCGAGCATTGGCGATAAAAGCATATACAAGGCGTTGAACTGAGGACACAACCCACCAAGAAAATCTATGTCGACGCCATGGCAATGCCACTTTTTAAGTGTTCTGATTGTTCGAGTTTTAAGAAGTGGGCGAGGTCAGTTGTTCTGTCAAGAATTTGGCAAAACGTCAGCCTTGTAGTATCAATTTTTCCCGGCGAGCAATTAGAAAATGAGGCGCAGTGGACCTCCTTTAGTTGTTTACAATTCTTAGGGTCAATGCGGAAAGCGGATGAACGATGAACGCGTCAAAGAGGGAAGCACAACATACAGCATCTCCATCTCTGCAGTCAACCATGCAGCCCAATTTTTATATCATACCGTAAAAAGGCCGGAAAATACGCAGAATACGTTCCAGCCTTTCTTCCAGCTTCCAGCTAGTGTCATACTACATACAAAATCATACAAAATATCAAATAATTGAATGGTTATCCGGAATAAGGGCAATCGCCACTAAATTGCCCTTTTTCCAGAGATCGCGTTTTTGATGAACACTTTTTGGAATCTACGACCTCGATTATGTCAGACCTGAAACTTATAGGGAAGAAGGGCAACTTCCGGAAATTGCCCTTTTTTCGGATGGCCATTTAATTGAGTTTACAGCAGTTTGCTTACTGCAGTGAACTCAATTTGTAGTATGCAGAGACTAGCTGGAACGTGCGCTGAACAAAGAAAAGAAAGAGAAAGAAGATATTCTGTTCAACTGCGGGCTCCGTGCCTCCGTTGTTTCATGCTTTCTCAATCTCAGCTTTGACTATAATGACTATATACCTCTTATGGACTGAGCTTCGTCCATATACTGCAATGTTAAACATATGTATGGCGTGCGGAGAACTCCAACATAGGCAGCGCGGAGGAGTAACAGCTTCTTCTTTTTCCGCAATCAACCCATTGACTATATATTACTTCGTAACCCAGACGTACAGTCCTATTGTTATAAACGGTGTCGTTTTGCTGGATACGGCCACAGCGCCGCGCTTCACAATCTTTTTAGTTTTGGAAACGAAAACTTGGGAGCGCTGTTTCAAGAAACTTGGCGGGTGGCAGAGGGGTAAGACGAAACCTAAACCTGTTGCTTTTATTTAGAAGGAGGTTGGTTCTTCCTGCGTTCAGCTATATGCGCCCGATGCAGCAAATAAAAAGTAGGAACAAAATGCACTGATGAGAGAGAGAAATATAGCTTCTGTTATTCGAGAAGGCAACCCTATAGAAAAAAAAGTACTGCCTATTGAGAAAAAGGAGAGATACGGTCTCGTTTTCATCCGTGCCTTTTTTTCATTTTTTTTTTTTAATTCTCTATTCAAAAGTACCTACCTACAATATGTTATCGATAGGCACAAAAATTACAAATTAGTGCTATAGCTAATCATCGAAGGACATATTATATTATGGAATTAATTTCCTGCATGCTATATTTCGATAAAAATGTACAAATTTTGTCTTCAGAAAAATTGAAAATTTGAGTTTTGTGGTGAACAGAGACAGACGAAAAAATAGAATAGAAAAAAGATTGCAGAAACTCAATAATAGTATATTACGCACCTTGTACAATTTACTTCACTCGGCTTCACCGCTTGGTTTCACAAATTTTACTGTAAGAAGGGCGTTAAATTTTCATTGGCGGGCGGTGCCCTGCATGCGGTACCTAATACTACGGAACAAAAAAATAAAAAAGTAAAACGATTAGTTGATAACACATTCAAATACCCGATTCCAAGGTATTTTTCAATGCTGAACACGCGATCCCGTCCTCCGTTTTTCGCTAGGACGTCATAATTTTCTATAATAATATTGTTTACTTGCCGCGGACCATCGTGGAACTCGTCAGACGTAGCAGCATTCAACACCAAAGTTTCGCGTTACATTTCGCGATAGTCCGCGGCACATAAACGAGATTATTACAGAAAATTGAGACGTCCTAGCGAAAAACGGAGGACGGTATCGCGTGGTCAGCATTAAAAAATACATCGGATATTTGAATGTGTTGTTTTACTTTTTTATTTTTTGTTCCATAGTGCAATTTATTACCGAGTTTAGGAGGTCTTACGCGCGTCGGAATTTTTCGTGTGGGATATATTTTCTCAGCGTCTTAGAGTGTATGGATTACAATTTTGATATTAGCTTAAATTCATGTATAGGTATGTACTTTTTTTTGTGCGCGAATGTCTCCGTTGGTATTGGGTCAATTTATATGAAATTGATAATTAATGAAAGTTTCATATTTGTAAGGCCTATTACAATATAGGGTCATTTTTTTAAAAACCGGATTGGTATTTCTTGAGATTTTTCTATTTTTATTTTAAAAATTCGGAGCGCGGTGAGTCAAACGTCAGTTTGTTAATTATCCTACGTGGTGGAATTTTTGGTGTGGGATATGTTTTCTCACCGTATCAGTTTGTATGGATTACGATTCTAACATTTTGGCACAAATTCACGATTATGTATGTACGTTACTACGTATATATTTTTAGTGCGCGAAAAATGTTTTCTTTCTGAGAAGGGGGGAGGGGGTTGTAAGTTGTGTATTATCAATACACGAGATTGAATAAAAAAAAATGTTCGGCAAGTTTCAAAAATGGACTTGTATCGGAAAACAATGTCATTTTGCCGGTGTTAACGAAAGATTTCGCATTCTTATTTCCCTTAGTGTGAATAATGGACAGGATCTTTGAGTTTGGAAAAGTATTTCCTCAGGATATTCACAGAGCAAGAACTGGGTTTCAGATGTAGTGACAACCGCCTTCCTTATCTCGGCCAGCTTTTTCCTGAAATATCTCGTTTACTTGAGCCACTACACCTTTCCACGAAGTAACCAAACGTCATTTAATATGTACGTGAGAAAAAGAAGAGAAGGAAAAAATAGGAAGGAATAAACGAAAAAATTCAAAATGATGGATAAAAAAGGTCTCCCAGGATATGAACCCTGAACTACCTGTACGCTTTTCAAATCATGGAATTAGGTTTGACATTATACTCGATTCGCATTTCAAGGGGAAATAATATTACAGGTTCTAAATTCATTTTAGTCCTGTACCAAACACTCATCGAACATTTTGAAAAATTTCATGCCAATTGGATCATTTTGTGGAATTTTTGTATACTTACGTGTGTTTTTTACTAGTAAAGGCTAATCTTGAATAGGCTGCTACAAAGTGGCTTGCACTACAAGAGGGAAGTAAAGTTTTACCGTAATGAAGAAAGTTACATTTGATATGTAGGACTTCCCTTTCCTCTGACAGCTCGCGTAGTACTTAGAATGAATTGAGTATAGTGTCAACGTCGAGATGGAACCATTTAATTTTTCTAGACCGCGCGTTCGTCTGGTGGCCAGGCAATTTTTGCGAGAAACTATCCCGATCGTAATTATAGTAAACGCGTCAAAATTAAAATGTACTTGATCACAAAAGTTTACTACCGCTTATAGGCCTACCTGAAATGTCAAAATCTTTCCGAAGTTCCCCTGCATCTATAATATTGGAATTAAAAGTTCAAGTTTTTCCAGAGTCCCCCCCCCCCCCAACATAGCTCGAGATCAAACTTTGCTGAAGCCCCGTTATTTACTCGTATATGGATCTACTAATACAGAAAAAAATTGAAAACGTTCAACGATTCACCTTGGCTCCTAATTCACATTATTACTACTTCAAAGTTGATACAAAATCACAGAGTGTTGATCAATTTCAATGCTCTCTATAATCATGATATTTTTTGCTACATGACGGTATGTACGAGAAGGAAAGGCTTGAAATTAGTATTTTTATAGATAGACGAAAAGTGAGTGAAAAACTTGGTCCATCGACGGGACACAAACTCGCATCTCCACGTTTGCCGAACGGGTGGCTTACCATTTTCATTTCTAAACGTTTGATTTGAAAAAGGAGATGATCACGAATAATTTTTTTTTATAGAGGGTTCATTCACTTCTTCCGCACTGTTCTTATTTTATTACTTAACAACTTTTTTTTTTCAATTCTCTGAATAGACGTAACACAAACCCACGCGGTATTTAGGAACTCTACCTGGAAAGGGGGAAAAAAATACAAACCAATAATGTAAGAAAACCTACACTGTGGCTATTAGAGTAGAATGAAACTGGAATAAAAGGAATAAGCGCCTGGTGAAACTGGACGTCATGCTAGTATATAGTTCAAACGATGGAGTGTCACAAAAATCCAGTGAACGCAGATACTGTCGCTATCTGGTTATACTTCCCGAACTACCCGAAAAGCGACACAGTTTATAACAATAGGACTGTACGTCTGGGTTACGAAGTAATATATAGTCAATGATCAACCGCGTCGCCTTTTTTGAGTCCTCCGCATCTTATTTCTTATTATATCTTTCCACGGGTAAACGTCGTTTCCAATGAAAAAAGAAAAGAGAGAGAAAAGAGATATTTTGTTAGGCTATTTTGCACCTATTTTGTTTCATGTTTTCAAGGTGTATGACACACACGCAACCACTCGCAACCTTGCAACAGGGTATACACCTTACCGTTCTTGCTGCTTGTCTGTGCTTGTCACGCTTGTGGTGTGGTGTTGACTAATGACTTTTAGGGTACTCTAACCTAGCTCAGCTGCTTGGAGGGAGAGGGGTTGATTTGATTTGCTGGTTGCTTTCGTGCACCCATCTTCCCAGCACTCCAACAGTCCAACAGGCATTATTTTTCTTCTCCACGGTAATCAGCAATCAAGCAAACAGGCAGCACTGATTTTGGTTCTCATTATTCAATGAACAATAAAATGAAGTTTTGTCCGTCGCGCTTCATCGCACTCTCGTGTCATTGACATTGAAGTTTCCTGATGACCTGAACTCAATTTGGACAGATAATTATCAAATTTTACAATGTTTTTCGAAGATGGGCCTTTTACTTTTAAACCGGTGAGTATTCGATTTAAACCTGTACTACTACTGCCTCATTTAGCTTATTTTGTGAGCTTACGGATACTAAACTCGTTTAGCGGTTATTTTGACCTCTTTTACTCGTTGCAGAGTATGGAGATCGGCGATATCTTTGCATCGCCGAAATATAAAGAACTACCATTTGCAGACAAAAGATGCCTTGTCAATGATTTACTCGCTTCCTGGCTTCGGGTTTGATGCGGAAGTTGTCAATGGCAACCACGAGTTACCAGATTTGAAATCGAATGCCGAGTCGGTCAGGTTCCGGAATGAGGGAAATACAGAATATTTCGCATCGTTTTCGGATTTCGAGGTTGTTTTGTATTCGTACACTAAAAGCGTCGCATATGCTGTAGAAGGAAGTACGGAGCAAATGTTGGCTCTTGATGGTAACCGTTCGGCGGTTTTACTTCGCCTTCGTCGGTATATTCCGTGTTTGCTCGACGTTAATCGCGTTTTGAAAATGAATTGTTTTGAAGAGCTGAAGGAAAAGATATTGGAGCGTAAGAAACGGTGTTTGTCTCAGATCAATGATACTTCTGTCGACGCAGAAGCGACGGACCCCGTCAAAGGAATGTCCGATCGCGAAGAGGACGCGGAATGGGCTAACATTTGTAAATTTGACAATCTTCTTATACCGAATGCGTCGTTGAAGTTAAAAAATCGAATTCAACAAAAAGTGGGGAAGGCATTTGATCGCGACGGAGGATATCAAAGCGGGTATGTAAAAATGATCGCAAAGAAATACTTCCACTTTGAAGATACTCGCGAAGAGTAAAAATGCAAATACGAGGACCGCAATAAAATCAAACAAACAAAGCGCTTTCGGCTAAACAGCCATTCTCACGGTATAGAAAGCGACTGATGCTGAATGAGAGAAATTTTTTCATATTGTAAAAGAAGGAACCAGTTTCTTTCTTTTTGGTTCGAACTCATTTTTCCGCTATGCAAGACGTGACATGACATGAGAAACCAGCGTCAAAATATTTTGGGGCATCCCGCCAATTTTCATCTTGTTATGGAGTTTCGACGAGTGCATTGCCGGATGGCATCGCTTATCGTTTGTAGCTATTGCGTGTCCAATATTTTTGTCTCGAGATATACCTATTTTCTTCATTTGCCAGCACGATGAAATTAATTTCCTTAGCTTTATAGGTGAAGGCAGATAAACTTGTAGGTATTCTCTTGTACGAACCCTTTCACAAAATAATTCGGTAAACTTGGATTATAGGTAATTATTCTCTCAGATATTGATATAAGGTCTAAGATGCATTTTTTAATATTTTCTACGGGAGATTCTGTCTAGCCAGAAATTCAACGTACTGGCGTTACGACCTGACGAAATAAAGGATCACTGTTCGTACTGTCTAGTAAAGTGTTATGCTCTGATACCATGTAAAACCTGTCCCAAGATAGGTTCGATTATATTTACCGTCAATATTATATTTCGATTCCAAGATATCCAAATGAGTGATTTTAAACCCCCCTCGCCCTAGATGTAGGAATGGTGGTGGTTTTTGATGTTTCGATCGTCACTTTCATATGATCCAGGGAAAAGAGGAGGAGAAAAAAAATTTGTAACTTGGTCATATTGTAATATTATTAAATTTTCTGGCGGCCAAATAAATGAAAATCATGTTCCATGTCTTTTATATTTTATCAGTCATCATGAAATATTTCAGTCTAGGCTTCTACTAGGTCAAGTGTTCGTGAGATATTATTCGTTTACCCCTTTACCTATCTTGGCGTCGTATAAGTCTTGCATGAGAAATATTTTGAGGTAATTGTGGGTGTTCTATATTTTGAGGTATCAACTTTCGGTGGGGCGAACGAGCGATCTCGCTGTTGTATTGGAATGGTATGAGACAATTCAAGTCTAGGGGACTTGGAAAAATTTCGACTATTCAGCCTTTATTTATTTAATTATTTAATTATTCAATTATTTATTTATTTAATTATTTAATTATTTAATTATTTCATTATTTAATTATTCAATTATTAATTGTTTAATTATTTAATATTATTTATTTATTTATTTATTTATTTATTTATTTATTTATTTATCTATTTATTTATTTATTTATTTATTTATTCATTTATTTATTTATTATTAATTCTTCTACTAGGTCAAGTGTTCGTGAGATATTATTCGTTTACTCCCTTTACCTATCTTGGCGTCGTATAAGTCTTGTATGAGAAATATTTTGAGGTAATTGTGGGTGTTCTATATTTTGAGGTATCAACTTTCGGTGGGGCGAACGAGCGATCTCGCTGTTGTATTGGAATGGTATGAGAAAATTCAAGTCTTCTATGAGAAATATGAGGTAGCGCGAACTCGCTCCGCTCGTTCGCCCTCTGTCTCGCTGTTGTATTGGAATGGTATGAGACAATTCAAGTCTAGGGGACTTGGAAAAATTTCGACTATCCAGCCATATATGATAGGAAGAGGGACTTAGAAAATTTTCTAATTATCAATTATATTAATTATTTAATTATTTATTTATTTAATTATTTAATTAATTAATTATTCAATTATTTATTTATTTATTTGATTATTTAATTATATTAATATTATTTAATTATTTATTTATTTAATTATTTAATTATTTAATTATTAATTGATTAATTAATTATTTATTATTATTACGCGGGGTGTACTCGCGAATTTCTGAATCATCCAAGTGGTAGAGATTTTCTAATTATTAATTATATTAATTATTTATTTATTGATTTATTTAATTATTTAATTTTTTATTTATTTAATTATTTAATTATATTAATTATTTAAATATTTATTTATTTATTTATTTAATTAATTATTTAATTATTTAATTATTCAATTATTTATTTATTTATTTATTTATTTATTTAATTATTTATTTATTTATTTATTTATTTATTTATTTATTTATTATTAATTATTATTATTACGCGGGTTGTACTCGCGAATTTCTGAATCACCCACGGGGTAGAGATTTCTCTTGACGGGGGGAGGGGAGGGGGGGGTGTACTCGCGAGTTTCAAAATCGGGGTCTGGCGAGAGAAAAGACATGGAACATGTCGTTATTATGTACAGGCTTTGTATTGTTCCAGTGAATGTCGTCTAAGTGTGTATAACTCGTACCATCGTGTCGAGTGTAGACTGAATTTAGATCATCGGAACAACTTGGAATTAATGGGTACTGAACAAGGCGCGCAACTGCGAAATTTGATGCGGAAATTACCGAAACGGGACTTATTTCGTCCTAATACCGACCTCTCAAACAAACCGTTCGTAAATGGTTATTTGGCTACGTTGAACTTGAGTAGAACTTACAACCCGGATGTGGGAAGCTTTTTTATAATTTTCGTTGGAAGCATGATCAACTCATTGAACGATGTCGGATTTTTTAAAAACAAGCCTCGTACCTAGTCGTTCTCGAATTGAGGAAGTAGGCCCATGTTTTTGAAAATTCTGTAAAAAATTTCTTGCATTATTTTACAAATTTTGTCGCGTAATTCGATAGGGAAGGTTGACTGATATTGAGGTATATGCTGGAATGCTCATTATGAATCACGCGATCACGTTCAAATCTCATACTTTTACTATCAGCCCCGTACATGAGCTGCAATGCCAATGTGAGAATGTCATCGGGACCGGCGTCAGCGCATTGCACATTTCACTCGTGTCATCCAAATGTACGTTTTTGTATTCGCAATCGAGAGCACGTTTTATTGAGTATTCGTCCTATCAAAAAAGGTGAACAGGTAAGTTTTTTGTCTTATTTTTTACAAAAAAAATGACCAATATTTGTCTTCAAACTGATACTGTTCAGTAGTACCGATACAACAGTAGGTATATTATAGTATCTAGGTATCATTTCTCTTTTCTAATAGCTCTTCACCTCGTACTGTCAGTCGTTCCAAATCGTTTCTAGGGCGCAACGCCGAGAAATGTTGTCGATGTTTTTTGGTTTCAAATGCGAGTGCGAAGCTTGTGTCAAGAACTGGACTTTTGAAAGTGTTTTGAGCGGTGCAAGGTTCCTAGATCGAAAGTAAGTTTCTAGAGAACATCACGAGTTCCTATTCCATATCTTACGTTGGAATTCATAGAAAAGTGTATGAGCGTTAAAACTTTTAGCGAGCTCTGCAAAATCAGCTAAGTAGGCACGAGAATGAAAGGCTGATTATGGATACCACCATCATAGAAAACTGAAGTCTTTATAGTGCTCGACAAAGTTATAATTGTTACCCCGGCCTGAATTGGACATGAGTCAATTTTTCGAGTTACAAACTTCCTTCTACCTCTTTGTCGTAATTCATAATTAATAGGCCTAGTTGGAAGTTCCCAAGATGCTAACACGTACATGATCTTTGTTCTACTATGCAGAGCAACTAATATCTATGTGGTGTTCCATTCTTTATTGCCTATCATTTCTTCAGAAGAATTTTCATCCTTGACTCGATTGAAAAACATGTAGGTAAGTAATCAATATTGTTTGCAAAACGATCGGTCTCCTTTCTATACGTGGGTATGATCTATCGAAAATTCATTCTTATGTATCAGTATAAGCCCATCCATCTTTTTTTTCTTTTTTTTGATGCGTTCATTCCGTATTAAATTTATGCTGTTTATTGAAATTTATCTGTGTCTTTATTTTTATTCAAGAATTGTTGTTGTTTTTTTTTTTTTGTGAATCCACTGTAAATATTGCGTTCAAACGCTTTTCTTATATCAATACTAAAGCAAATCGAATCCTTTTGTGAATTTCTTATCAATTTTACATACGTCTCGTTTATCATTAACTTATAAGTATTTGTATTATCGGCGAATACGACTTTCTTGTCAAATAAAACAAAATAAAATTTCAACAATTGATATTGATGAATTTGTTGGCAGATTTTCTGTCATCAGAAGACATAAGCTCGTTTTTATTCAAAAATATTTCAATTCAAATAAAACAGGTATTTTTTCATTATTTTCAAAGTTGAAGTTCAATGTGCTCATAATCAAGGGGATGAGTTAGTTTATTATAAAAAGAGAAATTCTCGAGTCCATTTTCCATTCCCGGATATTACCATACTTAATTCTCTTGACTCATTTTTCGTTCGGAGTCAGTGATTTTGTTTTTAGTAGGCCTATTGATGATGTGTAAAGACAGCACCCACGAAGGTAAAAATATCCTGATTTCCCAGTATTTGAATCGAAAGGTGTAAGGAAGTAGATATGGATTCGGATGGTCTTTATAATGATTCCGAAATTCAGAGGCTCCGCATCTTCCTCATAGTCAGGTGCTCCAACCTCAAGTGACCATCGATAGCAGTACAGGAATATCATAGGTACGCATTATTTTTGTAAGTTGTTTTACTATGCTAGTTTGAGGATCGCAATTTTGACGTCCTTGAATTAAAGGTCTATGCTGGGTAGTCAAAGGATGATTATCTTATTTGATGCGTGAATGTATTAAGCTCGATTAGAAAATAATTTTGAATTTCCTACTTCATACATATTGGTAGATCAAAAATAAGGGTCGAGAGCTTTTTTTCCATGCCCAAAATCGCATCAAAAAGGTTAAACTTTTTAGCGAAGGCTGAATTTTTCCCCTAGTTGGTCAAGGTCACTGATGACGTTATCAAGCGTGACAAAAACTGTGACAAGCGTAGTTTATAGAACGAAGCTATACGAGATCAGACACCTAGTGTAGGCCTAGTAATACCTATAGTATACTGTATTTTAGGTCTAGTATAATGAAAGTAGGCTAGGCTAGTGTAATGTATATTATAGGCCTCGTATGATGAAGATTAGTATACTGTATGTTCGCCATTCTTACAAATTTTGTGATATTTTTCTTGAGTAAATTTGTTAAACGAGGTAAGGCCTAGTTGCCATCCTCCAACACCCTGTTTTTTCTTTTTTATATCTGCTCATTCAAATTATTAATTTGTTATTGTTATTTTATTATTATTTATATATATTTTTGTTTTCCTTTCTTATTCTAAATTTTCTGTAATTTCTGTTTTTCATTTTTCCTCCTTGTTTTGTTATGTTTTTTTTTTATTTTTTAATTTTTTTTATTATTATTTTTTTCACAATAAAGGGTGTTATAAAAAAAAAATCGATCACGGAAAATAGGATTTTTCCAAGTCCCAAGGTCACGTCAAAAATTTCAGGTCTTTCCGTTTTTGTGAAAATTTGTATTCGAGGTTTTATGATTTAGAATGGTTTCAAGTAATTCTGAGAACATGTACTTATGTACAATTTCCTTCTATCTATCGACTGTTTCAGTTTGCGTTTGTCACTGTAACGTAACGTGTAAATTCACTTTCTTCTGAAGTTCGTCGATTAAAATTTTCGTTACCTACATCGCGTTAACGGGGTGATTAGTCATCGAGCATTAATTCATTTCAATTTTTTTCGCGTCAACTTTTCATTATTGAAAAATAGAAAGATGAGGAAAACTCTTCTTTTCATCACAAGCAAAGCGAACATCGAGCGATGTTTCACGCGAATCGATCTATCGTTTGCGAATTTTGTGTTCGACGTTAGTTTCTTCACTAGAGCTGCAGCACGTGGAGGTTTAGATATTGCAGTATTATCATCATTTTTATCTCTCGAGAGTGAAATAACATACTACCTATTTAATATATTAAATTTTCATTACTGATCAAACAGTGTTCATTTTTCATGTTTTTTTTTTTTTTTTCTCTCGAAAATTTGATTATTTGTTACCATAATATTATACACATAGGTCTATAATAATTTTCTTCTTTCGTAATGCTGGTGTTGACAAAAATCTATTTAATAATTTTTCTAAATGTAATTTTATTTTGCTGTTCGGATGTACGTACGTGCGAGTCATATGAATATGAATGTCCTGATAACGGTGTTTGTATTTCAAACGATTGGATTTGTGACGGTGAAGATGATTGCTTTGACGGTTCAGATGAGCGTCAAA
Source organism: Aspidiotus rigidus (assembly GCA_035079385.1). Taxonomy (NCBI): domain Eukaryota; kingdom Metazoa; phylum Arthropoda; class Insecta; order Hemiptera; family Diaspididae; genus Aspidiotus; species Aspidiotus rigidus. The sequence goes on along the minus strand of JAVHKY010000044.1, from coordinate 245,346 downwards.
ACTGTTCTGAAGTTGTGACAAAGGTTCCTAAAGTAACTAAGATGAAGGTAATTTAGAGAAGCTGTATCTATAGTGATAATGCAGGTTAGATGTACAGGTTTTTTTTTTTTCGTTTTTTGATCATCATTGATGAGGGTAGCCTGATATTCTTAAAAGTAAAAGAAAAATTGAAATGAAAATAATATGTTAGCGTCATTGGTTGCTCAATGTTAAGAATTTTTCATTCGAAAAACAAGAACAAATAATATCTATGTGGCCATTTTGTCGTTAGATAAAAATGATGTTTATTAATTATCATACCTATTCATTAGGAAGGTTGCAAGGATTCGGAATACAGATGCAGAAATAATCAGTGTGTTCCGTTATTTACTCGCTGCAACAAAATTTACGACTGTGCCGATGAGTCTGATGAAATTGATTGCAAAGATAGCGCAAACCTCAACGATGATCTTACAAGTGCGACGGTTAAAACGCCTGCCAAGGTCGACTTCGCGCCTAAAATTATGAAAGGTAAAAATCAACTCTTATAAACCTCGAGCCTGAATGAGATTGGTGGAAGATTTCCTTAAGTGAATAAGACACAAGAATGGTGAAAGTAGAAGTCGTGGAGTGGGGGGTAAAAAGACCAATACATAGCGAAAAATTTGTCGAAATTTTCCGCTGGTTTTCGCCTCTAATCTCAGCTCTTCTGAAGAGTACGTAGAAACAGCATTAAGATTCTTCAGCCCAGAGAATGGTGTTGACTCCTATCCTAGTAGATTGTTAGTCAGGCTAACTTACTCGTATAGGAGGTTAGCAAAAATACGGTCTTTGAACATATTATCTATATCAAAACATACTAGCGCAAGCTCAAATGTCTCTTTAGTCCTTTATGTAGATCAAAGTTACTCCAGTGAGAAGGTTTTCAAGGATAGGGTTTTGGAGAGGAAAAGTTTTCTTGGTGCGAGGGCAAGTTTCTGGTGAAAGTTTTCAACAAGATTTTATGATGCTTCCAAGCAAATTTTTCCTTTCTGAGGGGTTGTTCAAAAATACCACTAGGTCACTCTCATCATGAGGATTTTGTAACACAAATTTCAGAGTGATACCCACAGCTTTAAGACATGTCCTTACACACCTTATAGCAGATTTTGTTGCACATATTTAATTCGAATCCCACATAAAGAAGTAGAAATTTGTTTTTTTTTTTTTTAAAAAACAATTTCACTTACGATCTTAGATACTCGTATCCACTAATGGCTTTCACTTTGTATTTGAAAAAAAGCCTACCTATCTGTTAGTGGAGCAGTATACGAGATCATATCCGTCATTAACAGTATTATTTTCTCTTTCGCTGATTACAGGAAGGTTTTTTCTCCTCTATTTTTAATTCACGGACGAAAAGAATGTTAGATAATATAAATATAACTCGTCATACGAGCACCACTAATGTTTTCTATATCGACTATTATACGAAATATTTTATCGGTGCAATCTGCTCAATGAGACGACCTTCAAGAATATTATCTCAGACTACGTTGTAGATTTGAATGTAACATAAATTTCAACTCGTTGCAGTTGATATTCCTTGTCAATGTAATTAGGTTTGGGTCATGCAAACGTAGGCTGGAAGTTTCCTGTTGAATTGAAACTACAAAACGGTTAAATATTTTGAACATGAAATTCTTTGCTTATTGATTCTTTCATATGCCTATTTAGAGACTTGTTAGTAGTGAAACAGGTCCGTTCATTCATTTTTTAGAGCTTAGAATAGTTATTCAATGAATAAAGAGTTGGCTTACTTCTCCACCAACCACCAAAATAAAAAACTATTCGTATTTCATATTTTAGCATTTAGGTACTCTACGAAGAGACAATTTAACTCCACTTTACGTAGAAGTAGGGGATGGTTAAATAAGTCGAATAAGTACCTGCATACACGCTGAAAAACGTTGCCTAGATGTGATGAGGAGTTATTGGAAGGTGAGTGAGGAGGGGGGCAGAGGGATGTGAGGATGTGTATAACAATCAGAGTTCCTTGAATAGGCCCCAAATTTGTGCTACTTTGTTGCCGAAAGTTTTTTGATTTCTTCAGAGTTTATCCTAATTTTGGTTAATGGGGTGACGGGCATGGAGCTGTTGTGAGAAAATCAAGCTGTCACTTTCTCAAAGTGTTTTAAGAATGAATATCGTAAATCTGGTAATCTTCAAAGCCACTTCCCAAATATCCTGAAAAATTTTCTAAACGACCAAACCCTTTTAGTAAGAATCCAGAGTATAACCTCCTCCCGTCTCTCGGTTCAGAACGGAGTCCCCCAAGGCGAAGTTTTTAGTGTTCAACTTTTCTTAATAGCTACCAACGATATCATCTTACATGTCAACCCTACCCCCCACCCAGTGTCTTTTTGATGATGATTATATTATCTCTATCTGCTCAGCTAACCCACAAAGAGCCCGCCAACTCCTCCAGAAAACCCTAAACTCAATCACTGCATGGACACCCTATCCCATGCATCCCTCTATTAATTTTACAAAACTTCTAAATTCCAACAAACTCCACGACTTAGAATTAGATCAAAAACTTACTTGGCCTCCCCACATTAAATCACTCAAAGCCAAATGCACAAGCGCTTCAAACATTCTAAAATTCATATCCCACCTCTCAGAAGGCTGTAATAGAAAATTACTCATCCAACAATACAAAAGCCTTATCCGCTCAAAATTAGATTACGGTTCTTTGATTTATAACTCAGCCAACGAAACTGTCCTCATCTTACTCGACTCCATTCAAATCTCCTTCCTCAGGATTGACCTGGGAGTTTAGCGTAGTAGCCTCACCCCCAGCTTTTTATCCTGTGTCTCCCAATTTCTGTAGCTTCCGATTTGCAGACAAATCTTTCTCCTTCACGACCTCCACCTCTCCTTCTTGAATGGCCATTATCCAACTATCAAATGTACTATGGAAATTGGTGGTAGTAAGATCAGCTTCCTCGATCTTAATATTTCCATAAATGAGGGTTCCCACAAATTTGGGATTGATCGTAAACCTACTTACACTGGATCCTTTATTCAAAGTAGGCCATGTTACGGATGCGATGAGAAGTTATTTGCCCGTCGATGGAGTATGCGTAACCAGGTTTGTTCGATGATTTGGACCCATCCGTGAGACTAGAGTGTAGTCAGGATATTCCTAGATTAATTTTTTGCTGTGTTGTACAAAGATTGTTTTGTGAGATTTGAGGATTTCTGTGAGGTTAAAACGGATATTTGCTTGAGAAAGAATTCAGGGCGGAGTTATTGTATATATGGGTTGTAGGGGATACGCTTTGAAGGGTTTGTTAAGAGAATGGTTGAAGCGGAGAAGGATATGTTTGGCGGGAGGTCGGTTATCATTATGGTAGAAGACTTAGTTGAAGATTGGAAGATATGGAGATTGGGAGACAGAGGACAAAAGTTAGAGGTTGGGATGAGTCTACGGAAAAGGAGTGGAGGTTCAGCAGCTTCTGCACATAAAGTGAGTTGAGGATTGATACGGTAGGCGCCTAGGACTAATCTTCAGGAGGGGGTTTGAATGAGGTCGAGTAAAGCAAGGAGGGATTTGTCGGGTAAATTGTATATTTAGGTGCCTTAAATTTTCATATTTGATTACTTAATCTTCACTCTTCGGTTCTTCTTTTCAGTCTATGAAGCTTCAAATCCGAAACAGAAAAATATCTTCAATCGGACCACAATTTATGAACTAAACGCAGATGAAATACCAGACGTACACACCGACTTCCTACAATCCATCGTTGCGTCTCTGGAGACTCTCAACAATGGTAGTCAAGTTGCACCCGAACAATTGAACAGATTCTCGGACGGTTTCAATCAGTATTACCTTTCCAAGGCGTACGAGTATTATTTCACTAAAGTACAGCCATTGATTGCTAATGAATCTTATACTGATCCTGTTTGTATGCCGAACGCGACCGTCAATGATACCGAATTTTTCAAAGTAAAGGTCTACGGATTTCCGGCTTTCAAGCGGCTTCCCCGAGTCGGTACCGATATTGATAATGGTCCTTATGTGGAAAATTACGAGGTAAACAGACCATTTCTATACTCATTAGTCATTACAAGGTATTAAAAATTGTTTATTAATATGTCTGAACCCCACCTCTGATTCCTGAGTTTTCACACCTTTTAGCCCAGGCATACTGGGCTTAAGGGAAAGAAATAAGGAAGTGGCGTCGCCTTTCCAAAGTCATGCAGCCTGGTACCGACTGACCTTGACCTCCATAGGGACTACATTAATAATGTCAGAGATAAGGCAATTATTAGTATACGCTACTCTAGGGAAAGGACTGTCTCCCTTTCCTTGTTATCAATACACAAGCATGGTATATCCCGTAAGTTAGTTTAATCTGTTTGATATCTTTACTAATTGGATAGTAGCGATATAAATTCAAACTTCTTGAGAATAGGCATAAATAATGTTTTCCCCACTCTTTTTACCTTCCAGTATCTCACGAAATTCAGAGCCTCTTATTTTGAAGAAGAAATTTGTATTCTTATAGGCTCAACTACAAGATATGCGGAAGAAATTTTCTGTCCCATAATACTTACCATTTAAATTGTATGTTGCTAGATCGTGAGTTTGTTCTCCAACAAACTTGAACCACAAACTCCCCCAAGATTTAAAGATCTCGTACCTGTCATAATGGTCTACGGTACCGAGATACACCATCTTTTGAACATTGTTTCAGATCCATTTCAACACATCTTCTGAAGTCTTTATTATCAACGGCTACTTCAAAGTTGACGACGAACAATTCTATTTCGTGTATCATTCGGACAACAATATTTACAGCAACTCAATCAACTCAATACGTACCAAATATGGTCTGCTCAAGCCAAAATGGACCTCGGATCATTTCCTCGTTGATAATGATATTTTTGTTCACACCTTCGATACTGAAGAAGAACACGCTATAAGGATCTATCCTCTATTCCTAGAAGTTTTTCGAAGCACTTATATGCCGAAGTTGGCCAGTTTTGTTGAAGGAATAGTAAAGCCACTTCAGCGTGAAGCTGACATCCAATTTAGCCAAGTTTATCGGCAAAAAGTTCTGGAAACGTTGATTGAAAGTGCTCACCAATATTTACGAACAACAGGACATCAGTCGCACGAATTCCCTCCGCAGAAAGTGAGAAATACGAGGCCTGGAAATACTACCTTTTATACATACAGACCAAAATTGGAAGGATATCTCAATTACGAAAAATACGATCTGAACTCGTCGCAGACCGAAGGAGACGAGTCAACTTCTTCCATGAACGATACTATTAAACTGCATTTTCCGCAAGAAGGTGAAAAGACGTGTTCCTTTATCGTGGCTGTTGACACTGACTCAGATAATACATCTTACATTCAGAAATTTGAAATTAAATCCATCGAAATTATGATGGCGTACGAAGCAGATTTCTCCTCGTTTCCAGTTAGGGTCTATCGCAATTTGGAGAAGTGGAAATTTACGAAAGCAGGATTCTACTTGAATATAGACTTGTACAACTTTGATTCATTTTACCATTTTGCTCTTCAACAAGTGCGGGTTGAATCTGCTAAATTAATTGGCTCTATTCTTGATGTTAATAAATGATACCTATGGTTGATATCAGGATAGTTTTGTACATCAATTCCGTTGAGATGTCTGCTTCCATTTCGCAAAATAGTGGATCACATTGTATGACTGCGAAATAAGTTACATAATTATGAGCCAACATTGCTAATAGAAGAGGTGGGGTATGAGAAATATTCTGACAACTTAGTCGTACAGTAGTGTAGCGAGGTGGAGAGTTGAAGCGGTCTCGATCCTTCTTTCTGATATGAGTTCAAAAGTTTGAAAGGTTCGTATTTGTTAGGAATAAAGCCCCAGAGATCGTATGTTAAGTTTGAACAGGGAATACAGAATATTCTTCACCACTCCCAGTTCCACCTCCAGAAGAAAAAGTCAATGTCAAAAGCTCTAGACCTAGAATAGGGTGTGTGTGGGGGGGAGAGGAGTGGAATTTTGTTTCTGTCTCCAGGATCTCAGTTACCTTCTTCAACTTTCAAATAACCTCCTCTCTTCCCCCCAAAAAATGAAAGATTTTCTGGCAGAGTCAAATAAATGAAGATTATTTCATATCTTCTAGTAAGTGACCTCATTTATATTTCGAGGCCACATCTGCTTTGTGATGAAATCATGGTCTAGCTTGTGAATTTTTCTCATAGAAGCGTACGCCCCGTAGGCGAGGTGTATTGTAAAATAAGCTATCTAGCTCAGAGGGGGTCAATCGCTTCCCCCTCGACCCTCCCGCCGTCCTTGGTGTATAGCATTTTGGGTGTCTAGCTTACGAGAAGTTTACTCGCTTCGCTCGTTCACTCCCACATTGATGACGTCTCAACTATCCATGATGGCTGTCAGTAACATCATCATTGACAGTACCCGTGACGGCTGCCTGTGACGTCAACAGCATTCATAACATCATTAGCTTGGGCTCTCTCTCTTCCTCAATATTCTCCTCCATTTTCGTAATCACTCACTCCCCTTACAAGCCTCCCATCTGTTTCCATCGTACTAGGCCTCCGGGTCACACCCGATAACGTCATACTCGCAGTTTTCAGAATTGAGGTACCATTATACTGGGCTATACAGTACCCTAAACTAGTATACGTACTAAGTCAGGCCTACTATTAGCCTTCATGTGACCAGGTAGCCTTACATACAACAGTATAAAAGCCTATTCTACACCGCTTAGGATAAGGGAGGTGGATCGAACTCACAGATTTCAGTACCAAGCTCGAGGTTACGGTTGATGACGTCGGGATCAGAGAACTAAAATCAAACACCGATACATGAACCGATTATCCTATACCGTATTTTCGGGATTCTGGAACGGGAACTCTAAAGGAACTGGATTGTGAAATTGAGTTCTGGAACCGAATCCAGAAGGAGGCGGATCTCGGATTTGGGTTCTAGAACCTGAACCAAAAGGAACCGGGTCCCGCAATTGAGTACTGGAACCAGAACCGGAACCGAAAGGAACTGGATCCCACAATTCACTCCGAGAACATTTATAACCGGAACCATTAGAAAAAAAAAAACGAGGATTGAATTGGTTCTGGTATTGAGAATTCATATCGAAATCTTGAAGATTCTTAAGTTTTCCTGATTCCCATCTATCATAGTGTTTTTCAAAGTCCCTTTCCTTCCTATCATATATTATGGCTTGAAAGTCAACATTTTTTTCCAAGTCCCTGTCCTATCATATACTATACCTTGAGAGTCAAAATTTCCTTCTACGTCCTCCTCTTATCATATACTATACCTCGAGAGTTGAAATTTTCCTGCATCCCTCTTCTATCCTATATAGCTCGTGGGTCAAAATTTTTCAAGTCCCTCTCCTATCATATTTGTAGCTCAAGAGTCGAAATATTATTAACAGGGAACCTCTTATGTATATGGAAGTTTTCTTGAGAAATTCGCCGTTCGCCATGCGCCGGGCTCCGTCCGGCCAAAAACTTGGAAAAATTTCAATTCTCGAGGAAAGGGGGAACCTGTGTTATAGGTTGAAAAATGATACATGATATGACCTGCATTAGGATATCCCTTCAAGTTATTAGACATACAATGCTTTGTACATCAATTTGCTAAGTCTCTTCAATGAGCCAAATATACAATGCTTCGAACACCATAAGTCCCCCTCCTATCATATACAGCTCGAGAGTCAACATTTTTCCAAGTTTTTGGCGCACGGCGCAAGACAAATAAAAAAAACCTCATAGAATGGTTTACCTACTATTAAAATTTTCACTCTCAAGCTGTTTATGTTAGGAGGCGGACTTGAAAAAATTTCGGCTCGCGGCCCGTAATACATGTATGATGGAAGGGGTTTTATGGTGTTTGAAGTATTGCATATGTGGCTTATTGAAGGGGTCAAGTCAATTGTCCACGAAGTATTGCATGTCTAGTTACTAGAAGGGGCTATCCTAATGCGGGTCATATCTAATACATTATAAAATAGAATGTTTGTCTGTAAATGTGTATGTATTATAATTCCATAACTTTTCAATACTTTTACCTATCGACTTGGAATTTTTCTCAAAAAGTTCCTTTTTATTCGCTTAAGGTTTTTGAATAAATTTCGACTACCTTCAAACGCGTTGAACGTTGCAGTTCTGAAAATTCAATTATTGTGATGACTCGAGTTTTACTTATTTTTCTGAAAAACTAAAGAGAACAGCCCTTGTCATGTCCTTTCGAATGAATGAGTCTAATTTCAGATTTTACGAACTACGTATGAGTAGGGTTTTGGCAGAAGGGCGTCCGTTCCATAAGAAATACATTGTGCGGACGCCCTTATGCCAGATACGTCCTCACATGTATATTTCGACTGGTGTGGTGCAAATTGTGTATTCAACATCATTATATTGTGTTCACAAAGAGAAAGAATAATTGAACCGGTTGCTCTCGATGAATTCAGCCTGTATAGAACAGATTTCCTGCATTCCTCGTTCAATTTCGTTAAGGAAGCCGTAATTTTTAATTAGTTTTCACTTTTCAGATTAAACCACAGAGTAAAAATGAATATTGTGAATAACTGCTGCTAGATTTCAGCCACTCCGTTGACGATCAAGTTCTCAAACCCCGATGAAATAAAAAGGACTTACAGAGACTGTGATTCCTATTCATTGGCCCGAACATTTTTGAACAAAAGTAATTATCAATAAAATCAACCTGATTCAGTTCTATAATTATTGTCGATATCGATTAACGAGCCTTTGTAGAATCATGAATCATACTTTTTTGATAAAGTGATCGAAGGAATGTAGTAAGTAGACAGACTATATGTACACACCTGCTCCTGAACGTGCGCTGGCTTGACTTTGGTATTCGTCATCATTAATATTTCGCGCGTGACAAACTGCGAGTTTATTTATCGTATTCGCAATTTGTTTTCCGCCGGTCGATACTCCTTCTTTCTCGATCGTAACATAATGATTTTATCGATAAGAGTGTGTCGTCTGTGGTGACTTATTTTGTTCAATACCTACAAATTAAAGTTTAACGAGATGGCAGAGGTGAGTTGTTCAAAAATATCTTCGCGTTCCATTTGAGTACCTATTTTTGGTCATCAAATTTAAGATCTTCGTACTAAATTTATACCTTTCATTATTTTTTGTCTATTTAGATTCGAAGTGTTGTAGTATGTGTCATTCTACTGACTATAAAAAGTATAAAAAGCTTCGAAGCTCTAAACGAGGTAACTTATTCTCATTGCAATACTCTGTGATGGAATTATTTATTTTCGTTTCTTTTTCGCCCCTTTATTAGTTATTTTATTTATATTGTGGATGACATTCAATGATGTAAGGAAAAATTGTGTATTCAGAAGCGTATTTGCAGGAGGAAGAGGGGGTTCATTCCCTAGAACTGGAGAATTCGCTTTAAAATTTCGGTCAAAACCTCCTCTAAAACAATTTTTTACCCCCCCTCAAAAAATTATATCGTTCAACCTCCCACCTCCCATTTTTCGAAAAGTATGTCCAATCTGAGAAATACTGAAGGGACTCACGTTACCGGTGACATCTTCTCAATAAGATTGTTGATCTTCTCATTATTTTCAATTAATTCCTCTCTGTAATAAAGATTCGCAGCTTTACTTGACTAGAAATCACGGCTTCATCTCTAGAATGAAACTGGTTGTCTGTGTTCTTTGGAGTTGTGAGCCTAGGGCATGTTAAAATATGGTTCATATTTATTGCCTGAAGATAGAATTGGGAACACAAGGAAGGACGGGTGCGTGAGGTAACAGTGGGTGCTATTCTGAGGTGTTTCGAGGTGCATACTTCTTTTTTAGTAGATCTGCAAGAAATATATTCAAGTGGTTTGATTCTGATAGCTCACAACTTAACGAAGTAAAATTTTTTGAAGAGGTCAAGACCAAGAATATCCGATTCTGAAAGTATTTTTCACGCTGAATTCGATGCCGTTATTCGTTTTCAGTGATTCCTTCGTTACCTTCTGGAATCTTGATGTTTAGTTGTAGCGGAGCGCATCGAATACTAAAGGACGAAAAGATGTGTCGCACTTCGCAAAGAGCTGCGGCAACTAAACGTTAAGATTGCAGTAGAAAACAAGGGAATTAAGAAGAACGAGAAATTCAGCGCGAAAAATATTTATTTTCAGAATCGGATACTCTCGTTCTTGATCTCTTCGAGAAGTTCTACTTTGTGGAGTTGTGTAGGAATGAAGGAATCCGTCTCTAATTTGGTCAGATCAAAAGAGGGAAAGTATGAGTGTATGAAATTTGATAGTAGACGACAGAATTCTTTGCAAGAGGGTCATTTTTTAATAGTGAAACTTCTGCTGTTGCGTCTATTTTATCGCTTTTAGGTAATCTGCGATGTGGGCTGCGGTCGATGTGTGATTTTGAGGCCTAGTGTAAATTCTTTAGACGATAGAGCTGCGTGCAAAATGGTTTTGTGATAACATAATTATGAGGATTAGAGGAGAGAAAGTTTGTTTATTTTGAGAAAATGTAGATCCATTTGAAAATTGTGAAGAACCCGGCAGTAAACGCTGACTCTATGATACGGACACAGAATCTAAAAATTGAGCTGTTGATCGAAATAGCAGGTACAGAATGAGGGGGTAAGCGATAGTGTTGAAGATGAAAGAGTGATTCAATATGAATTCGTGTTCGACGACAAAGTTTCATAGATTTTTAGTATGACCAGAAAATTTTAGTTTGTCCGTGGGAAGAGAAAAGTGGTCGAGGGTCGGAGAACTCGTACTTTAAGATGTGTTGGTGAAGAATAACTTGTATTTACTTGTGGTAGTCCGAAAAAGGTTCGCCTCTGCCGCATTAGGTACATATAGTCTGAGACTGGACCCTGTCCTCAAGGATACGTCTTAAATATTTTGAACCCATAAATTGAAACTTTTCAACCACAAATTTTTCTCAACATAAATTTTATTCAATTTGGGTCTCTAATTTGAATGTAACCGGATGGATATTCATCTGTAATCCGAAAAATTCAGTATAGGTATCAAGAAAAATCGCTTATTCAATCTCATTTCTAGTTAAGTATTTCTAAGGACAAGACTTATTTTCATTAAGCTTAGTATGATTGTTTCAAGCCTAATGCCTCGGGTATATTGCGCTCGAAGGAAGAATGAAAAATTTCCTAATTATATCCTTCTCAGACAATATAATTGTAGAAATTGAAACACAAATTTTGAAACATTGCTCAAAATATTGTAAGTAATAAAATTTTAATCACGCAGGAAAATTCCAATTTTGTATGCAGTAGCGGGGAAGAAATTCAATATGTTGAAGAATGCGATGGAAATGCAGATTGTCAAGATGAATCGGATGAAAAAGCTTGTGGTATGACATTTTGTTTCTGGCAAATTATAATACAGAAGGAAACTCATCACCGTTCCTTAGACTTCTGAAAATTGATTGGACGTTTATTTTTTAGGAACTGTCGGAATATTGTTTTATTACACCTACGAGAACAGGATTCCGATTGTATCTGATGATTGTCAACGGTATATATATGGAGATAGCGACTATTACTACAACTATTACCACTGTTCACAATATTTCGGATACGAACAAATTATCTTGAACGGTTTATATATGAACAACAACAAAGAGTTTTCATTGACTGCGGTTAGTAAAACAATACCGGCTGTTTTCCACGTATCTTGGAACGATGAATTTTTTCCTGCAGAAAGTATTCAGATTATTTCCAATGGTCCACAACTTGACATCTTTTACGCTCCTAATCGTAAAAATTATGGAAATCTGTCCCGGGCTACTGGGAGCAGAAATGGGTCTTTGCATTCTCTTAAAATGGATACTCAGGGTAAGTATGGTAGAGGCTAGATTAGTTTTGTTCGTATAATTCTCTGTTAATTTGAAGAAGAAAGACCGGAGCGTTTCCTACCATGTTCAGGTGAGTCGTTTTCCGAGGTAGTTTCTAATGTAAATCGACAAGATTAATCGAGATGAGGGGCGTCATTCTAGAGTGCATTTGCTCTAGATTTTTTTTACAGGGAACTTGTTCTATGATGGGTTTTTCGAGAAATTTGCCGGGAGAGGGACTGAAAAACAAAATTTTCAAAAAAAAAAACCATAGAACAGGTTCCCTGATAAAATTTTGACTCTCGAGATGTATATTTCGAAGTCCCTAAAGTAGTTCCAGGTCACTTATGACGTCCTATTTTACCATAGGTTTATAGTGGGTGTAGGTCTCCTTCTTACTAGCTTTATACTAATTCTAGGCTTGCGTGAATTCTCAATACCAAAACCAATTTGACTCATAAAACAGGTTCCCTGCATTCCTTGTTTAACTTCGTTTAGGAAGCCATTGTTTTTTTTTTTAGTGGTTTCTCCAGTGGGTCTAATCCGCTTTAATTTTTAGCTATTAGTTTTTTTAATTATAAATTTTAACATACATAATCGCAGCACACCGCAATGAAATCCATACAACGAGTATTATAATTTATTTTAGAAAGACACGAAATCATCCATAGCTTGGAGGTGAAAATTTTAACCGAGAACATGTTCTATGAATTTTTTTTTGAATAATTTGTCGTCCAACGTCCGACGTCGTGCCAAAAAGGACTCATAAAAATTTTGCTTCTTTTCTTGAGCTATGTATGATAGGAGGAGGACTTGGATTTATTTATTAATTAATTAATTAATTTATTTATTTATTTATTTATTTATTTATTTATTTATTTATTTATTTATTATTTATTTATTTATTTTTTCTTTCTTTCTTTCTTTCTTTGATAGGAAGGACTTGGAAAATTGGTATTGTCTCAATTGAGTTCCACACTACCCTAGAGGTCGATTCGATGATGCGTTTCTTTATAGTGGTTTCCCCAGTAGGCCTATATAAACCTCATTACTAAAACAAATTCGACCCATAAGACAGGTTCCCTGCGTTCCTCGTTCAACATCGTTAAGGAAACCTCAATTTTTTTCCGAGCCTTTTATAATATATAGGTCGGAAGTAGAAATTTTTTCAAGTCCCCTCCCACCAGCAAGTGTTCCTCCCATCATATATAGCTGAGAGGTAGTAAATTTTTTCGGGCAAATGTCGGTAAACCGCCATCGATCCTATCGGCTCGGAGGTAGAAATTCATCTAAGCCTCCCTTTCATAATATTGTGTAGCTCGGAAGTAGAAATTTTAGCAGGGAACCTGTTTTATGAGGCGTTTGTTCCTTGCGTTCCTCGTTTTACTTCGTTAAAGATACCGTCGTTTTTCCAAATCCTCCTTCTATTATATATAGCTCAGAAGTAGACGTTTTTTCAAATCCCCCTACTATCAACGCGGAAATGGAAATTTTTTTGAAGTTCAACGTTCTGTCGTCCATCGCCGGTCGGACGGCGCCCGACGCCCGTCACTGTCCTCCAAATTACCCTCCCATAAAACAGGTTCTCTGTTAAAAAAGAAAAACGGACGTCTTCTTTAACGAACTTGGACGAGAAACGCAGGAAACTTGTTCTATGGGTTGAATCGGTTTTGATATTGACAATAGGATTCGAAATTGGAGCCCCATCCGACAAAAACTGCCCTATTCTAATAAGGAAGTTGGAATTGGAAAATTCCGAATGACGAGCCGTACCTACAACAGAAGGGATATTTGTAGAAATTTCGGCTTTCGAGTTTTGCCGGACAGCAGACGGAGAGGTGCTACAGTTTTCAAGGAGCCCTCCGTCCCCTATAACAGACCCGTTGTTGAAAAGCAAAAGAAAAAAGAGGGAAACGAGAAGAGAAAGAAGAGGAAAAAAAAAAGATGGAAACATTTTTCGCTGCCCCCTCCCATTTTGTTTTTCTGAATCCGCCACTAGTGCCGACTTTGGGGGATAAAACGTTGAGCCCCTGAACGATTTTGTTGGGGAGGGACGTTGGGAACGCTCCACCCCTCGAATAATTTGGTCGCTCTTTTTCTTTTTCTCAATCTTGCTCTTCAAATAATTTTCCAAATTCGATGGCTTTGGACGATTGTGTACGTAAGTAAATACAGGAACCAGGAGTGAAATTCAGCTCCCTATCTTAGCTTAGTCTATAAGCTTGTTATGTATTACATGCTCAACGGCTGTAGGGACGCAATTTTTGGAATTAGGAAGCTGAAAAAAAATTAATCCTGTCACTCGAGGTTAATTCATCCAGGAGGACCAGAACCAAGTGTAATAAAAAGCACTCGCAGTTCGCACGTATAAATTAAAAATGTCTTAGAACCCAAACAGGATATCTTCAAAAGGGGCCCAGTTTAAAAATATACACTTTTTGTTTGCTGAATTCGCGACCAAGTTCACCATAAATAGATCATTCGATTATGAAATACAATGTCAGTATTTCAACATTAATCGTAAAGCAGTAATGTATACTTAATGCTTCTATGGCACAATTGATTTTAAAATTTGCTGAGTAAAAAATTATCGGGTTTGAAAACGACATTATATTATAGGTACTCGTTAACACCTAGGCAAATGATTATTCCCTATATATATATTGTTATAAAACGGTGTTATGTACGCAGAAAACTTCAAGAATCCGGTAGTGGACTGGGTAACTTCGCATGTTTACTGTATATCGAACACTCGTATCAAGGTTTGCGATAAAAACTTCGTAATTTGCATACCGTTACCGAGTAAATTCATAACAAATCCCTTTCTTCTAACTTTTTCTTCAGAATATAGGTGAGTAAATCAAGTATAGGACGTATATGAATGCGTCAAGTTTTTTAAACATTCTAACCTTTTTAATTATTATTTATTACTTTTATCAAGATCATTGTTCTTCGTCGAACAAACATCATCTCAGTATTTTTTGTACAAATATCCATTGGGCAAGAAATCAAATATAACACGTATTGCTCAAGGGTTGAATGCACCAACATGGTTGACTATCGATTCGATACACAAACGAGTATATTGGATGGATCGTAATAATAGTGGGACTATCTTCATTAATTCGACGTCGTTTGAAGGCACCCATTCAGAAGTGAGAAAACCAAAATTTAGGCCTATAATTGATTTTTCTGACTTGCCCCCTCTTAAAAATATGGAGTCACCCGATGGACAAAAATTGAAACTATTTAGGCGGAAGGGCGGGATATTGATGGATGTCAACAGAATAATTTGGCATTTATATGGCTGTAATTTAAAAGGTTCGAAAACTACAGAATAGAATTCCAGGTTGAGGGGCGGCGCTACAAAAAAAAACGGTGCATTGAGAGACCTACCTTCTCTTCTTTATTTAGCCACCAGTGTTGATGAACTTTCCCTCTCCTCTTCATCACCAACGTTTTCACGGTAATGTAACGAAAATCGTGTTTAGTACGAGTAGTTTTTCTATTCTAATTAAAATTTTCAAGTTGCAAGAAAATAAATCTGCCGTACAAAGTTGAAATGACGTATATGCAGATCATGAATACAAGGAAAAGAGATTATGGGTATACTTGATATAGCCTCTTTTTCTCGTATTCGTTATTTGCATATACGTCAATTCAACTTTGTACGGCAGAAATACACCCTTCAAGTTTCATTTATTAGTCCTCTGAAATCAGCGTGCACCGCTCATCAACCAAAAATTTTCAAAAAAATTGCTTTTGCAATAATTCATTAAAAAAACAGAACTTCTTTTCTTAAAACTTTTTATTGTGCATGAATTTTAGAATTTTCGCGATCGTGCATTCAATTAGTTGTTTATTGGCAGGAAATATTTCCTGGAACTCCCATAAACGATATCGACACAACATTTGCTGTCTTCGATGATGCCGTATATTGGCCGGATATTAATCAGAAGAAAATATTGAAATGTTCTGTCGGTGATTGCGATCAACCAACGAGCTTCAAAGACATCACTTCATTCTCGACCGAGACAAGTCATATCAACACTAATAGAATCGGCAACTTGTTTGTCGAACACCGAACCACATTGCCCGATGAGGTGAGTCATAAATAAGTCTGAGTATGTCTTCAAAGAGTTTGATTAATAAACGGGTAAACTTTTATTGTGTAAAAGAACAAATTCGAAATTTGATAAGAACCGATATCAAAGTCGGTCATGCTTATTTAAATTCATAGTTATGTATTGAAAAAAAGACAGATTTTCTGGCAGAGGCAAATAAATAAAAATCATGTTTCATGTCTACTACAAATAGTAAGTGACCTCACTTATATTTCAAGAACACGCCTGCTTTGTGAAGAAATCATGGCCTAGCTGACCTACTGTCTAGTGCTCGCTTCACTCGTTCATCCCCATTGAACTAGATATCAACATTTTTAGTGACGTCATCAGCTCGTGACGTTATAAGCATCCATGATAGCTCCCGGTGACGTCATCAGCACTGCTATCATAGTAGTATCACACTCCATTATTAATATACTAAGCACCTGTATGAAATTACTGAACTCCAAAATAGTTAAAGATTAAGATTGAATGTTGGACTGTTTCCTTTTTTAGGTTGATCATCCATGCAAAGTATCTCCTTGTAGTCATTTGTGCTTACTAGAATTGGGATCTGAAGTCATCAACGGATGCTACTGCGAAGGGTCTCAGAAACCTCTCTCCGCAAGTATGAGTAATGGTTACTGCGAAGATTCGACTTTGATAGCTACTTATAAAAACTATGTGTACGTGGTCGGTTTGTATCGTAATCCTGCTCTCGCACCCATAATCCAGAAAAATAGGCTGAATCTTACTTCGATTTCAAGTGTCACCTACAATTCAATAGCAGGTTGGTATTTGCTCGCAAGAACATAATATCAGAACAGGTTGAGGTTCTTATCAAAAATCCTCCGAAGCCTAAGGTTTTGATGAAGAAATCGTATCGCCTGGCACAAATATTTCTTCGTTTTTCTCATGAAATTAGGCTGAAGAATTTCTCATCTTCAAGCCAAATAAGAAGAAGGAATTTTGATCGGCTATAAAGAAGGAAAGATGGGATGGGATGGAGAGAAAAAAATAGTTTATACAAATATAATGCATAACAGAGCAAAACTTGCAACTCACTTTGTTTGCTAGTTGGAGTCTCTTTCACCAACTTTCCTAATTGAGTCGAATAGAGAGAGCCTCTTTTATGAACAATTACCTATGTACTTACATCGAGAATCTTTGCTCATTTTCCCACTGCCTATGTAGTCAATCTGTCATCATGATCTCAAAACAGAAGACGACGATTGTAGCATAAGTACGTAAACGAAATGGGGAAGACTCTCATGACCGAAGCCCCTCCCATATGGTTAGGGGGGGGGGGGAGGAGGAGACTAGCACAAAATTCGAATATTTTCAATTTTACCTTTTTTTTTGTTGCCAGTCATATGCCTGTTATGAGTTCTAGTCTTGCTTTTTTGCACCAACTTTTAAAAATTATAAATGATGTGATGCGTTAACTATATCTATGTATTTTAGGAAGCGTGATCCTGACGGAAACTGGGGTTCAAAATATCTACTCATGGACACCTCGAACTCGAAAGCTAGATATAATCCTACAAGGTGGTCCTGGCACTATAAAGGAAATCGAATTCGATGATTACGCTAATAATTTGTATTGGATAGATCCGACACGTTTTGTAGTCAAAGTTATGAATTTGAGAACACTTGTCAAGATGGACATTTTGGAACGAAATTCGACTTATACACCAATTAAATTTACGTTACTTCCAGCCGCGGGGTAAGCTGAGAAAAAGTAATTGAAATATGAGACTTCAAGATAACCTATAAGGCACGGATTGGTACAAAGTTTCCCGAGTCCTATTATGAGGAATGTTTTTAACAGGGAACCTGTTTTATGAGGGGGGGGGTGAGAAATTTACCGTCCGCCGTCCGCTGTCCAGCAAAAAACTTGGAAAAATTTCGATTATCGAGCTATCATATATAGCTCGAGATTCGAGAAAAATTTAGACTCTCTAACTATATTATACTAGGCTCATAGTAGGTTTAGGCCTTCTTTATACTAGTTTAATCTAGGTCTAGGACTCCTGTAAACCAGTTTTATGCCAGGGCTAGGCTTCCTTCAATTCTCAATATCAAAACCAATTTGATTCATGACTTAGAACAGGTTCTCTGCGTTCCTCGTTCAACTTCGTTAAGGAAACTGTCGTTTTGCAAGTGTAGAGAGCTTGAAAAACTCTCTTGTACGGATCCACCTTGTCATAGATTCCTTGGGGGGTCTTTTGGGACAATACGGACCTCAACGATTATTTTCTTCAATAGAAAATTCAAGAATTAAACGGTAAAAATATTGTAATGTGCTCTATATGTCTTCGTTCTCATACTATTGATAGTCTACGGTATTCCGATTTCGAAAAGAAAATTGAATTTTAATAATAATCCATTGTTACAGAATCATGGCCGTGCTATTTCTTAAAAATAACTCAACCATTACGATAGAACGCCTTTCGATGGATGGTGGACGTTATTTACGGAAACCTCCTTACGAGGATCCCGAAGCTAATGACATTGAGCACCTATCTATACATTACATGAGGAAAACTAGAGTGCTGTATTTGCTGGATCGACAAACTAATAAAATTAGATATTTCTCCGAAAAAGAGTCCGGTATGCTAATTTGTATTTAGGTTATACTTGCACATGATGAGGAGAAGGTAGATTTAACGGGTCACACTTTTCCGATTCTGAAGCTTTTTCGTTTCATTTTTTTTTTATTCCTTGCCATTTAAAGAGTTAGGCGACAGAACATATGGATGTTCTTCAATAATAAGCAACATGGGTAACGATGAAGAGATATGAAAGAAGATCTTCATTTCTCTGACTCTGTCTAAAAATTTTCTTTTAAAAATTGTATTCGACAATTTTTTTTTTACAAGTTTTTTATTTAATTTATTAGAATTTCAAGATTTACAAAATCTCGCACTCTTGGGGAACGTGGAGCAGATTTCGTCTCTTAATAACTACATTGTTTGGTCAGAGGAAGACCTGGTAATCCGTAGAGTAGCAGTGGATGAATCTCCGCCAACATCTTTGGTGCAGAATATTTCCTTAAGTACGTAGTGTCACTGATTTTAATAGAAATTTACGACAGAACTGACTCTCATTAATATATACGTATTTTTTTTAGAACTGAACGATTCTGATAATAACGATTTGAGGATAGCAGCTGTGACAAAATCAGTCAAGGGGCCTCGTTTGGCCAAATGTCTCCAAAATAATGGCGGTTGTGAGAAACTTTGTTTGATGTCAAATAGATACGCGAAATTTGTGAGTTTTCTGACAAATTTTACCTGAATTTTCGAGATCTATGTTTGTATTTAGTGAGGTAACTCGATAGCACGAATTTTCTATATTACTTCTCGCGAAAAAGTAGTGACATTTTTTTTCTTTTGGGCTCTTGAACATCACAAAAAATTTCATATCAAATTCTTCTTGATTCGAAGAATTATTTCAATTCGTGCTGACTTTTGATGTTTTTCCGGCAATTTCTTTTAAAACGTGCACAATAAACATTTTTAATATCAATTTTTACAGACTTGTTTATGCGATAAAAATGAAGAAGTTGTGGACGGTACTTCATGCAGAAAAATACCAGATCAAAAAACTAGTTCTAAGAGCAAATCATCGGATGTTTCCGTAAGTGGAAAAGATGAATCAACCCTTTCAAATCATTTGACAAAGACTTCTCTAGCGCAGGACAGGCCTATCTCAGATGAGAAATTTCCAGCGTATTCGAAGTCAAGTCCACTTGAGTCTTACTCTTCGGATGTTTCGATTAAAATTCCATTCGCAGAAGAGAGGACTACCACGTATACCAAAATACCGAATACTACTCAGAAATCTGAAGCAATTTACTCAAACTCAAGTCCGCTCCAACGGCCGATCCCACAGTACGTCGAACAATCCTCTGTATTAACTAATAACTGTACGTGTCTCATTTGTCAGAATCCGGAATCTCTCGAACAGTCAACGAAGAATTCCTGGAGTGAAAATTATGGTGAGCATATCGTATTCTACGTATTTTTTATTGCGACATTTTGCCTGGGATTTTTATTGGGGTACCTCGTTTTTCGGAGAGACTTATTTACACGCTGTAGTACGAGGTGAGTATTAGGTAACGAATTTATAGTAGATAATGATTGATAATCCCATTGAAATCAGCAAATTCGTTTCCTTTGCAGACTTTCTTTCGAAAATGGGATTCTTGAACTATCACGAATGAAGGGAGAAAGTACGAACGTACTCTATTCAAAAGAGGATAATACCGGTAACGAAATACGCGACGAACAAAAAAGCTGTAACTGAGTTACCTAGACGAAGAAGTAAAAATTCGCGAATAAGAGAAATTTAATTTTAGCTTTGATTATGAGCCGTTCATCATTTTAAAGGTCTCTAAATTGGACAGTACTAAGTTAAGTGAAGAGCCGAACATAGTGCTACAGTCAAGTTTAAAAAGTTCATCTGCCACAAGAACAATATTTAGGGGAGGTCGCCAATAATAGTCAAGGCAGAAAATTATTTTTGTTCAATCTTGAGTCTAAGTCATATTATTTTTGGATGCACGCTAATTATTGGAACATTCTACCCAGAATTGCATTGTGGGTTCTATCATAGTTTTGGTGTTATGAGACAATATCTGATTATTAATATTTATGTGCACTAACAGATATACCAAAAAATTATCAATTATCATTTCTGATCTACCTTTTCTTGATATTTTAGATAAGTGTACCTATGGTATGTGTTCGCTCAAATATAGCGTTGGCAAAATCATTCAATTGAAAGCGGTCGTTTCTAATTTATTTGAAAGTATCATCTGTTCGTCTGGCTTTTCAGTAGTCAAAATCAAATTGACTCAATTTAACCCTCGGTTTGACTCATCTGTTGCAAGATATAATAAGTATTTGATGTAGGTAGTGAATTCTCGAAATGCGATTTTACTCAGTGTAGCAGATAGCTGTCCCCAGCAAGGAATTAGAGGAGCATCAATGGATTCAAACCCTCCTCTTAGCTTTTCGAACTGCAATGTCTCGAAAATGTGGAAAATGACAATCACATATCGTCGACTACATATCAAAAAGTATTCAAAAACAAACATTTTTTAATTAAGCGAGTTGGTACGACGAAATGGGCTTATAACAGTTTTTGACAAGTAGGTACGGTAATTCTAAGACTAGTGATAGCTAAAAAAAGAAATATTGAGCTCAACTTCTACAGAAACAAAAAAAAAATTGAAAATATCTGTATTTGATATAGGTATTAAAAAAAATGAATAAAAAAATAGTCAAAGATAATCATGGCACAAACAAACATCAGGTATAGTATGATCCTAATACTTCCTTCATTACTTATAAATATTCATACATATTAGGCCTACTTACATACATCTATTTATTTTTATTTTTTTCTAACGCTTCGATAACTTCTGCGCGCTTCACTACAATTTAATTTTTGCTAAATTTTCAGCGTTATGAAAAACTACAGAATAAGCTGAATTTTTGTGAATAACTTTCAAGTGTTACGTATTATATATTGACAAAATTCGAAAAATTGGAAATTTTGATTTTTGAAAGCAAAAGTAAGTTACCAAATCCAAAATGATTTAAAAATACGACAAATTTACAAATTTTCACCACACAAAATACTTTCAAGTAGGTACTCGAAGAAAAAGACAAAAGAAATTTTAATGAAAATTATTCTTTCAAAATCTCAAATGAATTATTTTCTAGATTTATTGTGATTTAAATTAATGCAAGGTTATAAGTTACTTTGGAATTAAATTAAATAAAATCATTGAGAAGTTTGTGAACGAGACCTTCTCAAACTAATTTTAAAATATGCGGAAAGGTCCTAAAATTTTCTATTGACACAAAACGTAAATATAAACTAGGACAAGAATTTGGGTATTAGACCTATTTGACTAGACTTAAAAATATATTAAAATAAATGAACAACGGATTCAGTAAGTATCCGACTCGAATTAAGAGCTACAAATGATATAAATAAGCTTTGTCGAATAAAGTTCTACAGAACTCTCTCGAATGGTAACTAAATTAATGATAAGAATATTGTAAAATTTAAAATTGTTGTAGGAATCTGGCAATAAAAAAGAAAAATGACACATACCCTTCAGGCAGTAGGTGGAGCAGTTTGTTAAAAATACTTTGGCTAATTAAAATGAAATAAAATTCTCTATTCTATTCACTAATTTTTATCAATGTACAACGTAAGTAAAGTTCATTTTGCAAAGTATCGTAAACGTTGCAACTTACAATTAAAAACAAAAATTTACAAAATAAAATATCCGTAAAATGAAATTAAAACTCAACACGATCAAATTAAAATAACCTTACTTCGTGGTAACAAGAAACTAAAAATGAAAAAAAGATGAAAATTAAAATAAAGAATCTTCTTTAACATACAAATTTAATTGCACTCGTACAAGAACTAAAAAAGTTTTCTAATAACATGACTGAAAAAGAAAAAAATTGCACTGACGACGTATTTTTCACCACGACTCGAGTGAATGAAAAATTGAATGATCACATTAAAAATAGAATAAAATATTCGACATGAATATCAATTAAAATATCACTAGAATTAATAAAATTATTCCCTGAACAAATTCTAAAATTTGTCTGGGTCAGATCACACCATCATCGAAAATTTCACAAGAATTGTTTCTTATATATGTAAATAAATTTAAGAATCTCAAAATTAAAATAATAGGACACGGAAAAAATTTACTGAACTTTGGAAGAACGCTTTTTTACCGCGAACGCGTAGTCGTCTCTACCTTGCTTGACCACTGGTATATGGGGATTGACATTCGGTAACTGCAACTGAGAATGAACTTCGATCCAACAGAATTCACAAAGGTACTGAAAAGAGAAAAATATTCTTCGTTGGGAGGTACGTAGGATATACTTCGGAAATTTCCGTTCTCTTCTACTCGTAGTTCTGGGAAAATAATGAGGACTCGAATTCTGAATAATAATATTCATGACTTATTCGTCTTCCTCCGTTTTCTCACAAATTCAGATAGCCCTCTTGTTCGACTATTTCTTCACAAAAAATATAATTCGTGAAACTGTTCAACCATCTCCCAGTATTGTGGTATATTCATGTATAACCTCGCCATCAATCATTCCTCGAAAAATAACAAGCCTGAATACCTCCACAAAATACGCAGACGGTGAATAAAAATTTTTCTTAGTTCCATAATTAATATTTCGATCGTCAGAAGTCTTTATCCCAATCATAAGGCTATTGGTCACGTTCCATAGGCTCTCAGAAGTAATCTCAAGATTATGAGAATCTTTTCTTTTGTTTTTCCTCCAAAGAGAATGAATCCGACAAAGAAGTGGTATCGATATAATCAATTAACGATCCTATAAAGTTAAATTCATCTAATCCGTCATCAATTGTCAAAAAATACCTCAACAGTTACTCTCCTGTCGAATGCCTATCTATTACATGTAACGAGTTAAGTAAATTGAATTGCAAGAAAGGAAATTCAACCGATAACTTACCGATAAACATTCTGGCTCCGCACAAAATAAAGTCGATTTTTCACAGCAATTCTGGTATTTGCAGCGGTCACAAACTTGGTCGTCCATGATATACGGTTTCATTTCCATCTAGGACAAAGAATATGTTTGTGAATATTACCCTAAGTTATATTTTTCTCTCTATAATTATGGCAGTGTAGGCTATCTCGTTCGTTTTTCCATTTCATACGTTTAATTTTTTACCATTTTACGACTGTTTATTTCGGCTGGCATTATAAATCGTTTCTTTATAGCTGATACAACACTGTTCTTATTCGAGAATACGACTCTCGCGGAACCTTTCGGATAGAAATACAACGAATCTACATCGATCCCGACGTACGCGACTTCTCCAAATAGTTTGCTCATAATGACACCAATTTGCTCTGACGGTAAATTAAAGATGATAATAACATTAGGGACGTAAATTTAAATTTTGTTAAAAAGCCTATAGATTTTACGAATCAATTTCCATACCAGCACTTAGCGTGCGAGGAACTCCGCCCAAGAAAACTGTCAATCTTGGATTTACTCGCGACAAGGGGACAAAAAAATGATCGATGCCGTCCAGTTTCCACGGGATCACTTGTACCGCTTTGTTTTCCTTGCTATTTTTCGAAACAGTCGTGATATAATCTTCGCCGTTCCTTCTACGACAATGCTGGAGAAGGTAATCGACTGATACGTTTTCCTGATGTCAGTGAATTTTCAAAGAATGATTTGACGTTCAAAAAGAACAGTAAACATCATACTAAGTCAAGATAATTACTGCAAATAACAGGAACACAAATCCCTTCGGTGGTATGACATGAGGAGCATTTTCTTTGTACGGCCAATCCACTACAACAGGACCGAATTTGCTGAACCTTTTAAGCACGTTTGCTGAAAATCGAACAGATGTCGTTACGCTATTTATGTACTTCATTTACTATAGTAATGATTGTTTCGAAAAACAAGTAGCAGTTGCATCCGGGAAGTCAAGCAACTTATACGTACCTTCACTTATTTCCAGCGGAAGTCCACCTATAAATACTTTTCTTGAATAGTTGAAAGGAACTCCAAATGGATTCAAATCCAATCTTCCATTTCGTATTACCATTTTCTCATATTTAAAAATAAACGCGATCATCTCACGGTCATAGTTCGATAAAATTGGATCTTTCACTGTCATTATGAGGAGAGAAACAAACATCAGAAATTGGTTTAGATAAATATAGTTCAGGGGTGGTTTTAAAGTGCCCAACAGTAACTATTTTCGGCAAAGCTCCAGAGGCCATAATTTGCAGTTCCCTCTCAGGAGAAATAATTCAAAGCATCAGAATAAAAGAAAGAGAATAATAGTGTAAAATCGTAATTTGTCTTACCGGCGCGACTTCTCTTGATAACTTTACAAGATGGTTTAAAATGATAGAAGTTCATTTCAGAAATTTATGTAGCTGGAAAATATAATAATTGTATTTTGAATTACGAACTACACGAACATCAATCCCGCGGTAATTTGGCCTTCTTTATATCTGAGGAGGTCTTTGACGAGGACGAGGAGGTTCAATGAACGTCTTCAACAGCTGATGAACTCGAATTGGTGAACTTGGAGGGAAAAATTAATAATCATCGGTGACGTCATGACTCATGAGACAATAACATTGTGCCAGAAACGTGACCGAGGAATCATGGATGAGTAATGAAAAACCTCAGTGGGTACTAATGAATCAGGAGAAAGATATTTTTGCGCTCGTCATTTTCCCAGCGAAGGTATCTTTCTTCTGATTAATATTGAAGCTCAATAAGCTCCAAAATCTCGTCCTCATCAGTCACGACTCACGATTGACATTATTGATATTGACAATAATTTTGAACTGAGATATTATTGGATAGGCACGTCGTGCCCATCGGCCATCGTGAACGTGGGGACGTGAAAAACTAAAAAGTGTTGGATTTGTTTTGTTCAACGACAGTGAGTGTTCAAAGTTCATGACTCGGAAATAGAAATTAAAAGTTAATCCATCTATCTTCAGACCAGTCTTTAGGCACATCATCGCTAGGGAACTATTTCGAGATCAGCATCTCTATTCTTAGTACCAACTGCAAAGATTACCGTCAGTCCGCCCTGGTCGCCAATACCGTATCGCGCCAAAACAGACAATTAGGCATGGAAGTGCAACAAAATCTTTCTGAACTTGACTCTTGAAGACCTTGAGGATTGAGGTCAGCTTGAGCTGCAGAGGTTAGAATTAGTTTAAGTTATTTAACTATACCATTAGTGAATGTATATGAACTCTAATGCTGAATGTACAATATTTGGTCCCGGTAGTGAATAGGTAGGATTTTTCGAACAATTAATTCTATAGAAATAAGTAGATTCAATACCTAACGAAGTTCTCTCTGTTTCTGACAGCTATGTTCGCGTTGTAGAAATATTGACGAAGGCGAACCTATTTACCAAAATTTGGACGTTATTTGAGCTCGTGAGAATCGAAGTATATTATGAAGCATGATAATCCTACCTGCACCTAGAACTCGGGTACCTATGAAGGTGATGATTTGATTTTACAGAGAATAATTAGGCGATATGCCTATAATTCTATGATGATTATCATTTTCAAAACAGGTGAACAGTAATTTTACCAGCAGTTAGCGACCGCTTTGAGAAGAATATCTTCATGGTACAAGGGATTAAACGGCGAATTTTTTGCTCGTACGTTCATTCACATCGTCTTCAACTTGGTTCGTATAGTTTCGTATTTGTTCAACAGGAAATTCTCGCTCTTATTTCTTTGTAGAAATATAATTATATAGGCTAATTATATTTCTACAAAGAAATAAGAGCGAGAATTTCCTGTTGAACAAATACGAAACTATACGAACCAAGTTGAAGACGATGTGAATAGGTACCTATAGACTTTTTATATCGAATCCCAACATAGTTGTAATCGAGAAAGACGTTTCTCTTCTTGATAGACGTATTAGGTACGTATAATTTTATCCTACAGAAACGCATTACAAACTGCGTGTAGCTCGTGATCGTACCATTATATATACGCTGTGCGACGTCAAAACAGGAATATTCGTTTTTTTGCATGTACCTATCATATTGTTCTGATATATGTACACGCGAGCATTGCGAGCTCGTCCCAGCTTTAACTGCAAACATTCGTAATTCATCTGTTATCAATTCTGATTTCCAAATTGCATTCCTAATTAAGAGACAAGCTACCTATTATTGCAGGTAGTCTACGTACCGATACCTATATAACCTATTAGATATCGCGGGATGTACCTTTGCAGAACAAAGCTACAACCATAGGAACTTTTCTGCCGTGTCAACGATGGGAGTCGGGTAGGTAGATTTGTTCTATCCCGAATTTTCAGAAACGATGTAAAACTTACATTAGGTATTATTTTCCTTTACTTTTTCCTACCGATAATGTAAAGGAAAATTGTTGATATTCTTCATCTTTTTTCTCCGATTCATTGATCTGACGTTATGCCGCGACAATCCGTATTGAGTTATGTAATGATTAATGTACTTATTAATAACTACTTAATTCAACGTACTAATATGGTATTCGACGTTGAGCCTCTCAGCTAGATTGAGATTTCTAGGTTTGTTTTCATGTACCCATACGTGGAATAGAAAAACTCATGCTTTCCAGAGAATACAGATGATCTGTACTTTTCTTTTACAGGAGCTGCGCCTGTAGAAAGTTGACTCACCCAATTTTACCGAAATTTTTGTCGATCGAATTTCGATGTAGGTATGATTGAACCAAACATTTATATCGTGTGCCCAGTCACTCTCATATTAATGATAGAGTAACATTCGGTGGTGAGTTCTAAATAGTTTTGTGTTCTAGGCTATGGTTTTAATAATAGAATAAAATTTTTCATCGTTTGGAAAATCTACTTTCCACGGACGGAGAAGTTTACGCAATCCCTAGCTCTCATAATCTTTACTTTTTCAATTTCGCGATGGTTAAAGTATTTATACTTGTAAGGTGTATAGATCCTTGGTACTCGATAAATTTCATCCTCTCTACGTGTAAACTCTTTTCTCCCCTCTATTCTGCGCAGTATACTAACTTTATTTTCGTGATACTTTTGTTTCACTGGCTTGGAAGTCCTAAGATTACTATAACTGCACAGGTAAGTCGTTTTAGAAACACTGGGCCTAATTTTCATACATATTTTTCTAGTCAATGTGTCAGAGTGTCAAAACCTAGATACTCTAGAATCTCACTATACACTCATGAATCATACCAGTTCAAGTTTTACAGACTGTGTAAAACTATAGCTGCAGCTCGAAGTACACATATATTATACTCACTTTATGAATTATCCATCGTATTCCATTTAGGGAGTTGTAAAACATGATAAATGCACACGAAAAAAACCGAATTTGAAAGTTTTTTTGACAATCAAGAATTATGCTCGTGTTTTGACAGTTTTCTGGGTATTTGGGGGATAAGCACAAATTGATTAAATTATTTTGATTTCTTTGAACAAAATATCAATTTTCATTCAGGAAATTCCAAAATTTGACTGCAAGTCCGGAAACCAACGAATAGATTCTGTGAAATTTTGTGACGGTGTCGCGGACTGCGATAATGAATCCGACGAAAACATTTGCGGTATGTCATGTAACATATTTCCCTAATCTGTAGAACTGAGATTAAAATAGTAAATCGAGGAGAGAATTTTAGTGGAAAATTTGGTTTATTGACCTCTATAGGTATTGATGTAATTACTTTTTCTCCTTGGTTTTGTTCTTTTTTACACCCTTCTCGTTAATCAAGTATTATTAAGAAAAGAATGATATGATCAAAGCAGTTGTGAGAGCATCTCTTCTATTTTCCATTTGATAGACTTGGATAGGCCTGTTCTGCACAGAAGCGAAAAATTCAGGCGCAGCTCACATAAACCACCTATTATAGACATCGAATTGAAAAATCCAACTATCCCAGTATGGGGGAACTCTCTGATTTAATCGTATTTATCATTTTCCAGATAATGAAGCTGTATTGTTTTATTACACGAACGAAACCAAAACTCCAAGAAAAAGCGATGGCTTTGCATCATCCTCTTGCAACCACCACACTGCAAGCAATACATCAATATGCAGAGATTTTGACGGCTTCAAGATCTTCAATCTATCAGGCATCTATCTGAATACGCGAAACGAATTTTCTGTTACCTTATTCAGGCAAAGTATATGGGATCTCCCTGATGCTTTATGGAGGCATTGGAGCCAGGTTCCTTCTTGGGAAAATGTGCGTATCGCGCCCGGTAGCCCTCAAATAGATATGTTTTACACGGAAGAAACGTCAAGAGCATGGATTGTAAGAAACTTCAAACGAGACACTTTTAAGCCATTTTGGAAGCGAATAACCAGAGACGGCTCCGTTCATTCCAGTGACAAGGAAGGTAAGAAATTTTTGATCAGGTATATTTTGTACTTATTGATAATCCTTCTTTCGATTTATGTTTCATCATTGATATTAACAGATGATGACATTCACAGTCCATCAGTAGACTGGGTTACGTCGAACGTTTATTATATTAGTGGAACGCATATAAAAACATGTGACAAAGATTTCGAAATTTGTCAAGTTTTGGAGAGCAAATTTATAAACGTTCCTGTATTTTTGACCATCGCTCCGATACATAAGTGAGTTCATAACAAACTAATTTACGAGATATCACTATTGTAGAGTTTTTTATATCCAAAAGAAAGTGAGTGTAGGTGGAAGCTGGAATTGAATAAGAGAATGAGAACGGTAGAGAAGATGAAATAGTGATAAAAAGTAAGAGTTCCTGGCTGAATAGAGGTTATCGTACCTTCGTAAAGATTTCCGAGTCTGAGATTCATCATATTGAGTGAGAAATAGTTCTTAATGATCTTTTGACGAAACAGAGATAAGAGAGCGACTGCAGCAGACTAGATTTCTCGTATTCGATAAATAAAAGAGTGACGTGAATTCGTGTAAGCCACGTAGAACCCTCGTTGTGTGGTAATTATTTACTCGAAATTTGTTTTACATTTTAGATCGTTATTTTGGATCGAGAAAAAAACCAACTCTCAATTTTCTTTGTTCAAATATCAGTTGGATATGCCTTCAATGACGAAGCTAATTTATTCGGATTATCTGAACTCTCCGAAGTGGTTAACTAATGACCCGATTCGTGATCGAGTCTACTGGCTGGACTTCAAAAACTCCAAATTATCTTTTTACTCGATAACATTCGAAGGGAAAGACTTGAAAGTAAGGAATTATAATATTACAATGTTGTTATAATGGAACACTTCTGCATACCATCTCGACCTTGAGAAATTTATTTTGGTCCTCATCGAACTTTCTCCTGTGGCCTACTTGTCCTACCGGAGCAGTGGCGTATTCAAGGAGTGCATCCCCTCCCTGAACTGAGGAATTCGCTATGAAATACGATAAAATGTTGTTTGAAACCCCTCCAGAAAATTTTCTTGTTCAAAACTCTCTTCTCGAAAATTTTCTACATACGCCAGTGACTAGAGAGATATTCGGTGATGACATTGTGATCGGTAAGCCTGCCGACTTGCTGAGCGCTGGGTCTGTTTCTTGCTTCCAAAGGGTTCAAGTGCACATAGACGGACTGTTTTGTGGTTTGGTTCTGAGACTTTCCTATACCTTTGTACTCGCATTTCCTTTCTAGAGTTTAGGTTACCAATTTTTCATTACATGAGGACTGTATTTTTCATAAGGTGGATAAGGTGGACTGGAGAGTGAGAACTCAATTCCATTGTACCATGGATGGCGGCTTAAATTTTTCTTAATGTAATTTGTAATTTATTATTTCGCCCTATCATTGATTAGGGTTTTTTTCTATATTTTTGAAGGAGCAATACCCCCAGCCCTCCTATTCCATCCTTTGTGCATCGTATCTTTCTCCGCCTTCTGCAAATTATAATCCTGAATCCACCCCTGATTATTGTAATCTTGAAATTATTATGTTGAACTTATGGAATTATGCATTAAGAATTGGATTTTAATTGTTGGTTATGATCCGTCTTCAGGTTATTTCACCAAATCGACCCATTTCTAACAGCATATCGTCATTTGCGGTCTTCAATAATACTTTGTATTGGCCAGATAACGAAAAGAAAACGATCTGGAAATGTTTGGTCACTAATTGTACTAATCCTATTCCTTTCAAAAGTTTTACAACTTCTTTCAATCTGACCATAAATCAGATGGTTATTTATCATCGTCCATGGCCTGTTAACAGGGTAAGTCTGTAACCCTCAAACATTTACGAGTTATATTTTTTTTAATAGTTTCAATGATTGAAAATGTCTTCCTCTTCCTTAAACTAAATCTAATGAACGGTCCGGATGCAAACTAAGACAATTTCACAGATATTTACAGTGAGAATTCAATGTAGAATTTTAGTTTTGATTTCTCAGCTCACCCACGTTTTCTTTCCTTGCTTAGCCTTGATATAAAGTATCGCCGGACAGAAATAAAGTCTATTGTAAGTCAGACTACTAAATCGAAGTGAAAGAAGAACTAAATTGTAGCTCTAAAGGTAAAACTTACATGTATGTTTATTGCACTCGTATAATCAGATTAGCAGAAAAGGTTTTAGGCAGAAAATTTGACTTTGAACCCCTTCCCTACTACTTTCCCGAGGGAAATATATTTTGTTAATGGTTTCATAATTATAAAAATCGGACATCGAGGACACTCATAGGTCTGAATGCTGAATTGTTCACAGATTTTACATCCGTGCAACAATTCGTCGTGCAGCCATTTGTGCTTGCCAAACTTGAAATCCAAGTTCAGTTGCTATTGCGAAGCGATGAGCAAACCTCTTCCTACAAATTCGAGGAGCGGTTACTGCGAAAGTCGTACTTTTCTAGCTAGTTACAAAAATCACCTGTACGTGATAGCTCTGGCGAAAGACTGGCAATTTTCTCCGAAAATACGTAAAAATACTCTGAATATCAGCTCCATTGCAACGATTACTTACAACTCTATAGATGGTAATGTTCAGTCAATAGGGTCTATAGCTCTGTTCAATTTGTTCAACATTAATGCGAAACGTTGTTTTTCCAGGAACCGTAGTTCTGACGGAGATGAAAGAACAAAATATCTTCTTATGGACCCCGCAAGGTGAAGCGTTGGAGTTGATTTCTGAAAATGGTTTGGGTACGATCACCGCCATCGAACACGATGATCACGCGAATAATCTCTACTGGATCAGTCCGACAAATTTTAGTATGATTGTGATGAATTTGAGCTCACGCAGGAGGGCGAATATATTAAACGGAAACTCCAGTTATTTTCCTTTTGAGTTCACTTTAGCTCCGGCAAATGGGTTAGTGAGGAAATATTCTCGTTTATGCAATTTCGAGGGTTTTTAAAAAATACCGACACTGAGACCCAACTTTGCGAGGATTATCATTAACACTATAATTGTCATCTTTCTTCGTAATTAATATGAAAGTAGAGGGGGAGAGAAATCGTATGTAGAACATGACATTAATTCCAAGAGTAAGCAGCAGTCGGCCTTGATTTTCTGTCTGGATCAACAACCCTACAAAAATTTTCATCATTTGTTTCTTCTTACAGTTATATGTTCGTATTATTCCTCGAAAATAATGTGTCGGTCGTTTTGGAACGAATGTCAATGGACGGAAAAAATGAAACTCGAAAGATTTTGCACAAAGATCCGGAGGCTCGTGTTGGAAATTTTTCTTTGCATTATATGAAACATTATCAGCTTCTCTGTTTGTTGGATAGACAGAGGAATGAAATCAGATATTTTACCAGTAATAATGGTTAGTTCAATCTTTTTTTCCACCGGAATCAATTTTTTGGGCTTCCGATATTCCGTACAACTCGGTGAAAAACTGAATAGCATTTTCCTATTAAAACTACGAACCGGAACCTGTCACAATTTGAATTTATATAGTACTCCATTTGAAGTAGAAGAAATGTGAAAGAGGTGGTAAATGGGTAGCTTTTTATGTATTACTAGCGTATTTTCGTTTTGTGAAGTAGTAGATGGCTTGAACCAAAACCCTGATAAGATTCTTCGGAGATTTGTAGTTCGTGGATTAATATTGTGATCGCGTCTATCAGAAGTCGCTGAGTAAGCGGGAAGCTATGTAGAATTTGGGAAAGATAGCGCTAGTATTGCGCACAATGAAAACGAGAGCGGGTGACGGACGAAAGATAAATCGATCTGAATCAATTTTTATGAGAGAATATGAAATTGTAGAAAATTTTATGCTTTACAAGTTCCGCTTTCTTAGTTTTAGCTCCTTCAAATAGGAAAATTGCTCAGATCCCGTTTTCAATTTTGCCGTTTTGTAACAGCTCCAGGCCGGTCAGAATTCTATAGTTAGAAAAATAATCAATTTATACTCTATTCGTATGTTTGCTAGAATTTCAAGATATGACAAACAGCGTTGGAGGTAAAATGGAGGATATCGTATCTTTAGGACATTTTATAATTTGGTCCAAAGATGATCTAATTATTCACCGAGGATGGGTTGAGATGCGGCAAACAAATTCAACTCGAACCCGGGAAAGACGAGGTATGATAATTAGTACCTTTACTAAATATTTCAATCGTTTTTTGATCGCAGTTTCTTAATAAGATGCTTCTGTGGAAATGATTGATTACCAACCAAGAACCGTAAAGGGAGTTCAGAACTTTGTGAAATGAGTTCCAAACATGGCAGCTCTTACTTTACGTTTTTGATTTGTTCTATATTTTTACTAATGGTGAAATTTACTTTACAGCCTTCTAAGTACAAAAGGAAAATTCATCGAAGTCTTATCATAATTGTTGTTGATGTATTTTTTTTTTTTTTTGTAGGGTCCAAGGAAAAATCACAGACAGCCAGAGTGAGAACGTTTGAAATGACTCCACTACAAGAGATACCTCTGGGTAAATACAAATAAAATTTGGTTGACGATACCTCGCATTATAGTGATTTCACTTGAGAAAAAAGATTTCTGTTTCGGTAAACCCAGATAATTTTGAAAGTCGCCGGAATTTATGAGATTACAAAATACTTTTCTCCCTGGAAATTATTTTACTCCGAACTAAAGAACGATTTTAGATTTTTTTAGGCAAATCTAACGATTAATTAATTTAAGCTATTTTTCAGGACTGAAGAAACTCGAAGACAGCGTTTTAAAGATAACTGCCGTTGTGAAATCAACTAAAGAGCCGTCTATAAGCAATTTTAAATGCCTTAAAAATAATGGAGGTTGTTCAGACGGGTTATGCCTTGTATCGGAGAAAAATCTAGGATTTGTAAGTAGTCTTTTCTCTAAAATACTTTTTGGAATTTGAAGTCTGGTAGAAAACAATTCTCAATTTAAAAGACATCAAATGAAGTACCTACGTTCGGATTCATGTTTAAAAGGTGATTTTTAAAAACTTCACAGACATGTAAAATGATGAAAATTTTCATCTTCGGATAGTGATCCAGCATTTAAAAAAAAAATGAATTTTTCTAATTGCTTCTGTTTTTTTGAAACAATCAAAATCAGAAACAATGCGAGATGGAAGGGTGTAATTTTTTTTGAAGATGTGCGCGGTCGAATGTTAGGAGTCTCGAATTATAAAAAAAGGTGCTCAGTAGGAAGAAAATCCTCACCTTTTATTTTATATTTTATTCACGAATATTTTTCTTTTCTGTTCAAAAATTAGTTAAATCACTTCCAAAAAATTTGTTCTTATTTTTCTCGTTTTTTTTGTAATATTTTGAAGTTAAATTCCCGATTAAATTTTCTCTTTGTATCTATCATTAA
This sequence comes from Aspidiotus rigidus, assembly GCA_035079385.1. NCBI lineage: Eukaryota > Metazoa > Arthropoda > Insecta > Hemiptera > Diaspididae > Aspidiotus > Aspidiotus rigidus. Next base: position 211,008 of record JAVHKY010000044.1, on the reverse strand, counting down.
TTAAGTAAAATATTTTCCAATTTTGCAGAGTTGCTTGTGTCCTAAAACTCATCTGGAATTAATGGATGGAAAGTCTTGTAATCTGCAAGCATTCTCAAGAAGTGGAGCACCCAGAATGGTTGCAGTAAGCAAGGAGACGAAAAATAGCAGAATTATCATATTGTGTATTTCAATTCGGTTACTACATTCATTTATGAAGTTCAAGTAAATCTTTTATAATTTTCCCAAAAAATCTATTGTATTCAAACTGAGCAAAGATTCCCACAGGATATCAGGATAAATCGTCTCGATAATGACTTGTGAGTATGTTTGGATAGATCGTGATTTTCAGTGAATGCAATGGAATTTTCTTACATTTCTGTATAGCTATATAATTCGAATTTGAGGATTTTTGTAAATTCTAAGCAAGTCTGACGATACTGCGGGATGAAATTGTCACGGTCTCCGTAGGGAGCCTGGTAATTTCAGTAGCTTCGCTTGTAATTTCGGACTTCAACTTATACGGAGGTTCATCACATTCAATTTGAGACCTCAACCGCCCCTTCACGAATTCTATTCGATGTCGTTTTTAAAGCTTGGAAATTAAAATTGAAGAATTTTTACACTCTGTCTTCAATTTACAACTGGGTATTATAATAAGAGATTGATGAGTGTTCCTAGCTCGATCGGTGCGAGCAGATTTATGGAATATTCCTATTGTTCTTAACGATGGAAGGAATGTTACCGAGAAGATCGTTTTCCGTGGTGTGCTCGCCGTGAAAGATCGGCGAGAGCTTAGTGAAGTCGCAATTCAAAATTCCGGGATGGGGGGCTGGGGATATGAAACATGCTTTCTGGTTATGCGCTGCTGGCTTCAGCGAATCGTTAAATAGTTCTTTCAAGACAGCAACGAACTTTGACCCTTTCCACTTCCCCGTCAACTAGAGCTGTTGTTTTTTTTTTTTTTTTTTCACATTTTGAAAAAGTAAATTAGGAAACTCTAAAATAGTAGAACTTGGCCGGCCTAATTGGCCACCGTCACTCTCCAAAGTTGATATATTGAAGATTCTCCAAATAGGTACAAAAGCTGAATCATTGAGTAAATTGTAAATGTACTAGCTGAAATATTTAGAAAATATGTGTATGTACTGTTACACCTATTGACGGAATTCGACAGAATTTTAGATGTTTTTTTACAAATTAACAATAATTGGTACCAGATGGTGTCGTGTATAGTTGTATACGCATACAAATACGTTGCACCAACAAAATTAGGCTACAAATAACTTTGTGGGGCTTGTATAAGGAGCATACAAACTTCAAATTTGTTAATGAACTAGTGTATTAAACATGTCTGCAGTTACGTTCATATTATTTTCCTTCATTACCTCATGCGCTGTAAGTATACTGCATCTTTCAGTCAAGTACACGGTATCTAGGGAGAGAATTTTTATGAGAATTTATTTCAGATTTTCTTATTATTATCCTTCTACAGCTGGAGAATTAAATTTCCTCGCACTTTCTGTACTTTTTCAGGTCTTATTCGGTCAAGGGAATGGATCTACCACCTCAACGTCATTTCAGTGGTCCAGATCGTTTGATGGTAGAATGCAACAAATACAAACTCAAATGAACGAAAATATTAGACGAGCACAGGATCAAGCTGGTCGCGCACAAGAACAAGCAGCTCGTGCACAGGCACTCGCAAATGCACGTATGAGACAGGCACAAGCAGAGGCGCATATAAGACAGACACAAGTACATGAACGTAAGAGACAGGCGCTAGCACAGGCCCAAGCTCAAATGACTCAGACTCGGAGCAACGTAAACGAATATGTAAAGGCTTCAAAGAAAAATGAAGTAAAACACAGCAGTGGTCCCGGTTTTTGGAAAAGAGTAACCGAGCTCGATAATGGCAGAATTGAAGAAGTGACCATGAATCACGTTAGTCCCGATGGTAGAAGTAGAAGCCATGCTACGTCATATGTTGCCACCTTCAAAAGTTGATCATCGATACAAGAAATATCCCCGCGTATCTATGAAGTAGAATCAACGCGTATTGTCACTTTTAAATGTGAAATTTTAAATAGACAACTTTATACCTTCTGTAAACGAGAAGGGTTGACTTTATTTCTGCTGCGAAAGTCTGGAAGAGGTTTGTGCCTTGATCGTGTGTACAAAGCATTGTTGGCAAATTCCCGGGAGTGAAATTTTTGACCGGGAATGGGGCTCCAGCAGAAAATTGCCTGCAATTTGGATTCTACACGTTCAATACGTCATTTTTAGACCACCGCCAAATTTTTTTGATGATAAATAGATTTTGATTCCCGGGAGGGAAGAAAGAACTAAGCATTTGCAGAAAAGTGGCTCTTGTTGGATTATAAGAGCTACTTTTATGAATCGTTCTTACGTCCAACTTCAAGCAGGCATTACTATCAGCTCTTTGTTCTGTGAATCTGTGATGGTTGTGCTGATTGAATTTCCAGCCATGGATTAATTTCTCAACTTTTTGTGTTTTTTTTTTTTTGACACAGTATGCAGAATCCAGCTACCAGCGATTAATCTATTAAAAAAATGTAATTGCTGCAATTCCTGAAATTGAGAATTCCCGACCAAAATGAACTGAGAATGAAAATTGATTTCCTGGGAATTTATAATGCCGACACTGGTACAAATACAAAGTTGAATCGACGTTAATATACCGAAAAAGGTGAGTCAGGATCTACGGACTTGAAACCGTAAAGAATGGGATGCTGGAATTTCGGTCGAGTAATGGTAATACTAAATATGATACTGGTTTTTCGGTTAAATAGTACCTAGTAAAATTGAATGTGAGTCAGAATTTTTTCAAGAACAGCTGCGTCGCATTTAGTTTGTTGAAGTTTATTGAACATGCTGAAAAAACGTTAATATTTAGAGTAAAAATATGAGTGAAGTAACATAAAAAAGTGTGATATATCCTCACATTTATTTTTCGAACCTTTTTATGACTACACATATCGGAAACGACAGGAAGAGGGAGGAGAGAGAGCAGCTTTGAAAAACTGAAAGAAAAAAACAGGAGGTTGAATAACTGGTCGGCTCTTATCAAATTTAACGGCTGAGTCAACTCTTACCTTTTTCTGGAATATTACCCGTAACTTATAATTTCCTCTAGCTTCTGAAAAATGTCAATCATTTTCTCATTTTTCATTTAGCCAAAATTTATCGAGTCTTCTAATGACGTGAGGTCAGTTGTCTTTCATTTCTACTAAATTGTTGCCCCCAAGTGTCGACCTCCGAAGAGCATAATTTCATCAATCCGAACATTCTTAACCAAAAATTTGATTCCACGCCAAAAATTTGTTCTACCCGGTACACTTGAAGAAATTGAAAACTGTACGCCTTCTAGATAGGGTAAACCAGCCCCAAAAAATTTTAAATTTGTGCAGCGGGAAAACGTTAATGTGGATAAAATTTAAAATTTGCAGAACAAAATTGAACAAAATGTGAAAAAAAAATTATGACGTTGGTCACGATTCGACATTCCGAGTACCTCCAGGCGCTGTAGGACAGCGTTTTCCAAATTGAGCTCATTGTATAGGTATTTATAATTACGTCAAAAATGAATCTGTAGAAGAAATCAGTGTATACATTCTCAGGAAATTTCGTGACCTTCACCTAATTTAGGACTCAAATAATTTGTAGTACAAAATCACGAGTTGTGATACATACACATACATTATCAAAAGATTTGTAAAATTTTGATTGGAGTGCAGGAGAAGGAAATAAATGACATCTTTTAGAGGCTTGAGAAAATTTCAAGTCACGGGCAATATAACAAAAAGAACCCGGAGTTAGCTGAGCCGTTGGATTTAATTAGAGCAGACCAACTGTTGATCCGCATTGTTTTTTTTCTTTCAGTTTTCCGAAGCTGCCCTCCACGTCCTGGCGTTTAAATCAAAGGAGTTTGTAAAACTGAATTCGAATGTAAACAATTTGTTCTATCTCTTCTGAAATTTAATAGGGTGAAGAAAGTTACAAGCAGGTAGGAATAATTGTAAATGACAGACTATTTATTCCGCATGAACTTTGTCAATCAAAGAGGATTAATCGATGAAAGTCGGATTATCATTCAATTGAAAATTTCTCATTATGTTTAGAAAATGTGATCAGGCGACAATCGGGTAGCCCAATTTTCAATTGTTTTCAATTGACCAGCAAGGCGTTAGACTTTTGCAGCAGGAATAGTGTTAACCATCTTACAAAGTTGTCTATTTTAAAAATTTTACATCATCTAAGTGTCACAATACGTGCTAATACAACTTCTGGATACGCTGAGAACGTTCTTGTGTTGATCATCAACTTTTGAAAGTGGCAATGTATGATCTGGCATGTCTTCTACTTCTACCATCAGGACTAATGTGATTTATGGTCACTTCTTCAATTCTGCCATTATCGAGTTCAATCACTCTCTTCCGAAAACCGGGACCACTGTGTCTTAAATCTCTGTTCTTCAAATCCTCCAGCAGATACTCATTTAACTTGCTGTGAATAACTTCCGCTTGCCTCATTTGCGCATTTGCAAGAGCCTGTGCTCGAACAGCTTGTTTCTGTGCCTTTCTAATGCTTTTGTTTATACGAGTTTGCAATCGTTGCATTTCATCATCAAACGACCTAGACCACTGGAATAATCGGGGCGTTCGTGCTGAGGTAGGTCGATTCTCTGATGACGAAACTTGGTGGAAGGAAACCTAAGAAAGTGCAGAAAGTAGGAAGAAATTCAACTTTTTTGTTATACCTCATAAATGTTAGCAGGATAATGGAAAAATCCGAAATAAATTCTCATCAAAATTTCGTTTTTAAGTACAATGTACGGTAGCTCATTTCTGATGACTAAAGGATTGAGTATACTTACAGCGCATGAAATAATGAAGCAAAATAATATAAACGTAACTGGAGACATGCTTAATTCACACGTTTATTAACAATTTAAAGTCTGTATGCCACTTTCTACAGGCTCTACAATGTTATTTGTTAGGTACCTATTAGCCTATACTGTTCGTTAACGTACTTGTATAATATTGTAGACTTCACCATCTGGTTGATGGTAATGGTGGAAAACATCTAAAAGTCTGTCATATTCTGTTAATAGGTGTAGCTGTATATTTTTCAAAAATTGTGGCAATCTTTCTTCATTCACCATTTATTCATAATTATTACCGTATATGTTTTATGCATGTAAACCTTTTATAGTTTTATACAGATCACAGAATCTCAGTAGACCGATCATCTTTGATTTTGATTGAATGCTTGTTCTCTGATGCTGGCTTAGGGACAGCCATTTATTTTAGAATCCCATAAAAATACACAGAGAACGTTTCAATCACTCACTCACGATTCACTACTAGTATTCAATCCAAGCTACATATTTAAATTCCACAGAACTTCTAGATTCCAGTTAGAGATTTCTGATATACATATGAGGAACATCTTATCGCTCACTGTGACGTCCCCGGGGAATCGGTCTATCTCTTAATTTCAAAGGTTGATAAGGTGATGGGCATATAATCAGTTCTACCTAGGTCTTCTGAAAATTGAAAAAAGAAAAAGAAGATAGGTCTTGTTTGAGTAAGCAGGGTGCTGCTTTGAAAATCATAAATGACTTCCATGACCCCGGCCGTAGTGAACATCAATGAACAAGTTTGTCACTGTATGCTATGTAAATTTATAAAAATAAAATATTTAGCTGTATTCCTTTCTTTTCTTTCTTTCTTTCTTCAAAAAAAACGTAGGTAATGATTAGCATATGAAAGTAAACTCGACTTCAGTGGAATTTTTTTTTCTACGACTGCTCGTGGCATTCAAACGCCATATGCGCTCAGTCATCAACAGCTACAAATAGCACCTCCGAAGGAGAATTTGTTGGCGTAAAAATAAAAAGAAAGCCGCTCAAATTTAATACGTGTGTGTCTTTTTGTAAATAATTCGCTTAGATACTAACGGAATTTTTTTTTGTTTTTGTTTTTTTTTTTTCCTTTTCCGCTAAATTAACGAGTGCAACTACTTTCAGAGTCATAGGGCAATAAAAATGAATATCAATTAGACTAAGTGGTAGAAATACGAGTAGGTAGATCGGGTGGTACTTCATCGTGCTAATGACTTTTTATTATTGTTTAAGGAAATTCGTGATGTAGAGAGACAAACAGACAGAATGGTGAAACCGGTGCCTTCAAGAGCTGAGCAAGAGAAGAAGTAGCATTGCACTATAGACATGAAGGGGGCGAGGATTATGAAAAAGGAACGAGTGGGTGAGACGGATATGCACTATTCGGAGACGGGTCTTCATCGCGTCAGGAAAGGTGGTTTGAAGTAGACCAAGAAATTGGAGCTTTCGTAGTAGATTGGAGGACCAGAAATCACGTCAGGAGGAGAAGATGAGGAAGTCCTGATTTGGATTTGTAGCAGAGAAGGTGGAAGGGAAATGCTGAAGAAATGAATTTGTTGATATGTTGTTTTCATATAAAATAAGCTATTTTGGAAATTTCAGGAAGGTCGAGACGGATGATAGGGAGGAAATAAGGGCCTAAGTTTGATGTTGATGCCTAGATGGAATCGGGATGAGAGTACTAGGCTGTTGCGGCCAGAAAGGAAGCTGTGAGAAAAAGAACGCGGTAAGGTAGAGGAGGAGCATTTGCCTCGGTGCTCAGGATCTGAGTACGCTAAAAGGCTGAGTCACGCAATTTCCAGGTTATTTCGTTGATGTGGGTCTAAAATGAATCATTTTATAGAAAGGAAGAGGAGTTTGTGGTTACAGCTCGGTATGGAGTATGATAGGTATAAGAATTCAGGCATTTTGCTTTCGATATTTCGATATAAGTGGTCCTGGAGATTTTGGAGTCGAAGGTGAGACCAAGAAACAGACGCAGAGAAAGAAAAGGTATAGGTTATGAGAATCTTACCACGATTGTTTTCCATCTGATGATCGAAGTCTACAGTCGGGTGACCATTTCGGAAACGTTGGTCTTTTTGAAAGTTTTGTTTCAATAAAGTGATATTTAGTGCCAATTTCCTTCCAATTATTCAATTGTGTATTGAAATGGATAAAAAAATACCCATCTCATGACAAAAACAATTTAGCTGATCTACTTTTAGCACTTGAAAACATTTTCCCCTTCAAGCTCTATAAATCTATAAAAAAAAAAAGGAGAGGGCACTTGAAATAATGTGAATTCTCGAGCCATATCATGTTTGTATCAGGAGGAGGACTTTGAAAAATTCCTACCATCGAGCTATGGTGAAAAAAGAATAGTTATTTTTATACAAGGTCCTAAAGCGGGTGACTTATCACGAGCTGGTGGAACGTGTACAATACAAAATTGTTTTATACGTTCAAATTACGTGCAAATTACGTACGCAGGATATAACCCGTAACTTGAACCTGTGGCTAAAGCAGCCAGTTTATCTTCAGAAAATGGCTACCTGTGACTAAAACAGCTAGTTTACCAACGATCCGCCCCCTGATTAAAATAGCTAGTTTACCTATCGAAAACAGCCGATTAATTGCCAGTTTTACCAGCACGTACATAAAAAAGATTTTTTCTGACGGAGTCAAATAAATTAAAATCATGTTACACGTCTACTGGTAAGTGACCTTTTTTTTAGCTACCTACACGCCTATGGCCTAGCTTGTAAATATATCCCAAAGACATCTATCATTTTTTATTCAGAAAACTTTCTTTTCCGTATTTAATCCACGAAATGTAAACCTTCCTGACAAAAGATTTCTCTCATTTTTACTGACTCCAATTGATTCCACGACAACAACAATTTATACACTTTGCGTCCACCATATTTAACTGATTTAACTACGTGTGATGGGTGGCTGAAGGTCCAAATTAGAAAGAGTACTAAGTTTCAATAACTTGAATAAAAACGTTTAATTACTTTGTAATATGTTGAGCACTGAATAGGTAGAGATTAGGACTACGTTAACAGATCGAATGAATTTGGTTGAAAATGTACATTCGAATTAACTGCGTATTTTTCGTGAAACAAAGAGAATTATACCATTAATAACTAAGATTGTGGCCTCAACTCGCGGGGGTGGTGTGAACTCGCAAATTTTGGAACAATGATAGAGGTAGTATAGACTAATACGTACAAGCCTCCTAGCTAGTATGAGATCCTGTAAGTGTACAAGTAGTGAAATGCGTGGAACTATATAAGAAGGAAAACTCGGGCAGGGGGCTCAACTCGTGGTACTCGTAGATTTCAGAATGATGTTTAGGGTTCTTATCCAAGGGTGGGGAGGCAATTCCCGGCGGTGGTGTGAATCGCCAATTTTGGGATTTTGGGCTAGGATTCAGGACTCCTGGAAATCGCAGATTTTCAGAATCAGGTCCAGGATAGGAAGGGGTTAACACGCGGAAGTGGTGTGAAATCGTAAATTTTTGAATTTGGGGCTAGGAGTCATGAAATCTAACTTAATTCAAGAACTTGAACAAATCATGTAGGTATCGGGAAGAGAATTTTCTACAATTTTGACCATTGACTTGTATATCGATACCGTAGAACGAATACCTCGTAAGCCACAAAAAATTGACTTTTTTTTTTTGTCATTTTTGGATTGCGGAGTATGAGAAACGTGTAAAATAACAGTTATCTCGATTTTTTTTTTGTGGCTTACGAGGTATTCGTTCTACGGTATCGATATGAGAAAGATGGGGGACGATTTAGAAAAAACATTGACCACGCAGCTATAGATACAAAAGGAGGAGACTTATTTCTTTTTTCAAGCTTTATAAAAAAGGAGTACTTTTTTCCGTTCATAAAATGCAGCTAACATTAGCGAGCGACTTGAAAATGTGACTATAACACGAGGGGAATTTGATTGGGGTTTACCAAAATTAAATGAGCCACAAGTTCGGTTTAACGGATATATTAGCATCGCGTCTCTCTGTTTTTCTTACAAGGGTTACAATCGCACAAATAAAAAATATAAATAACTTCGTTTTTCTCCTCCTTCGGTAAATATTAAGAACGCAATAAGAATTGTAATCGACGAACAATGAATTCTTCAGAATGCTGGATCATGTTTGGAAAATGTTTGGATACTTCGACGCATATGTTCATTACCTCAAGTATTCATTCGACGAAACTTATGCAAGAACCAACTTTTCAATAAAAGAACAATAGGTAAGTATAATATCATATCATACTTATCATTTATTTATTTTTAGTAAACTTTCCACAATTATTTTAGAATAATATGGGTTGGTTCAAATGGTGATAACGACGAAGATCTTTCCCTATAAAACTTAGTCGTTTATGGTTTCTTATACGAGTATTATGTCATTTTACTCCGTCTTCATAGGCTGGGAATAATTTCCAAAAAATTCCTATCGATTTTAAAGTTTTTTCTTATTTTAAATTTCAGATTAACGTTGCAGGAGGTACATTTTTTAGATTTTTCCGAGTGAGTCCTTTCTTGCATTTTTTCTTTTCATTCTTCTTATATAAGTAAGTTAATTATAATTACGCCCTTAGGAAGTTTTGTAGTTTTTTTTCTTCAAGTATTACATTGGGCTTTAAATAACAATGTTAAGATCTTCACAACAAGTTTATCCCTGCATAGGTTTACTGCAGAAGTCCAATGTGCGACCGCAAAGCATCTATTTTGATATGCATCCTCATGGTAATCACCATTTGCTCTTGTACTGATCCAGAATGGGAACCTCGAAAAATAACTTATGTCGGCGGCGGTAAGTTTATTTTGTTTCCGAAAGTGTAGCTCAAGATTGTTAAAGGAAGATTAATTATGGATAAGTACCGGAAAACATAGATAGGTACCTACGGAAATTACACAAGAAATAAATTTACCCAAAAAAGGTTGAATACCGAAGTCAATTATTCTAATAGAATAATTAAAATTTTCAGTTCTTGCAGGTACTTGAGGTTTTTATAAGTAGGAGGACTTGAAAAATATAATGAGCTGCTTCCATAGAGTTGAATGGAAATTTGAAACCCTTAACTCCACAATGAAAATTTTAAAAAAATCAATCTATTCAAGTAAGCCCTTGTATATGAGTGAGTATTCGAACTTCAAAAGTTCTGTCAAATCCCTTCTTCCCTTCATTTATGTAGCTATATTGAAACTAAGTGATGTTCAAAATTTATACCTATAGATTCAAAACTCAGAATTTCAGTAAATCCCAGGAGCCAAAGTCCATAATTTGGAATTAATTAATTTATTTCATTTTCAGCTTGTGCATCAAATCCAGAAAAGCCGGGACTATCATTTGATTATGCAAGTCAAGCAAATAACGCTGTAGGGGCGGCAAAAAAAAAAATTAGTGGTAGTGTTAGTGGATCGGCACTACTTTTGCGTGAATTCAGACTCGCGACAGGGGGTTCTGATTATGCTAATTCGTATGCCATCAAAGTCGATGGCGATAGTACCAGTTATGTTTTTGTTGCTAAACTTGTTTATCCTGCTAGGACTATTCATGTTGTTTATCATTATTAATTGAGTATTCTTCAATCAGTCTTTCATCGCTATTTTTTCTATATTTTGGACTATAATTTAAAACAAAGCTAGATAACAATAGTATACAGTAATGAATAGGATAAATTAATGATTTCTTTTCATGTGTTCTTTCTCATTACAAAATCTCAGTAATTGAATTTTTTCTTTTTGAATAGCATTTCACCATTTGAGATACATGAAGGCATAAATGCATATTTTTCTAAATATTATTAAATAATCCCTTGTATTATCTGTCCCAACTCCCCATCATTAAAAAGACGGTGTCAAAAACTTCAGGATACAGTGGGGAAGTGCTTATAACGCATCATTTTCATAACCAATCAGAGACGAGCTGCGAAGCGCGGTTGGTATGAATTTTGCACCTCTGCCCCTATGATACCGCATCATCTTTAGGCATTTTGATACCTTTGGTATCTAGGGGTTTTTTTACGGTATAGTGACGAGTGTGAACTGCTCTAAGTGGCTAAAAATATGGCTCAATACCTATCTACAATTTGGAGGATGAGGTGCGATATAGATATCTACTGGCCATTCAGCGCGTGTTGAATTTTTGTGATTGGTCACTCACCAGAGTTGGCAAAACAATGAAATTCCCATAAGATACTATGTACAACGAGTTACCACGTTCCTAAATTTTATGGTTAAGCATTAGTCATTGAAAGGATTGTACTCGAAAGAGTAGCCTTTGTAAAACGCTACTCTTTCGAGTGCAACCCTTTTAATACAGTGTACAAACTTTGAACTTGAACAAGAGAATGAAAATTGATTCTTTTGAGCTGATATTGTAAATTTTTAGTAACGTTCTTAGTTAAAAGCAAAGCGTAGGTATTTAGAAATTTTGAGAAATTGAAATATAGTTCCCAAAAGACGTGTGTTAAACGCCGTGTACCCAGGGCCTGGGTGTACCGTGTACCCTACACCGCTCCTGCTACTCCTGCGTGCTTTTATTAATGCTTTCATTACTCACAGAGTTTTCGGCGAGTCCGATATCTAGGTTCTCTATTATATACTCTGTTCACCGTAAGAAAGGATAAAAGTACGCACCTCGAGAACGGAACGGCCGGCCGGAGGACTGTGTTATTTGTGGTAACAAAAATATCGACTGATATCGATTCGTTTGGCAAGAGTACTCATTCTGCAGGAAATCGGTCCAATCGCAAATTTGCTCCCCATAAGAAAACATGGGAAGCAAATTGATCATATGGTATTAATCAAAAATGAGAAAGAATTGAGGGAAAAAAAGTTCCTTTTCAGAAGTCGATTACTCACACACTATAAATATAAACTTTTTTCCGCAAAATTTGTTTTAATTTTTGATTAATTTCATACTGATCTTTGCTCCCCGTGTATTTCTTATGGGAGCAAATTTGCGATTGGACCGATTTCCTGCAGAATGAGTACTCTTGCCAAACAAATCGATATCAGTCGATATTTTTGTTATCACAAATAACACAGTCCATTCTGTGGGTCGGTCTTTCGGACACGATCACAGCGCGCCGGTGGTTGCTGATCCAAATTGCAATTGCATTTGTTTATGGATCTGGGAAAAGGTCATTTGTCATAAGAAGAATACATTCAACAGAAGCCTTTTTCCCAGATATATCTTTATTCAGTTCACGTTTTGCTCGTCGAATGAACAATGAACGGAATGATCTTGATAATAATCTGTGGTGATAATAGCCAAAATAAAACATGAATATTATTGCTTGGTTAACTAAGAACGAAACTAGCGATGTAGCTGAAGTTGGATTAGAGTATAATATGGAACCATTTCTGACCATTTTAATCAAAAAGCTTCGGAAAATTAGCGCCAACTAAGCCTACTTACCGTTCATTTCTCGCGACAAATTTGGAATCAACTTCACAGTTTCATGTCGGTAAAATGTGGTCAAATCTTATCAAAGTATTCTTCTTCTTCCGTACTTTATAACAGACCTTTTTTGCCTGCAGAATGTCCGAGTTGTATAAATACGCGAATTTAATCGCCAAGAACACTCCTTATGGGACTAAGATGAGAGCTTTAGCGAATAAAATTTTCGGCGAAGTTGTTCAGCCAACTGATCATAGATCGATGAGAGTAAGTTCAATTGGAATTGAAAAAGATTTCATTTTTCAATACCATATTTATTCCTAGAGAATGAAGAATCGAATAAAATGAACTACTCTTTCAAAGTCAAGATGAGGTCTCGAGAAGTAGGAGCCTCAAGTCTGCGTCAGCAAGACAGCAAACTGGTTTTGACTGTCATCTTGGTAGAATTTATCTGAAGAGTGATTCAGTTTATTTAGTTTTCAAGCGTTTCCAAATCTTTGATACCGGTAACCCTCATTCTTCTCTAAATGCTCAGTCGAGCTTGGTTCGATACATCGATACCTATGAGAATGCTAAAGAATCATTCCTTCCAGGAAAGACACAAACTATGATAAAATTTAGGAAATCGTTTCAAGAAATTTCAAAATAACCGGCCTTACGTTGTTCTATTTTTATTTGCAGACAGTGAAGATGTATTCCGAAGAACCGTTGTATAAACGGGATCTGTTCGTGAAATATTATCCGCGTCACGTTGAAACGGGACGTCTGATGTATCACCTTCGCGCGTACGGTTTATTCAGAGACGAACATCAAGATTTTAAAGATGACTTTCTCAGGTTGAAGACATTACGTGGAAAAGGACCACGACCATTTAAATCCGGCGAGAAGAAAACTAGGACCTTGATAGAGACCCGTTAATCGAATAAATGTTCCTAACAAGTGATGGACTTTTATCAGAAGTAGTCGGTCAACGTATTCTAATTTTTAATACGAACTAAATATTTATACCAATTATTCGTACCCATTATACGAATCGTGCGTTTCTCATAATATTTTATTGTCGGTTCGTATTCCCCTTTTACAAAGGATATATGTATGAACAATGAACAATAAAATCCACGTTTTTGTTTATCAATCTAATATAATTAAACGGAACCGTAATTGTGGGTGATTTTACTGTTGTGTACGCGAGCTGGACATTTCGAATTTCGGTATTATGCGCGGATGTCGTCAATTCGTTGCTATCCTGTAAGAGGAAAGAATGGACTTGGACGATGTTTTAAAGGATATTGGCGAATATGGTAGATACCAAAGGAATTTGTTATTTTTTGTGTTTCTACCGTGTATGTTTCCTTGCGCATTTCACGCTTATGATCAACTATTTATGATAGATTCTCCTCCTCATTGTTGTCAAGTGGGGTGAGTATTGGATGAAAGAGACAGAACGAAAAACAGTTTCAATATTCCACTTTTCAATATGTTTCCTAGGAGCCAGAAACAATCTATATCGAATAATCTAACTTGTGTGGATGGATACGATTTTGATATTTTGAAAGAGAAAACTATTTTCGAAGTAAATCGTTTGACTCTGTATTATCCTGGAATTATTATTGCTGTTATCTAATCAATTATTAATTATTGTCTTTTCTTTCTCCTCAGAAACTTTTAATATGCGAGTCAAATATTCGGGTAACTCTCGCTTTAGTACTTTTTGGAATCGCGGGCTTTATTGGGAGCTACATTTTTGGTTACTTGCAGGATAGGTGGATTTTTCTGAATTATTCACAGAAAATAAAGAAATTCTAGTCGACTTTGATGAACATGTTTTTTTCCCTTTTCTTTAGAGTCGGTCGACAACCTTCATTTTTTTTATACTTAGCTATAGAATGTGTTTTTGGACTGGCCACAGCCGTAGCTACTAATTTTTGGGTTTGGTTACTATTGCGGTTCGGAGTCGGTTTTACGATACCAGCCATCTTGAGTACGCCTTACGTATTGCGTAAGGAAGATTTCGATTCACTTTGCCGAAATTAGTTTGTTTTCCGTATGTTAACCTTACCTTCTTTTTATACAGCTATAGAACTTGTTGGTCCGGAGTACAGAACGAGATGTACCATACTAAGTAATATTGCTTATTCATTTGGTTTGGTCGCTTTGTCCGGTGTTGTTTATTTTTTTCAAAATTGGCGACTTCTGTCAGTCGCTACTTCGGCACCTTTTGTGTTATACTTCGTGTATTGGAGGTGAGTTCGTTTTGTGCCGACCAAGTATAGTTGGCTTGGCTAAAGTTTTGAAATAAAAAAAACTATGAAATTGGAAAAAACATTCTTCCGAAAGAGCGAGAGTAAGAGATTACCGATAATAAAGCAATGAAGAAGTTGGAAACTTTTCAATCCAGAAATTCAGTTGGATTGAGCTATTGATTGTTCATTGAGCTGTGGAAAATGTCCATGGGAAAAAAACTCGGAGATTTGCTGGAGAATATTTTGAATTCATCATATATGAAGGAATATTGCTGAATTAAAAAAAAAAAAAATTGAATGACGGAAAATGAAGTCTTAAAATTCTAATTCTAACTGATTAACCAGTTAGAAAAAAATAGAATAATGTTAATGTTTTGGGTGGTTGTATTTTAGAATGACGTTTTGAGCGACACTTGCGTATGATGAACATTCTTGAATCATTTTTGACTTAGGTATTGAATTCATTTTCTCAGTGTTTTTGATGCTTGATTTCCTAATCTGCTTCTTCGAAATTGGAATCACATAAAATTTCTTGTTCATGAGAAATAATGAGAATAACGGCTTTTAAAGCTTAGTAAACTCATTTCAACGAACTGTTCTGTGACAGAATTGCGAATCATTTTTTGAAAAGTTGAAATCTTGATAATTTCTCTATGTCCCGGTCATCTCATTTTCTCTCTTGAAGATGATATGTGTACTTAAGAAGTCCGCGCACTTTCTCTGAGTCTGAGGATTGATACTATTTGTTTGTTCTTTTTTAGGGTGTCTACAAGTCATGAAAATCATGAAAAAGTCATAAATTTTAGCCAGTGGTCATGAAAGTCATAAAAGTCATGAAAAAGTCATGAATTTTTGTTTATGGTCGTTAGATTCTTGCAAAATTATTCATCATTCATTAATTAATAATGCAAAAAATAATCAGCGAATAAAAGTTGTTCAACAAATTAAGGAGAACGATCATGAAAATTGCTATGAAAACGTCATTAGAAAGTCATGAAAAAGTCATGAATTTTTGAATTGTAGATTTAGTAGACACCCATTGTAAGTTTCTGAACTGAACTTATGTCCTTGTGAAATATAATGGAAGAAATTTTGATCGAAATAACTTAGTTAGGTGTCTATCAAAAATCCTACAACGTTGCATGAAACAACTTTACACTGTTGGGACCTTTCATCGGAAGAACAAGTATTAAAGCGAAACATTAGAGTTTTGTTCGTATTTTTCTGAAATGCCATCCGCAAACTCGTGAAAAATGTTGAATTTTTCTTTGTGAGTTTCAAGAGCTTATTCGATAACGTTTCTGTTCTATGGTAGAAATGAAGGTAAAAATTTGATGCAAATCTCAAAATTGTTGGTCTGCAGAGTCGTTCATAATAATTTCACGAGAAAAGGTGTGAGATACCAGGTTTTGGATATTCAATTTCACATTAGGTATTTTGAAAATAATAAAGTAAAATCAATCAATTAAAAACTGTTTCAGAATAAGTTTTTTTTTTTTTTAATGTACCGTAAGTACGTTTGTATCATTTATTTTCTGATTGGTACCTGCTCATGCTCATTCGATTTTATTAACATCTCTATCGACAGGTACATGCCGGAGTCTCCGAGATGGTTATTGGCATCGGGAAGATTCGAAAGAGCAATTAAAATTCTTCTTGAAATGGCTGAAACAAATGGAAAACATTTGACTGAGCTACACGTGCGCAAATTACAAGTAAGTTGTGGATGGTTATGAGACTTTTTTTCAACAATTCTTTTGTCTTCGTCGTTCGCTATAAATGATACATTATTGAGCCAGAATAAGCTGCGATACAAATAATTGATCATGAATCAAAATTTGTTCCCATCGTTGAAATGATTACGAACAGAAGCTAATAATCTGTCGCCTTTTAAAATTAAAAAAAATGAACTTACGAATTTATCGTATAATAACAAGTTTGTAAAAATATCGTCATCTCTGTCACTAGGTATTCTTACCAAGCCAGTTTCAGACATAAGAGAACTGTTATGATTAATTCCAGACCAGCCAGATGAAAAATATAGTATTTAATGCAAAAATAAGGATTTTGGTTTCTTTGTATTTCACTCCGGAATTAAAATTTGAAAAAATGTTAAGGAACAGAGTTTCTATAAACTCAGTGCTAAGGACAGAAAAATTGTTGTGTGTCAAAGTGAAAGTGGTATTGACAAAAAAAAAAAAAAAAAAAAAGGAGATTGAAGATATTTCAGCTTTCAAGCTCATCCATAATCCATAAGCTTCGGTCGGGATTTTCTCAGAATTCCAATTAAAATATTGCATTCATGTTTTACAGGATAAATTTTCGGGGTCCAAAAAGGAAGAATTACTGCAAAAATCAAAACAGTACGGAGCCTTGGATTTGTTCACAAACAAATATTTGCGTTCTAGGACTGTGATCATTACCTTTATATGGTGAGTGTTCCTAAATTGTATCCTGCGTAAAATTTTTCTTATTTATCCACCGTTTGTTTGGCCAGGTTTACGAACACAAGCGTCTACGTCGGGCTCTCCTATTACGCTCCGGTATTGAGTGGAGATAAATACTTGAATTTTTTTCTGGCTGGCGTGGTAGAACTGCCGACATATTTTGTTCTGTGGCCGACCATGGAACGTTATGGTCGTCGAGAGATTCTCTGTTCGAGCATGCTTCTTGGTGGTATCGCTTGCTTACTAACTATTCTTGTCACCAATAGTGAGTCACATTTATGGGTAGTACCTATTTTTTAAGCTCAGAAGATCTGGATGTAAGGTTATCAACTCATCTTTTCTGAGGAGTGAAAATATCACTAATGAAGAAGTCTGTTTGGGGCCAAAAACAAATGATATTTGCAACCTGTTTTTTTATTACATCCAACCAAAAAATAATTATTAAAAAATAATAAATAGATATTAAATATTGAAAAAAAAAAAAAAAAAAAGAATAGAGAAAAAATATATACATACCTATAAATACAAAAACAAGAGAAAAAAAAAGCGAAAACGAAAATACTCCGACACACCGATCCGTTGTGAGGACTGGAGGCGAGTTTGAATTTATGTAATGGAGGAGTATGGTTTAAAAACTCTTTAAAGTTTATAAAGAGTAAAATCATAGAATGAAATAAAAAAGAAAAGGTTGGAAAGAAGATGGCTACTTACTTCGTTCGATGTTCGCGGGGTCTCTTCGAGGCAAGCAGAGACTTTTTTTTGGGGGGGGGAGGGGACGGATTTTTTTATTTTAATTACGAAATTCGATAAAGTTCTATTATTTGGTCAAAAATATTTCAAGTCTTCCTTCGATGTTTAACAGTTTCGCACAATCGAAATTTCTCAAGTCCCCCCACCCCTTCCCCTCTAGAAAAAATTGTTTCAATTTTTTATGAAAAAGCGATAAAAGAAAATTTGGAGCCCAACTGATGTCTATTTAGAGAAGAACTTGAAGCTTTCACTTCGCTAACAACAAAAAGTCCATTATTGCTCTTATCGCGAATACATTCTCTGAGAACTTGGAAAATTATGAGCCCTAGAGAAAAGGAGCTTGTATGTACTTCTTCAATTTTCCTATTAAATATTCTATTTTAGTTCGATGCACAGTGATAAATTCTTCGGGTATTTGTCTATTTTAGATGACACTATTCTCTTGATTCTATATTGCATCGGAAAAATGGGGATATCCTCCTCTTACGTTGTGCTACCGTTATTCGTTTCCGAGTTGTATCCAACAGTTGTTCGGGGTATCGGAATGAGTGTCGGCACAGTCGCTGGAATGCTAGGCCCTATATTTATACCGCTCGTCAATTATTGGGTAAGTTTTCGCTCGTTGAAGCTTGCGTTTCTTCCATACTCGTTGTATTCGTAGATGGCGACCCCGAACTCGTCGCTGAGTCATACGGAAATGAGTACTTTTGCGTAAGGTTGAGGAACTAGGTCTAGGCGATAATGTAATTCAACTTTTGAGATGTGAGGGTCTATAGCATCCGATCTTCGAATGTAGGTTGTATCAAATAACGTCAAAAATTTAAGGCTAACTTTGCTCGCTTACTTGGTATCCTCGATTAGAATATGTAGGCACAATAATTAGACGGTGTCCGGTACCTGAAGTGTTTTTTTTTTTTTTTTTTTTATTCCTCTTGTTTATAAATCTTATTTTCGTTTGTAATTTGCTCTAGCTGAAGGTTGCGCTGCATTTCGCTATCGTTGACGGTAGAATTTAACTAGGCAATATAATAATAGAATACTCTTATACATTCTAATTAAATTTTATTTGTTACGTAATACAGTCTGTGTCTAGATGTTCAGATTTTAATTATGAATTTTAAAAATTGTGGTTTTCACAGGGTATCGGCTCGTGTTTACCGTTAGTAGTAATGGGTGCGCTATTAGTCTTCGGAGGTATCTCCAGTTTGTATTTACCGGAAACAAAAAATTCTCATCTTCCAGAAAATATATTTGACGACCGCGTATGAGCGGATGTGAATACGCGTGCGTGGAAGCGAAACAAATTTTGCAAGTCAAGCGTTGTACATACATAAGTTTAAGTACTCGCCTACCGGTACATAAAAATTAAATTCGTAGTCTAATTTATTGCAGTAGTAACCTTGAAATTCATCTCCGAAACTTTGTACACATTACTTTCACGCAATTCAAATTACTCGTTTAATCATAAGCTCAAACGTGAATTATGTAATGAAAATTTTTTGCCGCTCAATATAACCAGCCTAATGGGCACAAATACACGAACCGTAAAAAATCTACACCGCTGATTGAATTGTAAGACATTTTTATTGACCGATAGCAAAGTGCTATCGAGATTCTGACGAAGTTCATCATACTAATGTCTTATTTTGGATTTTATCATTACCATAATTTGATGGGAAGGTTTTCAAGCGGGCTGAATCGCACAATGGAGCCCCAAAAGATACAGTCAGATATATCGTTGTAGAAGATGATGGAGTTGTATGAAACTCCTGGAAGAACGATCAGAAATTCAACTCGTTTTCTTCTCCACCGTCTCTTACAAGTATACTCGTACATGACTAGAAATCAAATATATCATTCACCTTATGCTTTAAAGAGTTGGAGGGGTTTCTCACATTCGCATTCTGGGTGAGGTAAAAGGAGGAACTGACGACCTTGTTCAGACACAGATTTCAGACTCAGTTTTGAAAGAGGGAGTTGGTAAGAGGAGGGTAATTTAGGGATCGGGGTCTCGTATGGGGATGTCAAATTTTCTCACTTTTTTACAAGAAACCCTTTCCAGTAGATTAAGGTTCCTAGAGGAAGGGGTCTCTGACCCACTTTTGAAACTTCGAAAAATTTCGATTTTTCTATTCATATTTAATATTTTTTCGAATAAGGAGAGTGATCATATGTGGCCGATGTTTTAATTCTAAAATGGAATACTTAGAAGACTCAATGAAGTATACAAATATGGAAAAACGTTTAGGCCAAAATCAAAGTCTTTATTTTTTTTGTCCATGCTAATTTTATAATACTAGAATTCTACATTACGATTTTCTTTTTGCAATCTCCTGAATTACTTGTAATTATTTCGCGTTATCACCTTAAGGAGCCTTAGCTGTCAACAAAACAATTGTTGCCGTTGCCCACGACGCACCACGAGGAGGTGGCTCCTATGTATTCCGAAACACCTGACAGAAATGTATCTGTGGCCGTATTTGACAGCCAGTATAGCCAACCGCACGAGGGAACCGCAACGGGATCTCGAAGTATACATATGTTATCTTGTCCGTAGATGCCCAGTTGCCTGGCATTGCGACATCCCCGAAGAACACCTCGCCAACTTGTTGCGTGGTGAGGAGGTGAGCTCAATCTGAATTACCAACGGTTACACATTGACTAAGTCCATGCCCACAGCGTATGTCTCTACACTTAATGTGAGAATTATATTTAAAAAAAACAAAAAAAAAAAAAAAAAACTGAATAGACGCCAGAGCTTACCCCAGACCACGCCCGTCCGCCCCCGTCTCAAAGAGGTCTACGACCATTGCGCGGCTTATCCGACGTGTGACAAACCCTTTAACAAATTATATGTTAGCGTACAAGAGTACGTTTTCAGGTGTTGCTACTGAAGAACAAGGCCTTAAACAAGAATTTTTATGGTATAATACTGCAGATCCTATTGGCGGTAACAATGCTGAGTTGTGATTGGTTCACTCTTTTAATCTATGGCCTGCTTTTCTAAACAAGAAAGAGGAATACTCCACGTCGGAGTATTCCTCTTTCTTGTTTAGTATGGATAGCCGTAACTTAAAGGAACGGATTCGTTTAGTTGCCTGCTTTTCTGTTGGCTACCAAGTTTGCTGCCATTTCATTGGTCAGTGAGGGCCAATTCAAAAATTTCTAATTATTTAAGAGTAGGGTTCAACAAAGAGATGAAATTAATCAAAAGTGGAGTCGTAAATCGCAGAAAACGGATATCAAGAGCTGATGAAGGATCCCCGACACAGAAATACCAAACCAGGCTGAAAGTTACATTGAAAGAGAACGATGTAACTGGCAATGAAAGAACGCTTGAGATGAACTCGGTAGCACCGAAATTCGAGAAGCATGTAAAACTCCGTAAAGCGAAGCGTCCGATGAGACCACACCATGTTATAAGATAGCAAAGATAGCAGCCACAGTCTTGAAAGGAAACTACGCATCAGAAACAACGACGAGCTGATACAGCAACTGGACAAGGTGGAGATCAAGAACACCGACAAGCTGGTATCCCTGGGTTTGGCAAACATCTTTGGTACCATACCAAAAGAGAAACTACTCGCCCTCCTTCGAAACGAAAGATGTCACGGGAACCCCGAAAAGCCAAAGTACCTACGAGAAATTTTGAGTCAAAGCTATACTGCCGCTTCAATAACAAGTTTTGTAGCCAGGAAAAAGGACTAGCGATCTGCTGGAGATATTCGTGAATGACGTGGAAAACAAGATATTGTAGGGCAGCAAGTTCAGAAACCCGATCAAGTACTGGCAAGATATGATGTAGATGATACCCTAATTGTGTGGTCATGCACTAATAGATAGGTGGACCAATTCCTTTTTGAAACAAATACGATGAACGAAAGCATTAAATTCACAGTAGAAAAAGGGCAATGACCTAACGGTCACACTGGTGAACAACTGGATAGAACTCAAAATCTACCGGAAGCCGACGCACATAGACACCATCATTCTGCACAAGTTAGCGGCGGTCGAGAACCACTGCTATCGAGTAACTTCTGTCCCAAAGAACAATAAAGAGACGAGGAAAGAAATCGACAGATAGTGAAGCAGATCGCAGAGGCCAAAGGCTACCATCGGGTCATATCGACTCATATCGACCCAATAGTAGTTGACACAAATTCGACGTCAATTGACAGACGAATATTTATGGGCTTCGCTAAAGACGTCGATTCTGAAGTACAATTTTTGTCTACTTATTGAGTCAACATTGCCTATGACTCAAATTGACCCCAAATCGACGGTCGCCATGGTTCAACAGGATAGAGGCTTTGGGGAAATGGAAGCAAAGAAGGAAACCCATGATGGTGCGGTGGGAAAGTATCCCGGATCGATAACGTACATACAGGAAAATACACAAACAAGGTGATTGTAAATGTGAGTATCCATAGTAACACACACCTGTTAGAGGATCAGTATTGACCAGATGGAAGAAAAGGACAAGGGATATACGCTCAGTTATAAGCAGTGAGAAGGCATCTACATTGGTGAGACTGGGAGGAAGTTTGACATCTGGACATCAAGGAGAAAAGAAGATGGTAGATCCCTGTTTGGAAAACACTGCAATGAAGAACAGCACAATGACAAAGGAATATTTAAAAAGTCATAAATGTAGAAAACCGCATGAAGAGAATAAAACTTTGAGAACAGATGGAGATTGAAAAGGCAAAGGGGAAGGAAACCAGTTTCTTGAACGATGTAATCACGTTTGAGAGCGAAATAATATTATGAACGAGAGATGGTAGCCGATAGAAACGCAGCACGTAGGTTAAAAGAGTAAACCAATCACAACACAGCATTGTTACAGCCAAAAGGATCACAGTGTTATACGTATACTATAAAAACTCATATTTGAGGTCTTGTTCTTCAGTAGCGATACAACTAATCACAGGCTCAGGAGGGAAACTTGAAAAAAAGGAGGCCTAGACCTACTATAAGCCTAGTATAATATAGTTCGAGAGTCTAAATTATTCTCGACTATCGAGCTACATATGATGGGAGAGGGACTTGGAAAAATTCCGACCTCTAAGCTATATATGACAGGTGGGGGACTTGAAAAAATTTTGCTCTCGAGCTATATATGTATGATAGGCGGGGCACTTGGAAAAATTTTGAATCTCGAGCTATATATGATAAAGGGGACTTAGAAATAGGAAGGTGCTCGAGAGTCGCAATTTTAACAGGGAACCTGTTGTATGGGAGGCTTTTTGAGAAATTTGCCGTGCGCCGTCCGCCGTCAAACAAAAGACTTGGAAAAATTTCGACTCTCGAGCGATATAAAATTTTGACTCCTGAGCTATAGATTATGGAAGGGGACTTGGAAAAAAAATATAGACTCTCGAGCCATATATGATAAGAGAGAGACTTGGAAAAAACATCGACTCTTGAGCTGTATATGATAGGTGGGGACTTGGAGAAAAAATGACGGCTTCCTTAACGAAGTTAAACGAGAAACGCAGGGAACCTGTTTTTCTAAGTCCCTCTCCTATCACATATGGCGCGAGACTCGAATTTTTTCCGAGTCCCCCCTCCTATCATCTATAGCTCGAGAGTCGAAATTTTTAACAGGGAACCTGTTTTATGGGGGGTTATTTGAGAAATCTGGCGTCCGCCGTCCGCCGTGTGCCGTCCAGCGAAAAACTTAGAAAAATTTCGACCCTCGAGCCATATATGATAGGAGAGGGACTTAGAAAAATTTCGACTCTCGAGCTATATATGATGGAAGGGGGACTTGGAAAAATATCGACTCTCGAGCCATATATGATAGGAGAGGGACTTAGAAAAATTTCGACTCTCGAGCTATATATGATAGAAGGGGGAGTTGGAAAAATTTCGACTGTCGAGCTATATATGATCTAGGCTTCCTTGAATTTTCAATACCAAATCTCATTCGAATCATAAAACAGGTTCCCTGCGTTCCTCGTTTAACTTCGTTAAGGAAGCCGTAATTTTTCTAAGTTTTTCGCTGGACGGCGGATACCGGACACCGGACGGCACACGGCAAATTTCTCAAAAAGCCCCCCATAAAACAGGGTCCCTGTTAAAATTTTGACTCTTGATCTATACATTACAGAAGGGGACATAGAAAAATTTCGACTTTTAAGTCATATAAGATAAGAGAGAGACTTAGAAAAATGACGGCTTCCTTAACGAAGTTAAACGAGGAACGCAGGGAACTTGTTTTATGAGTCAAATGGGATTTGGTATTGAAAATTCAAGGAAGACTAGACCTAGATAAAGCTAGTATAAAGAACGCCAAGACCTACTGTAAGCCTAGTATAATATAGTTTGAGAGTCTAAATTTTTCCAATTTCCTCTCCTATCATATATAGCTCGAGAGTCGAAATTTTTCTAAGTTTTTTGCCGGACGGCGCACGGCAAATTTCTCAAAAAACCCCCCATAAAACAGGTTCCCTGTTAAAAAACGACGGCTTCCTTAACGAAGTTAAACGAGGAACGCAGGGAACCTGTTTTATGAGTCAAATGGGATTTGGTATTGAAAATTCAAGGAAGCCTAGACCTAGATAAAGCTAGTATAAGCCTAGTGTAATATAGTTTGAGAGTCTGAATTTTTCTCGAATCTCCAGCTATATATGATAGCTGGAGAGTTGAAATTGTTCCAAGTCGCTTTCATATCATATATAGCTCGAGAATCGAAATATTTTCGAAGTCCCCCTCCTATTATATATAGCTCGAGAGTCGAAATTTTTCCAAGTTTTTCGCTGGTCGGCGGACGGCGCACGGCAAATTTCTGAAAAAGCCCCCCATAAAACAGGTTCCCTGTTAAAATTGAAGCGCTGCGTGGAAAAGGGGCCTCCATTCCATAAGAAATACGCTAGACGGAGGCCCTTCTTCCACGCAGCGCTTCAATTGTAACTCTCGAGCCCTGTATGATAGGAGAGGGACTTGGCCGTGACTTTCGACTCTCCAGCCATATATGATAGAAATTTTTCTATATTTCTCCTCGGAGGTCGACATTTTTCCAAGTCCCCCTCCTATCATATATAGTTCGTTTTCCAATAATTTAGACTCTCGAACTATATACTAGGCTTATAGTAGGTCTAGGCCTTCTTTATACTAGCCTTATCTAGGTCCAGGCTTCCTTGAATTCTCAATACCAAATCCCATATGACTCATAAAACAGGTTCCCTGCGTTCTTCGTTTTTCCAAGTATTTTGTTGGACGGCGCACGGAAAAATTTTCAAAAAGCCCCCATGGAACAGGTTCCCTGTTAAAACTGATCTATGACGTCATAAAACTGTGACATCACAGCACCCGCCCTCGAAGATATATATGATAGGAGGAGGACTTGGAAAATTGTCGATTCTTGAGCTATAAATGATAGGAGGCGAGCTTGGAAAATTTTCGACCTCCGAGCTTTGCCGGCCGGCTGGACGGCGGACGTGGTTTTCGGAGTCCCTCATAAAACAGCTCCCTGTTTAAATTTTGACGGATGACCTCGGACCTCTTTAAAAAAGACATAGCCATATTGAAGAAAGTCTTTTTATGGTGGATGAGTTTTCTTCTCCCTTCCCCCCATTCGAAGAGACTTACATCTTCCTTTCATCCTGAAAAAAAAGACGCGCTAAATCAAAGACGACCGACACACGTTTAGTATCAAAATGAATGTGCCATTCTTTTATGCATTTCTAATGCAGGTATTGTGCTCTGTGACACGTTGAGTTGTGAAAAAGAGACTGGTTTCAATTTTGAGGGTGGAGTAAGAAATATAACAATTAGTAAAACCAATACTAATTGTTATTCTCCGTAATGGGTACTAAATATATTTGACTACCATTAAGTGCACTCCACAGGGCATCTTTTAAGCCTCTCATGTGTATTCGCTTCGTGCGGTATTCGTGATTTCTGGTTCGCTCAAGGTGCTTTGACCAGTAAACTTTAGCTCTTTCAATGAAGGTTGAGTCACCTAATCAGCGTTTTCTGAGCTCTTCGGTTCGGTCATGTGATGATGCGAATGCTCAACCTCGCGGCTCAAGACAATTTAACCGAAACCAGTTGTCCATAAATTTTCTCCTCTCTAATCCAAAATAGAAATACAAGCGCTGGCAATGGTTCCTTACGATGTGGAGTGTAGACTACCTTGAATGATTACACACATTCCTCTTTCGCAAATGGTGCTAATCCGTAGTACACGCAGCGAAATCGCACCCGATAGTGATCTTATTTGTGATCGTCATTGTTAGACGATGTTTCCGTAATTTTTTCCTTCACTTTTCTATTTTCGCTTCGAATCAGCCGCCGGTGGCGAAAAAAATTACTGCCCCACCCTTCGCAAATGGGGACCGTGAACCTGAAGAATACAGTTTAACCCAACAGGAATGCCCATACTCCGATCTTTTGTGTCTCGTGCTCGTATTTTTGTACGGAACAGGTAATTACGTCAGTGACGCACTCCTATATCAATTTTTCGTTATTCTATTACTTCAACGTCTTATAGTTTCGCTCCTATTGGCATCAAGTTGGAACTTCCATCGTGTTCGAGCTACCATACGAGCACTTATAGTTTATACTTGCACGACTGGAACGATACAATGACCACTACGAGCGTGTATCAGTTCCTGTAAGGCGAGACGACTTAGTTCTTGTTTTTTTTTTTTTTTTTTTTCGTCGTTTGCGTAAATCGATCATTTTTTTTATTGTAAAATTTTTTGAGCGATATGGACGTAGACGAAGTACTTTGTAGTATCGGTGAGTACGGCCGGTACCAAAAAATTTTACTATTTCTCGTGTGTATTCCGTGTGTGCTGCCGGCGGCATTTTTTTCATTCAACCAGTTGTATATGATAGATTTGTCGTCCGAATGCTGTTTAAAGTGAGTATAAAATTTATCACAATAGCTGATGTCTTTCGATCGTAAATTTTTATTTATTTACGCGTGTCCGTATTTGTTCGACTAGTTCCACCGTGAATGGATCTTGTTCAAACGGGTATGATCCTAGTGTCTCGACCATTCAGAATTACGATCAAGTAAGTCATTTTTTTTACGTACTTTAGGTACAAAGAGAAGTGATTAGTAATTACTTTTTAGTCAGAAACGCGAAAGCGATAAATTCTCTTCCGAACAAAACTCGTAATTGTGCATCACATTACGATCAGTATCTTCGCGAGCTTATCGTCTGGTCAGGAGAACGCGGCCTCCTTCTTGACCTTTCTCAAGCGAACAAACACGGCTAGATTAACAGGTAATGATTTCAAAATTCTTCCTGGTGAAGTAAAATATTCCAGCTTTGACGGACAAAATGAATAAATTAATGCGCGACACGTGAGGATACTGCCGTAAAAATACAAATAAACATTGTACATGGCTAATCTATAGAGTGCATACCAGGAGAAATAATACAAACGCAAGACATTCCATGAAGTGCAGTGAGTGCGCATTCATATATTTTGTGGAAGGTTGTGGCGAGAGAAGGGGGATCTATCCTCCCAAAAGCACTTGGAATATCTTAAAAGCATACATAAATAGTCATTATAATAATAACAGGTATGTTGTTACAGAATCGCTAAACAACATAGATATACGAGAGGGGTGTTGATATAATCTCACCTTCCTCGTTCGATGGCTGTCAAATAGTGCAATCTCATAAATTCGTCGAGGAATACATCACGAATATCTCGCATTCATTCCTCAAATTCGATGTACGAGTACATAGTATTAAATTTGATGCTGAAAAGGTCACGAAACAATTGGAAAATTCCTCAGAAAGAAAATAAGGAAATGAACGTGAAAAAAACTCGTATGTGAAAATGGAGCGAGTTCCGAAGTTTATTAATTTAATACAGATAGAAAATTCATTTTTTGAAAATCCGAAAATGAAACCATTCTGTGCTGAAAAGTTTACATTTTCTCTCGTCTTATCAGGTTCCACTCATCATTCGCTCAATAATACGCCAAGAGATCTGAATTTATTCTTAGAACTTGGATAAGGGATAAAGGAAGATGGTATAAGTGCGGTTATTCACAAGAATCATATAGATAAGGGTTGAAGAGGAAATATGACGAAAAAATCTCCTGGCTCGAGCGGGAATCGAACCCGCGACCTCTCGTTTTCAAGACGAGTGCGATAACCGTTACGCTACCAGTACCAGGTCCTGAGATTAAATCGTCATATTTCGCCTTCAGAAGGAAATTCCATATTGTGAATGAGAGGGTCCGAAGACAACAATGCATTAGGCTGTTGCAAATGCACACTAAAGTCTACAGGAAACCACAAATCTTTGGAGGGGGAAGGTGAATAAAGGAAGATGGTAAATGCGGATGTTCACAAGAATCATATAGGAGTCTTCCTCTATATCATATTGCATACTTGTTTGCCTGATTCTTATCGTAATGGTACTTCGTTTACATTGGTCTTACGGCAGGGGAATGGATGTGCTATCATTGCATATTCAATTCCCCTGCCATAAGACCAATGTAAAGCAATTGTACCATTTCGATAAGAATCAGGCAAACGAGTATGCAATATGATATAGGGGGAGAGCCCTATAGATAAGGATAGAAAAGGAAATACGGTATGACGATCTAATCTTAGGGTCTGTTAGCGTAGTGGTTATCGCACTCGTTATGTAAACGAGAGGTCGCGGGTTTGATTCCCGCTCGGGCCAGGAGATTTTTTCATCATATCTCCTCTTCTATCCTTGATTTTGGAGCGGGAATGTGCGATCTAATCGTTATACATCCGGGAGAAGTGTCGAGAGTGTTCTGATCACTTCTTGAATCGTTGTTCGATGGTTCTTAGGCGTGGAAGATGAGGACCTTCTTACTGGAATTTTGTGAAAAACAGGAGGGAATCGGCATTTACAGGTTCTGTGACATGAACCTGGCGGTACTAACCGCTAGTGAGTGAGAGAGAGAGAAAGACGCGTAATCTGACAATCAGCCCTTGGGTCGATATTTTCAGCTGGAGGACCGCCAGGGAACTGACTTATTTTCGACTGTCCCGAGATTTTCCTGAATCCAAGCCCCTAATTCCAAAATTTGCCAATTGACACCACCCCTGCGGGTTGGGCCTCAGAAACATGCCTTTCCTGAAGTTCTCTGGATCCTAGCCCTTAGTTTCAAAATGTGCGTGTCCACACCTCCCCTGAGATCTCCCACCTTCCGGAAATGGACCCTGGACATAATTGAGTCAATCTGTTTCATGGAGGATCTGAAAAATGTAGATTGTAACGTCACAAGACTGGCCTATGACTTCATCGAATTGTGATCCCGGACTTTGGAGCTATATATATTATATGATAGGAGAGTAACTTAAAAAAAAAAGATCTATGACTTTATCAGATTGTGACGTCACAAGACTGACCTATGACTTCCTAAAACTATCACGTCTTAGGCCCCACCCTCGCAGGCTATATATGTAAGGAGGGAGACTTGGAAAATTTTCGAGCTCCGAGCTTTGCCGACGGAATCTTTTTCCAAAAGACCCCCCGATAAAACAGGTCCCCTGTTAAAATTTGCGGGTTCACACCAGCCCGGCCCCGCAAGTTCCCCGCAACCCTATAATAATTCTTTAACTTATATCCCTTCTCCTCCTTTATAAAAAACTATGAAGTCATCAGACGTGACCCCCTCCAACTATGACGTCATCAACCGTGGCTCCAAGCCTGATTCTAAAATTTGCGAATTGAATCCACTTCCCCTCAACCTTGTAATCTATGAGTGGTTTAAGTATGCTTTTATACTGCTGTATGTTAGGCCTGGTTTCATTAAAGCTAAAGAATATAGTTTAGTATACTATAAAGCTCAATATAATGGAGGCTAATTCTGAAATCTGCGTGCATGACTTCATCAGCCGTGATTCGGAAGCCTAATATGAGCTAGACTTATACAAAATTACTATTAGGCCTAGAATAATGGAGACTGTTGGGAGGCTAGGGAGTGGAGTGAATGACCCCGAGAATAGAGTAAGGAAGATGAATGCTGACAACTTCACACGCAGCCATCATGGATACGCTCGAGTGCCCCGTCCTCGTTGGCTAGACAGCTCAACTTACCGTAAATTAGACCTATACTAATCCAAGAAGAGGGGCGAACGAGCGGAGCAAGTGAGTGAGGAAGAGAAAGAGAGCCCAAGTTCAAGACGTTATTAGCTCGTAACGTCATGACCGTCCATGATAGTTGCCTGTCACGACATCAGATAACGTCACTTTCCCGAGAATAGAAGGGGGTAAAGAAGAGAGAGAGGTCAAGCAATGTTGATGACGTCACAAGCAGCCGTTACGGATACTGATGATGATGTTAATATCCATACTTGAGCCAGGTAACTTTACTTACAGTTCACCACACCGCGTCTATATTAATCCAAGAATGGGGGCGAACGACGGGGCGAACAAGCTTTCCGTAAGCTAGATCGCACAAAACGCAATATACCAAGAACGGGGGACAAACGGACGGAGCGAGTAAATCCCCTGAGCTAGATAGCTTATCTTACAGTATACCACGCCTATGTTGGTCCCAGTACGAAGCTTACGCTACTGAGAAAAATTTACAAGCTAGGCCATGATTTCATCAGAATCCAAAAAATATAAATAAGGTCACTCACTACAAGGTGGACATAAATATGACCTTTTTTTTATTCAGCTTTGCCAGAAAATGTCTCTTTTTTCGCCCCCTCGAACTTGAAGTAGTAGATTAGGGCCTCAAGCATAAAAAAAAAGTTTTAGTAATTCCTCCACTTCATTGAAAAATGTCTTTGGGCCTCACCCCACGTCACGTCGTTAGGCAGCTTTCATGAGTTTACTCGCTCCAGCTCCGCTCGTTCGCCCCTTCTTAGTCTAGTATGAGGCTAGTATACTGTATATGTTAGGCCTAGTTAGTAGAAGCAATTAGCATATTGTATATTGCCTATATTGGCTAGTTAGTGTAGGCCTAGTAGCCTAGTATAATAAAGGCTAAACATACCAAAGTAGCCTGCGTAGTATAATGGGCTTAGCCAGGTCTAGTAGCTGTGTATTAGGAAACGTAGTATACTATTATATATTGGGGCTTGTTAATGCAGGGCTAGTATACTACGTAATAGGCTTAGTATAATCAAGAATAAGGGTCGAAATTTTTCCAAGTCCCTAAACTAGGTCAAGGTCATTGATGACATTATAAAGCGGCGTGTCGCATCACGTTACGCAGATTTCGGATTGATCCCCATGTAAAAACTCGTTAAGATCTAATTTTTGGTGTGGAAATATCCATAAATAGAAAGATTTTTCCGTGGTTAAAATATTATAATACAAAGTACAAGAATGGCACTATTAACCACTGTTTTTATTGAACATTAAAGATTGCATACGTTACTGTAGACTAGCTACCATCATCAGTGCAGAAACGTTCGTACCATTATAATGGAAATATCCATCTTACTTTGGGGAAAAGGTTTGTATCGAGCGCGTTAAAATGTTTGTACCTGAGCGAAGAAGTCAAAATGTTTACGTCAAAATAAATAATGCCCAAGAATTATTTGTTTACCGCAGAAAGTATGCCATCAATAATATTGTAGTTTTTGAGATCAGGTGTTCGAAACGCTTCGTGTCTGAGATTCTTGGAAAATTTAGAAATGATCTTCCATTTAATAGTTTCATAAATTGTTTAATTGAGAATTAGGTAAGTACCTTTATGAATAAAATTTTATGAGTATTGATCAGCCCTCTTTTCTTACGCGCACCAGAAGACGCAGTTTAAGAAGAGAAATTCCTTTAATTCAAAAAATAAAGCCTGTGGAGGCATTACATAATTAAGTACCTATTCTTACTAAATACTTTAATGCGCGAATAAAATTTAGGAAAAGTTACGAGTATAAAAATTATATTCCGCATTCCTCGAAGAACTGCTACAATTTTCAGAAAAGAAAAAAAAAATCTCCCACCTATTTATATTACGCAACGTATTGAAAACTTCTCGTAAAAAATAAAACTTTCATCGTAAAATGTTTTCAGTGAATAGGTGTAAAAAGAATTTAAATTGATTTTTTTACATAAAACCCTTAAATTTTCCAAAGTTATTATTTTGGACGAAGTACAAGATTTACAATGATTTTAATTTAAATGTGGTATTAACGAGTATTGCTGTGAACCGGAATTACTTTCCAGCGTCGAGGGCTTGCAGTTGAAGCACGACAAAGCTCTTCAAATGCTTTTGTTGATCACAGTGTCCAGATACGATGCTGATCAAGTTTTACAGGAGACCGAAATTTGTTTAAAATTTTTCATCAATTTACTCTTGACAGTCGTCAAGGGATACAACCGGAATATTGAAAAATTACCAACTTAAAATAAAGTGTTTTTAGTCTACAGTTCAGTCTAAATTATGGTACTAGATTAATAGCTATAGCAGATGACTGGTTGTTGAATTGATGAGAAGAGGAGTTGTGACAAAAGAGAACAAAAATAATCGATTCAAAAAATATCAGAAGTTGTACGCTCTAGACTCATAAAATTTTAATACCTTATCCTTCTGGTTTAATTTACTCGAACTCACCATTTGTACTCGTATATGGTGAGAGAAAAGACGAGAGTCCCCTTTCGAGAATGACCGGATAGCTTCCAAACTACAAATCCGAGGCGAGATGAGTTAAACTGATATTTATTACTGCATTTGAACAACAACGTGTTACAAATAGGATACAAAAGAGCGATACTTTTAGCTTTTCGCTGATAAGTCTATAACAATAATTACGGAGTTCCCTTGTGTATGCAAGTGAATAGACTTCGGCCAACGCCTTGTTGCAAGTCCGAAGACCGCACGTGGATATTTTTCGGTAGCTCATACAGCTATTCTCGAGCTTCGAACTTTGTATATTTCTTTCGATACTAGCAAATTGTCACGACCAAATATTTATCGCATCACGTATTCCCCTTACACCATATAACCTTAGATAGTTTCAAATTTTTAATTCAACATACAAAATCGCAATCTCGTGTAAAAGATTAGCACCACCTCAATTCCCGTATCTATAAAAATGTTAATTTCAATACTTTCCGGCTAACATAACCTGGGGTAACACGGTTTATTTCCGCTGAATTTATTCATAATTATTTTAAATCTAGAAAATCAAATATTACATTCATATATGCGCTGAAAAACATGATAGAGCGTCTCTCTTAATGGGCCTAGGCTACGCAGAAAATTTCATCAAATTCACCACACCCAGTGCCCACTTTTTTCTTCTTAGTTCAAAACAATCTCCAAACATAGCAATTCCTGCCGCAGTTTAGAACGTTTGTGAAAGACGCTAAGATAAGCGATGAGGTGGAGATAAACATTTGAAAATGTTAGTGAGTTATTGTAAGGTAACGAGGAACAGGACAATGAAAGAAAGAAATTATAATTTTACTGACACGTGATTTAAGTATCTTCGCCACCTCGAATTTGACTCGAAAACAGTCTGAATATTTGTGTCCAATTTGTGCCTCATCCCTCTTCCCGGTATCCTTAATTCTTTTATTGAAGGATCTACGTCTAAGTAGCCTAAAAAAATTGAGTTTAATTCATGTCAATTTGAGCTACCAATTTCGGAATTCGTTCCTCGCCCCTCCATTAAAGTTAGAGCACCAGCCTCTCCCGGGGCCTAATTTGTGCCATCAATCTTACAATCCTCAAGTGACAACTTCTGTCAGACTTCCTTTCATTGGAGGAAAGCCTCTCGTGAATGATGTTGAGATAAAAGTACTCTGGAAAAATTGTGTCTGATTTGTACCTACATGTGCCGTTAGTTTTAAAGTTTTTGCCTCTCCTCTGCCCTGTGCACAGTTTGTTGAAATTATAATAACGTATTACAGTATGTGACCGGCTCCCCTTTTTCCCGCCATGACTCAGAGCTACCTCTAATCAGTTTTAATCGTTTATACTACGTTTGTGGCGAGAAATTGACTACGGCCCTGCGCTGCTCGACTAAAACCACGCGTATGATCAAAGCGCGTAAATCTGCAGAAATGGTACGAGAAGATGTTTCCTGTTGTGAGATTTTTGACATATTTCATTTCTTTCCTGGCTCCTAATTCCAAAATTTGCGAGTCCACACCACCCCCACTAGTCGGCCTCGTCACTTACCAGAAAGGAACCCTGGATATGATACTGAAAATCTGCCAGTTCGAAGAGTCATGAATCCTGGCCTTTGATTCAACAATTTTCAAGTTCACACCACCACCGCGAGTTGCCCCCCTAAAAAAACATGTCTTTCCTTCAAAGTTTTCTGAATCCTAGTCCCTAATTCAAAAATTTGGGAGTTCGCCCAACCCTCGTGACTTGCCCTCCCCCAAAAACATGTCTTTTCAGAAATTATCTAAATCCTAGCCCCTAATTCCAAAATTTGCGAGTTCACATCACCACCACCAGTTTCCGTCCCCCCAAAACATGTCTTTCCTGAAATTTCTTGAGTCCTAGCCCCTAATACCCAAAATTTGCGAATTCACGCCACCCACGCAGTTGCTCTTCCCATCTCCCCAAAAAGGACCCTGGACATAATTCTAAACATCTGCGAGTTCCACGAGTCCTGCATTTTGCCTGCTAATTCCAAAGTTTGAGAGTTCACACCACCCGACAAATAATCTCGTATACTGTATCCCATTCTCTTCGTTTATAATGGACTATGACGTCATCAGCCATGACTCCGAGGCCCTCTCCAACTACATCGTTATCCACCGTGACCGCGAGCCTGGTTCTGAAATTTACCCATCCCCCTGTCTCATCCTTGCACAGTATAAGTGGTTTTATACCGCTGTATGTCAGGCTTATGTTAGGCCTGGTTTCATAAAAGCTAGTAAGAGGTCTAGTATAGTTTAGTATCCAGTATATTGGAGGCTGAAATCTGCAATCCTGACGTCATCAGCCGTGACCCGGAGGCTTAGTGTAGAGAATACTCGAGCCGTATTACTGTTTGGCTTAGCGGGGTGAGTGATCCCGAGAATGGAAAAAAGAAGGAGCCCGAGCTGTGTTGATGACTTTACAGGCAGCTATCTTGGATGTTTATGACATCATGAGCTAATAATGTCACTAATGTTGACATCCATACGTGAGCTAAATAGCTTAACTTGCAATTAATCGCGTCTGTATTTATCCAAGAATGGAGGCGATCGAGCGGAGTGAGTGAGATTCTCTGAGCTAAAACGCTTGTCTTAGAGTACAACACATCTATATTAGTCCAAAAATGCCTCTGGGATAAAAATTCGCAAGCTAGGCTACGATATCATTACAGAGCAGAGGTGGCCTAAAGATATAATGAGGTCGTTTACTAGTTGCTGGGAGACATGAAACATGACCTTTATTTATTTGGCTCTGCCAGAAAATCTCCCTTTCTTTTCATAGCAGTATGGGTAAGATGTAAGAGGTGATACGTGCGTAACCTATCCTTATAGTATGGAGGTGATGACTCCTCGTCTTGAACTTCTGATAGAAGTTCACCAAGGGTTAGGAGTTTTAACAGGAAACCTGTTTTATGGAGGGCTATTTGAGGAATCTGCCGGGCGCCGTCCGCCGTCCGCCGTGCGCCGTCCAGCGAAAAACTTAGAAAAATTTCGACCCTCGAGCCATATATGATAGGAGAGGGACTTGGAAAAAATTTCGACTCTCGAGCTATAGATGATAGAAGGGGGGACTTGGAAAAAACGACGGCTTCCTTAACGAAGTTAAACGAGGAACGCAGGGAACCTGTTTTATGATTCGAATGAGATTTGGTATTGAAAATTCAAGGAAGCCAAGATTTGGAATATATAGCTCGAGAGTCAAAATTTTTCCAAGTCCCCCCTCCTATCATCTATAGCTCGAGAGTCGAAATTTTTTCGAAGTCCCTCTCCTATCATATATGGCTCGAGGGTCGAAATTTTTCCAAGTTTTTCGCTGGACGGCGGACGGCGCACGGCAGATTCCTCAAATAGCCCCCCATAAAACAGGTTTCCTGTTAAAATTCGACTCTCGCGCCATATGTGATAGGAGAGCGACTTGGAAAAATTTCGACTCTCGAGCTATAGATGATAGAAGGGGGGACTTGGAAAAAATTCGACTCTCGCGCCATATGTGATAGAGGGGGACTTAGAAAATTTTCGACTCTCGAGCTATATATAATAGGAGGGGTACTTAGAAAAATTTCGAATATTATACTACGCTTATAGTAGGTCTAAGCCTTCTTTATACTAGCTTTATCTAGGTCTAGGCTCCCTTGAATTTTCAATACCAAATCCCATTTGACTCATAAAACAGGTTCCCTACGTTCCTCGTTTAACTTCGTTAAGGAAGCCGCCGTTTTTCCAAGTCCCTCTCCTATCATATATGGCTCGAGAGTCGAAATTTTTCCAAGACCTCCTCCTATAATATATAGCTCGAGAGTCGAAATTCTTACAAGTCCCTCTCCCATCATATATGGCTCGAGAGTCGAAATTTTTCTAAGTGTTTTGCCGGACGGCACACGGCGCACGGCAAATTTTTCAAAAAGCCCCCCATAAAACAGGTTCCCTGTTGAAATTTCAACTCTCGAGCTATAGATGATAGGAGGGGGATTCAGGAAAATTCCCCCTTCGAGCTATATATGATGGGAGTGGAACTTGGAAGAATTTCTCCGAGCTATATATGGTAGGAGAGAGACTTGGAGAAAATTTTTACTCTCGAGCTACATAATTATTTCGAAGTCCCTATAATAAGTCAAGGTCACTGATGTCATTCTATTTTATCCTAGGTTTATAGTAGGTCTAGGCCATCTTTATACTAGTTTTATCCTAGGTCTAGGCTTCCTTAAATTCTCAATATCAAATTCCATATGACTCATAAAATAGGTTCCCTGCGTTCCTCGTTTAACTTCGTTAAGGAAGCCGTCGTTTTTTTGAAGACGGTGGTTTGTTTAGCCGCGTTTTCCATGTCGGCAGTCCCATGAGGCGGTAATGTCAACATCTCTATGGTCTAGGGACAAAATCATTTCAATCGGAGAGGAAACTCCATTTTTACAAAATATAAAGGGCCGTACTCAAACCGTAATCATAAAGTATGTTTGCATTTCTGCAAAACATCTATCCAAGGAGGAGAAGTTGAACTCATCTGGATCT
This sequence comes from Aspidiotus rigidus, assembly GCA_035079385.1. Classification (NCBI taxonomy): domain Eukaryota; kingdom Metazoa; phylum Arthropoda; class Insecta; order Hemiptera; family Diaspididae; genus Aspidiotus; species Aspidiotus rigidus. The sequence continues at coordinate 174,171 of JAVHKY010000044.1, read as the reverse complement.
CGTTGATGGTGTCGAAGTTGTGCAGTTGTTGATAGCTCTGAACAGGAGTGTTCTCTTTGAAATATCTTTATCAACATTCATGCTTACAGAATCTGAACGTGAAAAGGATTTCATCATATCGATCTGCTAAGTGAAGATTGAGAAGTTGAGTGGTCTGAGCACCAGACGATGAAATCATGAATCGTGTGCTGAAATTCCATGGAAAGGGGAGCAAGAGTTTCTTAATTTACTTGTGATAAAAGGTCCTACTGTTGCTTTGGTAGGAACCAAACTAGCCACTCAAATCAAGACAGGCTCTCGATTCGCATGTGGGCAATCATCCCAGTCTTATAGGCTTTTGCTCGCAGGGATGATCATCTAAGGTACGACAGAATACTCAATGATATCATCCACTCAACAAAGATTTGTATGATATTCAATACTGGCCAATTCCGAGTACGTCTAAAATTTGCCGATGACTTGCTCATGGACAATCTATTTTTTTCCTTTTTTCTTTAGTATGGAGGTTTTAAACTCTCTACCTCGTCCTCTCCGAACTCCTATGACGTATTCTGCGCATGGAATAGACCTAGACATCAACCTAAGTTTATTTCCTCGTATTCGGACTGATGAAATATTTCTATTGAATACAATCACAGTCCTTTCACCCAATGTTTACACCCCCTCCCTCATCCTGCAAAGAGTCCCGCTCCTGTCGAAAGTCTATCTCGTTATCTCTTTCTTTATGCCGTCTCCTGTGATACCACTAAGCATGTTCTATCTATGCAGATTCGCGCTTAAACCAGTATTCTAAAGAATGAAACGTTGAAACAGAGGCTCTGTGAACCTTTTTTTTTTTTTTTGATACAAAGAAAGAAACTCTCTCCGTTTCTGTCGTCTTCATGGTGAGGTCCCAAAGAATGTACACTTTCTCAGATTTATCCGAATGTTTGATAAATTTCATTTTTCATCTACAATTACATGCTAACAGGTTCTTATTTCCAGTCAAGGATTGTGACTTTTATTTGGACTGTTTGTTTTCAATGAAACTTCTTAACTATTTGAATCATCGCGGTAATAAAGCAGAATAAGTCGTTTCGTTTCTTGGTTCTTCATTTATTTTGCTTTTCCTGTGAGAGGACAAGCCTCACTCATCTTCATATTGAGATCGCTCGAGGCTTCTCGGCTCGAATGATGGATGATCGTACGGCCGTGTATATGAGAGGCGTTAAAACACCGCCTTCTTAGGTCAGGGATAAATTGATACACTTTTTGATGAATATACGCTGCTACCTGTGTTAACGTACTCGAGATAAAATTGTTTCTTCCCAATGGCATCGTAAAAATAAGTATGTATGAGAAACGTTCACACGAAGATTTTAATTCTCTATAAAATTTTTCCACACATCTTGTAATTCTAGAAATGTTGACTGATGCTTGCAGTAATGTTTGCAAAAACGCATCTGTTTGTCGTTTGTTATCTCCACTTCGCGATGTGCTCTATAAACGTATGCATGTAGACGTCTTAATTGACGCGACATTATTCAAGGATGTGTGCGCATGTCTTTCGATGAAACCAGTTTAACGCCTTTCGTTAGCTTACGCACCCGTTATTGTACGAGACGAATACGATTTTTTAAAGGGTTGAAGACGATTGTAAATGTGTATATTTCTTGCGAAAAAATTTCAATCTTTAAAAGCTTAGGTACAGACCCGCTGCGCGATTTATTGGAGTATAATATGGATGAAAGGTAATGATATGAGATCGCGGACCTTAATTAATGCTAATTCGAATAATAAATTACGTAAAAATTGAAAATGTTGGCCGTATTACGTGATATTATGTATCGGTATTATAGCCCGAGGGGGAAATTAATTGTAGCCTCCCGCTGTGGTACAGAGATGTCTATAATGTTGACAGATCGAAGGACATAGCGCCGGCAAATAAAATTGTAGGTACTCGCAGCTAACTAGAATAATGTACATTATGTATTTTGCTCGTCACTTCCAGAGTTGTTACATAGTATGTACTATTTGTTTGAATTGTTTGTTTGTACAGGAAATACTTATTTGCGAAGATCAAACGCGCGTTACGTGGTCACTCACTACAATCGGAATAGCCGGAATCGCCGGTAGTTTTATCTCAAGCTTCGTTCAAGAAAGGTATGAGATAAACTTAATACTTGACTCGGTGTTTGAAAGGCTAGCTGTTACTTCTGGGGAAAAGAAGTTGGGAAGGCTGTGGTGTAGAAGTGAGATTGCAGTTAATTAACGCGTTTATTGAGTACATTCTGCGATCAAAGGGGTTGAGCCCCCATATATTCCCTTCACTTTGTTGTAATGACTTATTGTCATCTGTCCAAGATAGTATGATACCGTAGAACGTGTGCTCGTTACCGTAATTGATTCTTCTTCCGCATAGGATACACGTGGGAAGGCGTTCTTCTCATTTATCCATTTTATGATTAATCGGATTTTCATTTCCTCCTCCTCGAAATCGACAGAACAATAGATAAAATGTTTGCGTTTACTTGATTCTTCTTGGTTCATTAAGGACACGAATACTTTCTGAATTTCGACAAGGTTCGAAAAACATGATTTTATTTTTGATTAATTGTAGAAGCCGAACAAGAATCAAAAGAAATTAGTGGAGATTCCACGCCCGTGATGTTTCTCATTTCCTGCGCTCTAAGCTGAATTCCTGACACCAGTGACATCGCAAGGGTTACACAAGGGAGGGAAAAGAAAAAAATTGTCAACTAGTAAGCTTTCGACAGTGCAACCTGGTTTATGGAGGGCTATCGCGTTTCCGTAAAATTATGGATTTCAAAGAGGTGGGGTTGTTACTTATTTTTAGAACTTGGGAGAATGTCAGCTTCGAGCTGCAGTTATAAAGAAAGAGGAACCTGTTCTACGGGGTGAATTTAGTTTCGATATTGAGAATTGAAGGTACTCCCTGTCATGATACAGCTCAATATTCCAAATTTTTCCAAGTTCAACTCATGAAATAGTTGAAGTTTTTTCAAGTCCCCCTCCTGTTGTACACAGCGTGATGAAAGCAATTTCCCCAAATTCCCATTTCCCTTCTAGTCATACTATGTAGTTCGAGTTTTGAGATTTTTTCAAGTTTCACTTCCGATAGCAATGAAGCGAGAAAAGAAAGAAAGGGGGAAACTTTTTGAGCAGTGCTTGATTTGAGTAGGATAGGTCCATTATCGCCGCACAGTGGACGCTAAATTTTTCAAACTTCCTCCGCTCCCGTTATAGATGAGGTTCTTTGTTAAGAAACGAATTGACTGTTGAACTACGAGTATGAAGGAGTACTTTCAGACTGGGTGGAGGAGATTTGGAAAATTTTGTGGGAGCTTCGAGCAACGGATATTGGGAAAGGGACTTGTGAAAAAACGATTTAACGAGGAATTAAGGAAACCTGTTTCGTGGGACGAATTTGGTTTCGATATTGAATTGAAAATTTGGGTCCCCGGAAGTCGAAATTCTTCTGAGTCACCCCCCCGTCACTTCGAGCTCAATTTTTTTTATAATTTAAATTTTCCCCAAAGTCCTTCTATCACATGTATATAGCACAAAAGTGGATATTTCCACCCTTATACAGCTCGATGGTCGGAATTTCTTCAAGTCCCATTTTCGATAGCAAAAAGAATTTCTAAATGATGTTAAAAGAGGGACGTAGGAAACCTGTTTTATGGGTCGAATTTATTTTAGTAATGAGTTTATAGGCCTATCGGGGAAACCTCTATAAAATAAACGAACTATCAATTCGACCTCTAGGGTAGTGTGAAACTGAATTGAGAAAACAATCTCTTTCTATCACTATTACGACAAGAATTTAAAATTTTCCAAGTGCCTTTCTCAATATTCATGACTTGGAGAACAAAATTGTTTCAAATCCTTCCTATTATAAAATATATTTAGCTCAAAGGACGACAAACGGCTAATTTTTCAAAAAACCAACAACATAACACGTTCCCTGTTACAATTTTGATACAATCGGGGACTTGCCTTCCTATCTCATAAAGAAAGAAGGAAAGAAAAAAACTCAATAAATAAATAAATAAATAAATAAATAAAAACATAAATAAATAAATAAATAAATAAATAAATAAATGAGTCGCGCTCAGCGAAACCATGTACTAAGTCGGAAAAAAACATTCTGATTTTTTTTTTTTATTCCAAAGCAGAAGACCTCTTCTGAAAATTTCACCAAAATCGGAATTTTTTTTTTTTTCGATCTAGTACATGGTTTCGCTGAGCGCGACTCAAATAAATAAATAAATTCTATGGACCAAATTTGTTTTAGTAATTAGTTTTATGGGGAAGCAACTTTGAAAAAATTAAAAGCCATTGCAGACGTTGCAATGGCAGCGGGGAACCCGCAATTCCTTAACTCGACCTCTCAGGTGGTGTGAAACTGAGTTGATAATCTTGTCATATAATTCAAATCGAAATTATCATTCTACATTCCCTCCTATCATATATAGCTCGAGAGTCGAAATTCTTCTAAGTCCTCCTTCTATCATATATAGCTCGGAAGTCACAATTCTTCCAAGTCCCCCTCCTATCATATATAGCTCGAGACTCGAAATTCTTCTAAATCTTGTAAGTCCCCCTCCTATCATATATAGCTCGAGTCTCAAAATTTTTCTAAGTTTTTGGTTGGACGGTGGACGGTAGCTCGAAAGTCAAAATTCTTCCAAGTCCCCCCCCCCCTACCATATATAGCTCGAGACTTGAAATTCTTTTAAGTCCCCCTCCTATCATATATAGCTCGAGACTGGAAATTCTTCTAAGTCCCCCTTCTATCATATATAGCTCGGAAGTCACAATTCTTCCAAGTCCCCCTCCTATCATATATAGCTCGAGTCTCAAAATTTTTCCAAGTTTTTGGTTGGACGGCGGACGGTAGCTCAAAAGTCAAAATTCTTCCAAGTCCCCCCCCCCCCCTATTATATATAGCTCGAGACTTGAAATTCTTCTAAGTCCCCCTCCTATCATATATAGCTCGAGTCTCAAAATTTTTTTATGTTTTTGGTTGAACGGCGGACGGTAGCTCGAAAGTCAAAATTCTTCCAAGTCCCCCCCCCCCTATTATATATAGCTCGAGACTTGAAATTCTTCTAAGTCCCGTAACCTAACCTAACCTGCGGACGCGGACGTTTTCTGAGGATGTAATCTCCTAACAAAATGGATAGCGGGTTCCCCGCTAAAAAACGCACTATCAATTCAACTTCTAAAGTACTGTGGAACTGAAATGGGAAACAACAATTTTCTAAAATCTCCGTCTATCACTTGATATGACAAGAATTCAAAATTTTCCAAGTGCTTTCCTTAATATTCATGACTTGGAGAACAAAATTGTTTCAAATCCTTCCTATCATAAAATATATTTAGCTCAAAGGACGACAAACGGCAAATTTTTCAAAAAACCACCAACATAACACGTTCCCTGTTACAATTTTGATACAATCGGGGACTTGCCTTCCTGTCATAAAAGAAAGAGAGAAAGAAACTAAATAAATAAATAAATAAATAAATAAATAAATAAATAAATAAATAAATAAATAAATTATATTGGTCAAATTTATTTATTAATGAGGTTCATAGGCCTACTGGGGAAACCACCTTGAGAAAAACGCACTATCAATTCAACTTCTAAAGTACTGTGGAACTGAATTGCCATTTTCCAAAATCTCCTTCTGTCATATAATATGACAAGAATTCAAAATTTTTCAAGTCCTTTCCTTAATATTCATGACTTGGAGAACAAAATTGTTTCACGTCTTTCCTATTATACAAAGAAAGAAAGAAACTAGATAAATAAATTCTATGGATTTTGTTTTAATAATGAGGTTTATATGCCTATTGGGGAAACCACAAAAATAAATAAATGAATAAATCCAAGTCCCCCTCCTACCATACATGGCTCAAGAAAAGAAGCAAAATTAAAAATTTTTCGGAGTCCATTTTGGTTGGACGTCGGAGGTCAAATTTTTCAAAAAAAAATCAGAGAACAGGTTCCCCGTTAAAAAAAAATGAAGGATATGAGGCATTTTTTGAAAGATACTTGAAATTTTCTGGGCAGGCAAATAAATAAAGGTGGTGACCTTAAAGATCATGTTTCATGTCTACTAGTAAATGACCTCATTTATATTTTAAGGCTACGTCTGTTTTGTGCTAAAATCATGGACTTGCTTGTGAATTTTTTTCACGGATGCCTACGCCCCCTTTTCTGGACGAATATAGGCGTGTTATACTGTAAGATGGGCTATCTATCTTATAGAGGGGAGGGGGCCTCACTCGTTCTAAGTATACTGAATTTTGTGCCGTCACTCACCCCCTTTCTTGGACTAATATAGACGTCGTGAACTGTAAGGTAGGCTATCTAGCTCACGAGGAGCTCACTTGCCTAGTTGAGTGAGCTTCCGTTCTTGCATTAATATAAACGTAGTGTACTGTGCAGGGCCGGATACAGCCTCTGTGGCCAAATTTTTGATGAATTTCTGAAAAGAAATTATTCAACAAGATATTTCTAATAAGAGGGGAAATTCGTGATGAGTTGCAACGTGAGAAGCGCCTTCACCTCGAGTTATAATTTTTTTTCTTGCATACAGAACTCGGGTCAATGACTCGATAATTTCGTACACGTAATTAATTTCTTCTCAAAGTAATTTCAAAGTCAGTTAAAATAATCAATCTTATCATTCAAATTTTTTCGTTTTCGTCTATATGTTGGTAATAATGTGACGTATTTCTGAAATCGGTCACCGTATCTATAGAAGGGACGTGTCTAAAACACGATTTTTCAGCTTACTCATACAGAAAACCCAGTTGATGAAATGTATTAAAAAATCGAAGCGATTAGCGAATAACTTTTCGTGCAAATTCTTTTATTGTTCTGTAGGTACTTATCGACACGTGAATTAATTTGAAACGTTGTTGTTATTTTTTGAGCGCCCTGATCTCGCTGCGGGAATATTTCGTACTTACGAAAAATACCATAATAATTTCGATCAGGTATTACTCAATTATCTCGAACCATCCACCACCTACCAGGAAGAGATAACCATATTAAAGCTCGTACAAAAGGTTTACGTATGATTTAGAGACAAACACGAGAAGAAAAAGTCAACTTTAATACTATCGATCATTACAGATTTTGCACGATCACGTCGAAAAGCGTAATAATACTACGTTATTTAAAAAATATTATGCAGATCGTTCCTGACACGACTCTGTCTTCATTAATCTAACTTTTCATAATTATATAATTATCATTTTTTTTTTTTTTTTTTCATCCACATTACGATAAGTAAACATCGATAACTACAACATGCTGAGTAAAATTGTTCGCGGTGGTCAGGGAATCTCATTTGAAGGTTGACGAGTATACGAAAAAATGACTGGATGTATAGAGTGAAGTGTGCAAATGAACCTTCCTATTTGATAAACTGTACTTACCGACTTTAATAGTAAATTATCAAAATCATCTTTCGTGTGTCATTGTGGTCATCAAGTGAATGTAATATCGAAGTGACTGAGCTTGTGAGATGAAATTCGTCGATCCTATTGTCATCTGGATATAAGTTAATTCAATTTATTTAGCGACCTATCGACATCAATGGTCATTGGCGTAGGGGTAATTGAACATAAAAATTATGCCAAAATTTGGTACCTAGAGTAAGTTACATGATTATTTAGATTGGGCCTAGAGAAGTTCGTAGAGTGCTGTTCGACGCAAGAACGTGAATAGAGGTTCGACTTTTCCGGGAGTGTCTTCTATGATGTCCAGGTCCGGGAAGATACGTTCATACTTTGAGCAGGTATTCAGTAAGTGGGTGTCTGTTAGACGAGTGTGTGGGCAGTGTTTACGTGGTGGTTTCGGATTTGTGAAGAGTGGGCTGCGAGTGAGTTTGATGTGCCCAACACGCAGTCTGGCTTGTGTGACTTCGTTTTGTCTGCAGTCTAGGTGCTCAACGTGCCATCTTTTATTTATAATATGAGGGTTGATCATACGTAGCCCAGCGGCCCCATTCTTAATTTTTCATGAATGCGCGTTAGCGTATTGTGTTTAATATGCTGACAGGGGGTTTTGTTCGCATCTGGTAAACTCATCTTGTATATTTTCCCAATAAGGAAGTGCATCTTGTACAGATGGGGTCGTTGGGTGGGTATAGGGAGAATGGAACGTTCGACATTTTTTTCTCGGTCCTGATTTTCATGTTCTGCGATAGGCAGGAGAGCGGTGAGGGGGGATTGTTGGGTGGACTCGGTCGAGGCCTGATGCTGTGATACGCATGGTTTCGATAGCGGAGTTATATTCTTCTACTGCTGTACCAGTACTTGAATCTTTGAGTGGGGTATCTCTTGGGGCGGTGTGAGTTGGCGATGATGTGCTCTTGGTAACTGTAGACTGACGTATTGCGAGGATTTCTGCTACTTGAGTTGATGAAGTGTGAGTCTGTGTAGGATCGTCTAGATCTTAGAGACGGTTTATGGGCTCCTAAGCTCGCTTGCCGGAGAGTCGTTGTACCTGCGCCCTTGGGCAGTAGATGTTGAAGAAGAGATGGTGGAGAGGAAGGTGCGAAAGCTTTGTCGTCGACTGTCTCGTGTGGTATCTGCTTTCTTGAATTACTAGAGGTTTTCATGGGTTGGATATCTCTTGCATTGTGTAAGAAGACGGTTTTTGTTTTTCATATCTTCTACGCCTTTTTGATTCCATCATCAAACTCTTTTCTTTCTGTGTATAAGGGACTCTGTGGAACGCTCATGTCGGTTGCAGTGATGATGGCTTGTAAGAGGTCATTGATGAGGACATCTATATTGAAGCTCTTATCAGTGAAATCAAGACTTAACTGATTCCTGAAGAACTGTCAGTTTGCTTTGGCTATCCTCTATTGTGGATAGTGCGATTGGGATGCGCCTTGCAGGGCTAGGTCAATTAACTGGGGGAAGTGGTCGCTACCGTTCGCTTCATTCTAATAGATGCGTTACAGAAGGGCTACCTACTGTGAGATCAGTGGAAGGAACGTACCCTTATAAGAATTCAAGCGGGTGGGCTCACCAATGTTGAGCAGAGCGATTTGTCCTCGGTTAAAGAAGCGTTCGATTTCAAGTCCCCTAAGATCTGAGTATTGGCTTCCTCAGATAGAATGATGCGTGTTGAAGTCTTCAGGGGAGCTGAGCTTGAAATCTTGTAGTGTTTTGCAGGTCATTGTGTCGTCATGGCGTAGGTATATTGTGCAGATTGTGATTGGTTGAAGAAAGTATACTCTGGTAACAAGGACTTGTAGTTGGAATAGTAGTTAGATCTTTTCAGGTCAGAGCTTCTGGTGTACCACAATATTATATCGCTGGTTATCACTTATCAGCTCTTGAAACTTGGAGTTGCTCAAAGTTTTGCCTTGACCACTTCATACTTTTTCTCACAGTCGTAAATTGTATTCGTTATTTTTTTCAGAATCGGATACCGGCCTTCATATTTCATCTTCCTTTTCGTTGGAATCATCTCAAGTATAGCGTCGACTTTTGCCATTGACTATTGGACATGGATGATGTGCCGCTTCATGGTGGCAACGACAGTATCTATGATGCTGACTACTGCCTACGTAATACGTAAGTTAATATTTCCGTTCGTACAAAATAAGTCGTTGGAGGATATGTCTGGGTCCTGGTTAAAGCAAAAACATCATACCCGAAGGATTACTTCCTAATCCAAAGGTCATAGCTCATTCCGTAGAGAGCTCTCGATTCACAAACCGACGGATTGCTCGGTCTTTAATGATATGCATAGGACAACTGCATTGTAGGAAAATCTGGTCATACTTTTTCACAAAAAATTCAGAGTCTCTCCTTACTCAATTCAAAAAATATCTTGATTCTCTCTATTCTGCTGTTTGACATTTTTTCTAACTCAAAATCTAATGATATGAATAATATTCTTCTTCAGCATTTGAACTCGTGGGACCGAGGTACAGAACGAGGATTATGGTTTGGTTTTCGTCTGGTATGCTGACATGTATGCTCGTTTTAGCGTTAGTAGTTTCCCGCGTGCGAAACTGGCAAACATTGTCACTAGTCACCTCTGTACCGTTGATCGCGTACATTTTCTTCTGGAGGTCAGAATTTGTTCCCGAACTAATAAAGGTACCTTAGGTCTTAATTATAGCTCATAGCTGACTATGTTCTAGAATGCTTCCCGAGTCACCGAGATGGCAGTTAGCCAAAGGTAGGTACGATGAAGCAATTAGCACGTTACAGAAGATCTCAAATATGAATGGTAAAAGGCTGAAGGAAGAACACGCTCAGAAATTGAAGGTTGGTACTTTCACATTCTTGAAAGCATGCACCTAAAAATCTTTTTCCTTCTTTTGATTGTAATTTTTCCCAGGAGTATTTCATTTCTCAAAGAAAATCGCCTTACCTTTCCGGTCCTCTTACGGAGTACAGCATGAAAGATTTGTTCTGCCGAGCGAGTCTCAGAAAGATAACGATTTTCATCACGATATTGAGGTAGCCTAAGAGAGAGAGAAAAAAAAAAACGAAATCGCGATGTAAACTACGATCAGCTCTAAACAAAAAATAATTTTTTTACAGATATTGCTGTTTTAGCGTGAGCGGTGGCTTGCAATACTACATTCCAGTTTTAAGTAAAGGTTTTAACGGTAATAAGTACGACGATTTCCTAATAATTAGTCTATTTCAAATACCGATATTTGCACTTACGTGGCCGATTGTGGAACGCCTTGGAAGGCGGAATTCGGTTTGCTGGACGATGGTCACCAGTGGTATCGCGAGCATTGTAGTATGGATCATGCAAGGTCTGAGAGGTCTTCTAATGGGTGTGGATGTATTTTGCGTGTTGAATGATCAATTTTAATTTTTAATTTTTTTTTTCGTATCCTTAATTAGACACGACTGTCACGAAGTTGTTAGTGTTTGGAATTGGAAAGTCAGCCAACTTTTTGACGACGTTAGCAATTACCTTGTTCACTTCGGAGCTATATCCAACTCCGGTGCGTGGTAATGCTCTGTTCTACACAGCCATTGTCGATATGATCGGATTTCTTACTATTCCTTTCATTACCCAAGAGGTACGTAATACGTATACACATCGGGTATAAGGAGGATAAGGTGCTTTCTTGGAAATTTTCTTCAAAGATACGTACCTGGAATAACATTCACCGGCGATGTCACAATGCGATATTCAAACACGATATTACGCGCAATTCTTCTAGTGAATATATCGATTCTAGTAGTGTTGGGAACTGTCAATACTATCAATATTTTTTGGAAAAAACTATGTCGTGACTAACGACAGTTTTGTTTAAAAAAAAGATAGTATTGTCGATAGTTTGAGGAACTATCTTGAGGAACTATCGATAGTTTGAAAATGTTTCCTTTTCTTATAAAAATCATGAAATCGGTGCAAACTGACATGTCCAGTTCAATGAATAAAGATCAGTCAGGCGGTAGCAGTTGTGCAATGAGCATGGCACCACGTTTTCATGATTTTTTCTAGTCGCGTCCATCATCTAATAAAACTAAGATGCATTCCTTGACAGGTTTTTCTTGGAAAAAAAAAACAATCGGGAAAAAGGTATCTATCCTATGTGTTGCATAGGTACTTTTCTCTTGATCGACATTCACCATGCAAAGTATCAATAGTATTGATACTTTGACTATATACATATACCTCTTATGGACTGGGCTAAGACGACGTTTACCCGTGGAAAGATATGATAAGAAAATAAGATGCGGAGGACTCGGAATAGGCGACGCGGTTGATTGCGGGGGAAGGAGAAGCTGTTACTCCTCCGCGCACTCACCCGCGCTGCCTTCCGCACGCTATACATGTTTCCACGCTTGTTTAACATTGCAGTATATAGACGAAGCTCAGTCCATAAGAGGTTTTATCGATACTGTAATGTAACGGAAAATATTATTGAAATCAGTCCATTTCCCCTGATGAAGTCAATGGATATCGATCATCATAACTTTATACTATTTTATAATTGAGAAGAGTTCTGGGCGGAGGCCCTTTTAATTGCCAGATATGTCCTCAATTATGGTGTGATTGGAACTATGATTGATACATAGTATTTAACCTATTTTTATTATTCTTTCAGGGATCAGGAAATCATCACGCTCTGCTAATATTGGGTCTTATTTCAATTGCTGGAGGTTTACCAGCTTTGTTGCTGAAAGAAACAAAAGATAAGCACCTTCAAGACACTATTATAGAAGAAAACGAAACAATGATCTGAAAGCACTCTGACGATAAAATGCAGGAATTTTGTGCGTCGTTAACCTGGCTGTGGACTTGTGGAGTAACTCCTTTATGTGCAAGCAAAAAAGTGGACCAACGAATCTTTTCAATTCTAGGATTCTCTTTTTTGAAAATCATAGACAGATTTGAAACTTTTGGAGTCTCCTGATGTGGTCGAAGAACCGGATGATTTTGATCAGGGAATTGACTTTCTATGCAAATAAAACAAAAGATATAGGTAGGCTAGAAAGACAAAAAATAGTTTAGAGTGTCTTTGCCGTACAATCAAATTAGGTTATCTCAGATTCAAGTTACTCAAATAAAACTGTGATAAAAGTTAGAACACTACTCTGGTTTGAAATATATCCAATAATTATTAGGTACTTCTTACAGTGTGTATTAGTAATAGTTGGTATTTTCTTTGTTTTTCCTGTTTTTGTCTAATATAATTGTTGAACATTGTTTATATTGAGTCCGTCCGTCAATTTTTATAATTTTGTAATGTACTCTGACAATACCTGAATCTTTTATATTAAGTTTTCCCCATCGGTTTCTATTATTAATTAATTTTATGGTTTTGTATGCCAATAATAACTGGAAATTTCATATGTACATACTTCGAAGGGGATAGAATTATTCAAATATTCCAAAGGATAGGTAAGCAACTTACTTCAGATATACTTAGAGGTCTATCTTCTGACTTGGAAGCCATATACTACATGTAGGTCTACACAGAAAGGTCGGAGAGTATGTAGGTTTCACAATTTTGTGAGAATTCATTTGTTTCATGGTCTATGAAAGCGTTCAGAGAATCTACAGTGTTGGGAAGATCGGCTGTTTTCTTACAATTATCTTCGTTCATATCGTCAGTTTATTTTTTCAGTGAAAATGCGTTGGTAGATGTACAAATTTAGTTACTGTAGGTACTTCATTGATTGACCAGGGCGGAAAAATTTATTTCAATTAATTATGCTTGTCGATCGAGATTATTATCTGCGATAGCACGCTAGTTTACGACTTTATGTATAGTTTCGCCTTGTAATTGTGTGTATACAATCGAATCGACGTTATTATCATCATCATGTAGCGTGATATTCTCGCACAGCGATAGATGCATGGATTTCGTGTTATTTTCCTAAGGTGATGATATTTTTGTACGCTTGTTTACTATATCAAATTAACGACGAAGTTACATAACATAATTAATTATCAAAAATAGATCGTTTTCATGTTCTTTTCTTATCCTGTGCAACAATAACTTTTAAAAAAATCTTCATATATTATTATTGTACATATCGAAGACACTCACCGTATGGCGGTTGAAGAAAAAGAAAATAAAACTGAGTAAATTCTCTGGTTGGGTTGGACGAGAATTATCTATTTGGAGGATGCGCAGATGGTCAGATTCCTGAGCGAGGAAAACATGTCTTCTAGGGCATTCCAAAAATGTAGAAAAAAGCTTCACTTATCTAAAACTCCACCACAACGTCTCTTCATACTAAGCTGAAATACCTAAGTTTGTTTGATGAAATTAAATGATATAATGTAGAATAGGCCTACAACAATGAAGACGCAATATTAATTTACGAATACGCGCATTATTAATTTTGATTGACTCGGGCAAAATAATTATCGCTCATTCTTTCTTTTTCGACATTTTTCCAATCGCGAGTAGTTAGGCATCATTCAAGAGCACAATTTCTAATCAAAAATTAATAAAGGTTACCCATTTATTTTACTAATAAATTGAGCTCACATTATTGCGTTGATTTGCAGACGTGCAGTCTATTACACAGGTGCGCGTCTTGAAGTAAATCATATTCTAAGACGGTTGCACCACAGGTCTAAAACACCTAATCCCCTAGTTTCCTAGGGTCTAATTATTCTGAACAAACTTTTTTTTTTTTCATTTCATTTATATTTAATTAGCCTATACGAAGTTAATGATAAATCAGTTGGCAGTTGGGAACATTAGTTGTAAAACAAGTCGTGTCCAATATAAAATATAGTTTCGCAGCAAACGACTAAATGGACAATGCTCTGTTGCATTTGTTCGTTGCACTTCGTACGTGAATGAATTACGAAAATTATTTATGTGTAGACTAATGAATAAGTCTTCAGACTAGACTAGTTAAGAACACCAGTATTGAATTACCTACGAGCTTATATTTATCGAGAAAAACGGCAAAAAAGAGAGAGAGAGAGAAAAATACAATTAAATCCACTTGACTAATAAACGAGAAATGAGAAGAAAAAGAAGAGATGCCTATTTAAGTTTTGAAACGACGAGAGAGTCATTCATTTATTTATTCATTCAAATTATTATTTATTTCATTCTATCCTGATGAATACTTTAATTAATTCAAGACCGTGTGATAAATTGTTTGATGAAGCACTATTGAAGGGAGTAGAATTCGTTGCCGGATCTAGAGACTGACAGGAGATTTCTGGAGAAAATTTTGCCTTTATGACATTTTACAATCAATATCTATCTTGAATTCACTTTACGTGTACCTACTTCGATATTTAATACTGCATTGAAAATCTGCGTAGTACCCTTAGGGTTGTACGAGTAACTATACGTGATGTAGCTAGTGAGAGGGAAAGATTCTACTTGAGACTGTAATTTGTATTACCTACACTTGTAGGAGCCGAACATTTTCTCTGTACACACTCGTATATCTTCTTAATGGAAGGTTGATGAGAAAATCTTTACTCCCTTTCATTTTTTTGTTAGAATTCCCTCATAATGAGTTGGTGATAGTAACTGTCCTTCCCAAATCATGAACTCCTCTGTCAGATATTGATATGAAACGACATCACTTCATAAGTGGGTGAAAGCAGTTGTACAACTCATGATTTCAAACACGTCTATGTATACTCTTTCGCACTACTGGGGTTACTTGGCGTGATTTTCCTATTATCTGAGCGTCATTTTTTATTCAACTTCGCTGTAATTCTGATTGCAGATTTCACTTTTGAAGGAAAACATTTTTATCTCAAGGTATAGCTTTTGAAAAATAATACTACGCTAGTTAGGTAAGCAAAGTTTTGTTAAGGGTGTGCTTTACTTGTTCGGAAACTCCGAAACCGTGTACGATAAGTTGCATAAACACCCTCAAAAACCCTGCAAGGTTCGGGAAGGCAGCGGTTACTACGCGACGCTTGTCGGGCGTGCGTGGGTAGTCCTTGTAACAATAATGACGAGGAATGATTTTGTAGGTCACATCTCAGGGATTTATTTTCCGACAAATTTTTTCAATCTTTGGAAATGTTGTACAGAAGGGCTCAATAGAAGGCGCTATCGGAACAGAATCCTGAATTACGGCTCTAGAAGAATTTCACCCTTGTCAGAAGATGGACGAATTTTTACCAATTTCAACGTTTAATTGAAAATGTATAAAAAAAGTTTTTTAAATTCTGCTTCGATAGCGCTTCTAGTTGGACCTTTCTGGAAAACATGTCAATTATTCAGAAAGATCCGTTAAAAATTCGAGCAGTAAAATGTGATTTTCGGTACCATGTTTTACCAGCACATTTTCACGAGTAAAGCACACAGCCTTAAGGGCGTTTTAGACGATTGGTATCATTGTCAAAAATGTCAGCTCCTGAACAATACTCTTGATTTTATTCAATATCGTGTGTAGGAGATTCGACACTCATCAAGATTTGAAATGGTAGATCAAATTATAAAATTGTTAATTTTTGATGCCTTGATCAATACTTTACACTAATTTAAAAATTTGTAAGTTATATGAATTCATAAAATTTTAAGATATTGTTATTAAAACATAATACCTATTAACGTCAAAAAAACGAATTTAATTTTCATTTGAAAGCTGGTTTTTGAAAAGTTTTAAGGTTTGATAATAATTTTTCCTTGCTGTTCATATTTCACCAACTTGATTAAAGTAGGTACCCACCGACCTACAAGAAAAAAATAAAAAATAAAAAGTCCGTACTAGCCCTTAAACTGTTCGATGATAGTACTTTACATTTCCATCAGTATAATTTCGAGCTGTATGGGATTCGTACGAGTTTCAAATTAAAAATCAATAATCTACAGAGAAGTGTCATGAGTAGTAACATATCTATATCGAGGTTCATCATTTGATGGTCTCTTGGTCCGACAGTATTTATACAATAAATCCAAGAGTGAGTTTCGATTTCGTCTGCAAAATATTTCCCTGAACAAAAAGATCAAGTTGTTGAAGGTACCCGTTGAACTTTCTTGCGTTATTAAATATCCTCGATTGGGAACATTTTGGGGAAATGGGAATATTTTTGGTATATTGTACGTATAAAGACATAATACAGGTGTTTTTGCCATGGGACATCAAATGTTCAAGGGGTATTTTTGAAAGTATCTGACTGAATTTTATTTCATATCTAATCGTTACGTAAAACATTATTTTCTGTGATTGATCATTTTCTTTTTGTCGGTATAGTCACAAATTTTATCATGAAAATTCGACTCATTTTTTTGACACCCATGGCCAAAAGGAATCAAATGGACAGCATTTTACTGTACATAAGTAGGTAACTCGATGATCAATTTTGTGGCAAAAAAAATCACATTGTTTTGCATTTGAAAATGATTGTTGAACTTATTCGCAATAAATTAATTCTTGATCTGGAAATTTAGATTTTTTGAAAGAAAACTGTATACTTGTGTTTCTGAAGCAGAACATCAATAAAGAGGTATAGAAATTACATATCAAGCTTAGGTATTCCAAGAATTGAATTACAGTAGAATATTGATTGTGTATAACGATGACTTCAAAAGATTCGCACAGTCTTGTATTGCTCGCTAAGTTATATCGAATATTCGAATAACGGATAGACCTATATAATAAAATATATTTATAATGGGTACAGATTTAACAAATTTAGAGTAAGTATTTGTATTGAAAGTTATACAATTATACGTAAGTATATTCGCGTAGTTACGCAAACCTTTTAAAAAGTAACAAAAATCTGAACACTAATTGCCGGTAATAAACTGATAACCAAAAATAAATTGATAGGTACCTAGTAAGTTTTTGAAGTTGCTAAAGTCAATCGTTGTAAAAAAATCTCTTTCCGATTGCCTTATTCATTACTTTGAAGCTTGACTTTGAATAAATCGTAGGTACGGCATACATAAGAAAATTGATATAAAATACTAACATAGGTAGGTACTTACCTTAGTGTTCAGTGAATCTGCATTCCATACTTCTGAATCGGGATGAAGTCAACAAAGGGTAGGCCTATAGTGTTGGCGATAACGCGTCTCCAAATAAACCAGAAAAAATTACAAAGTAAAATAAAATTCTAAAATGTTGAGGAAAAAATAATCGTTATTAGCCTTTTATTCATTCTTCTTCCTTCTGAAATATTTTTCAAGTTCCTGTCTCTTACGCGATTATAATATTGGTACGGGTTAATATATAAATTAGTTTCGTGAAGTGCCTAAACCGAAATAAATCAAAACATAGAACTTGCGATAAAGTCATTCGAGAGACTTTAGCTTAACTTTTCATAATTATTACCCGTACTTTGCAGTTGTACCTATTCACGATAAAAAAAATATTATTTTGAGATATTTAGCCTTAGGATAACTATAAAATGAAGGTATTTACCAGAATTAAACCGATCCTCTAAATTACGGCTATTCATAATGACAGATACTCACGGGAGTAAAAAGCGAAAAGCAGAAAAATTACTCATGAGAGTAAAGAAAGTTGAAAGAACCGCAGAAATGATTTAAAAAGTCATCAAGAATAATACTTACTTAGGCATTACGATTCATTTTCATTTCATTGTTATGACCGATGAATGATCGAATAAAAATCATTGACGAATGGTAGAAGATGAAAAATACCTACATCAAACGCGTGTCAAACTGTATAATATTTTCTGATGAATACGAGTGAAATCCAAAACATCTATGTGAAATTTGATATTATGAGATGATGATTTAAATCTACGACCCAATCTAGAAACTTCGTAGGTACCTATACTGCCTAAGTGAGTATTTACTTCATTATTTGCCGTTTTTCAAAATAATGAATAAATAATACCAACTTACAAATAGTTTTGTGAGATAGGCTATGTATAGCAGTATTGAGTATTTTTGAAATAATTCATACTCACTGAAGAATAATAGAAAATCTAATAATCTGTGTAGGCTTATGTATGTAATAGCCTTGAGTAGGTAAATGAAGGAAGGCAAACAAAATGCAGATCTGTAGGCATTTATCAACATTATTAGATGTTCATTTAATAAAATAACGTAGGCCTCTTTGAGTTTTCGGTTCAAGATGATCATTAATTTGTTATATAGAGGTAGAAGAGATGAATAAATCATTCGTTGTTCATTTCATTCAGCCAATTAAACTGGTCAAAGTGTATCAGAGATAAACAAGTTCCTAAACTGCGAAGATGTATTTTTGTAACGGCAGAAAATAGAATTTGATTGCAAATTATAAATCGTTCCGATTTGTCTTATCAGTATGGCGACGTTTATTTCCTTTTTTGTTTCTTTCGAAAAGTTTAATGCTACGTATATAATTTCCTAAAACTGGATGCATTCGAGTTGATATAGTTAACCTACACATATCCGTTGTTTTATCTCCTCGACAATGATAATAATATTATCCATTTTGAATTTGTTCTCATCCAAATGAAATACTTATACAGTTGTACGAGCATTAATAAATACCGCGTTCGCCTGACTTATTAGTTGACCCATAAATTTTTACGGTAGGCCTAATCATGAATTATTTTGAATTTTATACGAACGAAGAGGAGGAAATCGTTCGTGAAAGAAACCCACGTTATAGCTGCTTCTAAGCTGATCAGCTGACGCTGAATTTCGCGTTTCGGCCATTTTCTTACCAGATGGCGCACAGTCGCTGGAACCAGTGCGCGCTTTTTTGTTGAGCTCGATTCGTTTTCGTGAGAGTCGTTCAAACGTTCAAACGTCGTGCGTCGAGACTCGAGCTTCTTCAAAAAAGTTGTATCGTATCAGCTGATAAGAGACGGGTGCGTTTTGTGAAGTACTTAGTGGGAGTACTTAGTGTGAGTAGGTACTTCACGAATTAATTTAATTATCGAAGTTCATTACTCGCCGTTCGCTAATCATGATGTTTCCGATTTACGAGAAATTTATTCAGTGAATGAAAATATTGTTCGCTTGTGTGTGCGATTTGGTGAATAATTCGTCGTGCTGCGAATCGAGTGATTAAATTTTGTTAATAAGTGAATATCGTGTACGGTGAAACCGTTGGCCTTTTCTCGCTCGTGTGTCGATGCTCAAAAGCTCTTATTTGCCTAATTTCACGTAGCGTCGGATCGATTACCATTAGCATTCACTTCTTCCGCAGTTGGAGAAATAATTGCAGCGCGTTCATGGAACGAATCTTCAAAAAGAAAAATGTTCTCCAGTACAAGTAATGAACTTTTTCTCGTGAATACGATGTGGTATTCAAATGTGCAGTGGAGACACCAATAAGGTAAGTTATGAATCGAATTCATATGACAGCCTGTATATGTACAAGGTTTGTGCTGTTCACGCACCAATCTTGACGTCCTACTTATTGTTGGCCTTATCACGCTATAGTAAAATACAAGTTAGGTATTGAAAATTGAAGAAGTAATCGTGAGCTGAATGGCATAGGAATGTATGAAGTGAGAACGATCGTCTTCAGTTAGCCTATGAGTATATATTGGATGATTACTCTTTAATATGGGTATTGCTTTACGACTCATTAGACGTAACATATTTATTGATTAGGACGTAATTATGAAGTTTGTATCCACTTACGTAAACAGAAGTTGACTTTGAACACCGCCTTACTGAAAGGTGCGGATGGTTCTTACTTGAAAGTTTAATCGTCTCATTCTCGATAGTGATTTTTTTACTTCGTACAGCCTTTACTACCCCTTTTTCAAACCTCACTAGAGTACCTGTCTCATACATCAAGACGGTACAGTAAAGCGAGAAATCGCTACTCGTATCATTCATGCACTTTTCTTCGACTTGTATTTTACTGCCCTCATATTACATGTTATGGATATCATTACTGTTTGGATCGTAACGCTGAAAAATGGTCTTCAACATTGACGGTTCTGAAAACAAGCCTTCGCTCTAACTAGAAGAAGCTTGTGAGTTCTTGACTACCTACTCATAAAGAATGATTATCTCAACCTCGAAGATCATATTTTTATCTTACTCCGATTCAATCACGTATAATTACGTTTGTATCGACGTATTTAACAAATGACACAATGCTGATAATGTAAGAATAACACCCATGTTAACACGTACTAGCGTGATGTGCTTGATTAATCAGTGTCACAGAGAATTGTTGACTAGAAATTGATTACATGTATGAAGTACTAAGTCTATTTTTTTCATTTCGTTGCCAGGCAACTTCTATTAGTGTACCAAGTGCTTTCATGTACGAAGTAGATTTATTATTTCTGGCGAACAATTCTTCATGCTTCATGTAATAAGTTGGTCACATCGATCTCCATGATTTTTATTTGTTTACCAGCGGCTGGCGTCTGTCGTCTTCAAGGAAAAAAAATCACAACATTTATTGTCAGGTCCCTCTTCCTTGATATCCTGTGAACGACGTAAAAAAAAGCGACAACCCTATAAAAAGTAGTCTTGACCCTCGCTACGAGTTTTATATCCTCCTCATCGTATCGTTCATTCGATTAGGCTACATATCACTGGAAAGGGCTCTGTAGAAAGGGGGAAAAAAAGGATTGAAAGTACGCGCATAAGCCCCAAACGTAATTCAGTTTCCCGATGATTAAGAACCAAAAAGTATGGTACGCCCCCGATCTCCCTGAGAGCTTCAATTATGGTTTTTAAAAAAAAATTAACTTCACACTATCGTGATTATCTCCTGCAAAATCAAATGTGCTCATCATGGTTCATTTACTAAACTTGTGTTCTGTTGTATGTGAAAAATTACGTCTCTTCAGCGGAAAATTTAATTGATTAGTATGAAGAATTTTCTTTTTTGCCTTGAAAACGTCGACCCTCTTGTTTACAGGTCTGAGCTCCAAATTTCTCCAAGTTCTACAAGTCCATACACA
This sequence comes from Aspidiotus rigidus, assembly GCA_035079385.1. Taxonomy (NCBI): domain Eukaryota; kingdom Metazoa; phylum Arthropoda; class Insecta; order Hemiptera; family Diaspididae; genus Aspidiotus; species Aspidiotus rigidus. Next base: position 152,816 of record JAVHKY010000044.1, on the reverse strand, counting down.
TCGATCTGGGAACCTCTTCTTGAAAAGTCTAGTTTTTTAAAAATATCCTTCATCTAGAGATCTGGAAGAAGTTTCGAAGTTCGAATTGTAAAATGGGCGCAGCGAATGGCGAATTTCGAAAGCTACCCTAAAAGGTGATCGTTAAGTTATAGTATGGCCAAAAATCTTTCTACGTCTTTCAAACAAACTTTCGGCAATTAGTCCTAATAAGATTTTCTTTTTATCCCAACAAGTACTAGAGAAATATTAAATCAAAGTAGTTGAAAACGAAAACTATATATAATGAATTTTCTGATGTACCAAAGCACCCAAAAACATGCGAACTGTAGCGTTCCTAGTGCAATTTTATCGAACCAGAGGGACATGGAGAAATTTCGCCTATATAGGCTCAAAACATAAGGAGAGTTGGAAGTTTGAATAATTTCGAGACTCGAGTCCATACGGAGAGAAGGAGCTTGGAAAATTGCTCACTGATGAGCTAATAATCGACTATCGAAGTCAAAAAATCGATTATTACGAAGTCGACTTTAATTCTGTAAACCTAGCTGTTTTGCTTGTTCAGTCCATATTAGGCTTTTTCAAGCGTCGAAGAGCGTCGAAGATGAGAAAGGACGTTATTATATACAGTTTTCCTTTTCGTCGTTTAATGTCTATACCTTTCTCCCCTTTAGCGTTTTAGAATGAACTAGGCATTACAATTCGCCCTCAACCTCATTTCTCACGCACCCAGGATGTCTACTGGTATACAAAACATGCAAAGGAAGACTTCTCTGAGAAAAATTTTCGGCTCCCGCCGAACTTTTGGCGTTCTGCATTAATTTCCTCTCCTCCGACACCGGGATCGACCCTTCTGGGTGTAACATCAGTATTAGAAGAATCTCCACGGGCAACCCGTCTCTTCTTATTGACCACCGCCAAGTTGCAGTGCTTTCAGGCATGCGAAACTTTAGAACGCACGATAGAACACCACCTCAGATATAGTAGATCGCTGTTGGAGTCTCCTCTTCTTCTTTCTTTAAGTTCAATTAATCTTGTTCTTTTTCTGAAACATCTGTATGTGGGAGATTCACAAGTGTCGAGTTGGCCACAGCGTGGTTCTGCAATTGCCTATTCCATTCCATCTTTTTTTTCATGACTGTGGCTGCAAATGTAGACACCCGATTCCATGCTTCTTTGGAACCTTGCATGGTAGCTATCAGCCTGCTCGGAGCAAACGTTTCATCTACCCCAATCTCTTGAAGGTATCGAACAAGCTTGCCCCCTTCACGTCCCCACGCCTCACTTTCAATAAAAGGTATGCTGTGGACCATCATCCTACCCTTGGTTGCAGTGCGAGTAGTCATGGCCGCTCATGACCCGTGTCAGGTGAAAGTTCAGCTCCCCATGGTCTTGGTTCATCCACCCATCGAGACCATCGCTTTCTTATCAGTAAGTCAGTAAGGAGCTCGAGTCGTGGCGAATGTGGTATAGCAAAGAGCCTTCGTCGAGACAGTGCTGTTGGCACTAACACACCTGGCGCAGCTCTTTGTTGGATCTTTACTATCTCTCTCGTTCTATAGGGCATACTGGAACACCTTATAGGAAGATTGACAAGACAATGTTCATCATGTGCCTTCTTCTTGCTTTTCTCGGCCTTCAGGTGACTTAGGTATGTAACCAACCTGCCCGCCTTTTCTGTTGGCATCAGGAAATGGTGTCTGAGGCTTAGCTTTGAGTCAAACCAGATACCCAGGTACTTTATTACCTTCTCGGTTTTGATTTTCACACCTTGCAGGCGAAAGGTGAGTGGACTGAATTTTCGACGGGTCGTGAATAAAATGGTCACCGTCTTACCTACCGCAAGTTCTAGTCTGGCCGATTCGATCTAACGCGTCACTGCCTCTAGAGCTCGGCTTGCCCTGCTCTCTTCCGCTGCAGTGGCTAGCGTGTCATCCGCATACAGCAGATAAGCTTAATATCCGGTGGTAGCTTCAGCTTGAAAATACCGTTAAATGCGACGCGGCCCTAGGGCCGACCTCTGCGGCACCCCACAGTCCCTGCTTGGATTTCTCGACAGCTAAGATAGCTGCTAATCATCCTCCATGGGGGTTTCCAATGTCCTCCCCCATGGAATCAAGTTGAACGCATTTCTCATGTTGGAGCTGGCGGTTCCGCAAAACTGATCCTCTTGAGCCTGATTCGAGTATCTGATGAGCAGCGTCCAATTTCGAAATCGTACTGATTACTGTTAGATAACTTTCGAGTCTTTCGCTATAAGAGTTTGCCCACGTGGTCTTGCAGACAACATGGTCGATAAGAGGATGGCAGGCCAGGGAGTTCCTCCTTCTTATCAACCAATGCCAGCCCGGCTTTCTTCCACCGCACGAGGACGAGCTTTATATATTGAGGGAGATACTCTGAGAAAATGCACCGGAACCTCCACAACTACTTAGAGAACTGAAGAGACTTTGGATCTTTAGCTATCCATATGAAAATGGGGTGGAGGCCAGGAAAAATTTCGACCATCGAGTTACATAATCAGGGCACTTATAAATAATATTTCTATTTCATATTCGAGGAATGTTCCTCAAACAGCGCCTCGTGCGCGAGAGATTTTACTGTTCATTTTTCGTCGTTTCATAATCCTATTCTCTTCTCTAACAGAGTAGGCGTTGGCCTCCGTCTACTAATTCAATTAGGTCGTATTTAACTTTTCCAGTTTTTCAAAATTTTACTCGAAATACAATTGTTATTCTATGACACCTGTTCTATTTCCTATGCTTTGAAGCTCAGTGACGAGTCTATAGATATTGCGAGGTTATACAAAAAGTCGTAAAAAGTTTATGAATTCGCTGAACTCCGTGTTTTCTCTTTGATTGGTATTGTTTTAGTCGTACAAACATTCGAACTGACCACCTCTGCATCCGCTTTTGTAGTCACCTTCCGTCCAATCTACGAAGAAGGAAACGAGAGGAGGGAAAAAAAGAGAAACATCTCATTTATTTACGCGCTTATAAAACTTTCACGCCTTCCTCTCTTTTCTTCGCACATAAATACATATACATCTTAGGGACTAAAAAGTAACAGTTTCATCGCACGTATTTCGCATTCTTTTTCATCTCGCTGATAGCGACGCAGCATTCGTTGATGCTGTCCAGAGATCTTTCAAAATGAAATTACGACCACACCTTGTTGAATGAGATTTTCCTGGAATGAGCTTCACAAATGAGATGCAGTTTTTGACATTTCTCCGTACTGTGGAGTGTTTTTCTAATGCTCGTTTCTGTGCGTCTTGTCATCAGTTATTCCGCACGACTATCATCTGACATAGTGGGTATGATACACACAGACAGAAGAGAGGAGAAATAAAAAACTCGTTTATGAATCAGCTGAGATTCGCGTGTTGTTGTTTTACTGTACAGGGGTCTGAGCAGAATACCTATAAGGAGACATCGCTGCATAATAAATCCGATTCGAATTGAGATGCGGCGCGTATATATCTCTGGACAATCGCGAAGCTCTCTGAAGAAGTGACCGAGAACAACGATAATTTAAAAACATATTAAGGACAATACCATCGCATGTCTGTACTGATGGTCTGGCCTGCGTACTTATACCGTTACGCAAGAGATGAAACCAGTTCATTAAAAATGGTCTGAATTTTCTCAACGAAATGTACAGTATAGAATACCGCATGTCTGTCCGAGCTTTTTTATTTTCGGCCGAATTGAACGCATTTTTGTCTTTCTCATAACTAACTGTCGTTACTCGTTATTATTACTTTTTATTTTATTTTAAATGGTAAGTCGTGAAGTGCGTTTCCGCGTTAAACGATGTAACGTGCGATATGTTATGTTGTTTTAACAGTGCACCATCACTTTAATTACCAGCTCCCGAGTCCGAGAAGGCAACGCTTAGTACAACTGTATATCGAGTAATTACCACAGTCACATCTTATCAATTGAATCTATATAAGCTGAGTGTTGTTGAATAACAAACGATGACTGTGGAACATATACAGCATGTAGACGCTCATAGTCCCTGATAAACCTTTTTTCTTTCCCTCTCGCTCTACTACGTTTGTCACAGTATTAACTATTTTTCTTGTGTAAGTGCTGTCGATTTCGTCTGCTGGGCTTATTTTATGGGTCGTTGGGGCATGACCGCGTTCCGAGAAACCGAATTGTCGAGCTAGACGCACCTTTCCCTATCCATGCGTTCTTGTAGTAGATTCAAGTCGTAATTTTTGATAGTTGTTCAGATCATTATCCTTGGAGCACGCTATATTCGCCGCTTAAATGCTGTTATACAACCATGTGTGGTTGCGATTCAAATCTTCAAGTGGAACTAAATGAGCTACTATGATAGCATTCAGTTATTCGCGAGAGGATAATGCTGTAAGAGAAGCGTTGTAATCATGGCAACACTTCGGCTCCGGTACTTATTTTTAACCATTTTATTGTTCTTTCCGTAAAATCAGAAGATTATAGCGAGGCTAGTTGTTTAGTTTTGATATTTGACGAGACGTAGAAGTTTTTATTACTATTGTCTCCGCGAACTTCTGTCAACTTTTTTTGCACCCTGATTATAAATCGTCTCAAGTCATGAAGAGCTTTCGCAATAGTCGATTCAAATATTTTCACTGTTGAAGGCTCACTCGAAAGATTTTGGTCGCATAAAGCGTTCATGAGAACTGTCGATGAAATCTAACTCTATATTTATCATCAAGGACCGTCGCCTCCACTCTACAATCAATTTATTAATACGGAGACAAATCAAGGACAACGGATTGGGCGAGGAAAAGGTGACGGAAAATCGCTCAAAATGTTCATCTGGTCGAATTTGCGTCGATATGCTGTTGAAATCAACTGTACATCGATTTTGACATCAGGTTGATATGGGGTCAATTAAGGTCTACTCAATTTCGAGGTGGTTTTCAAACGACTTCTCTAAATTTCTTGTTGACCTGGAATTGACTGATTTTTTTGTAGTTCGTTGGGGATGTTTGTTGGTTAACTTCAAGTCGACCTCAAATTGGCGTCAATCTCCGGTCAACTTCATCAAATTTTTATCAAATTGAAATCGACTCTTCTATTCAGCGATGTATTTAGAAATTTTCCTTGGAGCGGTCCAAAAATTTTCGAGAACAAAATTTCCATTACACAAAAAAAAGGGGGAAAGACTCTAAGCTCGTTAGTTAGTTGAACATTGATATAATTTACAGGTTTTTGGAGGGCTTCTAGGGGGGGGGGGGTCGCCTCTACCTCTATTGCGTTGATTAACCGTCGATTTTTAGTACTTTATGAATCGACGCTGGTCGACTTTGACTCAACGTCGATCTTATCAGTCAATAGTATCCCCTCCCGCAAGCCTCTCTAGTGGAGGTGATAAGCGTGAAAAATAAGGCCAACTCTGCACTTTTTGATACAAGCATGAAATTTGGTGTACTTCTTTATCTCACTGTAAATAATCAAATTCGATCGAGGGACACGCTCGCAAACCCCCAAGACCCTCTCAGGGGGGCACTTTCCCAAAAAATTACTCAATTTTTTGAAATGTTGGACAAAATAACACAGATAAGGTAAAAATACCTCAGTTCAAAATTATTCTACGTGAAATTTCCCATAAAATTGAATACCGCATAATTCATATCGTCTAATAAAAAGCCCCCAGCAAGAGGTTTCCGAATTTGACTTTTTTGATTTTGAACACGTTTCATTGAAATTATCAGAATTTTGAGGCTTTTATTGAATTATTCCGCGACAAAATCCTCTCATAATAGGCTGTCTGCGAAATATTGTCATTAAAGCGAAATTTCAGCATGATTCGAGACGAAGGGGGCAGGTTCTAAATTTTGTATGCCGCTTAATTATAGGTTTCAGCACAGTTACGAGGGAATTTGGCATAATTCTTAATCCAACTCCTACTACTATCGAATTCGATCAGGGGACATGCTTGTGGATCCCCAGAACCTTCTCAGGAGGCAAGTTCCCCCCAAAACTCAATTTTTTCGAAATATTGGTCAAAATAACACTGATACGGTAAAAATAGCTCAGTTCGAAATTATTCTACGTGAAATTTCCCATAAGATTAAGTATCATGTATTTGATGTTGACGAATAAAAAGCCCCCAGCAAGGGGTTTCCAAATTTGAATTTTTCTGTTTTCAACACTTTTTGATGAAATTCTCAAAATTTTGTGGCTCCTATTGTAATATTATAATATTGTTATCTTCCGTAATAATGGGCTTATTTCAAAATATTGTCATTCATGTTGAATTTTAAAACTCTTGGCACTCGTTGTGAAAGGGGGAAGATATAAAACTTCGTATGAAATTTTGTGTGCATGTAGTCACAGTTATAGATGTGACTAAAGAGTCTAGCAAAATTGAAGAACGCATAAAGAATGTGATACTATTTGTATTCAGATTCTTATCGAGATACGATATTCGAAACCGACGTTTCACTATCATCCACGGGTAATTCTCAATTAATTGATTCAAAAATTCATCTTGCTGAAAATCATTGTAGAACTTTTTCTCGTTATTTAATCATTAATTCAGTTCTGATTTGTGCTATTATAACTTTATCCATTCTTCAATTAACAGCCCAGATTTGGGGAAATGCAATACGGGCAAGTTCTTTTCATTGTGACTCTACTGCGTAGGGTTGGGAGAAGAGGGCGGGTGAGCAATGGGTTTTAGTGTGGACTACTATTCCCGATGCATTGATCAAATGTGGATCCAAGCCGAATTGCTCCACTTTACTTTGTAAATGCGCAAAGCTGGCATTACCATGCCTTCAACTACGAGATGGATGTGATGCGTTGTGTGGTCAAGAAAATTAGAAAATAGTTCCATTGCATTCGAACTTCGAGTACATTCCGTATTTCAAAACGTGGGTGGGAGTATAATAGCTAACTATTTAATTGTAATTCTTAGGTCACTCCAATTAATGATGATAAATATCCAAACGTCAAGCCTGCCTTAGAGAAACTGCCAAGTTTGAAATTTAAGTACCCTCCTTGACTTTAAAGTGATTGCTCTATTTTCATCAAATCTGTCTTTACAATAGTTATGAATTGATGTATTTTCACCGTAACGTGTGTTATTTTGTCCAATATTGTGAAAATATTGCCTCTCTGAGGAAGTTCTTAGAGTCCGCAAGTGGGAGTTTCAAGAAGAATTATATGAAATTTTCTTGGAATTGTGTTGACCCAGAATTAAACGCGCAATAAGCGGCATACAAAATTTAGAACCTGCCCCCTTCGTCGCGAATCATGCTGAAATTTCGCTTTAATGACAATATTTCGCAGACAGCCTATTATGAGAGGATTTTGTCGCGGAATAATTCAATAAAAGCCACAAAATTCTGACAATTTCGACGAAATGTGTTGATAATCAAAAAAGTCGAATTAGGAAACCCCTTGCTGGGGGCTTTTTATTAGTCAACATGAAATATGTGGTATTCAATTTTATGGGAAATTTCACGTAGAATGATGTTGAACTGAGGTATTTGTACTGTATCTGCGTTATTTTGTACAAAATTTCTTTTTTGGGAAAAGTGCCGTCCTGAGGGGGTCCTGGAGGTCTGCGAGCGTGTCTCCCAATCGATTTTGTTTATGGATAGTGAGCTGAAGAAGTATACCAAACTTCATGCTTTTATCAAAAGGTGCAGGGTTCTGTCGCTTTTCGCCTCCACTGCTCAGATTGTATTCAAAATGTATGGAACGAGTATTTTTTGAGACCTAGTTTCTTCAAGACACTATAAAAGGTGATCTAATTGTGTTCCCTGTTTCACATGATTGATGGCTACATTTGCATGATTTTTCTGTAGTTTGATGATGTCATTGTACGCTGAAAACACAGAGCTTGGATGCAAGTGCGGCCACCAGCTGGAGATTTACAAAAAATGGAGTTCGATTATACGTTCCGTTATATTGTTCGCGTTTCTTCGGTCTCGTCCTCCACTTATCTCTTCGTCCGATACTTTCGTATGTGGTTTTTTTGTTCACTTTTTGTGTCAAAATACTAGACGTATGGGAAATTTTTCATTTTGTTCAGAAAATCATTACCCTTCGATCATTTTCTTGTTCTTTTCTCCAAATTCCTATTTTATTTTGCGTAGAAAGACTTGGAGACAGAAGATCAATATTTCTTTCCGCTAGGCCACTTTGATTATTACAATGGTGTAGTTATGAAGAGGGGATCACCCGCTTTCCCAAATTTCGGCTGTTTGATTATGATAAAGTCCTTCAAGCTGAACAAGTTGAGGGTTTGGTCGCGAGAAATCTTCGAGAGAAATCTTTCGAGCAGTTTCTGTTGGAAAGGCTGAGAGCGTGTCGTAAATGAATTTGCAGTTACAACTTCTACGAGAAGCACGCTATTCTAAAAGTCATAACGGGTATTGCACTGCAGCGAAGCATCCGTTCCAATGGCTGGCTAGCTATAAAAAAAAAAATGTAATAACGTTGTGTCGAGTGAGAAGAAAGAAAAAAGCTAAGTTGATGTTATTTTCTTCGCCAAGCTCAGCTTATTTGTGCGACCAATTTACCGTTTCCATCAGTATTTATACGAGCGTGCCAAAAAGTGCGGTGGTTTGAAACTGTACGGCAGTGCTCTCGTAACTCAATCAGTGGATGTTTTTTAATGTCGGTGGTAATAAAAAAAGTAGGAAATGTTGCACTCTCGTAATGGGGCAGATGAATTTTACGTACTGATGATGATGGTACTGGTACGTGAACTTGCACCTTTACACCGATCGTGTCCTTCGCGCTTGCTCGCGCGTACAGTAAATTCAAAATTATTTTTAATTTCGAAAAAAGGGAGTATCACGCGACGGAAATTACGGTCGTCGGGTACGTTTATCGTTTAATTACGAAAATTATTATCAAACTACCGCTCAGGTTATAGTCATTATAATTAATCCAGGATGAGTAGAGCTCTGAGCGCGAAGAACTCGGTAATTCTGCTTTGTAAGGGAATAAAATTACAGTCAGTGTGTTCATATTTTCCTCGCTTTTTCCCGTAATCGATTTCGCTACATTTTCTTATATACTTAGATTGGGTAAAAAATTTCCACAGTCGAAATTAAATTCCAAGTGTGGTCATATACCTGGAGAAAAGGAGGTTGTCAGGTAGTATAGAGGATGGATATTCAAATGAGTTTTCCGCAATTTACTTTCTTCATATTTGACGTGTTATTTTTCTCTTTTCTTCTGAATGAACTCTCGTATGAAAAATTCGAACGAGTAATAATAATGAAAAGACTTCTCATCTTCGTGTGTCACTAAACAACGTGCACTCTCAATGCTATTTTATTATTTATGGTATTGCTCGCGACGCCTCTATTCGATGTCTCAAATTACTTCCACATTGTATAGACACTTTATAATAGCGAAAACGATACTCTTGTTGCGGTTGAATTTTCCATACGATGTACCGTTATTGTACCGCATCCTCGAGTTAATGAGATCGCTGAGTTATGATAAGGTACCGGTATAGACCGTGTGTCTCACGTCTAAAAAGGTAGATTGAACGTGCGAAATTCTTGGAAAAGTTATACGCGTTCTGCTTTTGTGCTGGCAAACCCAGTGAGTAAGACTGTTTTAGATATTGATCATCCGCTTTCCCAATGATTCAGAAAATATTATGTTCATTTTATTATCCTCGTTTTCGTAAAATCTCCCAACAAAAAGGAAAGACTTCCAACGGTACCTCAGTCCCGTTTCGTTTGGCCAGCTTTGTTGTTATTGGATCTAGCTTGACTTTTCTTAGAGACAATTTTCCTGGAATATCATCGTTGTGGACTAATTCGGGAGTTTCAGACGATCGTAAAGCTAGCCCGAAACAGAGTACGAGAAAACCTGATAAGAAGACCATCCGAAATGGGGTAAGCAATATTTCTGGACTGACAATGAATTCCTCGGTATAGCGAGGTTGAGATTATTCAAGTATTTTATGTCTGCTAGAACGCTTGAGTTATCCGATGCTAACTGATGGTATCGGAGGACATGAGGATTGAATTCACTCCATTTTTTGAAGCTTGGGAAAATTCTGATGATTTTGCTGATAGGCTTTTATCGCATCTGCAACGCCGCCCGTTCTTCATGGTGAAGTGGGTGTGAGTTGCGTATGCATTGATTTCTTCTACCCCCTACCTCGGAATCAACCCTTTCGGGTATAACTTCAATGTTGGGAGAATCTCCACGGGCAACTCTTCTCTTCTTCTTGACCACCGCCAAGTTGCAGTGCTCCCAGGCAAGCGAAACTTCAGAACGCACCACCACCTCAGATAGTAGATCGTTGTATGGAGTCTCCTCTTCTTCTTTCTCCAAGTTCAATTAATCTTTCTCTTCTTCCGGAACATCTGTATGTGAAATATTCACAACTGTCGAGTAAACCATAGCGTGGTTCTGCGATTGCCTTTCTATTCCAGACCCATCTTCTTCTTCTTGACTGTGGCTGCAAATGCAGATACCTGGTTCCATGCTTCTTCGGAACCTAGCATGGTGGTTACCAGCAAACTCTTCATCGACTTCAATCTCTTGAATAGACCGACTAAGCTTGCTCCGCTCACGCTTTTGTGCCTATCATTCCGCCCTCGGCTGCTTTGCAAACACGTTGTCTGCTTAACTTTCCTGAACTTCTCATGAGGGTACCTGTTGAAGCAGCCATGATCGCTTCAGCTGACCATGGTCTCGGTTCATCTTTTGATCAAGGTCGTGCATGAAACACGCAGGTACTCAGCTTACTCTGAGCAATCCATGTCTCGAGCAAGGAGCACGTGGCCTTTTGTTTAACCTGTGCTTCTTGATCGCTCGTTTTCCTCTTTTTTGCTTTGAACACCACTGCTGTCTACTCAGCAAGGAGATCAATTGACGGTGAACGTGCTAATACACCACAAGCCGCCGTCGAGACAATGCGGTAGGCATTGATATGCTTCAGCACGGCACCTCGTTCGATCTTTGCCATATCTCCCCTTCTGTAGGGTATCTTCATCGAGTCGACCCATACAAGGGCACCATATAGGAGAATTGACAAGGCGGTGCTCATTACGATCCTTCTTTTTGCTTCTCTCGGCTCTCGTAGGTCTCTTCAGGTGATTTTTTTTTTTTACCTCAATCTACACTTACGGAGTGAGGTGAGTTTATTTCCTATAGTCCGCCACTTGCTCAGTGACGGGCGGAGAGACTCTGCAAAAACCAGCAACCCACAAATTTACCAAAGGTTTATCAAAGCGGGACACTGGGTTCTCTTACGCATAAGGCTAAGTTATAAATGGCTATTGTTCAGATAAAAGGAATGACTATTGTATAGTAAGGGAAACTATTGCAGAAACTTATGCCGAAGGCTAGTGGAAGACTGAAGCTTAAGGCTAAATGGTAACTTTTCATGCTGCAGGCATTGCCGTCTACAGCACAGCGAAGTTGTCTTCAGGATCCAGTTCAATTGACCTGATTCCTCTCATTGATTTCTTGCATCCCTCGTAGGCACTTCTGAAGATACTTCTCTGCATTCTAGTACTTGATATCTGTACATTCCCCTGTCATCAATGCTGTCCCCATGAGCAATGGCGGCACCAGGTAGTTCCGTTATCCCAAACATCTGGAATTATCAACAGTGTATTCTTGTTACAATGCCGCCGTCTATGGAAGCGTTGGCGTTTTGGCCGTTGTCCTAGTGGATTAGAATTCTTGGAAGGATTCTGCTCAGCTTGACCACATTTACCAGTTGACTTACTAAGCTCAGTTGTGACAGCTTAACTCATTGTGTTTATTTTTGAGATTTCCTGGATTGCACCTCATAGAAGGGTAGGTGGTGTCTGAGTAGGGGCATCAATACTTGATTTTGAAGTAGTACTTGCATCGTTCTTGTGGGGAGCATTCGCTTTTCAGCATACGCTCTAATTCTTTATTCATTTGGAGGACGAGTTTAAATCCCTCTTTTTAACTTCTTGGCTTAATCTTGTGAGCTCCCGAGTTAGTCTCCATAATTTTTCTTTAGTTTGCTTGATCTCAACTTTTGCCTGAACCGATTCTTCGGCCAGCTCGTTCTCCTTGTAACTCATCCGATGGAGTGAGAGCATGTCTCTGAAAGACTGATTCTCTTTGAGGGGGGCTTTTACTTGTAACTGTAATTCAGCAGGAAGTCGGCCACAGATTTTTCTTCTTGAGCACTCAGTGCAAAAGACTATTCTTCTACCGTTCGTTTTCTGTCACGTATTAAGGGAGGAAACTGTTATGGATTGCCTTGAACTTTAGCCGTTGAATAAGCCTTCGCCTCTCTGCTTGTTGACGACCCCATTCCGTTGAACCATGTCGACTGCAAATCGACGTCGATCTGACGTCAAATCGACGTCATTTCGACCCATTTTTTAAATAAGTAATCGACCCAAATTCGACGTCGATTTCGAGTCGAAATAGTTCCGGGGTATGTCGACCGTAAATCGACGGCAAACGACTGGATTTCGACGTCGATATCGAGTCGATTTAAGGTGAGCGGTGGCCTTCGACCCAAAATCGACGTCGTTATGAAGTCTCGCAATAATTATTAATAATAATTATTATTATCATCATTATTACGCAATATTCACTAAAGAAAAGAGAACAAAAAAATAAAAAAAAAACCTATCGATGAGAATCTTTCTATCATCATCACCGGGGCTCGAACTGCGCATCACAATTCCTTACCTATCCTGCGCGAACGAACCTAGCCTAACACCTACGGGGACCTATCGATGGTAGAGGTATAATTCCAGTATAGATTTTCGCGATTGAAAATTCGCGCTTGCAATTGAATAATTCCCCTCGCGATTAAAAACCCATCTTTTATGAAATACTTCTGGAGAAAGAGGTTTCGTGCACAGGTGCATGAGACTCATTTCTCCAAAAGTATTTTGTGAAACATGGGTCCCTTATTTTGTGACAGGTAGGCTATTATATTCACCAAATGATTTGTCATTCATTGTTCATCAACGTCGATTTTAAGTCGATTCCCTGTCAACAATTGTGGTATTGTGATCGATCAAAAATCGACCGTATATTGACGTCGATTTTGAGTCGATTTCCAGTCGACAATTGTCGTGTTGTGATCGACCAAAAATCGACCGTACATCGACGTCGATTTTGAGTCGATTTCCAGTCAACAATTGTCGTGTTGTGATCGACCAAAAATCGACCATATATCGACGTCGATTTTGAGTCGATTTCCAGTCGACAATTGTCGTGTTGTGATCGACCAAAAATCGACCGTACATCGACGTCGATTTTGAGTCGATTTCCAGTCGACAATTGTCGTGTTGTGATCGACCAAAAATCGACCGTACATCGACGTCGATTTTGAGTCGATTTCCAGTCGACAATTGTGGTATTGTGATCGACCAAAAATCGACCATATATCGACGTCGATTTTGAGTCGATTTCCAGTCGACAATTGTGGTATTGTGATCGACCAAAAATCGACCATATATCGACGTCGATATACGGTCGATTTTTGGTCGATCACAATACCACAATTGTCGACTCGAAATCGACTCAAAATCGACGTCTTTATACGGTCGACATGATATTGGACAAGATGCTTTCTAAGTCGACGATATTTCGACTCCAAATCGACGTCGTTAGGCAGTCGATTTACCTTCAAAATCGACTGTAATCTTATGGACTTCAATAAAGACGTCGATTTGACGTCGAATTTCAGTCGATTTTGAGTCGACATTGCCGTCGACTCAAAATCGACCCTAAATCGACGGTCGACATGGTTCAACGGGCAGGACGCCTGTTACCGTTCCCTCCATCATATTGGTAATTATATCCATGCTTTTAACCGTAGACCCGCTGAAAACTACTTGTGGAAAGGCAGTCTTGCAGCCCGTTCATCACAACATTCCAGCTGCTTGGTCCTAGATGTGTGGTTGTTCTGAAGTGGAGTGGGGGTGAGTGAAATAGTTCTGTTCCGAGCTTTGGTTACATACTTATCGGGGAACGCGAGATTTCCACTCCCAAGCAAGAATCCTGTGACTCTGAAAAAGGAAGGTGACTCTCCAAATCAGTGGATGGGACAGTATAAGGAAGGATAGGATAGGATGAGGATTTTAAGAGGGGGACATATGCAGTGGAACTGCTGCTGGAGCCATACTGCTATTAGCTGGACAGTGACCTGCGCTCTATTCTCAGAACACTAGTTTCGAGGTGAGCCCGTAGGACGGAGGGATGGCGGTGGCACACTTGGCCCCTAAGCCAACTCGGTTAGTAGAGTTGAAAAGACCATGTTGCGAGCCTCCACACCACGGCAAATTAGCAGCTGGACTTGACATGCCCACAGTTACGAGTGTACCTCCCCTTGTGACCACACCCACGTGGAGGAGGTATGTAGCTACCCTGCCCGCCCTTTCCGTTGCCAGCAGGAAGGGATGCCTGAATCTCAATTGTAAATAAAACCAGATGCCTAGGTACTTTATTACTTTCTTGTTCTTGATTTCCACACCTTGCAGGTGAAAGGTGGGTGGACTGAACATTGGACGGGTCGTGAATAATATGGCCTTCACCTTACCTACTGCAAGTTCTAGTCTGGCTGACTCAATCTAACGCGTCAGTGCCTTTGAACGCATTTCTTAGGTCCAGTATAGCTATTGCTGACTTGGCTATCCTCTTCAGTCTGCTTCCAGTATCTGAAATACAGCGTCCAGTTTGGAAACCGCGCTGGCTGCTTGAGACTATATCTCTTTCGTTTAGATAAACAATTGACTATCACTCTCTAAGAGTTTGCCCGCGTTGTCTAGTAGGCGAAGTGGATGATAGTAAGAGGTTGACAGGTCAGATGGTTTATGCTTCTTATCGATCAACGCTAAGCTGGCTTTCTTCTACAGCACAGGGAGCAGTCTCCTAGCAACTTCAGCAATGAATGTATCAACAAGTAGTGTCGGGTCATTGAATGTATTGCGCTCCAGACTGGGTTCGGGATCTCATCCGGACCTGGAGCCCGTCAGTACCTGCCCCGCAGTCTATTGACTGCTACATTTACCTCCTCCGTACTTGAGATGGATATACAGTGTTACCATTGGTGGTGGATATTCGACGTGAGTTTGAAAAATGTCACTAAAGCTCGAATATAAATTTCATAGAAAAGGTTCCCTGCATTACTATATCACCTCCGTTATTGAACCCGACAGTTCTGAGGAAGTTGAAGCTTGTGACACGTCTTCTCTCCCCAATATTCCGAGTTCTATTCCTAGTATATAAGGCTGAACAGGTGAAATTTTTCCAAGTCTCAAAGTCAAAAATATCCTATCTCTAAAATATTCAAGCCCCACTTCACTGTACCACACAACGGAATATTTTACAATTTCCGCAATAGCTTATGTTTTTCCAAGTTTGGAAGTCGTGTTTCTCCTACAACTGGATTTTCGTTGAATCAGGACGTCAGAGGTTCCTTGATGCTGTTCAATGAAGTCGTGGACTCGTAACCATCTTTGAAGTGTGTGAGTGTAGATGAGTCAAGGCAGTGTTTGATTTTTACTTTCATAGAGTGCGTTGGATAAGAAAAATTTGATGAAAGAATCGGTTCCGGGTAATGTATTCAGAGAAAAAAATGGTATAGCTCCCTAAAACGATACTTTCCCATCGTTTTAAGAGAGTCGATTACGGGTTTCTTTATTTTAACAACAGTCTCTTCACAAACGGCCTTCTTCGATACACGAAGACAGAGTCAAATCTGTGGATAGAGAGAGTGCTTTTATATTTTTGTCGGAAAATGTAAATATTATGAACCTAAGGAAAAGTTGTTCTTGTCGTGGTGTTTTTTTTTTTTTTTCTAAATATCTCCTGCTTATAGGCTCTTCTCCGCTTTAGAGATTTTTTTTTCTCTCTCTTTCTCGTCTCGGTTTTCGTTTCAACCTTTTTGCCATCCTCTCATCGCACGCTTCAACGAATTCCTTCAGTGGAACAATGATGCTACTAACGAAATGTTCGTTGTCGATGGCTTTCCATTTTTGTCATCATCAGCACAAAGGAAGGATAAGTTGATTGTTAATCGAATCCTTTCGAGTCGCTGTGGCGTACAGAATGACGGAAGAGGATAGACTGAAAAGGAGGAGACTAGTAGAGAAAGAGAGAGAGAGAGAGAGAGAGAGAGAGAGAGAGAGAGAGAGAGAGAGAGAGAGAGAGAGAGAGAAAAAGGAAACTCGACTCCGTTAAACGACATTCACGATGTCTTTTCGTCTCCTAGAGCGTTGATTCGGGACGTAATTCGTTACGGTCGCGCAAAGTCGAAATCTACCTTGTTTCTCGAGGAAAAACAATTTTTAAATACTGTATACGTATTGTGCTGTATAATAGCGTGCACAGGCGATTCTCTGAAATCATCGATTCGAGAGAACAGCGAGAGAGAAAAGAGTATATAATTGAAATCTTCGTGCACACAGTCAGGGTTGTACCGTACGGTACCTTAGTACTGAACAATCGCAGTTTATTGTGATGGCACCGAGTTCTCTTTATATACCTGTGTGTTTTATCTGTATACCTGTCTTGAGAATTGAATCTGATTTACCTCGTAGATACACGTTCACTCTTTACTTCCTCTCCCGTCCTCCTAATCTGTCTTGCCTTCGTTAGCAAACTCGGATTACGCGCGGACGTCTTTTTTAATATTACTACGTATATGATGTTGGAAAAAGTTATATTAATGCGGAATGAAAGGCATGAATGACGCGTGAATTTAACGCGATCCTAAGGAAGGGGACAGGAGACGAATCGAATATACGAGTATCCATGTTTGTATTCCTGTGGGAAAGAGGAGTGGGTATTATAAGGTTATTTCGTGATTTATAATTTTATGAAGAAAAACGATACTGACTGCAGGTGTAAAACAGTTTGTTGTTATTAAATACATAATATTATATACCTTATACGCTTATGTAATCTTTTTTACGATATTATCTATCGTAGTAGAAAAAAGCAGGGGAAAAAGTCTCAAATGTTTACTACGGTGTATGTGAACGGTGGTTTTAATACGATTTGAAGAAGCGTGTCAGAAAAACTCAGAATGTAGCAGTAAACAGGAATTATTTATTTGTATACGGTAGGAATGGTCGTAATAAGCTTACGCGCGGTTTATGATTTTCATATTACGAGTATGTGTATGTGTGTGTGTGTATAGATTGAGATAGATTATCACGCACACACGGTGAACAGGTAAATGTTTGGAAGCTATTTCGAAGAATAAATCATTAGCGAACCTGCGTACAGGTGTGGGTCGTTCAGTTGGTATCTAGTTTCTTAGCGACCATTCTAGCTTGAAAAGAGAGGAGAGAAAAAAAAAACTTTTTCAGAAGTAGTGTTGAAACAGTACTTAACGATTAGATTTGGAATGCTCATTTTTGAAATCCGAGCTTCCTCCTTTCTCGGAGTTTATGATCATAAAGATTTCTAGAATTCACGATTGTTATCTTTGCTGACGATGATGTTCTAAGACTTTCAGACGACTATACAGGATCAAAGAAGAACAATTTCAAAGATTACTACATATTTACTTTTAGAAAGGTAGATATCCGCCCAATGCTCGCGGCTGAGTACTGTCTTCAATTTATCGTACCCCTGTCTACCTCTGAATTCATCTCAGTCCTCTTCTCTTGTTTTCGAACTCTACACTCCCTCACTGCCGCTTCCCAATTTCCTTCCGTCTACCTGATAATCCATGATGCGCAGTCAATATATCTTGTAAATAGAAGAACGAAGTGCTTTATTGTAGGTACGGTACCAAATCGATTGAATAGGACGCTCTAACCAATCTCTCGCCGCGAACACACATTCTTTCCATCGTCTGAAACAACGAGGGACACTTGTACATTTGTCCCCCTTGACCGATGCGGGGCTCTAGCCGATCTTTCACCGCGAGATCATAACGGAAGACTTGCTTTTCGGTAACTTTCCCTCTATCGCTTGAAAGAAGGAGCAATTCTCGTGCATTTTCCTTCTTTGATCATACGAGGGGCTTTACCCGATGTCTTACTGGAGCTTATGACAGAGTATACGATCTCCATGGTAGCATTCCCTCCATCCCGTGAAACGACTAGAATTTCCGCACATTTGATCGCCTTCATCGTACGCTAGGCTTTAGCCAATCTTTGACCGCAAACTCATATAACGGAGGACGATCTTGTCAACACTCACTCCCTTGCCTGAAATAGTATATTTGTCTGCTTTCATTATACGTGGAGCCTTAGCCAATTTTTCACCGCGAATTCACAATAGAGGACGATCTTGCAGGTAACACTCGCTCCAGCGCTTGGAACAAGTAGCAACTCCCGCACTTTTGTCCGCTTTTGCAGTTCTTTTGCCGCGAGTCCATAACAGAAAGCAAGCTTCTCGGTGTCACTCCTCTAGTGGCCGACACAACGAGAATTTCTCATGTTTGTCCGCATCAATTGAGCACAGGGCATTCGCCAATCTCTCACCGCGAGTCGACAACAGGAGAGGATGGGTAGATAAGCCCTGCCCCCCCTACACCAGGTGAATTTGTCAATACCAAGTACGGGGATACCACCCATCATTTTCTCTCTCTCTCTGTCTCTGTCCTCTGTCCTTTGTCTCGGTTGTGGAAGAAAACAAAACGATAAATCGATGTTTTTAAAACATGCCCGAAATTTTCGCACAATCCTGAAAGCGTATTTTCTCATCGAGAGAATCACAGCGTCATCTAACTCGAGATAGATTTTAGCTGGAAGAATAAAAAATTATTATGCGTCGAGGTTGAAAGAGAATGATGGGTTATTAAAAGCATTGAATAACTTTTTAACGACGAGTACACGTTCTCAGAGACAAAAACAATACGATATCGTTGCGTCCGAGTTGTTATTCTCATTTCTGTGTGAAAGATAAACTGAGTTGGATTTCATTGCGAGACATTTTCCCGCAAAAGTGACTGACAAGATACGTCGATGCGAATTCTGTGGAATGTCGATTGTACGATGAGAATCTGGAGAATCTGTGAAAGAATCGGTATGGAACATAAGCATCTACATGCACAAAGAGAAGAAAAATGCACTGGCATAATCATGGTGTAGTAGCCTGATATTATTACGATTGACGAAGATGACGATGTGTGATTTCAAGAATTTTATTTGCGCGAACGGATGTAGGTAGCCCTCATCATTGACTCGAGTACGTTAAAGCCCGCTCGCGTTTCCGCAAATAAATCTCTTTTGCATAATACTCGAGTACATACACGAGAGAAGTTAGAACGCCGTCGCCGAGTGCTGTACAATAAGGCTCGGTAATGAAATTATTCGTACGGAGTCTGTAATGCGCGGCACTTCGATGCTCCGAGAAGGCGGATGAGAATACTCGAGACCATAAGTGCACACAAACTCGTATTTATAGACGCGTCGAATCTATTTAGATTCATTCATAATAATGTTTCTACAAATATCCTACGCTTCCGGTGTACGAGAGATAGATACATTTCAGACCTTTTACTCACGGCCGTGTTTTACTTCAGGGGTTGATCAACGTTAACACGGTTAAACCAACCTTGGAGAGTAATCGATGCATTCTCCTTCTCCTGGTTGTAAATATACGCACTTGCAAAATTATTGGCAGTCAAATATCTGGTACATAATATCAGAAAGATCATCCATTCCGAAAGTCTCGGAGGAGTTTTTTCAATTTCTCGAAAGTATGTCAGAATGAAATACGCGAACGGCTATTTGAATGATTGATCTTTCGAAAGTCGTTCTTCATCGTGTTGACCATAAAATTTATAAATTCGCAAAAATCACATCGCGCGAATTCATTACTCGACCGGTTTCGGTCGTCGTGATCGAGAGTCTTAGTGCGATTAATTTGGTTGTGAATCGTGGAAAAAGATGAATACGAGAGCTGGGAAAAAAGGTAATTTTATTTGCGAAAAAGAGGGAATGAAAAATGTGAACTTGATAGTCGCAGTATACAGGAGAAATTGTCGGCCACCATGAGAGAGACTTGAAATAACTTCTGTCTTTGTATCTTCATTTCGGGTAGCTCCAAATGTAATGGAGGCAAGGAAGCCAAAAAGAGTATCTCAGATGGAAAAGATATCCGTAGAAAAATTCAAAGGAGGCACAATTTTGTTATCGTCACTCCATTTCCGAAACATTGTAAGCCCAATCTTTGGTGAGCTTTTCTCACAGTTCGTATTTGTTTCTCATTTTAGTACCGCTAGGGTCATAAAAAATTTTCTTTACATTTTTTAGGTGTAAAAAGTTGCTTCACCGGAGGCTTTTGGTAGTCCATTCAAATTAGGTGCTCTGGGTGGACATTATTGCGACAGTAGGTACATCTTTTTTTTCGTGGGAGTAGTCATAAAGATTACTTGGTGAAAATACAAGGAGTCCACAGCGCTTTGCGTCCCGTAAACCCCATTTTTGACCACCGTTGCCCCGCAAAATTCAGTTTTTTATAATTTTCTCGAAAACTACCCACTGTGAAAGTTTTCCACATTTGTACATGCATTGAAAAATCTTAGTGGAGGCGATAAGCGACAGAACCCTGATAAAAGTATGAAATCTGGTACACTTCTTTATCTCACTATCAGTAATCAAATTCGATCGGGAGACACGCTCCCAGACCCCCAGGACCCCATCGAGAGGTCACTTTTCCCAAAAAATTTCAATTTTTTCGAAATATTGGCCAAAATAAGACTGATACGGTAGAATACCTTAGTTCGAAATTATTCTACGTGAAATTTCCCATGAAACTGAATACAACATATTTCATGTTGACTATTACAAAGCCCCCAACAGGGGGTTCCAAATTTGACTTTTTTGATTTTCAACACATTTCGTCGAAATTGTCAGAATTTTGTGGCTTTTATTGAATTATTCCGCGACGAAATCCTCTCATAATGGGCTGTCTGCAAAATATTGTCATTAAAGCGAAATTCCAGCGTGATTCGCGACGAAGGGGGCAGGTTCTAAATTTTGTATGCCGCTTATTGCGCGTTTAATTCTGGGTCAACACAATTGCAAGAAAATTTCATGTAATTCTTTTTGAAACTCCCACTTGCGGACTCTAAGAACTTCATCAGAGAGGGCAATATCTTCAAAATACTGGACAAAATAATACACGTTACGGTAAAAATACGTCAATTCATAACTATTGTACAGACATATTTGATGAAAATATAGCAACCACTTTAAAGTCAAGGGGGTACTTAAATATTAAACTTGGCAACTTCTCTTAAGCCGGCTTGAAGTTTGGACGTTTATCATCATTGATTGGAGTGAACCTAAGAATTACAATTAAATAGTTAGCTATTATACTCCCACCCACGTTTTGAAATACGGAATGTACTCGAAGTTCACATGCAATGGAACTATTTTCTAATTTTCTTGGCCACACAGCGCATCATATCCATATAGTTGAAGGCATGGTAATGCCAGCTTTGCGCATTTACAAAGGAAAGTGGAGCGATTCGGCTTGCATCCATATTTGATCAATGCATCGGGAATAGTAGTCCACACTAAAACCCATTGCTCACCCGCCCTCTTCTCCCAACCCCACGCACTAGAGTCACGATGAAGAGAACTTGCCCGTATTGCATTTCCCCAAATCTGGGCTGTTAATTGAAGAATGGATAAAGTTATAACAGCACAAATAAGAACTGAATTAATGATTAAAATAACGAGAAAAAGTTCTACAAAGATTTTCAGCAAGATGAATTTTTCAATCAATTAATTGAGAATTACCCGTGGATGATAGTGAAACGTCGGTTTCGAATATCGTATCTCGATAAGAATCTGAATACAAATAGTATTACATTCTTTATGCGTTCTTCAATTTTGCTAGACTTATTAGTCACATCTACAACTGTGACTACATGCACACAAAATTTCATACGAAGTTTTATATCGTCCCCCTTTCACAACGAGTGCCAAGAGTTTTAAAATTCAACATGAATGACAATATTTTGAAATATTTCGGAAGATAACAATATAATATTTCAATAGGAGCCACAAAATTCTAATAATTTCATCAAAAAGTGTTGAAACGCGAAAAAGTCAAATTTGGAAACCCCTTGCTGGGGGCTTTTTATTCGTCAACATCAAATGCATGGTACATAATTTTATGGGAAATTTCACGTAGAATAATTTTGAACTAAGGTATTTTTACGTTGACCAGTATTTCGAAAAAATTGAAATTTTTTGGGGGAATTGCCTTCTGGGGCTCCGCAAGCATGTCCCCTGATCGAATTCGATAGTAGTAGGAGTTACATTAGGAATTATACCAAATTTTGTTGTAATTGTGTTGAAACCTATGATTAAACGCGCAATAAGCGACAGACCAAATTTAGCACTTCCCTGCCCCTTCGGCGCCAATCATGCTGAAATTTCGCCTCAATGACAATATTTTGCAGACAGCCCGTTATGAGAGGATTTTGTCGCGGAATAAAATTCTGATAATTTCGACGAAATGTGTTGAAAATCAAAAAAGTCAAATTTGGAAACCCCTTGCTGGGGGCTTTTTATTAGTCAGCATGAAATATGTTGTATTCAATTTTATGGGAAATTTCACGTAGAATAATGTTGAACTGAGGTATTTCTATACCGTATCTGTGTTATTTTGTCCAATATTTCGAGAAAATCTAAATTTTTTGTGGAAAGTCCTCCTTGATGGGGTTTTAGGGGTCTGCGAGCCGAATTTCATTATTGACAGTGAGATAAAGATGTATACCAAATTGCATGCTTTTATCAGAAAGTGCAGGGTTCGTCTTATTTTTGACGCTTATCGCCTCCACTATCTTAAAGTTCCACAACCTGAGCTGCTAATTGTCACGTAAGTGCAAAAATGGATTTCAGTATTTCAGGAGGTGCGGATGAAATTATACTTTCAGTTGAAATTAAAGTTTAGCCCAATCTTCGGTATCCATCTTTTGTCTCCGCCGCATCTGAACTAATGCTGCTCATGCAGGAGGTAGACTTACTTGACAAGTACCATTGATTGCCGGCAGTGCATTTCAAAAAGGTAGATAGCAATATTTATTCATTACTACAGCATCTGAGTTTTCATTGAGTAATACGAAAATGATTTCCTTCCCGACTTCTTCAATAGTCTTTTTCCTGAATCATTTATTATAAAATACAAGGGCAGCTTTCGCCAAATCCTGCATTTTGAGGTTTTTCCTCAATAAAGGTAGCATGGTAACTGTCACTCAGTTTGACGCAGCGTTACTCGTAAGGAAGCTCACGAAGAAACCGGGAAGCACTGGCGTCACCCCATAAAACAGATTCCTTGCTCGTCTCGATGTGTACCCACCTGGGGGAAAAATCTCCTTTTGGAATGTTGGGGAAACTTTGGAAAAAACTCGAGAGAAGGTTTCAATCAATTTCCTCGAGTTTTGTTTTTTGTGACCTTTAAAATGGCTTTGGACTAAATGTATTATTTTTCAACTCATAGAAGGGGTTCCCTGCGTTCCTAGTTTAAAATAATTAAGAAAGCCGTCGACGCGCTATTTCCCATACGAAAAAAAACCCGTCGCGTCGAGAAATTAATCGATTCAATAAGGAACTAGGGATTTATTTTCGCAAATTAAAATCCTTCATAACGATGAAAATTAACTTCCATTTTGTTATTTATAACCTATGTCGCGAAGATTGATCAATTTGTGAAACTTTATTATTTCTTGTGGGACAGGAAATTGCTGAAGGAAATTTAGGAAGCAGATTGCATACTTTTTGCCTGCATTTTTCAAAGGATTTGACACTAGTGATTGCTTGTTCACCTATTCACGAGTCCCCCATCCCTCTCCTTTTTACAGACTTCTCAAATTCCTTGTCTGATCGTAGCCGAGCTCTCTCCAACAAGCAGGAATAATGTTGTTGAATCCCTCTCCTACATCTATTTACATTTTTCTGTCATTTTACCCCTCGTACTGAGTAGATAAATTACGAATAGTTTAAATATTGTGACATCAAGCCAGTGAGCCTCGGAAGGTGATAATGACTAATTCGTCGGGACCATCAGTGGACTATCTAATTTTAATATCAACAGTCGTAAAGCAGCAGCTAATGTTTCTTTCTGGATTGTCGAAAAACAGGTACAAGGTTGTGCTGAAGGAGAAATAACTTGAGGACTGTCACAAATATGTAAGAAATTCAAGTGCATCGACGATCTAGACTGTAGATTGTATGAAAATGTTCTCTCCCCACCGTATGAAATGATATACAGTAGAATTAGGTAATTGACCTGTTTCTCCATTCGTAATGGCGATATAATTGTATTGCTATGCAGTCGCCGGTTGAGCACCCGCGAGAACGACGACACTAGGGCACAACGACGTAAACGCAGTGAGTTCATACCAATTGTAATTAATGCGACTATATTGTGAGTGAAATGACCTTTCTCCCTGTATAGTGTGTGCTATATATATCGATCAATAATTAAAATCTCTTTTTACGAGCATTATTTTCATTGCCTTCGTTCTTCTATTCCTTTTCTTTTTCCTCCTCCATCTCTCGACAGTACGTATTCGTACGTCTATCATCTATAGTATGCAGAAATTACGTACCCCGCGTGCACTTGCGAAGTTCTATATATGAGCATATATTTATTGTATTATTTCAAAGACTGATTACAATTGTTTTGTTTATGGTATAGTTATCGTGTGATGAAGTATGACTCTTAATTAATACAGTCGTTTTGCGAATACCTCAGGTACCTCTCGGCGTAACCTGTGATTACTTTAGAATGTCGAGGGAGGCAGGAATTTCCTTACAAATGTCGTTGGAAAAGTCTGAATCAGAAACTCGAAAGGTGTGTAATGCTGTTGGGAGAATTGTAGAGCAATGATCTTTTATTGAAAAGTCGTTGATCATTCTCTCGAAACGTGTGACCTGGCTCGACACAATCACAACACTGCAACTGTTGATTATAATATGACTTGCGCTTACGTTTGTATCTATGTATTTTCTAAGCTATTATTGGTAGAAATGAACTCCAGAACGGAAGTGAAAATCAGCAATAATTCTGATTTTATCGCGCTACAGAGTAGCCTCATTCCTTTGTACAAGAAAATCTCTAACGTATCAAAAACATAAAAATGAGTAATTTGATTTTTCGACTCGTCTCGCAGTACATACTTCTATATCGTTAATTTCACTTTATATTCCTCTACTATTATTCAATTTTTTCTGTCCGTACATCAATTTTCTATCTAAACAATTTCAACGAATTATTCTGACATGTACGATTATTTTTTTCTGTTACAGGTATGCACAATGTATAATGCTCGGTAGTTTTACTCATACACATATAACGTTCTGGACCACTTCTTACATCGATTATTCCAACGAAAAAGGTTGTCGTAAGTTGGAATCTGGTCTTATATTAGCTACATTTTGCGAAAGGTTCAAATGTGAATATTTTTCTGCAAGCCAATGAGTCGTAGTGCTCTAGAATATTCTGAAACTTGTCAAAATATTCAACAAGTATGATAATCTCTATGCTGACGATTTAAGAGAGAATTGGATGTATGAGAAGACTGCAAAAGGAAGAATTTACTTTTATGGGAGTAATCCAAGATACTTTTTAAGAAATATTGTGTGGTGAGATGATTTTTCAACAGGACGCTCATCTTTTAGGAAGGTCATTCAGCAAAAAACGTGTCCCCGTCTGTCCGACAAATTGTGGTATCCGAGGTAGCAGAAGATATGGCGTAGTTTGAGGTTTTGAGGCTTTTAATTTTTGATCTGAGAGCAGGACAAAATTTCTACTGTCGATGTATAATATAAAGAGCTCCTTTTGGAAAAATTTTGTCGATGAGTCACCGGTATATGTCCGTATTGGGTTTTGGATCACTTGAAGAGTATGAGAAGAGAGAAGTGGTGAATAACTGGATGCTCCAACAGGAAGCCACAGAGTCTTGACAACCTCACTTTCTTCTCTTCTTCAGCCCAGCAGTCCAGCCCTATGGATAAGAAATGCACCAAGTTTTTTTTCTTTTTGCCATGCTTATGTTGTTAGTGTGGGTCTAACACTTTTACTCATTAATGCTTTATTTCCTACATTTGCCTTCTGGCCTACGAGCGTCTGTACAGTCTTGATCTTGAGACCGGGGAAACTTGAAATTTTGTGCTACCATTTGAGCGATTCTAACCATGTGACTTTGAAACTACGAAACAAGATAGATGTGTTGAAAGTTGATATTATGACCAGAGCCCGGATTCCTCGGTATTTGCCGAATCATTTCAGTGCGTCCAACAAGCATGAAAATGATATAGAAGTACGTATTGGGGGTAGTGAAGGCTAGGGCAAAAAATTTATTTTGCCGAAAATTGAATAAATGCCGAAAGGGGGGTTAAAAGCTGAGAAAGGCCGAAAATAAGCATTTTATTATAAAATTTCGGACATAATTTTCTTAATCTTGCTTAAAATTTAGCAATTTTGATGCAAATTGGGCGGTTTTTTTCGAAATACTATCATTTTTAGTTAGGTGTAAGTTGAAAAATTAATCATTTTGATTGAAAAATTGATAAGATTTTTTATTGATGAGTTTATTCTTTAAAAATCGTTTATTTTCGTCAAAATCACGTAATTTTGGTCGTAAATTGAATGATTCTGACCGTGAAAATAAATTGTAAAAAGCACTGAAAACACATGTTTTTTTCATTTTTTTTTTTTTTTCAAATGCCAAATAATGCCGGAAATGCAACATCAAGTGCCGAAAAATCTGAGCTCTGATTATGACGTCATTCAGATCCAGATAGACATATTAAAAGTTGATCTGTATGACATTATAGTATGACGTCATCATGTACAAGATAAATATATATAAAGTCAGTGTAGGACGTTACTATGACGTCATAATGACTATAATGACCAAGATAGATGTATTAAAAGTTGATCTAGGACGTTTCTATGACGTCGTCACGACCAAGATAGGTACATCAAAAGTCAATTCAGGACGTCTCTATGGCATTATAACGACCAAGACAGACATATTGAAATTTGATCTAGGGCGTTTCATCATGACCAAGACAGATGTATTGGTAGCCAATCTAAGACACCATATTATGAAGTCATCGTGACCACGATAGATATATCGAAAGATGATATAAGACGTTCCTATAACGTCATCATGACTAAGATAAATACATTAAAAATCAATCTAGGACGTTACTACGACGTCATTTCGACTAAGATAGATGTAAAGTTGATCTAAGGCATTACGTCATTGTGACCTAGATAGATATGTTTGAAGTCAATCTAGGATGTTATAATATAGCATCATCATGACCGAGGTTGATGTATTAAAAGTTTTTTTATTTTATTTTATTTTATTTATTTATTTATTTTATAGTGGTGCCACCGACAGTCCACGGACCAATTACAGGTGACACCACTTATAATTACATACCTATCAATAATATTAATATTACTAAACATACCTAATAATTAAAAAAAAAAAAAAAAAAAACAATAATAATAATAATAGTAATAATGTGGAAAAAAAAATAAATAATAATAATAATAATAATAATAATAATAATAATAATAATAATAATAATAATAATATTGCGTTGCCTGTCCCCATGAGCCTCCACCCACCCTGTCCAACTTCCTAAGAGTGAACCTCTTTATTATCGGGTAAACATACCTTATTGAGAGAGAGGTTGGTCTGGGACGTTGCTATGACGTCATCATAACCAAGATAGACATATTAAAAGTTGATCTATCTAGGGCATCACTATGACGTCATCGTGATCTAGATCAGTGTATTAGAAGTCAACCTAGGACGTTACTATGACATCGTTGTAACCTAGGTAGACATATTAAAAGTTGATCTAGGGTATTGCTATGACGTCATCGTGATATAGATAGGTATATTAGAAGTCAATCTAGGACGTTAATGTGACGTCGTCGTGACTTGGATAGACAGTATGTTGTACTATGACATCATTACGGCTGGAAAGTTGAAATGTTTTTCGAAGTGTCGCTTGTACCAACTAATTAACTTGATTTCAAAAAGCTCACCTGGTCAAAATTCATCCGTTAAATTAAACCTGGTTTAGCGCGTAATATGCGTGGTTAAGCTCAAGCTCTCCTCCCATCACACATTACATTACACAAAAAAAAAAAAAAAATTGAAAAATGCATGAACAAAACTAAACGATTCTAGAAGTATTGTCGACGCTGATCACGATGCCGTTGACCGTTTTTCAAAATTGGCTCTGGTTATCGAGAAATGAACATATCAAGTTCCCGCGAATCATAGCGACGCGCAGTGTATGTTCTCGTACTCGAAAAATTCCATAGCTGGGTACCATTCACTGCGCGTCGCTACGATTCGCGGGAACTTGATATGTTCATTTCTCGATAACCAGAGCCAATTTTGAAAAACGGTCAACGGTATCGTGATCAGCGTCGACAATACTTCTAGAATCGTTTAGTTTCGTTCATGCATTTTTCAATTTTTTTTTTTTTTTTGTGTAGTTTTATGGCTCGAAAACTCGAAATTCTTTCAAGTCTCTTTCCTATATTATAGCTAAGTGTCGAAATTCGAACATAGCCCAAAAGTCGAAATTTTCTCAGGTCCCTATCTTATCATATATATTATGGCCCGAAAGTTGGAATTTTTCGAAGTCCTCCTCCTATATTATGGCTCAAGAGTCGAAATTTTTCCAAGTTCAAATTCACTTTGCGCCCTATTTGATTTATTTTCTGCACTTGCGTCCTGGCGGGACTTGAAAAGAGAACGTACTCGTCGTTTGTCATCTTAGTACACCGCAGGGGATTTGGGGCACCTTCGTTTCTCGATGACCTTAGGATTTTGCGAGAGCATTCCCTGCCTAAAGAGCTGAAAGAAGTCGTGAAAGATGATCTTCAATTTTTGCACCCCAGAAGAGAGTTGTTTTTTTTTTTTTTAGATAATAATACGAATGAAAAATCAAAAAGGAATGAGGAATAGTGAAGTCTGATGAGAATCATATAGAAATTAAAGGAATTCGTTCCGCTCTATTATACAGTAGTTTAAAAATTCTTTTCAGTAACTCGTACTCAGCTATTAGGACACTGAAAATAGAAAAAGAAGAAAATGATTTATAAATATAATAACGTACTTTTAAATAACCCAGTTTCCTCCTTCTTTTTTCTTTGAGGTACAAAGTAGAGATACCTAAACGCAAATTTTGTTATGGGTGGGTTCGTTTATCCGTAGTTACCGTATGTTCCCGATTCTTCTTTAATGAAAATAAATTATTCTTTTGATGTTTGTTTACTCACGAGCTGGCCGTAAATAAAAATAATATTCTCTAATATAGGTATAACAGCCCCGTATTTTCGTTCTTTCAAAGTTAATCGTGGAGTCAGCGAATTTAATATATTTCGGTTTTCTTGTGTAGCCGCGTTTCACGACTCCGATAAAAAAAAAAGGCAGGTATACTCCGTTTTATTGATCGCGCTTGAACGGTGTATACTATCATCAAAAACAGAATTGAATCTGAAATGAGAGAAGATTTACCGTCTAGGTAGTAAAAAAAAAAAAAAAAAAAGAAAGAAGGTCCGCTCGTTGTCGCTTCTCGTCGCACCGCATCCCCAAAGCAACGTACTCAGCATAATGTTGAAATGACGAATGAGAAAAGAATTTAAATTAGTCGAATATCTAAATAATTCTACGTGTACCATTTGGGCCATCCATCTAGCAAATGCACGTACACATTCATTATCATCAATGGGCGCACGAAAATACAGTACGCGATATAAGTGCACACGTACAGTAAGCTTCGAAAATCTCGGCGGACCATCGGTCCACCTGAGCCTCCGTACAAAGTGTCAACTCTGGGTACAGCATTTACAATCGTCTTCACTTCTTTGTACATGCTATACAGTATATGCCGACAAGATGATGATATTCTGTACTGGATATTACGAAAATATTTGGACGGCTTTTCGAAAAGAAGAGAAAATATACCTACCTACAACACAGTCCGCGTACGAGTATTTTGGAATTTTAATTAGCGGTCAGGTATTCTCTTGATGATGATGATGATCGTCGTCCGATTCGTGCATGTGCATATGTGTACGAAAAATCTTGCTTAGCTATCCATGCGTGTATGTGTTTTTTATTACAACAGCGTGTTAATTTCGTTCGCGAGAGTTGATTTTTTATTAGCCTAGTTTTTATAGAACGAACTTGGGTATAAAAAGTTCGTGAACCGTAACGTCGCCGTCAATTATTCGAATTTCCTGAAAAATATTACAACAGACGCGAAGGCGAGCGATTGGATTATCATCGCAGCATACAGCCAGCGCGGAAAGTCATGACTCGACTTGGCGTATTATTGTTATTGTTGGTCAACCACCATGTATACATCGGAAAGCTTTTATTTACGTCGACACTGCACTGTGGATGAAGGCGAGAGAAAGGAAAAACGAAGGTGCGAGTGGAGTCCTGGAAAGAAGGTCAAAGAGATGGAAATCTCGCGTGTAAACGAAGGGAAGACCTATATTATGCGCGCGTATTCGGAAAATGCGATGTGCAATATATGCACGAAATTATCGACATTTGTTTAACATTCGTCTGAAAGATGATAAATTACGTTTTACGATGTAGAGCAACGGTACCTACGGTGAGGTGTGTTCCCCTCAGGTACTGTTTCTATACATATACCCAAGGTATGGAGTCAATACTCGTGGAAATTAAGGAATTTATTGCACGCGAACTCGCATACATACGCTCATCATTATCGTCGTTGACAGCATTTAATATACAGTATTATTACCTTATTATTATGTCGTAAAATAATTTTTTTTATTATTCTCATATGCACGCATACACAGAATTACCGCGTGCACGCAATTTTGGTACATTTCAAAAGTGGCTCACCGTGTACTCATTCGGGCATTTTTGGGGTCCTAGGTATACGTGTGTAGAAAAAACGGTATAACGCATATACAATGTGCATGGTATTTGCTCACTCGGACGGAAGAGCACTCGCGCGCAAAAAGGAGTGGTTGAGAAAGTGGATTGGAAGAAGAGAGACGATAATAGAGCTTCCGCTTTCCCTTTAAAGGAATTGACGAGAGTGTAGACTAATACACATCAGTCGATTAGTGCGTGGAGAGCGACATCGAAGAGGTTCGAATAATTATTATTGTTGTTTTTTTCCCTCTAACATTGTTGATTTTCTTTCGTTCGACACGATGCTACATTGGACGTCAATCTTTGCGACTCGCACACGCCAAACAGTTGTTGTTATGCTTGAGGAATCTTTAGATTTGGAATGTATTGCGTCGAGTTTTTGTCGTGTGTTTTCTTTTCACCTGTCGAATTTCTCTCTATTTTCCAGCTTTTCATAGTCGCCTATCCGCACCATTCTCGTTTCATCTCATCACCATTTCTGTTGGAAATAGTCAAGCGATGCAGAAATAACAATTACATAAGTTGTACAACAGCGAGTATTTATGGACTCAATTTACGTGTATAATTTGCATCGTGATCGTTATCGAATCGATTTTCCTTGTATTCACCTCTACAGAAAAAACGTAAAGAGAGCGGCGCGATGAAGAGGATGCCCACCTCAGAATGAAGGTTTCTAGGTGCTGCTTTAGTAGCGATCTACCGTCAAGTCATTGATTTATGAAGCGATCTATCCCCGGAAAATGTAATCCACAGGATTTCCTATTCATTTTGCGTTACCCAAGCTGCACTACGAGGAACCGAACTAAAAATTGCTTGAACAAAGTCGGTTGTTGAAATTCTGTGGTATGTGTTTCTAATGCCGTCTCGGATTCTTCCTTGCTCGAAATCGACCAACAATATGCGTCCAGGTGCGACTGCAACATGCTAAGGGAAACGCCTCTCATCTTCTACAAAATTGTAATTTTTGCGTTTGAACAAGATCTCTCTATTCCTTGAAAGTGCGTTTTTGTGAATGTGTCCACATAATTTTCTTGGTGATTCACCCCACACAATTAAGTAAACTGTCTTTCCGTATTTTATACTTTTACTTCGGAGTACTGTGAAACGATTTGAAGCTTGAAAACTGAAGATTCGAGAAAGGATTACAAGAAGATTGAGTTTTACATTAATTTTTGATCTCTATGTGATAGTAAACCGTCGTATATTTCTTCTTGCTTCGCTTGACTCTCTCAGGTTTGTCATTACACGGCTCAGGTCACTACCCTGCCATCAGGAAATGGTGCCTGAAACTCAGCTTTGTATCAAATCATATTCCCAGATGCTTCGTTACCTCCACACCTTGCAGGCGAAAGGTGTGAACTGAACTCTAACTTCAATGTGGCGTACCCACTCTCCTTCTCGGCACCGCCAAGCTGCAGTGCCCCCGGGTACGCAAAACTTAAGAACACACAACAATTACCACCTTGGGTATGGTAGATCGCCGTTGCAGTCTTTTCCTCTTTCTTTTCTTCCTGCACATCTGTATATGGATGGTATACATGTGTCGATTAGGCAACGTTGTTCTGTCAGGTTCATCTTCTTCTTCATGACTGTGGCTGTAAGTGCAGACACCTACTTTCATGCTTTCTCCGGAATCTAGCATGGTGATTACCAAGCTACTTGGAGCCAACGCTTCATCGACTGCGATCTTAGGAAGAGACCGACTAAGCTTGTTCCACTTACGCCTCAGATGTGCTGTGGTCCATCATCCCACCCGTGGTTGCACGTTGCCTTCTCAACTATCCTCAACTTGAAGCAGCCATGGCCGCTCAACACCTGCTTCAGGTGGAAGTTCAGCTGACCATAATCTCAGTTCATCCACTCATCAAGGGCACGGGTCGTTCATTTATCCAGCTCATTCTGAGCAATTCTTGCATTTCATTTCTCAAGCGAGTTGACCCGTAAAGCTTCTTGATCGGTCTGTGTCCTCTTTTTTTGCTTTGAACAACGTCGCTCTCTCCCCAGCAAGGAGCTTGATTGGTGGTGAACGTGCTAGTACGCAAAGAGCCTTTGTCGAGAAAATGCGGTAGGTATTTGAGCGCAGCTCCTCGTTGAATCTTTGCCATCTGTCTCCTTTTGTGAGTATCTTCATTGAGTTGACCCTTACAGGAGAGTAGGCGAGACGATGCTCATCACAATCTTTCTTCTTGCTTCTCTCGGCTCTCCTATAGGTTTCTTATTAGGTGGCGCGCGCCTGCTCGCCTTTTCTGGTAATGGTGCCTGAAGCTTAGCTTTGAGTCAAAACAGATTCCTACCTTCATGGTCTTGATTTTCACACCTTGCAGGCGAAAGGTGGGTGGACTGAAGTGAATATAATGGCTACCGCCTGACCTACCGCAAGTTCTAGTCTGTCTGACTCGATCTAACGCATCATTGCTTCTGGAGCTCGGTTTACCTTGGTCTCCGCCGCTACAGTTGTTTCGGCAGTGCGCACGTCTCGTCTGGTGGCAGCTTTGTATTCAAAATCCCGTTAAATGTGACTCGAGCAGCCTTAGGACTGACTCCTGTGGCACCCCTTGATTATCTGGGCGCTTCACTGTCTCTGCTTGGATTTCTAGATGGCTAAGGCAGATGCTGATCATCCTGAGCAGGTATGCAGGCATTTCTGTGTTCACCAAAGCTTCCAATATCCTCTCTCAAAAGGTCTAATATAGTAAATAATTCTATTATAACTAGCAATTTATTTGTCGAACGCCATCAAGAATAGCGTTCGACAACTTGTACAATCTCAATGATCGACCTCTTTCTCAGTACCCTTTTCCGGCTTCTTCATCAATAACTCGATTGGTACTGGCCACTTCTGGCTTCATCATCTCTTATCCGTAATTAGATATCTGACGGCTGCTGTCGACTGAGTGTTCTTCTCTACTTGATATTCCCACATTTATCCTGAAATTGGTGATTGATTATCGCCAACTACAATCATCTTTCAATTTCTATTTTTCAGAATTATCTATCAAAATTTTTCATCCATACTTTGTTCAGATCTATTTGTACAAGGGAGGCCTTCTATTATGCATGGCAACTCGAAGGAAATAGATCTCCTTAAAATAGTTCTTATTTTTTCATTTTCACCCCTCATAAGAATCATTTAATTTAGAATTAGGATCAGTTAAATTTATAATTTTATTTGTAGTAGAATATTTTTTAATTATTATTTATTCTATTTATTTTTAATAATTTTAATATTTTTCTTTGATAATTATTATATAGATTTTTGTACTAATAAATAAAAAATTCAGAAATTTAATTACTATAAATAATATTATAATAACACCTATTATCATAATAATTATTAATTGTATTGAAATTGATATAATTGAAAAAGTTAATCTATTCAATTAAATGAATGATTATAACCAATGACAATGAAGTTTTATTAAAGTTTCTATATTCAAATTTGATTATCAAATTAATACAAATTATTATTTCTAATAAATGAATTAAATTTTTTTATTTTAATATAAAATGAATAATAATTTATTATTAGAATAGTAATAATAAAAATTATTCTTGAAATATAATTAAATAGAAATTTTTATTAAAAAATAAATTAAGATACTTATTTAAATTGTATGTATAAAAAAAAACAGAAGAAAATAATTCAGATACATATAATAAATAATATTGAAATTGATAATTTAATTGATGAATTTATTAATAAAAAATTTTAATTATTGAAAATAAATTTCAATATATTTGAGTTATAATTTTAATTTTATTCATTATCAATATTATTTAAGAAAAATTTATATAAACTACTGATGATTGTAGCAATTATTAATTTTAAATCTAAAATTGAAAAATTCAATATAGAATAATGTAAGTTATTCCAATTAAACATTTATTATTGTTATAATAAATATAAATATAAAAAATATGGTAATAAATAGTATTTTATAATTAATAATATTAAATATAATTATTAAAGCGATAATAATTATTAATTCAATTTCAAATAAAATGAAAGTAATTATAATACAGGTACGAAATATTTCATTAATATAAATAAATATTATATTTAATTTCCAATTGAAACATTTTCATAAAATAAATAAATTTAATTTTTATAAATTCTTAGTACAAATTAAATTTTTTTCAAAATAATATCATTAATAACTTTTCAAGTTTTCAATATCAAGATTTAATTAAAATTGTTACAATTAACATGAAATAAAAATTTATAAAAATGATTATATTAATTTGTCAAGCAAATTTAATATTGAATTTAAATTTAAATATTCAAATCGAAATTTCAAAGTCATTGATTTCTTAAAATTCTAATATTTAAAATATTATTTTTCATTTCATTCTTAGAAAATAATCAAATGATAGAAATAATTCTAATAATAATAATTATAATAATTATTGTCTTGAATACTGCGTTTCTATCGGCTACCTGGTTTCTTACCATCTTATTTGTTGGTTCTGATCTTCTCTCGTCAAATGACCAGGCCGAATAATTTTTCGCTGTCAAGTGTGATTAGATTTTTCGTTCAAGAGGCTGTCTTTCTTCCTCTTTGCTTTTGCAATCTCCGTTTTTTTCCAGAGCTTTCTTCTTTTTGTGCGATTCTCTACATGTATTTTTTCAAATATTCCTCTTCGTTACAGTGTTTACCAAACAGTTACTTTCCATCTTCTTTCTCCCTTGAATGTTTGTGCTTTCTTTTCCTGATCTCAAAATTTCTCCCAGTCTCACCAATGTAGATGCCCTCGTGTTGCTCACAACTAAGCTTGTACACTCCGCTCAAGCTTTCCTTGTCTTTTTCTTCCGTCTGGTAATTGCTGATTCTCTTCACCATAGGTTGGTTATTCTGGATACTCACATTTACATCGTAGCCATTGAACACCTTTATCATCTTGTTTGTGTACTTTCCTATGTGTGGTATCGATCCGGAGTACTTTCTCACTATGACATCATGGGTTCCCTTCTTCATTTCCATTTTCCCAAAGACTCCGTCCACCCCACCTCTATGGTAGCCATTGGCTTCTGCGATCTGCTTTACTATCTCGATCTTTTTCCTTTTCTCTTCGTTGTTCTTGAGGACAGAAATTTCTCGATAGCACTATTTCTGGATTGCCGCTAACTTGTGCATGGGGCGGTGGTAGGAGTCATTTGGGATGACGTTGTCTGTATGCGTCGACTTTCTGTAGACTTTGTATTCTATCCTGTTGTTCTCCAGTGCGAGTGTAAGGTCCGAATAGTCGATGGTCTCATTGCCTTTTTCCTTTGTGAATTTGATACTCTCATCCAGAGCATTCATTTCCGAAAGGAATAGGTCCACCTGTCTTTCATTACCTGACCACACAATTAGGATCGTCTACATATCTAGCGCAGTGTTCGATCGAGTTTCTGAACTTGCTTCCCTTCAATATCTTGTTGTCCATATCATTCATATCGCAAGTCCCTTTTCCTGACTGTAGAACCTGTTGATGAAGCGGCCGTAGTTCTGGCTCAAGATCTCTTCCACTATGTTGGCATACTTCGGCCCATTGGGGTTCACGTGGTGTCTGTTGTTTCTTTGTTCTCCAGTTGCGATCCAATTGATGATGGGATGACACCCGAAAGTACTCTTGTAAAAGCAACTAATAAAGTAGAATTGTACTTGAAAAACCTTTTCAATCAAAATCTTTCTATGAAAGTTGATTGGTTATAGAGGGAATCGTTCTTATCGAGCTGGTGATAAGTTGGTTCATTTGAGAGCAGTCTTTGACAATTTTTCTTACAGTAGTGCCTAGACTACAATGAAGAAGAAACTGCGTCAACAACCGTTTTTGGGGTATGTCTGCACTGCGACTGGCCCACATGCAAACACTGACTGCAGGGGCTAACAAGTATTCAATTTGTATATTACGAGTATTATGTAGAAAGTTGGCTGCTAGCTCAACGCCACAATCGAAATCGAGAGTACTTTGGTTGGGCATCATCAATTCGTCTAAGTCTACTCTCGCATCGGTACACGAGACAACTTGATTTTCATTTCTTCGTTGCATACCGGTACCTATCTTATAAATACTATCGAAAATATTAAAAGAACGAGATTTTCGCGCATGATGTATGAACTGTATACGTAGAAAGCGTCTGAGGCTAGTTAAAAGCGTGTTTATGAAAGGGCGCACGCGCGTGTGTTCTCATAAGAGTTGGAAAAAAAAAGTTCGCAGCAACGTCTATACGATGTAGTTTATTAATATTAAAATTAAAAAGATTTAGTAACTTGTCCTACATTGAAAGAGACTTCTAGTTAAGAAATGCGTGTTCCACACGCCGGCAAAGAATATTACAAGGAAAAAAAAACATGATCTTTCAAAGCTCGCTCACCATTTATTACGTACAAATGTGCAAAGTTGTACTGTATTTGGATACTTTATTTTTCTGCAGTAGTATCGTATGTATTTATATGGTTGGATTTCTTTCTCTCTCTCTTCATTCTCGTCATTTAAATGATAGCGTAATTTCTGATTTATCTGCATAACGTGAGTATCTATTTTTCTCTCTCGCTCTCTTTCTAGCCTTCTTCATCTTTTTATATATTCTAATCAGATAATGAAAAACAGCGACAGAATATTGTTAATGTAAATTGTGATTAGCTTATAATGTCGTTCCTCGAAGAAGAAACACGGGAGACGAGGTTTTTGTAATACCTCACTATACATAGCTAATAATAATATATTCGTGGAAAACGCCGTGCCAGGCTATCCATCGGTATTCCAACCTGTTGAAACGTGATTACGATGACGGAGCTGAATTCTGCTCTTGAGTAGCATTAGCCGAGTCCTTCGTTCGAAGGACGCACGCGTAGAATTTTCAAAACCTCGCTATTTCGAATTGTATCTATTAAATACAAGTATAAGAGATGATCATCGCTACTCGGGTGATTCCGTTCCAAAACAAGTTTTAAACAAAATTAGACTAATTGATGGATATTACTATTGGATATAAAAATTGGATACCATTTCGGTAGAAGAGAAATAAACTTGGAACGTTTATGTACTACTTCCCGGAATTGAGATATTTCAGGGCATTGAAATTTATCTAGTCGTGATTGCAAGCTTTAAACGATTGGGGAAATGAGCTGCTCGTAACTAAAGAAACATATTGTTGGGTAGCTAGAGCTTTTATGGTCATCGGGGCGAGGTACAAATCAAAGGACTCCGAGTTTAAATAAACCAATCGAGGGAACTAGCGAAACCCTTATGAACGATATCGACCGTCAATTTGACAATCGGCTGAAAATTTACATCTTGTTTGAAATAGCGGCTACACTTATGTATTGTTGAAATAGGTCGTTTTTTTAAATTATTATTTTATTTTACAAGATGAAGATTTGTAGAATTGATGCTGGTACAGCGTATTTACAATTTCTGTTCGTGAAGTTTCGAAACCAACGGTTGTTGTTTTTATCTCATATTTGGTTTTTCTGCCGCATCTAAAATCCAAGTCATTTAGTTACGACAGTTCTCCGATTGCGATGTTACCATCAAAAAATTGGAGAAATTCCTCACGGAAAAATGGATCCGTACTGAGTTACGGAGGTGATACGGAAAGTTGAATGTTACAACAAGGTTGAACTTACTGGTCCATTCTAGGCTTTCTAGTTTACTCTATCCGGATGAGTTGGATCTATCCATTCAAGCTGTTAATGTCAAATGTCGTACTTAGAAAAATAAGAAAATTGGTTCCCTTCAAAATTTGAATGCCTCCGCTGTCCAGGAAGTGAGAACTGCCGTCAGTATTGTTCAAAAGTTCCAGACGCGTATTATAAATCGCAGTCAGGTCAAATTTAATAGCGATGAGTTGAACCTCTTGGAGAAGGGTTAAAAGTTCGGGTTACCTCCTATCAATAATGCTGATGCTTTGAGTAATGTGGTTGTTGACCCAGCTGTGAAAATTGGACCCGGGGTTGATAGGCAAAACTAATAATGATCGTCAGGCCTCATTGTCTGAGGATCCTATCTTCTTCATTGGTCTGGGTTCCATCTTCGCATGTGTGCTCTGAGGTGGCTGATGAGCCCGATTTTTGATAGCACGACTTTTCCACATTCGTCGCAGGTGTATCGAGCGACAATGACCTTTGCGGCCTGTTATAATGTGCGAACATTCCAGGCAGCGATTCTTATCACCCTTCCATTGAAGGGATCACGTCCAGATAGAGTATTACAGCCCCGGAGATTCAAGCGGCCGTGTATTTTACCTCCGGAATCGGTTTCTACAACTATCGTGTCCATGATGTATATTTACGAGAACTGAAGACCAATGACGATGAAGGTGACTGCGCGAGATGGTGATGCATCAGGGAGGCTTGCGCCAAGTTCCTCGCCTGCTGCCGCGACTGATCTATAGCTGGTCCAATGGCACAGTAACTGCGACGACTGAGCTGATAAAGAGCCTGGGCAGCGTGGGCAGTAACCCATTTTTGGGCTGCGGGTGCCACCGTACTGTGACTACTTGAGTCTTCCACTGCCACTCCTCAGGATAGGTGACCTATCCTCATCCTTATCCGGTGCAACCTCATGAAGAGTGATGCGAAAATATGATCACCAGAGATCACAGAGCCTCTCCTCTTCTACCCCGCATTCGCCTACACGTGGTGCCCCTGTCACGCTGAGCAACCTGGTGGAAGGCCGCGGTAATCAATCCCGGCGGGAAAGCAGGTCAGCAAACCAAAGATAAGCAAAACCAAATCGACGATAAGCGACTTTTGGTCGAAACTTTTCAAACTTGAGGACATTGGAGATTCTCTAAATATGCGGTGCTAGCCTAAAAGCCAGACTACGTCAATCACTGTCCATCGATGTTCGTCATTCTGCTCGAGGAATAGTTCACGCAATTGCCTTGCACGCCGAAGTCGTTGATTCAAATCCCACTGAAAACGACATACAGAAATTTGTACCCACTCACATCATTTCTCGAACAAACCCAAACCAATATCTCTTTACTTCACGGAAATAAGTACTGCACTTTACACTACCACTTTACAGAATATACGAGAATCTGCAACTGTTAATAATTGGTGAAGATAACACTAGCTTTCTTCACAGTAGGAAGATACTAAAGAAATATTATTATGAAGTTTCCGGACTCACAAATATACAAAAATCAAGAAACCCTCAAACCCTTCCAGACCATTACACCTAGGTTTGATGTAGTGGGTAGTTTTCCAGGGTCACGGAGGTTGTTAAAGTTTCTTCGCTCTATTGGAAAAGGAAGGAAAATTAAAGAAACTTTTGCCAAGAGTGCAAAAAGTGGCTACTCCCACCTCTATGAAAATACATCCTACCGTCAGTCAGAATATTTGTTAGATCAGTGTCTTTGCGGTGATGTAACTGACATCATAAAAGTAAACTAATATCGAATGTAATTTTGCGGAGGAATAATGGACGATTTCGGTTCTTTCTCAGAAGATTGTCACTCTTATGTCTGGTCGATGAATGACCAACTAATCATCTATACACGACTAAAAAGTCGCCCATGGAGCGTGCATACGAATGTTCCTAAATAATCCTCGGTAGTCGTGTAATAATCGCGCGCTATACCATTTTAAGATTATTTTACGAACATCGAACACAAATGATCTCCATCAAACGAGTCGTATTAGTCTAGTATGAATATCATTAATGACGAATAATGTTGCCACACGCTGTCATGTCGTCCAAATTTTAGATTTGAAATTTTCGGAACGATTTTTTTTTTTTTCTCTGTCTCTCTTCTCGAAACAAGATTTGAAAAAGGAAAGACGAAATATACTGCGATGTTTGATCAAAATGTGTGTATCACGAATACGAATGAGGCGTTTGTCGGAGAAGTTTTGTCATAGGTTTATTTTTATATTCCTTAACTTGTTGTTTCTGTATATGTACTCGTGAGTCTTTATCTCCCCGTTATATTGTCCATTCTTGTGAACTTCGTTTCCTGTAATTGGCGTGTTAGTCAGTTTTCGTATTCAACGAACCCGTATGATGAAAAAATATTGATACTAGAGGTAGTCGAACTTCACACTGATTCACCAGACGCCGATTCAGCTGGAATATCGTCTGCGTGAAGCTTAATTATTGGTACTAATAATTATATGTTGACTGATAATGTTTTCTTCGAGTATTTTTCAATTTAGGCACGTACTTAGCGCGTTCGATTCATTTCTATCAGTCTGTAGAAAACGAGGGTTGCACGTCCAAGTGGCAAGACATTGATAATTACCATATCTCGATTTTAGAAATGATCTCAGCTCATTTGCTCGGAAACCTTCGCTAAAAACCAATTCACAAATTGTATCAATAAAGAAAGAGATTCACCGATGAGTGCGGGTAATGCAAGTTTTGCGTCTGTCCGGAAATCCAACCCAGTCCAATTTAGGAACTCTTACAGTCTTTTCTAAAAAACCTGTGCACAAATTTTGAAGGGTCAAAAAGTTGTTTCGCATTTTTTGGTCCAATTCTTGTAGACAAGCAGGAGCTGACGACATCCGAAAAACTAGAACAATTTTTTTTGGAACTCGTATTCAGTGTGAAAAAGTGTAAGTAAAGCACTGAAAATTCAAAAGATACAAAAGTATTTTCGGGTGCTATCCCATCATCAGTAGTGTCGCTACGGAGGAAGCAAGCCTTAAACATTAGTTTTTTTAGTCTGACATTGTGATCAGATGAGCTACAACAATTCTGCGCTGTGATTGGTTCGTCCGTCTTCCTTGAAGTTTTGTGCCAAACTTCCGCCGAGTCTCACCAGAGCTTGAACACATCGCTTGAATTTCCCTTGTTCTTTTCCTCCGTGTGGTCATTACTTATTCGCTTCACCATGGCTGGGTTGTTATGGATGCCCACATTCACATCATGACCGCTGAACGCCTTGATCATCTCGTTCGTGTCTAGAGTACTTTCTCGCTGTGCTAACCTTTCTTTGCTTTTATTTTCCCATGAACTCCCTCAACCGCACCTCAAGAGTCGCCATTGGCTTCTGCGATCTGTTTTATTATCTCGATTTCTGTTCTTTAGGAAAAAGATTGCTTGATAGGAGTACCTAACTTGTGCCTGGGGTGGTGGCAGGAATCGTTCGGGACGATGGTGTCCGTAGATTTTGTATTCTATCCTGTTGTCTTCCAGGGTGAGTGTGAGATCCAAATAGTTGATGGTCTCATTGCCTTTTTCCACTGTGAATTTGATCTCATTCCTCGCATTCCTTCCCCGAAGGAATTGGTCCATGTGTCGGTTAGTGCCTGACCATCATCTACGTGTCTAGCCCAGTATACTCGTATTTCATTGAATTTCTGAACTTGCAGTATGTCATTCTTGAGTACATCGAGAAAACTGCTGATGAATGTAACGTGAAGATA
Organism: Aspidiotus rigidus; assembly: GCA_035079385.1. Classification (NCBI taxonomy): domain Eukaryota; kingdom Metazoa; phylum Arthropoda; class Insecta; order Hemiptera; family Diaspididae; genus Aspidiotus; species Aspidiotus rigidus. Next base: position 110,583 of record JAVHKY010000044.1, on the reverse strand, counting down.
TCCTCAAGCAAGACAAAGGTGTTAGCTTTCTAGGGAAGAGACCCCATAAGGAAGAAAGTAGTCATCAAAAATAAGATGATTGAACAGGTCAATACATTGAAATACCTCGGAGTGAATATATCATACAATATGGACAGGTCGACGTAGCCAACAAGTTGCAAAAGTTCATAAGGATGTAAATAGACATTGCCAACAAATAAGGTCAGAAAGGAAACGCAAACACGCGTATACCTGTTCTAACTTACGGATGTAAAGTATGGGCCTTAAAAAAGACGAACAACTGCTGCGGGAATGCGATTCATGAGGAAAACTGCGGGTGTCACTTTACTTGACAATAAAAGGAGAAATTACAAAATCCTTGAGAGTAACACCAACAATCCACAAGGTAAAAGTATGTAAGAAGAAATGGAGATCGCGCGTCGAAAGAATGGAGGAAACGAGATTGATTGAAATATAGAGGAAGACCCAGAAGAAAGCTTGTCGATACATCGGAATCTAGTTCAGCTTGAACAACGCCGACAGCCCACTAGGCTCACCGTAACTGCTTCCTGTAGGTTTGCTACCGCTACCTCATGTTGAGGATGGGAAATCAAGATGGCCGTGTCGTCAGTGAACGTGGCCAGCTCTGTTTTACCCGTGGTTGAAATGTCGGCAGTGAACAGCACGTAGAGGAGAGGTCCTAGGGCACTGCCCTGCGGAACTGCAGCCAGGATGGGCTTGACAGTAGGGACTGCCTCCTTATAGTGAACCTCAAATTCCCTTTGAGTGAGGTATGACTGTAGCAACTTGGTGTATGATGTTGGAAGGCATTCGCCTATTTTGTGCAGTAGGCCTGAGATCCAAACACGGTCAAACGCCTGTTGAACACCAAGGTAGATTGCCGGGCAGAATTCTTTCGCTTCTAGGGCATTACGTATTTTCGTGGTCACACGGTCCACTTGCTCGATTGTACTATGTTTGGCACGAAAACCAAATTGGTGCGAGGGGACTATGTCAAGATTATCCACTATTTTGAAGAGACAAGAAAAGATAAGTTTCTCAAAGCCTTTTCAGAGTGTGCTGAGTAGCGATATTGAGCGGTGGGAGGCAGGATCTTTCGCTGGTTTGCCTTGCTTTGGAATTAATATGACCTTGGCTCTTTTCCATAGGCTCGGGAAGTAGTAGAGTCGAAGTGATGCATTGTTAATACGTTTTTTTCGGGCACTAAGCGAGGATATTGGAGGTGATGAGGTCAAGGTCAGGTGCTTTGCATGACTTCGCCTTTTTAATGACCTCGCAAATTTCTGTTGGAGAGACTGGTTTTATCGGCGGACCAGGATCACTGTATATGACTGGCTGGATATCGGAATCTATGTTGTTTGGCTGGTACACACTTTCGAGATGGGATGCGAACGCCGCTGCTTTTTCAGCATCACTGTGGACGTACCTATTTGAAGCAACTTTGAGCGATGGTCCCTAGGAGGGTGGTTTTCTAGTAGCTTTAGTAACTTTCCAGAGAGAGTAGTTAGAATTAGCGGTAGTATCCAGTGTGCAGACAAATTCTTCGAAGGATTTATTGTTGGTCTTGGCTATCAGTTCACTTGTTTGTAAATACCGTCTTATCTGCAGGGTCGCGAGTTTTCCGCCTTTTACGCCTTGCGGCTCTTCTCTTTTTGACCATTTCTCGAACTTCTCGTGGGTGCGCACGGTGGCTCGGCTGTCTATATAAAGAAGAACCTACAGCACCATTAATTCCAGGCGTACTGCACTCAGAAAATCCAGGCGGCAGTGATTACCGTTCGTCTACACAATGGTTCTGAGGCGCAGGTTACTGCAATTACTGTCCCCCGCGCCATGAAATCTCATCTCCCGAATATATGGAACTCTTCAAAGCCCTGAATGGTAGATGGCTGCTTGGTGGCGATTTCAATGCGAAACACTCGCTATGAGGCTCAAGACTCAGCACCACAAAAGGAAGGCACCTCTATGATGTCATGAACGCGGGCAACTTTTAATGTTACTCTAATGGTGAACCGACGTACTGGCCCACTGACCCTGAAAAGAAGCCGGACTGCATTGACTTCTTTATAACCAGGGCAATCTCCAGTGGTTACATAGAACTTCGCAATCACGATGAACTTTCCTCTGACCACTCGCCGCGTCTACTCATGCTGAACCAAGGCTTCCAGACCCCAACTCACCACGAAAAACATCGACTGGGACCAGTTCCGAGCGATTGTCGATGAGAAAATCGATCTCCGCATCAAGCTGAAAACCACAGCTGACATCGAGACTGTACTTATTGAAGTGTCAAAACAGAGTACCCCTGCTCGTAGGCCAACCCCGATAGCGCGATTCCGTGAGACTTGACGAAGATTTTAAATTTTTAGATGATCCCGTTCATAAGTATAGTCAGAAGTTAGAATGAAAGTATCTTGAGTCGCTCCGTTTACTTTCTAGCTTATATCTTGAGAAATTTTTAGTTTCAAAGTTACGAGTATGTTAATCATACACATTCCACTTCCACAAGTGAAGCACCCCAGGCGCAAATTAGGTAATCATGACGTCGAGCAATCAGATGAACGGTGACTTACGTATGTTTCTGATGAACGTATGTAAAATATTTTGATTTGACACAGGACTTCACACGTGTTGACGGACACGACGTGTTTCGATTAAATACGTATTCGGTTTCAAATATCTCATATCTGTAACGCATGACGGCGATTAAATCTCTTCATTCTCAAAACCGCGTTCACCAATAGAAGTATTTAGATCAATTCATTTTTCGTGATTTTGGTTTGGACACGCGTTCGATTTTGTCAGACCACCTCGTGCATTTCGACTATCGTCAAATTTGTTACAGTAAAATTTCTTTAGTGCCGGTACACGTTCGCCCAGAGTCACCACATTAGAGGCTGGAAGAATTTATTAATGGATGTCGTTATTGTTGACATAGCGTGTAAAGCGCCCACGTCTCTTTTTCTACTTTCGTGAGACAGACTGATTAATAAAAATGTACACAGTATGTACTACATAACGAGCGAGCAATTCGTTTCTCGATGTAAGTGGAAAATTCAGCTCGCTGTCCGACTCTCGCGCAAGATGATGGATAGGCTGACCTTTGTGTCTCGGACCCGCGGTGTTCCTGCAGTTTTCTAGTCCGCAGGCCTCGCCTGATCAATCTGTCTCTCGGCGGTCGAAGACACTCTCTTCTTCAATTGTATATACAAAGTATTTAGGTATATTCTAGATTCCTGCGGTGTTTGTCGATATAAATTCGTGAGTATTGAAACCCCTAGCATTGTTTCATCAAAAGCGGAAACGGTCATCTCGGGTATCGTTTCGATCTTGAAGTATTCCAAATATACCACACGCTCGAGCTGGCGATGACAAAATTATTTACGGGTTACGAATCAGATATAGGTGTGGTCCCCTCGTAGGCATTATTTTTCGATCGTATCGCGGAAATGAGAATTCGAAAACATGATAACGCATTAATTTTTTCGTATCTAAATTCGGTGAAAATGTTGGAATGCACACCGATAAGTATTCGAATCTGCGCATTATGAGATATGTAGGAAGATTACTCGCTCGTTTGCGAGGAGGTGGTTTTCTACGCTTGTAAGTTGCGATTTAGGTATGATTTTTCTCTCCTCTACGAGCTATGTGTAATCTCTGAAGACCGGTGGACTTCTGAATGAAAATTTCCAACGTTCATGTGATTGCAAGGTGAAAAGAAATAACTTGGATTTAAGAGTGATCTCGTGAGAATTTCTGAGCCTATACAGAGAAACTCGGGATAGTGGTGCCCAAGGAGGGAATAGGTATCAAGTGCGTAAGAAGACGGACGCTTATTCTGATTGCATGGTATATGATAGATCAGGAAACGCAATAACAACACGATGACTGTTGAGACTATTCCAGACCGAAATAAAGTTCGTCGATTTGAAGTAACTTGACATTGGATGTGAAACGAGAGGGCGTGCAGTAATGAAAATTTGGTGTGCGCTGAAAAAAAAATCGTTTATGCGAGAGATAGGGGTATTGCGGAACAGGGCGGCACAATTTTTTTGGGCAATAAATCAACCCAAAATGACTGGAACGGCCGGTATCCAGCCAAGGGTCACTTTTCCAATTAGTTTGCCTAAAAAGTAAATGTAATAAACCAGCCGCTGCGACGCTGACACTCTCGACCTCTGAAAACATAAAATGTTGGTTGAATAAGGAAAACAGCTGGGGGTTCCTGTGCTTGTGCATGTAGTTGAAAGCTCGCAAATACGTTCGTTTTACTGTAATTTATGGCTTGGAAGTGCCACAAGTGAGTCCTGAAGGTTTGAAAGCCATTGGTTCTGTGGTTCGTGTGATGTAAGAGGCCAACTTCCTGCTTTACTTGTTTCATGTCTTTGCTCTGACTTCTCCTGTCCCCTGCCCCAATTCCAAAATTTGCCTACGCTTGCGTGCAGATAAGCTCGGGATTTGTGAGTTCCCCCTTTTTATACTAGATCTAAGCCTCCATTATATTAGCTTTATACTAGGTCTAGGCCCAAATAATCCTGTTTACTGTATACCTTCTCTTCATTCATGATAAACTATGACGTCATCAGCTGTGACCTCGAATCCCTCTCCAACTAATACTTCATCAACCATCAACCAGTCTTATAAATTTAATTTTATATATGTATAATTATATTGAAATATAGTACTAAACAAATAAATTAATAAACTTATTAAATTTAATAATATAATTTTAAGTATTAGTAAATTACCATGACCTTTTATACTAATTATTAACTTCATAAATTTTATTATAATAATGGTGTTTGATTTTAATTTTAAATTTAATTATTATAATCTAATTGATGTAGTTATTATCATTTTAATTGAATGAAATTATAATTCAAATATACTAAAATTTATTTATATGTGATTAGAAAATTTTTTAAATAAATTGATTATCAATAAAAATATCAATTTTAATATTTTATTATAACTGAAATAAATATTCTTTTCTGCTTTTTTCTGTACATCAAACTGAAATAAATACATCAATTTATTTTTTAATAAAAAATTTTATTCAACTATATTTAAATTAAATTTTTTCAAATCATTTATAAATTTAATTATTAATTTATTATCTTCAAGTATTACATTTATAATTTTTATTAAAAGAAATAAAATTAATGTATTCAATAATAAATTTATTTAATAACTATTATTTTAAAAATTCATTTTATTATAATTCAATATTTTGAAGATGAGTTTTTAAACTCCAATTTAACAAACTCAATTTATTTCTCAACTTTATTTAATAACATTATTTCATGTAACTCATATAATTATAGAGACATTACTTAATAATAAATCATATTAATAAAAAAATTAATTTTCTTCAACAATTTTCATTTATTAAAATAATATTTTTCTGTTGGTACTGACATTTCATTGATTTCATTTGAATTATAATTTTTTTACAATTTATTAAATTAAATAAAATAATTATGAATTGTACATTCATATTAATAATTTTTTATTAAATTTTAAATATTAAAGTTTAAATTAAATATTAATTTTGGAGATTAAAAAAAAAATCTATATTTTAATTTTATATAGGTAATAATAAAATAAATAAGTATAATGATGATTTACAAAATAAAAAGTTTTTCAATATACTAATTAAAATTATAAATAAATGATGAGCCTCGTTCTGAAACTGGCTCGTTCAATCCACTTCCCCTCATCCTTCTAATCTATAAGTGGTCAAGTACAGGCTTTTATACTGCTGTAGGCCTGGTTCCACGAAAACTAATAGTGGTCCTGTGTTGATATTCGCTCATTTGCCTCACGTGAACTAGATAATCTAACGTACAGTACACCATTTCTATATTAATCCAAGAATGGGGACAGCAGGGTAGCTTGAAATGCAGTATACCAGGAACGAGTGAGCGCCCCCCCCCCCCTCGGGTTAGAAAGCTTATCTTACAGTGCACCACGCCTATATTAGTCTAAGAACGCGGGTGTACACCTCTGTAAGAAAAATTCTCGACACAAAGCAGGTGTGGCCTTGAAATATGAATGAGGTCATCTACTAGTCGACGTGAAACATGGTCTTCATTTATCTTTGCCAGAAAATTTGTAAAGCGTTTCTGGCAATCCATTGCTGCTGTCAAGTCTTCCACCTGCAGAGGTAGCAAATAGTCAACGTGTCCTTTTGGTCTTTCAGTCAATTCAGACACGCTTAGAACGAATTCTATCAAAATGGAGGTATCAAAGACTAAGTACCAATTTAATTTCTGTTGAGACTATAATTTCTGAGAGCCATTCCTCGAAAAGTACTGGAATCCATTTCTTGCACCTGTGCGATTGTTTTTTATTGCTCGAAGTTTATTGGAGTAATAAATTTTTCAGAAGTCATCCTTGGAGCCGGTAATAGTTTTTGAGATCATATGCAGGAGTAAATACGGTCAGAAGTTTCTTTGGCGGTAAAGAAGTTGATGTGGCTTGGAATCTAGAGAAAAGAGACTGGATTACAGAGTTTGCAGAAGTAAAGGAATGTGTTAAATTAAGATCGGCATGAGTTGTGTAAGAGTCCTGTGTAGCCAGGATCAATTAACAGTGGGGACGTGAGGAGAATGAGATTGGAAAGACAAGAGTGTATGGGTTTAGTTCGACGGTGGAAATGGAGGTGACTGGTTACGACGCTTTGGATTGAAATATAGAGCCGTCAGTAGAGCAGAGCTCGTGGATCGGAAATTCGGCAGAGATAATATTTCTTAAGATAATGCGCCAAATTTCTTCTCTCGAATCTTGTTTTTTTCAAGTTCTCCATTACGTATTTTGTAACAAAAAATTTTCGAAGTCCCTCTTTGTGTCAAGGTCATCCACGTGTCCGAAGATGTACTTTCAACAAAAATAATTGCGGATTCTCTGCTGGAAAAAAGTTTACATGCCTTAAATCACCCACACCTCCAATTTTCTTCCTTTTGGCGCGGAATATAGATTGTCTGAACGATCATTTACAATAGCTAGTCATTGAATTGAAAAGTGAAGAAACGGGAAGGTTTTCATTACATTTCTTAGTCCGATGTGTCACAGATGCTCCAGACAATCCCCTAAATTTTGTCTTCAACAATTTTGAATAGTGGATACTTGTGTCCTTCCTCTTCTAGTCAACCATCTTCTCGAGCTATTTTCTTCTTCGTGGTTTACTCTCACAAAGATATGCTTTTAGAAATTTTTCTGAGGCATGGGAGATCAAGACTTTGTCTTTTCTCCAAAAATTTGAAGTCTCTTCCTGTGAAACAGCTTCATCTCAATTTTTTTCTCCAACTTCACACCTGCAAGGATTGCCGCAATTGTTAAGAAAACTGGAAAAAGTCAAAGGTCTTAATCAATCAAACAGAAAAGGAGGAGTCTTTCATTTGAAGTCGGAAAAATTTTTCTGTTTATATTTTTTGAAGAATCTGAATGACGTGTCACTTCAAAATGATTGAAATCCGAACATTTCAATGTCATTAACTAATCGTTGAACTTGAATAGATTTGTTTCTTGATCTGTTGAAAAATTTTCCAAACATTTAATGAGATCCTGTCGATTTACCAGAAAGACGGCGGACACCGGATACTTTTCCTAAATAACCTTCTATGAAACCGATTCTCTGTCAATAAAAATGGATATGTGATTGAATTAGTCTCTTACTGGGGATGAGAAAATGAGTTTTTCCAAGGGATTTCGGAAGAATCTTGGCAATTCTATCCTGGAAAATTTCCTTTGATTACGGTAACTTCACAGTTACTTCTCGACGAAAAAAATAAATGCTATTCAATTCTCCGCGTCATGTCGGTAATTAAACCGGATTAAGATTTCACTAATAGACTATCTGGTTTTCGTTCTCGAGAGAAGGCCAAACTCAAGGAATAAATTGATTATATATATTTTACGCTATTCTAGCTGGCTACCGTTCAAAAAAGAAACTATTATTATTGAATATCATCGGATGTATCGATATTAATGTAGATAGATTCAATTTATCCTACGTTAGCGATTACGCGTTAATATACGGAAAAAACCTTGGCCTTGAAGATTTAATAACACTGTAGAACAATAACGCTGTACTGTACTCATATTTCATTTTACATTTCTTGTTGACAGGTGGTGGTATGCTGGGCACGGTGCGATGGGTGCAACCATGGGTAAAAACACGTCGCTGCTCGACGCCTTACCCACCGGCCAGGGTACACTGCACATCGTTATGCTGGGGCTGGACAGCGCGGGCAAGACGACCGCACTGTACCGACTAAAGTTCGACCAGTACCTAAACACGGTGCCGACTATAGGTTTCAACTGCGAGAAGGTCAAAGGCACCGTCGGCCGCTCAAAAGGCATTAATTTCTTGGTATGGGACGTGGGCGGCCAGGAAAAGCTGCGTCCGCTATGGAAGAGCTATACCCGCTGTACGGACGGCATCGTCTTCGTTGTGGATAGTGTCGACCTAGAGCGGATGGAGGAGGCGAAAATGGAGTTGCTGAAAACGGCCAAGTCCCCGGAGAACTCCGGCGTTCCTATTCTAGTCCTAGCCAATAAGCAAGATTTACCCGGCGCCAAAGATTCCAAAGAGCTGGAGAAGCTGTTAGGTTTACACGAAATTAGCGGCTCTAACGGAAGTTCCAACCACCTGTGGCACATACAGGCGGCGTGCGCCATCACCGGCGAAGGCCTGCAAGAAGGTCTCGATTTTTTGTACGGAATGATTGTTAAAAGGAAAAAACTGAGCAAACAGAACAAACGAAAGATTAGATGAATCTCTTCCTCACCTTTGGTACTGATAGATCGTGTGTATTTTTAATCAAAATTTTACCTTTTACGTACTAATTATGTGTTTTTTTTTTTTTTTTCCTTTTTGTAAATTATTGTTGTCTACACACGTTCTTTTTTTTTTCTGTATTTCTACATTCTGTTGGATTCTTTTTGCTGTTTTTCCATTATGTCAGTGTATCAGTTTTGAAATGCAACAGAAGTGTTTACAAATAATGAATAATAATGGTCTAATAATGATTAAAATTAATGTATTTTTGTGATAACGTTGATCGTGTGTTTAATTTTTAAGCGTACTGTACAACTATTCGCCCTCCTTTGACTCCCTCGTATTTGTAAATATTATCATTCATCATTATTGCTATACATTTTATTACAAGATAAGCGATTTATATGAACAACAGAGAAAACGATGAGCAAAATAATTATGTGTACGACAATGTTGTTCGTATAATTTTTACCTTACTATAAAAGTAGAAAAGTCATTACTATTTTACCAAAATGATTTGTTACACTTTTAGTAAAATTTTCGTTTTTAATCGTATAGCGTGAATTATTTTTTTCATTCACTGGATTATTATTTTATTATATGATTATTATACGTAAGACATATTTCGACCTTGCCATGACAATCACCTGTAGAGGTAGGTGGGATATAAGAGATCGTTAAGGGAAGTCTAGGACACGTTTTATAAATTAATAGTTTCTAGATTTCGTGAGCGTGTTGTTCTTGTTCTTGTTGTTTATTTTTTTTCCCTCCCTAAATTTTGTTCGATCATCGAGTAAAAAGTATGTAGTAACTTGGAGATTTCATTATTTTTATTTTTATTTGCTCAGTAGTGTATGAAACGCAACCAAACGAGTCGATCGTTATTGTATACCATTTTTTTTTTTTTGAAATTTCCATCGTATACTCGTTTTTCCTTTCTCTTTCGCTCCTCTTTTTTTTCCTTCACTCTCGTCCATTCGTTATTTTCCTTTTTTCTTACGATTTTTATTTATTTTTTATTTAATGTATCGTTTATGCATTTTTTGAATTAATTTTCTCGTTTTTTATTTGACACGCTGCCACAAAAACTCCAGTATACACAGTACATTTTGTATGTCTGTCTTACGTTATTTGGAAGAAAAACGCTTTCACACCAAGAGTGTACGATTGGAATGGATTTAGACTAATTCTTTTACTAATACAGTGTTTGAGAAAAAATTGTCTTTCGTCTTTGGTCGTTCTTTCTCTGTTTAATAAAATTTTCTTGTCGATCGATTTTTACTGTGGCTATAATCTGCTCACTACGACCGGTTTCTCGCATGTAAATCTATTCGTACACCGTTCTGTACAAAATTTGGGCGAATCGATCGACGTACTTTGGTCAAGGCTTCAAGAAATCTAGTAAGTGGTCATGATGACTATCCGGACCTATCATCAAACGTGTCACACATGACCCGTACATTTAAATTAAAATTTACTTGAAGCTGCAATTTTTATTCCCGGTTGTAATTTCTGATGGCTGCCAAGAACGTCCAGGATAAACCACAGACGTAAATTGAGAGGATCGTTCCATCTGAGATATTTTTATGCGAGGCCATTGGCAATTGTCGATTGAACTTCTAATCTTGCCTTGATCAAAGCTCCAAGGCATACGGTTGATCTGCGTCACAAATTTTACAATTTTGGCGTATTATAAGGCAGTAAAATAGCTTGGGAAACTTTTGTTCGCGAAAAATCAAACATATTAAAAAAAGACTGAGTCGCCATACGCCCTAGTATCTAGGTCTCTTTGTTTTTATTTTCCTTGACTGCGACTGTAAGCTAATGTAAATTCATCATTCAATCTTTTTCGAAGGATTTGGAGCCTTCTTTTTCCTACCAAGCTCAAGAGATCTAGATTTTTTCTGTGTCAAAATCTAGAAAATAAGAGATCCGCATCTTCTTGTTCCACTTGGGTCTGGAACCGGAGAGATTTGTTTCGTTTTACCTGTCAAGATTCAAAATGCAGAAGTATCCTCACAATAGTGTTCCCAGCCAAAATAAAGATAGACAACTGAAGAAATTTGGATGTATTCGAATAACAAACAGTCTTCACGGTCATACATGCGGTAGGTTTATTACCATTAATCGAGGTATCGAGAAAAAGAAACTTTCTCGAAGACAGTACAAAAATCGGAAAAATGACGTACTCGCCAGGATTGTACAGAATTTCGAAAAATGCTCTCGAGCTATATATGATATGAAAGGGACTTGCAAAAATTTCAACTCTCGAGCTATCATATATAGCTCGAGATGCGAGAAAAATTTAGACTCTCAAACTATATTATACTAGGCTTATAGTAGGTCTACGCCTTCTTTATACTAGCTTTATCTAGGTCTAGGCTTCCCTGAATTTTCAATACCAAATCCCATTTGACTCATAAAACAGGTTCCCTGCGTTCCTCGTTTAACTTCGTTAAGGAAGCCGTCGTTTTTTCCAAGTCCCTCTCCTATCATATATATGTAAGATGTAAAATCTTGACAAATCTGGCGATGCTGTGTTTCCACAGAATCGTATCAAAAAGTCGAGTTCCCGAAGGAAAAGCAGGTCAGCTGACTGCACTCGGAAGGATAAACAGAAGGAGAGAGGAATAGCATTATATAGTCGGAGCTCCGAACTTTGTCCGTGAGTAGGAGAGTGACGCGACTGACGGTGAAGAACGTTCACGTTCTTACATCTCCACCGCTAAGAGGAAAAGGATAAGGAGTAGACTTTTTTGATACGGCTTACTGCATGGTGTAGGCTTACTGCGCACGCAGGAGTGGACATGGTCCGTGTACCTACGGGGAGTGGAGTGTATCCGTGTACCCAACTAATGCGGCTTACTGCATGATGTAGTCTTACAGCGTTCATCTACAGGAGACCGGGAGACTCAGTTATTTTGATACGATTTGTAAGATGTAAAATCTTGACAAATCTGGCGATGCTGTGTTTCCACAGAATCGTATCAAAAAGTCGAGTTCCCCGAAGGAAAAGCAGGTCAGCTGACTGCACTCGGAAGGATAAACAGAAGGAGAGAGGAATAGCATTATATAGTCGGAGCTCCGAACTTTGTCCGTGAGTAGGAGAGTGACGCGACTGACGGTGAAGAACGTTCACGTTCTTACATATATAGCTCGAGAGTCGAAATTTTTCCAAGTTTCTTGCTGGACGGCGCACCGCGGACGGCAGCAAAAGCCCCCCATAAAACAGGTTCCCTGTTAAAAACACTTTTGGCCCGAAATTAGCTAGCTGTTGGCTAGCCAATGAGAATGGGTTAGCCGTTAGCTGATAGCCGAAGCAAATCAATTTGAAGGGTTAGCTTTTAGCTTAGTTTTTAGCCAATACGATTGGCTAAGCAGCCTTGGTGGCTGCTACTGTAGCACTACCGATAAGGCACTATATGATGTTGCGCCATAGTTCAACTACCACTCATTACGCAAAATGGGGCGAAAAAACGCGTTTCAATTATTAATATTGATTACGCCAAAAATAATGCTTCTAGTGAAAAATCAAAAAGAAGATAATTTATTGTTCATAAAATTTTCTTTCCAACGAGGGTAATATCAAAAAATCTATCGAGCCATCTCAAGATATCCTTCATAGAAAATCATGAATATTTTAATTCAACTTTGGCTCTTATGGACGTTATTCTCATGTTTACATTTTGTGCCATCAAAATGGCGGTCCATTATACCTACATCATGTTGCGCCTTACTGCGAATTGCTCAAACATGTAATCATTATTTGAACTGTGCAGCGCTAGCGTCGTGCTGCAGCGTGGAGAAATCTTACAAGCAGGGATGATTAGATAGCCCTTAGCTTTTAGCTATTAGCCGTAAATCGAGTAGCTGATCAGGAAAAATATTAGCAGTTGTAGCCAGCTTAGGGCTTGGAATTTAACTGTTATAACCGTGACCGAAAAAAAAAGTATCGATCTTGACCGATTGACCGATAACCGTTTCAAAGAATGAACGATAGTTCATAACAGTTATAACCGATATTTTATAACTCTCAAACGGTCATAACAGTTATCCTGACCGAAATAATAACTGTCAAACTCGCAATAAGGAGAGAAAGCTTCGATTCAGCAATTCAACCTGAGGTTCGGCCCAGCCGTCCAAGACATACTTTTCAGCAGATTCAGTTTTGACTTTGTAAGTTTGTAGCTGTTGGTTTGTTGCCGTTTGCCGTTCGCATTCAGATAACAACAAGAAAGAGCCTTAGTTAGGCACAAACCAATCAGCAAGATAGCTTCACCTACATACAACAAGCTGGACAAAAGATCCTTGTTTTGCTGACTGATTGGTTTGTGACAAAGTACGACCCTTCTGTCTCATGTTATCGTCTCATTAGCTCATCGTTGGCTCATCGCAAAGTGTGTATGTTCGACTTCGAGGACAAAGAAAAAAATGTGTTTCGACTTCGAGTTTCAACAAGATTAAACTGTAGAATCAATGCGTTTTTTAATTTTACGGTCATCCATCATAGAGAAATATACTCAAAGAGAGTAACGAACAAATACAAAAACCGCACAATATTATAAACAGACCGAGCGCTTTCGACTAAACAGTGAGTCGCTTTCTATACCGTGAGAATGACTGTTTAGTCGAAAGCGCTCGGTCTGTTTATAATATTGTGCGGTTTTTGTATTTGTTCGTTACTCTCTTTGAGTATATTTCTCTAAGATTAAACTGTGTTGACTATTGCATTAAAATTTTCAACAATTTTTCTTTATTGATTTATTCTATGGTGCGCTTTCTAATTTTTGTTTGTTCAAATTCTCTTCCACTTCCACAGATTCTTTTGCCTGAGACTGAGATCTACAGCAAATCTTAGGGCAATTGCTGTATCAATCTTCAAATCAAATCTCCTCAATGTAATGAGAGTTCAATGGTCAAGAAACGTGTAAACAATTTATCAAATGTGCAGCTGGTCACAACATCGAAAAAATAATGTTGTACTACACTACTACCTAACCTCTTTCAACTTTTCATTTTCTATTTGTGTGACCGAAATTTTTCGGTCATAACAGTTATAACCATTATTTGGCCAACATTTTGACCGTTTGACCGTTATGACCGATAATCGTTTCAAATGAAATTTTCTGAGAGTTATTTGAGATTTAACCGAAAAAAAAATAACGGTCAAAAGCCCTAAGCCAGCTGTTAGCTATTCAAAACCAAACTTCTAACGGCTAACAAAACAGACTATTATTTTCCTATTCTAGGTTTCTAATTTCTGTCAGTATTAAGAAAAGCGACTGTCCAAGCTTTTAAAAAAATATGGAATTTATTAATTCTACAAGTAGTTTCAAGAAAACTTGGAAATAAAATAGCAAAAAAATTATATACCATTGCAGGACTACAATGGCAGTGGGGAACCCGCTGTCTCGGGTCCCCTAGAGCCTGAAGTTTTTCCAAGTCCTGAAAATCATGACGTGACAACTTGAACGCGCTGCAATTTCAAGGAAGCCGTCGTCTTTCCAAGTCTCCCTTCTATCATAGCTCGGAGGTCGGAATTTTTCCAAGTCCCCTTCCTATCATCTATGGCTAGAGGGTCGAAATTTTTTCGAGTCCCCCTGCTATCATATATATGTGTATGAACGCTTTACCGTTCTCACGAATTTTCGTGTTGGTAGCGTTGCATTGATACTTGTAGAAAGGTTTGGTAGTTGATGTTTTATAAAATAGACATTAGACAATATTAGTAGATAGTTTTCAATTGATTTCACGTTTTGTACGTGCGTTAAGATATCGGGGAAACGGAATGCCGGAAAGACTTGGAGCACCGGTAAACGATCAGCCAATATTCTTATACATATGTACAGCTCGTAGGTAGGAAATAGGAATTTTTCTAAGTCCCCTTCCTGTCATATATGGCTATTAGCCTGAAACGATCAGGAGAATTAGGTCTTTGTCGTACTTCTGGAAGGTACTTAATCTTTACTTTGTGTTCATCTTAGCTTATTTGCGGATAAAGATCCCGCTAGGAGCGCTACTTGTTCTGCGAAAAAACTGATCATGGTGTTTTCCACCATAAGACGACATACTAATAAAATCGTAATTCCACCGTTTCAAATTGCTTTTCATGAAAAATGCAGAGAACAAAACTTGTTGCCCTTTCAATTTTCTATCAGATGAATGTAATTTTAGATTTTTTAAATAACTTTTTTCATTATTTTCATCACTTTTTTTGTAAGCTTCCTCAAGTTACCGGCATGGTAATTCTAGAGGGCGCCTCCTTTGCCTTTATTCGGGAATGGCCTCAGAAAATTTAGCTTGAAACAATCAGGAGGATTGGGGTTTTGTCACACATGCAGTCGATACTTATTTTCCAGTTTGTGTTTATCTCAGCTTATAGCATCATGATTTATGATGATAAATCGATTCCTTGATGAAGATCTTTGAGTATGAATTGGTATGAATAGTGATGGAGAGGCAGAAATAGTAGTACTCTCGCAGGCGTGATAGATAGCGTTGCTCAGGTAAACTCATGTGTTAACTGTTTTTTTAAGATTGAAAACGACTAAGGAGAGGAGAGAGGGTGTTAAACGTAAAATGCGTGCTATCTGTTCTAGTAAGATTGAAACAGCGCGCTCTATCACGCCTGCCACGCAACCTTCAAAAACGACGATTTCTGCCTCTCCATTACTATTCATACTCAAAGATGAAGATCAAACATTTTCCAAGTATCACAGGATAGCCGACACTTTCAAACTTTTTTAGAGATCATCGACAAGACTGGAGCTCCCTCTCGATATCAATGATGATCACCTTCGAAAACTGTCCAAGTTCTTGAAAAGTTAGATCAGATCGAACTTCAACCCTCTTCGGAAATACAATTTTCTCAACGGGCAGCGCAGCAGGTAAGCCGAAATCCTCATATTATTATAACTTAAATCGCTCTTATATCGGAATTGTGTCAAGTTCTAAACCAGGTCGGCACTGATAATTGATTGCGAAGATCGATTTTAATAAATTAGATTATTATGATTTATGATGACGATAAGTATCTCAAGATAGCCAATAATTTCACATTCATCCAAAGGCACTAACTAGAACGAAGCCCGCTTCGGATACACAATATTATGGTCAGCTACAAAAACATTCAAAGTTCCTCAATACCTACACGTTCGGATCGAGCTTCCACTTTCCTCGAAAATACAGTTTTCCTAACGGGCAGCGTAAGTCGAAATCCTCATATTATATTATATCAAAATTGTGCCAAGTTCTAAACTAGTCGGAGCTGATAACTTGATTGTCAAGATCGATTTTAACAGGGAACCAGTTTTATTTCCTCTCGAACTACTTATATATGAAAGGAGCTTAGAAAAGTTTCAGCTTCTAAACTAGCTAGGGGGTTCGCAAAAGGCATTCGACTTCTGAGCAAGTTCATCAAGTTGTCCACACCATCTCTCGGGTCTCGGAGAATCGTGAGATCGCACCGGCGATCTTCTTAGACGTGAGTAATGCCTTCGATAGAGTTTGGCACGAGGAATTCATAAGCTGCAGCAGCTCCTTCCGGACAGTCTTTGCCTATCCTTCTTTTGTCGTACCTCCGAGATCGATCATTGAGGAATCATCGTAATTTGGCTGCCTCTGCCCAATGGCCAATCGCGCCTGGGGTGCCCCAAGGTTCAGTGTTAGTTCCAGCGCTGTTGAAAATATCGAAAAGTCGGAGTACTTCATTTTCAACTTCGATTCATCGAAATGTATCTAGTATTCATTGCACTACACAAAAAAAAAAAAAAATTGACAAATGCAAGAACGAAATTATACGATTCTAGAAGTATTTTCGACGCTGATCACGATGCCGTTGGCCGTTTCTCAAAATTGGCTCTGGTTATCGAGAAATGAACATATCAAGTTCGCGGGAATCGTAACGACGGGCAGTGTATATGTTCTCGTATACTCGCGAAATTCGATAGCTGGGTAACATTCACTGCGCGATGTTCATTTCTCGATAACCAGAGCCAATTTTGAGAAACGGCCAACGGCATCGTGATCAGCGTCGAAAATACTTCTAGAATCGTATAATTTCGTTCTTGCATTTTTCAATTTTTTTTTTGTTGTGTAATGTGGAATCATAGTCATTAGAATTTCCAAATTTATTGTTTGCAAATTCCAAATTTATCGTCGTTATTCCAAATTTCCCCTTTGTGGGGCCGGGAGTTCGAAACTTTTCGACTTTGATAAATCAAAATTCGTAATTCATTCGAATTTAATTGGCTGAGAAAGCCCTGTTCAGTTCATTGACCTACAACACTACTTCGCGCCTTGCCTGGCATTTCATATTATCGGAGATTAGAGAATATTTGAACTCGATTTGTGTAGAGGGATTACCGTATTCGATTTAAATCACGAGATTTCATATTAATCAAGAAGAATTCGTACCAGGCAAGGACGAAGCGGAGATACAGAATGGATGGTGAAAATGTTGAATCTTTTGCAAATTCAAGTACATGAAAATCGTATATTAGTATACCTACTAGCGAATCCTCGAACGAACAGAACTTTCTCAATCGGCAATCTAGGTCTTGAGACGATGCTCTTACTTTCCACTAGCGCGAATGCGCTCGTCTGTGATTAAGATAAATATTAACGTAGCGAATATTTTACGACTTCTTATACTAAGGGTAGACTTCGATTTGCCCGCAGGTTTTCAGGATCGCAGGATTTAGGACAAGAAGAAGTAAAAGAAAACGTAACGCGATGCTTTTGAGTAATATAACTATTGTGAATAAAAGTTCGTTCGAGGATAGACCGTAAATCGTGGTATGTACAAAAGTCCATTCATTACAATCGCGTGAAACTGATTCGCGATTATATGTCGAATAACGTGAATTTTTGACGAGCGCTGTACCTGATTTACACCGCAGATATTCTCCCAATCACTAATGGGACCATTGCCCTTGTTGCGGATGATACGGTTGCTATCACATATGATCCATGTTACGAAACTGCCACCGCTTCCCTGCAAATGGCAGTCAATCGTACCTTCAGTCGGGCCAAGGATTGGAAAATTCGTATGAATGAATTGAAGTCAGTCAGAGTCGACTACACGCTTGGTACTCATACATACATTCTAATTGTCATCGACAGTCGGCCCGTCCCCCTTGCCAGTCATTCTCGTTATCCCGGACTCCACCTGGACTGTATAAGCTCAACTGGCAGGAGCATGTGCTCAATAGGCAGCCACTCTAAGTTGAACTTATCCAACAAGCGTCTTATCTACAACTCGATTCTTAAACCTATTTGGACGTTCGTCTAGTCATCAAGCGTTTCCAAAACAAATTTCTTCGTCGTATCACCGGTGCGCCGTTCCATGTCAACTTCAGACTGATCTCGCCCTGACTCCATTGGAGATGTCATCACTCTCAGGGCCAATTGTTAATTTGTTATAATGCTCGCCTACACCACTATCCCAATTCCCAACCCAGCAGCGATCATGCTTCTCGACGACTCCAATGATACTCGCCGGCCATTGAGTAATTATTAAATATACTTAATTAACTTAATTTGATCTATCTTTCGCTCCTATTTAGTTTTGTTTGTCCATTTCTAATTTATTTCGTTTTCCTAGCTCATAACTTTTTGGTAAATACTGTTTGGTAATTCCAACAATGCATAGGAAAAAAGAAAGTGTTCCTGAAACAAAGTTATCTACGTAGTCATTTTGAGAAAGAAATTATCAGAAAAATAATCTGATGTATAAAAATTAAATTAGTCGAAAGGAAAAGAATCCACCAATAAGCCGCAATCGCACGTATATTTTCGTCTCCCTTCATTTCGTACACAAGAATTCAGTAATTTTTCAAACCACTCAAAACCTAAACGAGCTCTTATTATGAATCCCAAAATATTCCAACTATTATGACTAATAAGCGAACGACTTTATTGTAAGGAAAAATAGTATTAATTCCACGAGATTTTTTTTTAGAAAAGAATGACATTCTTATAATTCTTCTTTAATATTGATCGGCTTAAATATTAGGTACTTCGTGGACCTCACGTACAACCTACAACCTCTAACCTTTCAAAACGCTAACGACTACGCATAATACGAGTAGTTTCAAATGAAGACTCAAAAAACTAAGTTCTGCTCGTTAATAAAGATGACAGCTATGAGCCGATAGGATCGCGCGCGAGCATGATTTGTTGATCCGGAGAATTCGTATTATCACGATACATCATCTGAAAGGGGTATTAATCTTTTCGAATTTGAATGTGTGAGTCATCGTCTGCGTCTCGAGTGCATGCACGTCCCTCAACCCTAATCGTATGCATTTGTTGCCATGCCAAACAGAAGCTCAGAAATCAACGCCTTTTCAAAAACTTCACGTCGCGTTGGCGATTTAAGATACATATACTCGTATCATTCACGCGAGTCGCTGTAAATCATCCGCACTCGCTCGACGGTTTTTGTGAGAAAAATGTGAGGTAGAAGAAAAGGCGCGATCTTGGTACAATACGATATTACACACGTTTGATGTTGTTTAGGCGTTATAAAACATTCCATTCGTCCTACATTATATCGTGTACGGGAGTATAGTTGTTGACTGCAGTAAATATTACTCGATTAAAAAAGGAAATGGGGAGAGAAAATAATAATGGGAGACCGCAATCGCGAGATAAGTATCAACAAGTTGAGAGAGTAAAGGTCTGTATGTCTCTGAAGATAATGATGATGAGGACGATCGCGCGCGTTTTTTTTTTTCTGCAATAATAATCATCTCTATATATGTTATTGTGAGGACAAGTTTCAAGAAGGCGAATTGTAATTTCATTCAGAAAACGGGATGGATGACGATACAAATAGTTACATCATTCCTGTATAATACCAGCATTCTCTCTCAGATGAGATATGTGCCGGCGTTCGGTTTAATTGGCACAAAATGCTCTCTGTGGTTGCGCACGATGTAACTGCTCTACCGCTCCCGGGGGGCAGCAATCGTGACTCGAGAATATGTTATTATTTTCATGAACTTATGATACTCGGCGCGCGGGCCGAAAAAACACGCAACGTCCATTCCGAGGGAACAAAATAATGAAAAATACTCTCGGGCGCCCGCGTTCTGACCAATTCACGATGAGCTGACCCATCAGCTAGGTGGAAGATAATTTTCTGTCGCCTCCGTGAAAGATCGTGTGGAGTTTCTAGTTCGCGAGGCGATCGATGATGCATTTAATTTTCGAAAAAAAAAAAAAAAAAAGGTAGCCTTCCCGCGGAGGATAGTCAGTGCAGCACAAACGTACCGGTGGCACCACGACACAAAAATACAATGTAACGAAGTTCAATTCCGGTAGTTATTCTACCTCTAAAACGACTACTGGTACGGCTTGTTGACCTCTTATAAATATATTACGTGAAATCGTATTGCTATAGTTAGAGACGACATAGGTGTAATACGTAATCAAAAAGAAAGATGAATTGTGCTTTGAACAAGTATTTACAGCGATACTCTTTGCCGTCCCTTCAATTTTGTATCTACGAGACACGAGTGGATTCTTCGAAAAAGCAAAGGGTGCCAAATATCGAGTACCTGATTCGTAAGGAGATTGCCGTGTCGATCGATCAGTTCATCTAAACACTTGTCTTTTGCTCCTTGTCGCCTTCCTGGTTATCGTCGCTAAATCGATATAAATCTGAAGTTGATGTACAAGCGTTCTCCAAACTTTTCTATTGACCTAAATTTGAGCGCTCTGTTGGGACGATTCTAAATCAATTTGTCGTTCTCTACTAATTTCAATCAATGTCGGATCTAAAGTGAATTTTTAGTCACCTTCTCTAAAATTGACTGCTTCTGTTGAGAAAATTTCAAGTCAGTTTGTAATTCGTAGACTTTAATTTGACACTGTCATTTTCTTAAAGTGTTCTGTGTTAGTGACTTCACTGCTCGCGGACAAAATGCGTAGTCATATTATATAAGGAGGACTACTGAAAATCCTAATTACGCTGGCCCAATGCAGCAATGTCGACGTCAATGGAAATTCTTTTGCTACTAAATGAGGGAAAATGACCCAAAATGAACTTTGATTTGTTAAAATCTTCTAAATATGTAAAGACGAAAGGTAGTCTGTCTGTTCTCTTATACCTCAAGAACCCCTTAACTTATCAACTTGAAATTTCTGTTATTTAAGCCTTTCACACTTCGGGTTCTTAATGCGGATAGTATAAGCGTTTGCCTGATTTGTTATCAAACTCGTAGTCAAACAAAAATTCAAGTTTTTATTTTCAAATAATTTTGTAATTTTGTGGATTATATTTACATTTTACCATCCCGTAAAGAAGCAGAAATAATAATTTGTTCAAAACTTCCGAAAATTTTGTCAATTTTCCAAACTGAATTTTCTCATTTTGATAATATGACTACGTGTATGATAAGAAAAATGTAAACAAATGCCAAGTGTGAGAGGCTTATACTCGTATATGTGTAAGAATTGAAACTTTGTTACACCTCAATAACAGGTCTCCAATGATCCGTACGATGGCCTCGTGTACACTTTACAAAAGCGACATTTTTGTCAAACATGAGTTAAGAGAAGAAATGGGTTCTTAAGAATGTAGATATTGAATTGTGCTGAAAAAATTTCCTCTATCGTATCTGTATGACATTGTATTGTTGTGTAGGTTAGGGTATGCTGATCTTCCTTTACATATTTTTCAAAATATAATAAAGAAAAGGCCAAAAAAAAAAGAGAAAAAGAACTTAATAGAATCAAAAAAGTTGTTTTCGAATTTCATTGTTGTTTTACAGTGCTGTATGACTTCTTATTTTTTCCCGAGCCAAACGTGCTAAGTGCATTAGTTTCAATGTTTCTCTCGTGCCAGATGTGGTAAGTGCATTAGTTTTAATATTTCTCGTGGTAAGTGCGTATCGGATCAGAAAAACTCACAATTCACAGCCTAAATAAAATCTTAGGACAATAAATTTTCCTTCAGATATATTCTCAGATGTTGACCAATTGTATTTCTATCGCTAATTTCTTATTTCATGAATATTGGAAGGCTACAAAGGGCTTCCTGTAAAATCAGGTTTTTGTCGCTTATTGTAATGTGTGCACGAGACCATCACGTAGATCATCGTTATATCCTGGTACCGAGTCTCTAATGAACGATCTCAACACACGTACAAAATGTGAAATCAGTTGATAAGTTTCTATTAATATTTTCTACCTTATAATACATCCGACAACCAATTGAAGCGCTGCGTGGAAAAGGGGCCTCCGTTCCATAAGAAATACATTAGACGGAGGCCCCTTTTCCACGCAGCGCTTCAATTTTGACTGCGAATGTCGATGTAACGCAATACCAGCAAGAAAATTCGTGAAAACGGTAAAGCGTCCTTACATATGTTGTGCTCACCAACGAGACAAAGTCTCATCAGGAGCCTTAAGTTCAAACCTCATTTCATGGAAATTTTTTAATTACGACTCTAGTAACCTTTGTCTTTTTGTGAATCTTGTGATTGGATTTCACATTTCTCGTTTCAATCTCTTTCTCACCCCCCCCTCGAGGTTTGCCGTGGATCGTACGAGATTTGAAGACTTGACCTAGCAGGGAAATCACAATAAGTTTTGAGGGAGTTTAAGAAAGAAAATTTATTTTAGGTCAACTTCGACATGTTGAAATCCTCGATAATTTACATCATCGATTATTCGACTTAGCCTAAATAGGCTAAACCATTTCTTTTCTCGACCTCCTTTCCACTGAAATAATTAGCATCTCAACACAAATCAGTGGCGGCTCGTGCAGGAGATTCAACGGTTCAATGAACCGCCAACAAAGTTTTATTCAATTTCTTCAAATACATTTTTTGGGTGTTCATAATTTTACTATTACAAATAAGAAAAATGAAAAAAACAAGAGAAAAAAATAAAAGAAGCACAAAAACCTTAAAAAACCTACGAAGCTGACTCTTCTTTAGTAACCACCTTTAGATTACGTTGAGGCTGTGCTTTACTCGTGAAAATGTGCTCGTAAAACATGGTACCGAAAATCACATTTTACTGCTCGAATTTTTAACGGATCTTTCTGAATAATTGACATGTTTTCCAGAAAGGTCCAACTAGGAGCGCTATCGAAGCAGAATTTAAAAAACTTTAATTAAACGTTGAAATTGGTAAAAATTCGTCTATCTTCTGACAAGAGTGAAAATTTTCTAGAGCCATAATTCAGGATTCTGTTCCGATAGCGCCTTCCATTGAACCCTTCTGTGTAACATTTCCAAAGATTGAAAAAATTCGCCGGAAAATAGAGCCCTGAGATGTGACCTGCAAAATCATTCCTCGTCATTATTGTTACAAGGACTACCCACGCACGCCCGACAAGCGTCGCGTAGTAACCGCTGGCTTCCCGAACCTTGCAGGGTTTTTGGGGATGTTTATGCAACTTATCGTACACGGTTTCGGAGTTTCCGAACAAGTGATCTTTCTGAATTAGTATGTCCTCTACCAGATGTAGACTAACGGACTTCTTTCGTTTTCTGTCCGTCAGGAACAAAGCGACACGACAAGTACCCTAAATTTAATAATTCAAAATTCAACTCGTAGATTTATAAAATGAACTCGTACAGATTTAGATTTATATAATTACTTATGTAAATTAAATAAAACATTTGTTGACCTAAAACCGATTTTCTTTCTTAAACTCCCGCAAAACTTGTGATTTCCCTGCTAGGTCAAGTCTTCAAATCTCGTACGACCCAGGGAAAGATACAAATCATAACACCCCCCAAGGAAAAAACTCACGGGTTCTCTAATGGAATTAAACGAGGGATGGCAGGGATTCTGTTTTAAGGAGCACGTGAGATCTGAAAAATGTTGACGTACCAGATTTATGACAGCATCAAATTGTAACGTCACAGGCCCGGAATTTGGAACTATTTATGATAGGAGGGGGACTTGAAATACCTTAAGAGGACGTTCCAAGTTTTATGGTGTTTGAAACGTTCCATATCTGGTTCATTGAAGGGGCTAAGTGAATTTATGTATGAAGCATTGCATACTAGTTACTCGAAGGGCCTCCCTTTCAGGCTATACATATATACACCGACCACCAAGCTATTCATGATAGGAGGAGGAATTGGAAAATTTTCGAGCTCCGAGAATTGCCGGCCGGACGGTGGACGGTGGACGTTTTTTCCCGAAAAATACCCCAGTTAAACAGGTTTCTTGTTAAAATTATTAAAGCCTACCTTCCAATAATTATATGTGAAAAGAGATATTCCGTTCTTGAATTAGACGGAGTATAATCTATTTAGTGCACGGGAGGTTTAACATTAGTGACGTGATCAACGCGTACCGTCATAACAATCCATGAGGGCTGCCTGTACCGTCATGAGTCTGGGCTCTCCCTCTCTTTCTTCCTCTTTTTCTTCCTTACTTTTTTCTACTCTCGGGTTGACTCACTCTGCTCGTGAGCGACGTCACATGTAGCCCTCATGAGTGGTTATGACGTCATGAGCTAATGAAGTCATTAGCTTGGGTTCTCTCTCTTCCTCACTCTCTTCTATTCCAGGGATCACTCACTTCAGCTCCGCTCGTAAGCCTCCCAACAGTCTCCATTATACTAGCCCAATAGTAATACTACTCAAGTCTCCCTTATACTAGGTCTCCGGGTCACGGCTTATGACATACGCAGATTTCAGAACTGTGGTACTACTCCTTAGTCTCCATTATTTTGGGATATACTACACTAGGCCTACCATTAGCTTTCATAAAACCAGGCCTAACATAAACCCAACATGCAGCTGTATAAAAGCCTACAGATTACTAGATGAAACTTGGCAAATTTCAGAATCAGACTCGGGGTCACGGTTGATGACCCCACTGTTGACGCCGCTCCGTACTTTATTATAAAAGAAAAGAAGGGACACAGTATACAGGATTATAAAGAGTTGGGGAGGGGGCTTTGGTGACGCGTAAATTTTTTAACAGAGAACCTGTTCTATGAAGGTTTTATGGAAAAGTTTGCTGTACGGCGTGCGCCAAGTACCGTCCGAGTTCAACATTATTTCAATAGGAAACTTGTTCTCTGGGATTTTTTTTTTGAAAAATTTGCCCTACACCGTCCGACGAAAACAGACCTATTATGTCATCAGATCGTGACGTCATTGGGTCAATTCAAAAACCGATCACGGGTTCCTCAACTAGGAACGCAGGGAAACTGTTCTATGAGTCAAATTGGTTATGGTATTGAGAATTCGGGGAGGCCTAGCCCTAGTACAAGCCTTGTATAGAATTAGAACATATATTGCATGAAGTGGAACAAGGGGAGCTAGGAAGCCGTTGTTTTTGCAAAAATGATTCAAGTCCCTCTCCTACCATATACATATAGTCGGATTGGACTTGGAAACTACGGCTTCCTTAACGAAGTTAGACAAGGAACGCAGAGAACCAGTTTTATGAGTCAAACTGGTTTTATTATTGAGAGAATTGAGAGAAGCCTCGATCTAGTGTACAGCTAGAGTAAAGAAGGCCTAGACCTAGTATAAGTCTCTTATAAAATTAGAATACTATTTGAAGCGGAAGAAGAGGGGTAGGAACTCTTGATGACGGAACGACTTGGAAAAACTTACGGCTTCTTTACGAGGAGTGGCGCTCGGAACCTATTTATGCGGGATTTATGACGTTATCAGATTGTGACGTCACAAGGGTGACCTATGACGTCCTCAAATTGTGACGTCACAAACCCGGACTTTTCAGCAATATATGATAGGAGAAATATCGACTTCCGAGCTGTATATGATAGGAGAGGGACTTGGAAAAATTTCGACTTCCAAGCTATATATAATAGGGGGTAGGAGGGGGAATGGAAAAATTGTTGACCTCCGAGATATATATGATAGGACTTGGAAAAATTTTCGACCTCCAAGCTATGTATGATAAGAGAGCGACGTCTAAACAACCTTGAGGTTGCTAGCCAGCCGGCGGGAATTTCCCCCCCCCCCTCGATAAAACAGATTCCGTGTCCTTACTTTCAAGCTATAGGTATACACCATGATACAAGCGACTTAGGAAAACTTAAGTACCTTCAAGATTTTAATTTGAAATCAATCTCAATACCGAAACCAATTCGACCTATACAACTGGTTCCCTACGTTCCTCGTTTAACTTTGTTAAGGAAGCCGTTGTTTCGAAATTGGCGGCCAGAATTCAGGACTTGTGAAACTCGCAGTTTTTCAGAATCATGAGGATTCCTTTGTAAGATTTAAGAAACTTCAGGAAAGACATGAAACATGTCAATGGGTTCCTTCCCCCCCCCCCCCTCGGAAGAAGAAAATTGGATTTTTTAAAGCACATTTCCTGTAAGTATTCATGAAGAGCGCACGTTAGAATAGCATAACGTCGAATACAGAGTGATAGAAGGAAAATATTCGAAAAAATATGAATAGATTATTCGTTTTTCTTCTCTACGACTTTATACGCATATTTGTTCAAATCCTTCAAATTTTCCAAATCTATTTCGCTAAACTTGAACTTATAAAAATCACCGTAATATGTAAATACCTACACATATTATCTCGTTAGAAATTAAGGGTGAGAGAGGAAAGTTACTCAATAATAATCCGTGTACACGTAGCTGTTTATCTACCTCTGTATTCTCTCGAGAAAAGAATTCCACCAAAATATGATCGATGATAACGTCATTCGAATATTCCTTCGTCTATACGTACATGCACGAAACATTGCTCGTCTAAAAATACGATTAAATTCGTGATCCTAGTCGTATAACTGTTCGACCGTAAATTCGATCGTATCGTTTTAAATTTTTTCTAATAATAATACGCGCACGATAAAGGTCGATAATATTATACGTATAATGAGCTACCTCGAGCATTGGTGTATTGTGTGTTGTATAAAAGCTGACAAGCGGCGCCTTCGCACCTCCGTCCTAGAGACCACAATCGATTTGTGAAAAATACGTTTTATAACGAGATGAGTAGATTTTCGTAGGTTTCAAACGTCATTTTTCTCCCGCTTCCAATGTCGACGAATGTAATCGAGGAAGTGAAGCCCCCTCGATTACCGTATTTGGTTACATATGAAAGAAGGAGAAAAAATGTACGATATTTTATATTATTTTTCTTCGCGACTCTGTACCAGTTAATTACCGCGAGCCGCTGCCTCGCAGATTGTAAAGACAACAGTCATAGTCGGTGTCAGTTTTTTTACAATACGGTCGTCGTTTGAAAAATTTACGACTGTATACGCAGCATCACTTTTTTAACCAGTCGGAATCGGTTGAAAGATGCGGGACTCGTTTGTAGCCTATATAGCATAAGAAAATTAACAGTACTTTATGATAACTAACGCCCTTAACCACGTGAGCCGCGAGAATATTAAACGATTCTAAACCGTACCGGAGATGTTCCGTTCATTCGCTTTAATTAACATTCTTCTTTCATTCAAAGACTCGCTGATGTAGACCTACAGGTACCACCAGCACTCGATAGAATGAAGACGAGACGTCAAATTACAATTATATAGATATACACTATTATATTATAGATTAT
Source organism: Aspidiotus rigidus (assembly GCA_035079385.1). Classification (NCBI taxonomy): domain Eukaryota; kingdom Metazoa; phylum Arthropoda; class Insecta; order Hemiptera; family Diaspididae; genus Aspidiotus; species Aspidiotus rigidus. Next base: position 83,262 of record JAVHKY010000044.1, on the reverse strand, counting down.
ATGTCCTCCATTTGACGCGACAATATAACATACTATCGCCCGCGATTCTTGATCCCTCCTCCTCTTCCATTAACTGTTCTCTTAAATCTTGGACCGCGACGTCGAGTATTCCCCCGCTCTTCACGTACTCGACTTTCGACATGAAATATTAATTTACTAAACCGATACGACCGACCTGAATATTTGGCGCGTTCAACTTTCCATAATTCCTCTTCAATACTCTCGAAGCACTCTATCGTATAGACTTGCCTTATCGATCTGTACTCGGGTCTTGATCTCGGATCGCGCGGACGCGTACTGAAAATTTTGCAACAGACCTATGTGTACTGGATACTGAACAAAGATGAGGCGATAAGAATGCGCGCCTTTCCAGTCTCAAGTACGTAAACAGAGGCACTGTACTGTACATAGAGTACAACTAGACCTCGTGTCGATTCTCACCCAGTTGTCTGTCCTACGGGCAGTGTGCGAATCTCGGCCGCCGGAATGCCCGCGAGCGATTACCGCATCACTCCGCCGTACTCACTAGTATAGCTTGCAATATTTGCTCATCGTGTATCTTTCGGGCAGAATGACCATACAAGAACCATAATTGCTGATGTGTGGAACGAGCACGCGTGTACATGAGAGAAAGTATTATGTATTATCGAGCGAGAAAAACGGATTATTATTTTAATGAACTGAACGCCGTTTTTTTTTTTTTTTTTTTTTGGAACACCGCTCGCTTAAATTACATTGTGTACGTAGAAGAACAAACAGAGAAGCTTGGTAGAGCAGGTGAAAGCGCACAGTAAAAACAAACAGACAGTCAAGTGTACGTCGGTGATTGATGCATTAAATTGTGTTCCGGATTGCAATTTTTGGGTGGAGAACTTTCCTCCTTCCCTTTCTTTCTCTCCTACAGAAACTTGGAAACTGTGGAGCACAGTTGACTACTTTCATGAGACGTTTGTGTCCTTTGTTCGAAACTTCTGAGATTTAGAGGAAGATACCTTTGTTGACTATACGTTCATTTAAGGAGGCTGATGAACTATATCGACTGTAAATCGACTCGCTATTTCGACCAATTCAATCACAAAAAAATGCTTCATCTCTTTTTCCCCAATTTGCGTACAAATTCTTCTAGAATAGATAGGGCTATATTCATTAGGGGAGAGGGAACTACAAAAATCTCGACTTTCATGAAGAAAGGAAGAGATTAGAAAAATCCCGATCATGGAACCGAGGATATCAGGAGTTAAGGTGACTGACGTGGTTCGTATACCACCTCCTTCCTCAACGGTATATCAGAAGTGGGGCTTGAAAACATTCCAACCTTCGACCGACATGAATGTGAAGGAGAGAGAGACCTCAAAATAATCCCGACCCCCAGGCTGTTATGTGTGTAAGAATGTTCTACCGTTCTCACGAATTTTCATATGGTGGCGCCGCATCGCCACTCGCAGTCAAAGTTGCAAGTACATAAGCTATCGAGCTCTTATACGCGGTGTTTATCGATTTTGTTGTATAATAGCTGGATAGTCAAGTGGTATGAGTTTTGATGTCGCTGTGCAATTAATTGGCGGTTGGCACACGGGGTCTGTGTATACAAGAGCGCATTCCTAACAGCCGCCAACTAATCGCTCACGGACTGTACTATAATAAGTCCACCACCAAACTATCTTAACGGCGTAGGAACAAGTTCGCTTGATGAACCTCTGAGTCTCACAAATCGATAAGCCGTTTATACCACCTTGAGCTTGGGTACGGAATGCCCAAGTTAAGTATCAGAACCTTTGATCTTGGGTAAACGATCAGCCTAGCATTCTTCTCTGGTGCTGGGGTTTCCGAGGGTGAAGATGTGAGAACGCTCTATCATTTTCACAAATTTTCGTGTTGGTGGCGTCGCATTGGCACTCGCAGTCAAAATCGCGAGTTGCAAGTACATAAGCTACAGAGCTCTACTACGCCGGTGCTTTTTAACAGGGAACCTGTTTTATGGGGGTTAATTTGAAGAGAAATGACGGACGCAGGGCGTCGTCCGGAAAAACGTGGAACTTGGAAAAATGTCGACCCTCGAGCTGTATATGGTAGGAGGGGGACTCAGAATACCTTATAAAGCCTTTTCACTCACCTTTATTAGTAGATGTTAGCTCGTATAAAATAAATTTTTCTTAGAAGGACGTTCTGAGTCTTATGATGTTTGAAGTGTTGCATACATGGCTCATTGAAGGGGCTAAGTCAATTTATGTATGAAGCATTGCATATCTAGTTACTCGAAGGCACTATCTTTTAGGCTATATTCACTGACCAGCGAGATATATATGACAGGGGGGGGGGGGGCTTAGAAATTTTCGAGCTCCGAGCTTTGCCATCTTGCCGGACGGCAGACGCCAGATGTCTTAGCAGGGAACCTGTAGCAGGGGGGGGGGGGATTTGAGAAAATCGCCGTCCGCCGTCTGCTGTCTAGCAAAGAACTTGGAAAAATTTCGACCTCCGAGCTATATATGGTAGGACGGGGACTTGGAAGAATTTCGATTCTCGAGCTATGTATGAATGGGGGGGGGGGACTTGGGAAAATTTTGACTCTCGAGCTACATATGATAGGTGGGGGATTTAGAAAAATTTCAACCTCCGAGCTATGATAGGAGGTGGACTTGGAGAAATGTCGACTCTCGACCTATACTTATATTTCAAAGTTCCTAAAATATGTCCAGGTCACTGACGACGTCCTATTTCTAAGTCGCCGTCCTATCATATAATAGCTCGAGAACTATATTATACTAGGCTTATAGTCGAAATTCGAGCTTTATCTTTTCTCTTCGGGCCAGGTGTTTTTGAGTCATGTTCATTATTGGCACAGGTACGTCGACGATGTTTTGTGTATGTGTACTGGTCAACGACATCTCTCGAAGTTTCTCAAGTATCTAAACAAGCAATACCCTTTTATGAAATTTACTGTGGAAGTTGGTTGCTCGTCTATCAATTACCTGGATTTGACGATCTCTGAAAGAGACGGCGTCCATGAGTTTACTATCTATAGGAAAGATACTTCGACAGATATTGTAGTCCACGGCTCGTCTTTTTATCCTGTTACTCACAAGATCGCTATATTTAATACCCTGATCCATCGGTTGACCCGCATTCCGCTGAGTCAATTCGCTTTCCACAAGGAATTGTTGACAATGAAACACTTGGCCAGAGTGAATGAGGTCAATTTTGACATAGACCTCTTGGTTTGTAGGAAGATTACGAGGAAGTACCTCGATTTTACCACTTCCCTCTCTCGCGACTTGAACCGAGATAGCAGAAAGCGCTGGATGTGGCTCATTTTGGGGGTAGGTTTCCTCACAGTTGGGTCGTCTCCTTCGCCCTTCTGGCTTTCGTATTCCGTTTTACAATCTCAATACTGCTGAAAATTTATTCGTTAAGCTTAAGGACCCTGTCTGACCGGTCGAGAGGAGTGGCGATTCTCAGGGAGTTGGACTGGTCGCCAGCTCAAAATAAGAATGGTCGAACACAAGAAATCGTGGGAAAAGAAGAAGCATTTGCAGACCATCTAATTATTAGTGGTCACAGTTTCAAAGAGGGGTTCGAAATCCTCCTCCACAGAGAAAATTCATATTTTGAACGAAATGCGCTCGAGAATATCAAAACAATCCGTCATCTGAGTAGCGACAACGTTACTGGGCTCAACAGGTACATACCTGATCACAGGTTGGTTGAACTAGTTTACGATTCACATTGTGATGACTCACTAGTTCAGTCCAGATGTTCTTGTTTTCAGTCGTCGTTGGGTTAGTTGCTTTTTTTTCTCGCTAGATAATGGATTCTTTACCGAAAGTAGTCGCGGTAATTACAGTGGTTTATGTAAAAGTATCCCTCCGTCAGTCACTTCAACCTTTCGCGGCTGCCAAGTTTGAAAACCACTGATCTATAATACCGAAAGTTGTCTCAATTTCAGTCAATAGTGAAGAAGAGCGGTCGATTTTAAGTCAACTTTTGGTCAATTTGGAAAGTCAAATCGACGTCGTTTTCGAGTTGACAGAATTCATCGAGTGGGTGCATTTAATAGAAGTAATCAACCAGACTAAATGTGAATCATAACATAGAAGTCGAGCTTCGAATCTACGTAGGTACGTAAATATGCTCTCGCATCACTGAAAGAGGTTACATTTTTAAACGATGTACCGTCACATCCCTCTCGAATGTGTACGGAAGAAAGCACAAGTAAGAACTATTTATTTTTAGTCCTTAATTGAACGCAGTTCTGTGACTCAGATTTACTCAGACGAGAAGCGTTCATTGCATGGGATGTACAACAAAACTGCGTACAAGAGAAAGAAAGATTCACAGAGATATGGAATATTTCAATATGTTACACAAGACTGTATCATAGATCGTAAAGAGAAAACCATTCTACTTTTTTCGATGGAATAAGATGAGAATTTGAAATAAGATTCGGCGAAGATGCGAAAGACGTCGATTATTTCCTATATTATTCTTTTACGCGCGTACAGAATGGGTACGATGGTACCTAACGCAACTCTCAAAGGGGTTAAAGTCAATTATTTCTACATATTGACGGATGGAATGTCGCAAGCAACAATACGTATCCAGCGACTTTATCGCCAGAACGGAAGAAAAGACCCTTTTCCGCTTGGTAAAATGTGTACCAATGCGGTCTTTTTCTACGACGATACTGATATATTGTTCTTTTATAAAGTCGTATAATATTGGAATAGATAAAGACTGTACGAAGAAGAATAAATGGCCTCTAGATAAAACTTCGAAAATAGCGGTGTGTCGTATTATGCGGTGTGGGATAAATTTGTAAGTGTTTACTTTATCCGGAAAATCAGAGTTTAGAATGACCAACGGCAACACGGATTCAAATTTTTTGTAACACTTTTGCATCGAATTTATTCTGCTGCGTATCATTTTCAATCCTATTCTATTTATGAAATAGGCGGCGTTCAGTCAGATGTAACATTCTACACCCCGGGGGAGGGATTAGAAAAATTCCGACCGCATTTAAAAGGCTTGGAATAATTTTATTGTCAATCGGAATAAGAAGAGGCAGCGCCATCATCAATATTTCTACAATATCTTGATACATCTTATTGAAATCAATTCACATTTACGACACGCTGCGGTATCGTCGACCATTCACATCTCATATACAATGAAAACAAAACAACTTCTGAACAAATAAAACAAGAGTATTACAATACTTACTAATCTATATTGGGTGGTATTACCGCATCACCTTTTTTAGCGTTTGCGAATCAAATGTACCTAATTTATTCAACAGCATTACACAGTGCTCCTCCACACACCTCATCATTTGAAAAGGAGATCCTTTCACTTCATTCACACCGAAACAGCTTTTATATAATTTCTCTACACAATCTTCCAGCTCCGTAATTTTGGACGATTTTACACCTTTCTTTTCAGACGTTGCTATCTGAAGATTTGACTGCGCTAGTTCAGTTGTGACGATCTTTTTCTCCGTTTCATCAATATTCGCCCTCACTTGTACTTCTCGATCTTCGTACTCGTATTCCATCCGTCGCCTTTCTTCCTGTACATCCTCTTTTGTATGCACGTATCGTAACTTCAAATCCAACAGTCGCAAATTCTGTTTTCTCAAACCGCGTAAATACTCGGAAACGTTCTTCGCCGTCACGTGCTTAAAAAGCTTCTCTTCAAATGGACGATCACTTATGGCGTGCTTCTCGAAATTGCTGACTAGGTCGTCCAAGTCTGGCGTTTCGCAGTCTGGATTGACGCTAAACGTTCGGAATTCGTTGGCTGAATTTCGATGTTTCAGCTGGACAGCGATGTGCAATAAGAAGTTCTGACTGACTTTGTACTGTCTCCAGCGCCTTTCCAGATCGTAAATCTCTAATGACCTCAGAATCTTTTTTCGTTCGAGTTCTTTCAAGATAGTTTCAGTTTGTACCGACTTCTGTTCATGCTCGGCCAACTCAGCTAGAATGATCTTTACTTGTTGGTATTGACAACTGAGGAAATGCTTGAAAGCTTTGACGAAACTTTGGTGTTTTGCAGTGGCTTCTTCATGCTTGGCTTCTTCTTCTCGCATGTGTAGGTCGATCAATGAAATTTGATCGTGAATATGACCACATTCCAGTTTCATTTTTAGGATTTCTTTTATGGTGCTCGAGTATTTGTAGTTCTGTGTTTCATGAAGAGGATCACTGCTGCGAGACTTACGTTTGATGGTCGGTAGCTCAGTGGAGACGGCGACTTCTGCAGTCGTAGGTTTGCTGTGAGATTCGTACGCGTATTTCAGTTCATGTAAGGGTTTGTAGATTCTGGTGATCGTGGTTTGAGTCATCTAGAAGAAAAAAGGATATTCACATTTATTCCCTCTCAAAATAATAATCGATCAGGATTTATTATATTTAGTCTACACCCCTTCCTGACCCTCCGAAATTATTATTCGTCACCATCTTCTCCTTATATAGCTTAAAAATGAAAATCTTTCCAAGTCCTCCCCGCATTCGTAGCTGAATTTTTTAACAGGGAACCCGTTTTATCGGAGAGTATTTTGAAGAAAAATGACGGGCGCCGGGAGGCAAAACTTGGGACTTGGAAAAATTTTCACATCCGGCTACGTATGATAGGAGGGGGACTTAGAAAAATTTTTTCCTCCGAGCTATACATGATAGGTGTTTTAGGCTAGTCTGGTATATATACTGTATATTAAGCCTAGTTAGTATAAGCCATATAAGTCTAGTTATACTGTATATCAAGCCTAGTATAACAAAGGCTAGAATTCGAAATTTTTTAAGCTAGTCATTATAGGCCTAGTATAGTATAATAGGCCCAGTATAATGAAGGCTGAAGTTTGAAATTTCTTAGGCTACGTATTTTAGCCTTAGTATAGTATATGAGACCCAGTATGATGTAGGCTAAAGCTTAAAATTTCTTAAGCTAGTTATTATAGGCCTAGTATGGTATATTAAGCCCAGTATAATGAAGGCTGAAGTTTGAAATCCCTAGTATAACGAAGGCAAGCTATTTAGGAGTCAGAATATACGATAGTGACGCCCATAAAACAGGGTCCCTGTTTGCCTCAATTAACAAGGTTAATGAAGGCAACTCCGAGCGACTCACAAAGTGGGCTGCGAGTTTTTTGTTTAGTTCGATGGTCAAATTTTCTCGAGTTTCCCCTACCCTCCATAAATATAGCCCGAGAATCAAGAAATTTTTCAAGCTTTCCTCTTGCGCTTGGTGGTTGGAATTCTTCTAAACCCACCTTCTCATATCCCGAAATTTCTCTCAGACCCCTTGTTGACATGTTGTCAGAGTTTCTCTTCCTAACAACGCTCAGAATTCTTAAAGTCTCCTCCTGATGATATAAATACTCGTTGATTGGAATTTTTCAAAGCCCACCCCTTGCTCTTCCAATTTCATATAATATATAGCTTGAATATCAAAATTTGTGGACGTAATCGATGGTGAACGGCGGATGTTTTTTCTGAATAAACCTCCAAAAGAATGGGTTCCTATCTGATGAATGAGGTAATGAATTTTTCAAAGAAGGCAGGGAAAGATCAATAGGCTGGAGAATTTACTGAGCTTCCAACGACTCTTCTTTGCGTCTGCTCAACAATAAGAAGCTCTATTTCAAAACTTATATAATTTGTATTTCCATGCATGAGTTAATACATGATTAGTTTTTGTCGTTTCCAGTCTTTTTCGGCTCGGCTTTTCCCTTTCGTCCCTTCTCCTTTCTCTCATTATGTTGCATTTGACGGCCCTGCTGCGGTTCGAAATGAGTCGTTGTCTTACGTGTCTGTAGTTTTTTAAAAATTACGAAAAATTAGAGCATAAATATTGGATTATTCTTCTTTTTTTTCTTTTCTCTCCATTCCTGGTGATTGCTGACTCCTATAAAGAGGAGGGATTGAGGTTCAACTCTCCGCCTCCCGCGTGATACTTTTAAAAGAGGCAATTTCAGTGTTTCTGGGCTTGTGCTTGGCCGATTTATTATTTCATCTTTTGAATCTGAATTCGTAAACCCTCTCAAGATTGAGAGGTCAAAATCCGTCCATAAATTAGATTCTCTGCTCACCTCTGTCTTTCATCAATCGTATCTTTTTCTTTACGTTCTTTCGTACGGCTACAATAATGATGTCACTTAGCTGTCAAGAGATTTTTGAAAAATATAGTGATTACAATGTATAATAATTATGCACACTTTAAAGCGAGTATCTTTACTTCAAGTAGGTAGGTATCAAATTTACTCGTATTTCGACTGCATTTAAAATATCGTGTGCAATTTTTTTGTTGTCAGACAGCCGCGTATTTAATGATTGAGACGTTGCGTTGTTGACCTTTAACTGTATAGGAGGACGCGCACTTGGATGATGGTTAAAGTTTACATGATCAATAATCAGTTCACGCTCGATGCTGAACAAGCGTCGTACATGTTCATCGTGAAGGAGAAGAAACAATGCAAAAGATGGTTTTGTTGACGTTTGGGTCCGCGAGTAGTCCCATAGAACAGAAGTTCAATCCAACTGTGAAGAAAGAGAAGCAGTATTTACACCACAGGGAATGGGAGAACATGGAAAAGAAGATGCTGAATCTTCGAATCGAGAACAAGCGGATCAAGTACCAAAATTCACTTGTTCGAGGTAAGTGTAAATATGCGAGTACAATTTTACAATTTTTTTCAAACAATGCTCCTCAACAGGAAATAGGAATCCTTGAGCTTGTTCTGGAAGGTCCGTAAAATGTGAGACATGAAAAAAATTCCTGAACGTAGCTAAACGAGAGGTGCAGAAAACCTGTTTTATGGGGAACAGAGGGAATTTTAAAATAGAACAATTTTATTTTCTAAGCTGTACATGGTAGGATTGGGATTCGCAAAACTTTGACTTGCGGGCTATATCACGATGAATATGATAGGAAGAGAATTTGGAGAAATTTCTCCTCCTCATCCTATAGTTAAGTTAGGTTGCCCGTCGGTCGAACGGTGCACGGCGGAGGTTTCTTCCGAAACAACCCCGATAAAACAGGTTTCCTGTTAATACGAAAATAGGAGAATGTCAGGTTAGCATAGGAAAACATTTTTCCCGAAGTTGAAGGGGCTGCAAAAAATCAGAATTATCCCAATAAAGTTGCATAACGGCTTGAAGGTTAAGAAGCTCTGTCCTAAAATATGGCCCATTACGAACTTGGTTAAGTGGCTTCCAGTTTACAGCCAGGCATGATCAAAGATAATCCTTTCTTTCAGTGATTTCAAAATTTAGGTAGCCTAGGTGATGAGTTCGTGTCAATAATTTGGGAAAGTAGCTTCTGAGAAATTCGAGAAGATTTTGTTCTAAAGTAAAATAAGGGACTCAATGGAGTAATGAAGAGTGATTTTGAAGCGGATCGGGCTAAAACTTATCAGGGTCAGTTTTGTCGAATATGCTAATCTCGGAGTGAAGTATCCCCTATCTGATACGGTTATAGAATCAAGGTCACAAATGGATAATTTTAGTGTCGACTAAAAATCAACGTAGACATTGCGTCGATTCGACTATTGCTGCCCTGGTCAAGTGTAATTGACTACGCATCCTGTCTAGGTGAGTAGCGAAGTCGCCAAACACAAGGAGCGCTTCAGAGGATGATTGTGCGTCTACTCTAGATCGATGTCGATTTGAAGTCGACCAGCGTTTACACCACAGAACTACAAATTTATAGGAAACCGACGCAACAGAGCAGTAGATGACATTTACAGAACTTAAGAGAAGTATACTCGAGTGAGTATAAAATTACAAAAAAACCTCAAGTGAACACAGTCACAACTGCCAAGCGCCACACAAGAAAGTGCGACGAAATGGTCTGCAACACCCTCCTCTTCCGCAAGTAATGTTGCCAGCGATTTGATCAAAGACTTGAAGAGGAGAATGGGGGATATTCCTCACAAAGACTGATAAGGAAATGCCGTAGTAGTTATGAAGAAGTCCTGTCTTTTCAAAGTTTATGACATGTTCTGGCAGTGCGGGGCCAAGGAAAACGCTCTCTTTTATTTTCCCAATTTTGTGAAAGAGGTTAGAAAACTCATATTAGTAGTAAAGTCATTATTAAGAGTACTTTGACAGAGAAATCCATCTTGAAATTCCATCCTGTGCCCCCCCCCCCACCTCCTGTATGGGTCTAGCCAATTCTTAGATCGCTGGTTTGTGTTGAGTTTGATTCTCCTACTCAGGAAAGAACTCTGGTTCCCTGGCAGACAGGCTGGAGGACGTAAGTCTTCTCCCGGGTTCGACTTTATGTTCCTTTGATGTTGTTGGTTTATTCCCTCACATTCCCAAGGCCGTCGTTCTCCAGGGTACGGAAGATTTGCTCGTCAAATCTGGTGTTCTGATTTATTGACCTTCTGAATATTTTTTGGTCCCCTAACTTATGTAAATTTGATGGAAAATTTTTCGAGTTTCCCAAAGAAGTGAGGATCTCCATTAGTTCTCCCTTGGGCTCTCCTATTTCAGACGAACTTATGTCTAAATTTGAGCTTGATTTGTCCTCCTCGGGCCGAGTATTTTTCAGTTACGTCTACTATCGGCACAGGTAAGTTGACGATGTTTCGTGTGCGTGGATCGGTCCTGCAGAACTCCTTAGTGAGTTTGTTGCATATTTGAATAGCCAACACCCTTCCCCAAAATTCCCTCTGGCAGTTGGTAGTTCCTCGATAAACTCCCTGAATTGTCCATTTTTGTTTGAGACAGCATCCATGAGTTTGGTATTTGTAGGAAAGAAACATCGACCGATATTGCAATCCACGGGTCATCTTTCTGTCCTTGCTAAGTTCAACAGCTTAATTCGTCGACTGACTCACATCCCTTTGAGTCAGGCTGCTTTCCATAAGGAACTGGTGACGATCAAACACCTGGCTGTGTAGTCAACTAGCGTATACATTACCAGAGAACTACATATGTGCTTGAAATTGATCCTGCAACGGAGTCAATTTCAGGTCGATAGAAAAATTTTTAGAAAGTGAATCAAAGTCATTTTCAGGAGTGAATTCAAAGTCAACAAACTCATAATACCAGAAAACTACAAATTGGCTCTGTTGTAGAGGTGATAGAGATATTTGGAGAAATCTACTCAAAATCAACGCATATCGCCATTTTAAAGTCAACTAGCGTACATTATTAGAGAACTACAAATTCACTTGAAATCGTCCCAACAAAGGGTTGATTTCAGGTAAATAGAAGAATTTGGAGACTTTGACTAGGATGAATTTAGATAAATTCAAACAACAACATAATTGACTTGAAATTGACCGAACAGAACAGTCGATTGTAGGTGCGTTGAATAATTTGGAGGAGTCGACTCAGAATCGACTCTAGTTTATTTAAAGTCGACCCAACCTAGCAGTCGATATCAGATTAATGGAAAAATTTGGAAAAGTCGGCTCCAAATCCCCTCCAGATTGACGTTGATTCAAGGTCGTTTTAAAGTCAACCATACGTCTATTACTAGAAAACTAAAAGTTGACCTGAAATCGGTAAAACTGGCCCTAAATTGAAAGAGGTGACTAATGTGTGTGTATGACTTACAGTCTTTGCTCTTAATAGAGTGGGTACTTATTGATTGTTTTCAGGTCGTCCTGAACTTCCTTAATTGTAGGATCGTAGTCACGGTGCGCCGTTGTGGTTTTGGATATTTTAATGGAATAAATAAACATTCGTGGTACAACAAAAGAAATATACTCGTACTGAAGAATTGAAATTGTAATCCATTAATTGAACGACCAATTTACCTATTCTGGGCTGCTCCGGAGAAATATTCGATTTAAGATCGATCTGATTTGGAGCTGTCTTGGAAGTCTAATGTATCGCCTTGCATATGAGCGTACACGCACAACGAAAGTGGTCCTCCACAAACCATACCTCTGGCACTGATATCCACCTTTCAGGACATTACGTCGGTAGGCTGGAGAGCTTGGGTTGAAAATGGTCTGGCTCTATTTTCTGCTCGTGGTCCGCGCGCTGTACAATATCCGTACTACATGGGTCTACCCTACTGACTAAGAGAGCGCTCGGACTTCGACCTGGAACCTAGGTACTTCTGTACCATGGACACGCGCGTGTCTACTCCCGCACCTAAGTTTTCAAACATGACTGAGAGCTTAGTAGGAACTCGCCGGCAGAGCTTCGCGACTCTGGCTTCTCAGGCGGGGGATTCTGCCCTTCATATTTGTTTGGCGTTTGTTTTGTTCTTGCCTTTTTAACGGGGAATCCGAAAACGTCCGCGTCCACTCATGTATGACGTCATCATTTTCGGGAAATTGTCTAGGGCCTAGAATTTTTTTGATCTGTGTTCGACTTTGATTGTTACGTTACCTTGCATAGAAAAATTTGTCTAGGCTAGATAAAGCAAGCAACGGCAAATTAATTATAGGTGACAGCGGGTTCCTCGCTGCCATTGCACTTCTGCAATGGTATCTAATTTTTTCTTTTTTGGCGCTTCCTCCTGAGTGCCTCACTTATGGTGGTGCTGGTGGCGGTACTAATGGCTTGATGATATGACAGCAGCAGCAGCAGCAGCAGGGGGATGGTGCACGTCGATGTGAGGGGTCATAACAGGACTCTACATCCGCCACACTCTGTAAAGTATGATTCGGTAGTTATATAGTGATTGACCCAGCTGTGATGAGAGAGACGGAGAGAGATCTTCTTCAGTGTTCCTTACGTGATGTCAGGTCAAAAAAAAAATCCTATGCTTTGGATTGTAATCCGTATACCTTCTGAGGAACTCTGTTACAAATAGGATGATGGAGTGAGAACTGGTTTTTGATTTTTTAGTTGTCAACTTGTGTAAGAATTGTGGAGACACGTATTGATAATCGAGCAACAGTAAAAACTGACAGTAGAAGACTGAAAAAATTGCGGCAAAAATGCAGTATTGGATACTCAGCTGTCTTCGTTCTTTATTTTTACTACCGGGACAGGAAAAATTTGCTCTCGAAAATAAAAAAAATTCAATTTCTATGCTTGGAGCCCTCAGTGCTGTATTTTGTAACAATTTTGTCCAAAAAATTCTTCTCAGCGTAGTAACAAAGTGTCTCAATCACGTTTGATACAAAATAACGAAAAGGAGATGAAATTTACGAGAGAGCTTAGCTTTGGACTGATATGTACGTAATATCGTTTACGCTGAAAAAACGTTAACTTTAGGCAAGCGGAAGTAATGGAAAACGAAAAAGGAAAAAACTCAAGATATTTCTCCTACGTTTTCGTCATTTTCGCGAGACTTTCAAGTTATTTGATGTTTTTAATAGAAAGTGCTCGTTGAGCAGTCACAATTACGCCTGTAAGTGGTCGCGACGTAATGCGAGTGAAAAACAATAACTATTACATGGTATCTTGTTCTATATCCGCGAACTTTAATTAAGCAAACTTCACATCATCGTCGCATCGGTTACACAATTGATCTCGCGCGAAGGGGAATTGGAGTACATTGAACTCCGAGCTCTCCTACGTTCTCATTTATCTTGCCCCCTTATTTTTTGAATTAAATTATCATCGAAGTACTCGGGGCATCATATGCTGCGTACGCTGACGAGCTGAGAAATTTTCGCGTACAAAGCTAAATTTTGTTTTTTGTCTCTGTACCACTTTCGATTGATCATCGTAAACTAGAGAAAAATTGACTGGGCCAGACTACTTTTTACTCATTCAGTTACGCGCTGATTCGGACTATGAATGTGGGAAAATATGGGTGAAGAACTTCTAATAATCTGACCGTATAAGAATTATTATATGATATATGGTGATGTAACGATGCGAGTAATCTCCTCGTATACAAATTAACGGATAAATGTGGGCAACAATCGAACATGGCACACATTGGTGTATGGAAGCGTCGCGTATCGAATTGACACTCTCTAGCTGGGCTCCATGATAGCTTAACAAAATGAAAAGTTATTCGTATAATCCTGTGTGCGGTATCGGAATAGTATAAAGGGAAAGATGAAGATAAAAAAAGAAACAATCGAACATTATACGAAGCCTATGCGCGTCCAAGGCTACGCCTATCCGTCGGATGTAAACGAAAACGAGAAAAAATAAAATAACATCTCAAAGAGAGAGCCGGAGAAAATTAAAGAGCTGCGCGTGGTGTCGCCGGTGTACATTACAGCATAATATAAATACTTCAATCGGACTTGTCGATTGAAATGGTAATGGCAGCAGTTGAAACAACGTCAAATCCAAAATGCCATTGTACCGGAAATCTTGTGTTACTGTAATTTCCTACATCGTTCCCTCCTGTCTAAAAATATAATCGTTTCAAAAAGCACGAACAAATGACTGTTCTAATTTCTCGTGCTGATGAAGCCAACGCAAGTAGTATTATAGAGGCACAAATACTAAATGTAGAAATCTATTCACGGAGGGAGGAAGAAAAAAGACGAAACATAACAGTAACTCAAACTTCAAATTTAATCATGCGACTGAGCCGCCGAGTTGCTTTAGGAGTGATCAGGAGGTTGTATCCGTAGTCTCTTTAATGTTCTACAAATCTCTATTTGAAAGTACGGCCAGACTGGCGATATATTCGGAGCCGCATGCAAATTTTAATGAATTTATACCCGACTTTTCGTGAGGATGGATAAAGGTCTAAAGTCCTAGTAATAGGATAGAAACCGGACCTGCAGCGGAACCGACGCAGTTCACGGGCTAGAAGTTCCGACGAACAGTCTGGGTCGCGGATCCATTTTTCCTTTTCCCTCCCACTTTTTTCTCGAAGAGGCAGAGTGGCATCTTTTATACAGACTTGGATTGTGGTTGCAGGCATGCAATAGTAGAACTCGAAAATTGCTGGAAGTCAAGTTTTGATCTTGAGTCAATGAGGAAGTTTCGTAGTTTATTAGAAGACGGACATTTATCTACAGGGAATTTATTTTCAACAGGGAACCTGTTTTATGGGAGGCTTTTTGAGAAATTTGCCGTGCGCCGTCCGTCGTCCGGTGTCCGGTGTCCGCCGTCCAGCGAAAAACTTGGAAAAATTTCGACTCGCGAGCCATATATGATAGGAGAGGGACTTGGAAAAATTTCAACTCTCGAGCTATCATATATAGCTGGAGATTCGAGAAAAATTTAGACTCTCAAACTATATTATACTAGGCTTATAGTAGGTCTAGGCCTTCTTTATACTAGCTTTATCTAGGTCCAGGCTTCCTTGAATTTTCAATACCATATCCCGTTTGACTCATAAAACAGGTTCCCTGCGTTCCTCGTTTAACTTCGTTAAGGAAGCCGTCGTTTTTTTAATGTGTTCGATAGTTTTGGTCTCTTCTTCAACCGCATCTGATTGCAGCGGTAGTTGGAGGAGGCGATTGACAGCAAATTTTATAGCGGCTAAATTGTGGATGGTGGGGTGCAGAGATCGGTTATTGATAGACACAGCGGTGAACCAAGGTTGCGGTAAACAGAAAAACTGGGAATAAGTAAACCGTCGTTGACGTCATCTGGAACGAGTTTGAGGTTTGGGTCGGGAAAGTTCAATTCGAGGTGTCCAATTTCTAAAGTGAAAGACATGTTTGGGTCGAACTTATGTAAATCATTATGGAACACGCCTCATTAAGCCTTGCCACCGACTCGCTGCTGACCGGCCGGTAGTGCTAGACTCGACTCGTGCTACAGACTAGAGATACTTGAAAGAAACGGATATCGAGAGAGAGGGAGAAGGGACTCAGGCGCGCCGATATAGGAACTCAGATCCAAAAGTGTATATGGGACCGATCCGTTCATCAACCTCGAAAGAAGTCCAGTGAATGACATACCCCTCCCTCCTCCACACTGTCTGAGAAATCGCAAGATGCACGCAATATACATATAACAGAGGGAGTGTGGATATGTCAGGCCGAACAGTTGAAAATACTAATTACTTGGCTAAGATACTTGAGAAGAATTCATAAGGTGTAACTATTTATGTAATTAGTTAAAATCTTCTGCCTGTCCGTGACAATTGTATTATATACTACGTATACTCACAGATACGACTTATAGGGAATAAACTTAGCCAGCGTGTTTGCACGGAATGGGGTGACCTTGAAAAAAAAAAAACTCCCGCGGCTTCTGTAACGGAGTTAACCGAGGGGGTAGGGAACCTGTTTTATGAGGCATGTGGGATCTGAAAAATAGAAAGCTATATATATGATACGACCTCCGAGCTATATATGATAGGAGGGAGACTTAAAAAAGGCATTGCATATCTAGTCACTTGAAGGGGCTGTCTTTCAGGCTGTATTTACTGTTCTCCGAGCTATATAATTATGCTACGACGGGGTTGAGAATACCTTAGAAGCACGTTCTGTGTTTTGTGGTGTTTGAAGCGTTGCATATCTGGCTCATTGACAGAGCCAAGTCAATTGATGTATGAAGTATTGCTTATATAGTTACTCAAAGGGGCTATCTTTCCGGCTATATACACCAACCACCAAGCTATTATGATAGACGGGAGACTTAGAAAATTTTCAAGCTCCGAGCTTTACCGCCTGCTGGATGGCGGATATTTCTTCGACCCCCTCCTCTTGATAAAACAGGTTCCTATTAGAAAACTCTACTGTAGGTTGAAAATTCAGCGTTTTAAGGGCGAAAAAAGTTTAAGTGATTTCTCCACTTCATGGAAAAACATTGAATCATGTATATGTTTATGGGCGTCACGTCACATCGCGTCAAGTGGATTTCAGCCTGACCACAGGCAAGACTCCCAAAAAAAGAAAGAAACTAAGTAAGTAAATAAATAAATAAATAAATAAATAAATAAATAAATAAATGAATAAATAAATAAAGGAAGAAAGAAAATAAATAAAGAAAATGAATAAAAAAACAAAATTTTTCTAAATCCATTTTGGCCGGACGTCGGACGGCAAATTTCTCAAAAAAAAAACTTATGGAGAAGGTTCCCTGTTAAAACTAATCTATGACGTCATCAGATTGTGACGTCACAAGGCTGTCCTATGACATCATCAAAAGTTGACGTCACATGCCTTACCCCCAAGCTATATATTATGATAGGAGGGAGAATTAGAAAGATCTCGAACTACGAGATAGTTGATGGAAGGAGACGTAGAAAATTTTCGAGTTCCGAGTTTTGCCGACGAGCTGGACGGCGGACGTTTTTTCCACCCCCCCCCCCCCCCGCTGATAAAACAGGTTCCCTGTTTTTAGTTAGGTTTTGTGCTCCGACAAAGTTAGGTTATAGGTTGTCGGCCAGCCGGACGGCCAACGTGACGGTAGATACCAGACTTTTTTTTCGCATTTGGAAACTGTCAAATTTCAAGCTTCATATGATAGGACGGGACTTGAAAAAATGTTGACCTCCAAGCTTTATAATAAAGGGATTGTACTTGAAAAAATTTCATGTTATCAATAGTTACTACATCACATAAAGATAGTTTTATTGTAAATAAATTACGGCGGTGTAGGACGATAAATGAGTAAATGTATAGGCAACTACAATCAACAAATTTTTTACCGAGATCAAATTTTGCTACTTGTTAGAAGCACGGTGGTGCAGAACTAGAAGTAAGTAAATGTACGCAGCAAACCTATTCATATACCTTTAAACTGATACAAAAAACACTCTCCTTCCTCGCTGACGTAAATTCTAAAATTCTGACTTATTTTCATGTGACTCAGGTAATATTGCACGGATCTTTTGAGTTCCGCACCTTGGGAATAAAGAAAAGATCCGGATGTTTCAGGTTCTGGATCTCAAGAATAAAAGAAAATATCAGGGTCTTTCGGGTTCCGGATCTCAAGAAGAAAAAAATGTTTTTTTTTTTCTATCCCTTTCGCTACCACAGATGTTTTTGTAAAACCACACTTCATAACATTTTCCCCCGAACGTCATATACCCGAATCTCTTTTTAATACATTTATTTGGAAATGAAGGTTGATTTAAGATCATTTCAAGTATATACAGAGTAACTTGAAACCTCAAGAAAGGTTAATATTATCAATAATAAACGTGAAAGACGAATACTTCGACGTGGAGTAAAACATGCAAACCGCAGAAAAATAAAAGACGACGAGCGCTTTCGGTTAAATAACCATCTTCAAGCCTGAAATGAAAGCAACTGACGAACAAAAGAGAAGAACGAGGTATTAAGATCGTCCAAACGAGAAATCACGGTGTGAGTCATAAACCAGTTCGATCAGGCCATCTTCCGGAATGTACGAATTGAGAACAGTGATACCGTCAGTGTTGAGATGACCAATTATCTTTATATTCTCGAGGGCGATACGCTTACTGTAGGAATTCTCCTTATGGAGGAGCTTTTCGGATCCCTCGCGGAAGCTGTGGCCACTGTTTATTAAGTGATCGGCGAAAGCTGACTCCCCTAAGTGTCCCTTCTTCCAAGACTTCAGGTGCTCAGCTACTCTAACTTTCATTTGGCGGCTGGTCTCACCAATATAAAAGCCTCCACAATCCTCACACTCCAACTTATACACACCACTCCTTTCATCGACAGGTATGGGGTCCTTCAGTCTCACAAACAACCTCTTGACTGTGGTAGGGTTGTAAAACGCGGGTCTGAAGCCAAACGGGCGAAGGGCCCGACCCAATTGCAGGGAGAACTTCCCCAGGAAAGGGAGACTGATCCAACGCAAACGGCGATCACGGATCGTGTCTCGGGGGAGGGAGGTGGTGGAATCCAGGAGGCTTCTTGTAACTTTCCTCCGAACCGACATTGACCCCATTCACTCTAGCCAGGTGTTTTATAGTGCGTACTTCTTTCTTAAAAGCAGACTGACTCAACAGAATACGAGTCAGTCTGTGAAGTAGGCTATGAAAAGCAGCCATCTTGTGAGCAACAGGACCGAACGAACTACCGTGGACTAAAACATCGGTCGTAGTATCTTTCCTGTAAATTCCAAACTCATGGATACCGTTTACAATAGAGATCGATAAATCCAAAAAGTTAATGGAAAATACCCCTATTTCCAACGTAAATTTGATGGAAGGGTACCAGGAATTGAGTTACCTCAGAAACTCACCAAGGAGGTCTGGGTGACCAGTCCAGGTACATAGAACGTCATCAATGTACCTGTGCCAATAATGAATATGATTGAGTAACACCTGGTTCGAGGAAAAGAGGTCAAGTTCAAACTTAGACATGAAAACTTTGGAGATAAGAGAGCCTAAAGGTGATCCAATAGGGATCCCTACTTCATCAGGGAACTCGAAAAATTTCCCTTCAAATTGACAGTAGTTGGGGGACCAGGAAGTATTTAGAAGATCAAAGAATTCGTGAAACTCATTATGAGGAATATTGGCTTTAACGAGTAGCCCACCCATACGCTGGATAGTAGCAGCCTTAGGAATATTCGGGAACAAACCAACAACATCAAACGAGCAGATGATCGTTCCCGGGGGAAGGCTTACATCCTTGAGGACGTCAGTTAAAGAGCCGAATTCAAGACCGAATGAGGGGATTCAAAATCAATTGGATTTTTGAACCAACGGTCAAGGAATTTGGCAAGGAGGTAGGTAGGAGAGGAGACGAAAGAAACAACGGGTCGCATCGGGGTATCGTTCTTATGCACTCTAGGCAGCCCGTACAGGAGGGGGGGGGGGGTGACACCGTGATTTCTCGTTTGGAAGATCTTAATACCTCGTTCTTCTCTTTTGTTCGTCAGTTGCTTTCATTTCAGGCTCGAAGATGGTTATTTAACCGAAAGCGCTCGTCGTCTTTCATTTTTCTGCGGTTTGCATGTTTTACTCCACGTCGGAGTATTCGTCTTTCACGTTTATTATGGAAAGCCGTAACTTGAAGGAACGGATTCGTTTAGTTAATATTATCACTTATGCGCTGCAAGTACTCCGGCCAGTGTCGGCATGCTTCTATATTATTCAGCGGCAATGCTTTCGAACCGTATTCTCTCTGAAGAGTATTGAAAGCAGTGAAGACATCCGGCAAAGGAACAAACGCCAACGCGAGAAGCCCGTGCGTGTAATCTTTCAATGTGCGATCGTTAGGATCGTTATACTGTTGCTACAGCCCAGCATGCTGAATTCTGCGATATATACCCTGCCCAAGATGGAAGTAACAACAGGACACAGGTATTGTTGGAAATTTATTTTTGTACCGGTATTACTTCTTTTTTTAGTCTTATGACTTTATTATAGGACGCACCCCTGATTTTGAATTCATGGAACCATAATTCGAGGGAAGGGCGGAGGACATATTATATTTCTTCCAAATGATTCCCCATAATTTAACGAAAGTTGAGGTCTTTCAATGAACCACGAGAAAAACTTGCAGAAACATAAATCGTGCTCTTGTTTTCTCAGTGCTTTCGTTCTTCACGTTTAGTCTCTCAATTTAGCACCTCGTAGAATACTCGTCATAGCCTCTTGCATATAACTGTCAGTCATACAATGTCGTTATGATGTAAATTTGAAAAACAATTTTAAAAAAATAGACCCTGCGTACCGTACGTGAAGTTGTATATGTGCGTATTTTGAGCACGTGCGAATAACTCTTCTGACGTTCTGTGCGTAAACGAAATGTTGTAAGACCTTTTTATTATAGATTTTTTCGGTGTCCATAGATCTCCTTGTGATGCACCATTACTAGACAAACATCATTGTTGCAAATTTAACGTAATTATCAAATTTTTGCCAAAATTTACGTCGAGAAAGTCGTCTCATGAGATTTCTCTCTCATTTCATCTAACAGGAAACCTTCGTTACAGCAACATAAGTTAGCAGACTGACCGTGAGAAAGGAAAATCGCGATTATTTCAAAACATTTACCTAACAAATTCAAGGAATGGCAAAACTTGTGACTTCCTGAAACGGCCTCAAGTTGGGAAAATGACTAAGAGAGTTTGCAACATAACCCATAGATGCGACGGACGGTCATTCGAAGGGTTGTTCGTAAAAGACCAGAAGTTGTTGAATCAATCGATTCGGTGTGCGCGAAATATTTTATCTCTATAATTTCGGAATCTTCACACTCATTCCACGTTCGCAGCTGTACCATATTCAAATTTGCGAATCACAACTCGTTCAAATATACCCTCTAGTCATTGTTGTTGATCGGCTGTGCTGTACTATTACCTTGAATTACGGTTATCGACTAGGTATTGTACAGAACGGTGGAACTACGTACACATTGGTGCACACAAACACAATAAGACGTGGAAAATGAAAATCTTTACGTAGAAATTGTGAAATAAGGTAGTCTACGTACTTATCATTAATGACTGTATACTGATGTAGTCGTACGTACGTTCATACGTAAGTTAAATCGACTTCTATCACTTATAAAATTCTATTCGCTCGAATGAATAAGACTGATCATTGGTGGAGAAAATTCAAACTTCGATTTCTGATATTGCTTACTCGTTATCATGAGTCGCGTTGTTTTTCAGTTTCATTACTTATGAAATGATACCGGCAGAAAGAAAAAATTCTCGTGGCAGTACGTTCAATATCATCCGCATTCGTGAAGTTTGTTCGTTTTCTTTTTTCGAAATTTATTTTAAAATCATGGCAATAGTCGAAAAAGTAGTTGGCGGTTCAATGAAATTTTCAATTTGCGCTTCGAGTGCGACGCTTTTCATTCTCGGCCTAACAACATCGATAACTTGGTGGTACCCGTACAATGAAATTGTATTAAAGGTCTGAAATTTTCCTTTCTTAACGAAGAAACGAGCTTGCGCGAAATTTGAATTACTATAACGCTTTCCGCATTTTCAGAAATTACCATTGTCGACGGATTCAGAAACGTTTGACATGTGGACCCGCACGCACATTCCAGTATATTTTAAAGTTTACTTATTCAACTGGACCAATGCCGAAAGTACTGTATCGAATCGAGGAAAACCTGAGCTTTGCCAAGTTGGCCCCTACGTATACAGGTAAGAAAACTGTCGGCTTCTATTGTGTGTAGGTCACTTATCTATATCTTTCCTTCGTTCGACAGACTCGAAATTGAGAGGGATAATTTTACTTGGAATGCCAACGACACATTAACTTATTCAACGATTAATCGGTTTTACTTCGTGCCAAGCTTATCCAAAGGCAATCCATATAGTGATGTCGTAACAACACCGAACATTATTGCGATAGTAAGTGTTTCATGATTCGATGTACTTAAATACCTAGGGAACGAGTTCAAGAGCTCAATTAAGAATGTGAATCGCGAAAATATTCACCGGCCGGTAGCACGTTCCTCGAAATCGCGTAAAAGATACCTAAATCAAAGTTTAGCTAGCCCATGAAGTTTAATAACCATAACTTGTTCTGTTTATAATCTCTCCCACACCAATATTCGTCACTTTGAGTTCTTTTCCTCAGAATAATGCCATCCAGTTGCCATGTCACCAAAGTTTAGATGAGTTGGGCTCCGAATGTTTTTTAGGCAAGACCATGCAAGTCCGATCTCGAATTTCTGAATAGAAAGATTTGATTACCGAACGAATGAAATACTCAAAATGGTAAAACTAGGAGTAAACTAAACAAAGCCACAGAAATACGATTATGTGTATAATCGTATTTCTGTGGCTTTGTTTAGTTTACTCCTAGTTTTACCATTTTGAGTATTTCATTCGTTCGGTATGCTTGGCCATAACTTGCAGGACCGTATAAAATCTAAGATTTGATTACCTGAATTTCTTCCTACTCTTACCTATAAGAGAAATATATCGTAAAAAGTGACCCCTACCGGCCTGCCTTAAACTATGATGCTAAAGAAAGGGAACTGAGGATATATATAGAATTCGGAACATGTTGAGGGTGTACTCGTATCTATCACGATTTTCTTCAACCTTCTCATCCATTGTGTGAGGAATAAGTTCCTTACGATTTAAATCGTCTGCCCCTCGCTCTTTCATGATGCAGTACCTAGAAAATAATCATAAAAAATACGCTTGTTGAGTAATATCGAAAGAATCTCTGGGAAATTTGTAGTCATCTATTGCGTCGTTGGAATCAAAATACCAAGAATCGATGCGCACTTTGAATTTTCCAACTCCTATTCTAGACGGTGCGGATGTACTCTGCGTTCACAAGGGTATTTTCATTATCAGCAGACGGCCCGATGATATCTTGATAATATAACGAGTGAAATTTTAAAAACAACGAGAAAGATATGTAGGCTTCCATAATAACTTTATTTTTAAACATTGTTATTGTAAGTTGTACCTATATTTATGTGATTTATCCCATCGTTCTAAACTGAATTTACTACGACGTGAGCAACACATTTATCTGTGACTACCAGATGATAAGGTAGTATCACGCGTGCACTGATTAATGCTTCTTCACGACAATACAATAGTGTACACAATCGAGAAATTATTTATGTTTCGAAAGGTATCGAGAAAAATTCCAATCATCCGGTATTTCACTATTGCGCAGTTATAGAAGCCTAGAATTTTCTCTTTCAAACGGTCTAATTGATGCGTGGAACTTGAAGAGCCTTTCCCCTGAATTAAAGTAACTTTTGTGGTCAAAATTGATATAATAATAATAATAGCGTTTATTGCCATGTTTCTTTACATACTCGCAATTCAACTGTTATTGAAGCCGGGCATACGCCTCCCCGATCCCTCGCCACTTTTGTCTGTTTTGCGCGATTCTCTTCCATCCTTTTTCTATGTTGTTCTCAAATTCATCCTGCCATCTGGTCGCCGGTCTGTCTGGCTCTTTTCCTATCATAAGGTCTCCAGTCCACTACTCTCTTGGCCCATCTATCCTCCTTCATTCTTATGACGTGTCCTGCGAATTTATATTTTAGTTTCTTGACTCTGTAACCCACATCTACTGAGTTCGTTTCGTCTCTGATTTTTTCACTCCTTATTTTATCTTTTAATCTAACTCCCATTAAACTTCTTTCCATCGATCTTTGAGTTTTCTTTAATCCTTCGATCTGATTTTTTGTCAACGCCCATGTCTGAGCCCCGTATATATGTTAAGATAGGCATCACGCACGAACCTAGTATTTTGATCTTAGAGATGATGCTCATATTGCTTTTAAATATTCCCTTGAGTGACCAATATCCTGCCCATGCTTTCCTTTTCCTTTCCTTCAGTTCTTTGTCCAGTTTGTTCTCGAAGGATAATATTTGCCCAGATACGTACTCTTATTATTTTTTCGATCTTAAGACTGTTAAGATATACGTCGGGTATTTTGTTTTGGCTATATTTATTTCCAACCCTCCTTTCTTGCACGCGTTGATGAGTTCATATAACATTTTTTCAACTTCCTCCTTCCTTTCGCTGAGCAGAATTATATCGTCTGCAAATCGGAGGTGATTGAGCCGTTTTCCATCTATTTTCACCCCTCTTCCTTCCCAATCTAGCTCCTTGAAAATTTCCTCCAAAACTGCATTAAATAAACACGAGGATAGCGGGTCCCCTTGCTTGACACCTTTATTAATGGGGAAAAGTGGACCCTTTCTATCTATTTTAACATATGCTTTCGCATCTTTATAAATATCTTGTATGATTGCGATCATATTCCTTTCAATACCCTGAATTTCCAGAGATTCCCATATCCGCCTATGGATTATTGAGTCGAAAGCCTTGCGAAAATCTACGAAGATACAATGCATTTCGATTTTGTACTCCTTAGCCTTCTCTATGATCTGATTCATTGTAAGAATGTGGTCCATAGTGGAAAAGCCACTACGGAAGCCAGCCTGCTCTAGACTCTGGTTTTCATCTAGCTGTTTATAAGTCCTCTCCTTGAGTACTTTCATTGCTTTTTTTCCCACGTTTGAAGTAAGACTTATGGGTCTGTAATTGTTTATATTATTATTCTTTTCCCCTTTTTTATGCATTAGGCGGATTTCGGTAAGTCTCCATTCTTCCGGAGTTTTCCCTGTTGATAAAATTTTGTTGAGTAAGTAGAGGAAGGGTAAAGCTAGGCTATTCTGAAACCTTTTGACGAATGAATTGTCTATACCATCAGGACCTGGTAACTTACCTATTTTGAGTGATTTCATTGCCTTCATTACCTCACTTAGAATGAAAGGGGGTGATAAGTTCGCAAAGCATGGTTCATTGTATGGAGAAAGAGCTCTGGAAGGTGGCTCAATTCCTGCTCTAACTTCGTTTGTTGCATCGACATGGGATATATTATCATTGTATAATTCCTTAAAGAACTCTGATATTGTCTCGATAATTTTTTCCCTCCTTGTTTCTTATCTCTGTCAGTAATTTTCAACCTTTAGCTGTCTCTCTTTTCATTCTTCGTGTAGACCACGTTTCCTCTATTATTTCCTCGACTAATGTAGCCTCAAATTCTCTGCAGTCTTTTTTGATTTCCATTCTCACCAGCTGTTGTTTTTGATTAGGGGTTGGGTTTGCTAACACTTTCAGCTCTTCCCTTTTTGCAATCAGGTTCTTCGTTTTCACGCTAATCTTGTCGTCCGTTGTTTCTTTTACCTTGCTTTTTCCGAACTTGAGTTCTGTTTCCCTAATCGTGCTCTCAAATATATCATATAATTTCTGTACCTCCATTTCTTGCGCCTTTTCTACAATAACGTTGAGTTTTCCCTCTAGGAATTTTTCCACTTCGTCGTTGACATATATTGGTATTACCATCTTCCTACTTACTGTTTCCTTTTTTCCTTTCCTATATTTTGTTCTTTTGGGGATTTGGAGGTGACACCTTCCAGCTCTATGGTCCGAGGAGAACTCTATTTTTGATATAATTTCCTCATTTTTTACGATAGTAAGGTGATTCACTAACAGATGATCAATTTCGTTTTTTGTCTTGCCGTTCGGGGACAACCAGGTCCATTTGCGTGATTCCCTCTTTTTGTCGAAAGTACCCGCTATTTTTAAGTTATTTCTCAGTGCGAATTCAATCATTCGTACTCTTACCTAATCCGAATCGACCTACGTTTGCCGTTTCGTCACCTTTCCCGACAATCGCGTCCCAGTCCCCCATTACTATTGTGAAATTCTACTTTTCGTTATCGAAGGTCTCCTGTAGACTTCTGTAGAATTCGACTGCATCATTCTCTTCGGCATCTAACGTTGGTGCATAGATTTGTATTATCAGTAGTGAGACATTTTTTTCAATTCCAATTTTGAGTAAGCAAATTCTTTCATTCATCTGTTTAACCTCTTTCACTCTTTTCCAAAGGTTTTCTTTGATGTAAAATCCCACGCCTTTGTAACCTTTAGTTTCACCGTTGTAGTATAGGTTCTCCCTTCCTTCTGACAGTCCTACTATGTCCCATCTTACTTTATTTAACGCTTCCTCGAGTTCGACTATTCTCTCTTCTTTAGCTGATCCCCTCACATTGAAATACATAATTTCGATATCTAACCTGTTTCTTTTCTTACCTTTGTTCTTATTCTTATTAACATCAGTGGCAACGTCATTTCCTCCTATTCGGGGGTTTTCAGCCTTCCCTCCCCACGGTGGCTGAGTTCGGCTTGGGGAGGCGGTCAAAATTGATATACCGGTGATAAAAAAGTTTTCACAACACTATGGTGAAAAGTAGCTTTTTCACAATGCTTGGCTGTACTTTTCAAGCATTTCTTATGAAAAGCATTCTACAAAACTCGTGCGAATAAGTGAAAAATTACTTTCGAGTGAATAATTTGCTTCATTCGGCTTCGCCTCATATCGCAAATTATGCACTCGAAAGTAATTTTTCACTTTTTTCGCACTAGTTCTGTAATACACTATTTCAGTTGTACTATCTCGAGCCAAACCCGTGAAATCGAATCGACCATCACTATATATGGTCAATGGTAAGACTAAAAATAGACCAAGTTGATTTCTGGACAGACTGTCTGAGAGGTAGCTTGGTACATTTTCAGTCGGTTTTTCCTTAACAACCATAAATATTTGTACTCTACTTTGTGGTCTAAAATAAATATCATCAGGCGAGCGCGGCATAGTCACTCAATTTTGGCCAAAATTTCCAGTCAATTTCTCGGGGGATGCCTGTAGGACATATCTTGGTTCATTTTCAGTCAATTTGTCCTCAATATCCAGCAATATTTTTACTCTCTTGTTAGGTTTAAAATGAGCATTATTGAATGAGCCGTACGGTCACTCAATTTTCACCAAAATTTCCAATCGATTTCTGGGCAGACATTTGGAATGAATCAACTGTAATCTTGCCTCCAAACTCGTAGACTAAAATTGCACTTATCTCAATATAACCCTGCTAACGAGATGCCTATCTTTATTATTTTCTTCTCTCATTTGAGGAAGGCTTAGGTGTATACTGAGAGAAGAGAATAGTTTAGGTGACTAGAAAAAAAGTGTTGAATTAAGACGAGTCACCTTTCTTGGATACCTGACTAGATTTTACAGTCAAAATAACTGGAAAAAATGATCAGATTGACAAAAAAAAAAAAATACACTGTTCTAATTTAACACTTTTCTTCTAGTCAACAAGACTATTCTCTTTTCTCATTTTAGACTAGTTTTCCCGTCAAAAGTGGTCTATCTCTATTGCCCAGAAATTAACCTATCTTTTTTGTCAAAAGTGGTCTAATTGTAGTGGTATGTTAATATCGCTTGAATATAGACCAAGACAGACTATTTTATATTGTCTACATTGTCCAGAAATCGACTGATCTTTCTCGTTGGAAGTGGTCTAATTATGATGGTTTGTTGACATTGATTGAATATCAACTATGAGAGACCGTTTGATGTCGTCAAGGTTCCCCAGAAATGGTCAAAATATCAACAATTGCCCAGGAAATATGACCGATGACTGAGGGTACACCATTTTACTAATTTTATAAGTCAACATTTCATTCAAATTGGCCTAAAATGAGTTTAACTATGGTGGGGAAGAGTGGAAGTAAATCGATTGAAAAAGTTGGTCTATTATTAGCTTCTCATCAGAGCGACCGCTCAGTTTATTTTTGGTCAATAATCACTTAAAATTTGACTTGAGATTTTTGGTCGATCTAGTTTATCCGGAAGGCTCGATACTTTCTTGATAAACACATGCCTTGTGTACTCGTAAGAGGTTTTCTTCAACTTGAAAAGCTTGACGAAGAAGCTGCGGGCAATGTCGCGATGAGTTTTTGCTGCTTAAGAACCAAAAACAAAAACTTTCTCTCCAGATTGACTTCCATTTTTCTCTTATTCCTTAAGTTTAGCTCACCAGTAAAACCCTCGAATAAAATAGGAACCTATTAATATTTTGACGAACGTAGGAGACTTTAAAGGTGGGCTATGCGACTGGGAGACTTGCGATATTATTCATTGGTGATTGTTCTCTTCTTTATCTCTTTAGAACTCGAGCGCTTTCAGTTTTTAAACAGGAAACCCCTTTTTTGTAAGGATAATAACAATCGCCCGCTGGGAAAAATTTTGTCAATGCCATGGCAATGCATTTTTGCAACAAATGGCACAATATTGGTTCTGATTGATCAAATTTCAAAAAGTGGGCAAGTCGGTCGTTCTGTCAAGAATTTGGCACAATGTCAGCCATATAGCATCCATTTTTCCCGGCGGGGATATGATTCTGACCTCTAAAACAATGACGAAAAACTCGGCGTTTCGCACCTTGCCAGGGGGCTTGCCCCCCTCTTGACCCCGGTTTTATTATTTTTTTAGTAAAAAGAAAGCGTGGAACACGCCTTTGGTAGAAAGATTTAAATTCAGTGATATTTGTTCAATAATTAAAACAATTCTAAATGTAACTAGGTAATAAAGAAGTGGAAACATTAATAAGTTAGGCGTAGTATAATGAAAAGAGAGAAGGTGGAAAATTCTCAAGTGTCAAGATCACTGATGACGTCATTAGCAAATTAGCTTTCGGGGGCCCACTTGTTGGTCTAGTTTAAGATAATAGTATTACAATAGGCCTTGTATAACCTAGTGTACTGGCTCGTAGTCCTGTATATTAAAATAGAGAAACTCGAATTTTTTCGTCAAGGTCATTGGCCGTGACGTCATATGCAAGTTAATTTTTTCTTATCATCCTCCATCTTAAGGCGTTAGATGTATTAACCACCACCACCACTTGAGTTTTCGGATTGCACATCTGTTTACATTGAGTGAGAATACACCTAGCGCCTTATCCATCTCAGGTAATGGGAGAATGAAATCTCTCTTTCGATACCTGCGACCCCTTCTTACATTTACCAACTTCTTCTTCCACCTGTTATTTTTCGAGCATGTATCCTATTTCCTCTATAGCTCTATTGATGTGTTCTCTCTGCTTGTGATCAGTTCTCTCTTGACTTTTAAGCGTGACGTTTTTTCTCGATTTATATCCAGGCGTGTTTTACATGTTGAGTGATCACACCTCTCTATTCTGTGTACACTTTGGTCCGGACCAAAGTCATATTGATACAGAGCCTAGTAGTAGTATGGTTTTGAATGAAAATGGCGGCCCAGCATACCCATGTGAAACTTTAGTCGCCAAACAGATTGATGTTGTTTGGCTGAAGACTTATATTGAGAATACTGATGACATCATCAGCAAATTAGCTTTTGGAGACCCACTTGTTGGTCTAGCCTAGTATAACCTAGTGTACTGCATGTTAGTCCCGTATTCTAAAGTAGGGACGGTCGAAATTTTTTCGTCAAGGTTGTTGGTGGTCTCTTATCATCCTCCATCTCGGGTGGGAGAATGAAAGATCTCTTTTGATACCTGCGACTACTTCATACCTTTACCAACTTCTTCTTATACCTATCCGTCTACCTCTATAGCTCTACTATTGTGTTCTCACTATTTGTAAAGGCGCCAGTTCTCTTTTGATTCTTAAGCGTGAAAGGGTGATGTTTTTCGAGTGACATCTTTTCTCGAGTTACACCTAGGCCGTAGAAGTGTTCCATTTCAGAGAAACTGAATTTTTACTCTTCACTGATCGATTAAAATAATTTAGAATTGAGGGCAGTTGAGAGTCTTAGTGCAGCAATGATCACATCAAAATCTGATAACAGAAGTCGACTCGTTTTTGACCCCTATCTATGAAGTTTTGACTTCGGTCGCTAGTCTTTGGCGGTGAGTGAAGTATGGGTCGACTCAATTTCGACGTTGACTACTATTCGACGATGTGGGAGGGGGCAATTGTCAGTGACTTCCAGTCATTTTGGGGCGATTTGCGGATCTAAATCGACCCAATATAAACGCCCATTTAGCGTCAACTGTTTGGTTGAGAAAACGAATCGATTTAAAGTCGGCGTTTTTCATCGGTCTGGCCCGTATTTTTTGTTCTCCATTCCCTTTTTACGATCGGTCGTATATCACATCAACCTCCAATAATACTTCACTCCTTTACTGAAAATGAATACTGAAAATGAATCCCTCGTCTGCACCAGCGTACGAACGTAAAAACAGTTACCGTTTTTCAATCCTTATATTACACATGGAAAGTGAGCCGCCTATTACCAAATTTTGAGATTATCAAATAATATCGTAGCGTTTTTGATTGATGTTATGTTTCAAATTGTGTCGCAGACCGTACTCCGAAAATTAGTTTCACCACTTCCGAAACTATTCGAAAATCCTACTGGCTCGACGGCCCAATCCGCTATTAACTTGGTATCGTCGACCAAATTGTACGTTCAGAAAACTGTAAGCGAAATCTTGTTTGACGGATACGAAGATACCATACTGAGCAAGTTCAAATGGCCCGCTAAAGTAATTGACGTATTTAGAAGACCTGATGAAAAAATACCGCGACGATTTCCAGGATATTTGCCGGTAAGTATACCTTTCTTAATTTGCTATAAATAATAATCCCTCAATTCGGTATCAAAATCTTTCTCCTGCTTTTTTGTGGAGAGACAGACAGACAGACAGGCAGAGAAAAGAGAACATACTTTCAAAAGATCGTCTCTCTTATTTTGAAGAGAGCATACTCGTAAGTTTGAAATCTCAATCTGGAACCTCAAAGTTTTTCGAGCACTTGAAATGAAAGTTTGAGAGCAAAGGAGGATGGAGGAGGAGCCAGAGACATTACGTTCTAAGTGCTTACAATATTATAGGCTAGTTTTCCAGTACAACATCTATGCTGATATTATTTTCCTACATATTCGATTTCGTCTTCTTTTCCATTTCTTTTTTTTTCTCAATTTCGTCAAAAAAGGCTTCTAATAGAGGAATATTTTTAGTGGCTTCCCCAGATTTTTCAGTCCCTTATTCATGACACTTGATTAACAGATAAATGGTACTAAGCAATATACCTACAACATCCATACCGGGAAATCGGATGTAAATAAATTAGGATTCCTTCACTCGCATAATTATCGCACGCAACTGCCGCCATTTCACGGATCTTGTTCGGAAGTAGGCCTATATGGTTCGTCCGTAGGTGATTTTTGGCCGGTGAACATCACGAAAGAATCAAACATCTCAATTTTCATTCCGGATTTTTGCAGGTAAGATACCGGTAATATATCGTTTTTTCATTTATTATAATATTACATTCTAACTAAATCAAGTATTTCAGTTCAATCCAGTTGCGTAAAGTCGGGCCATACATGGTCAACGGTGTTGAGGGAGTAAAATATAGTGGAGACGAAAACACTTTCGGGTACGAATGTCCCGTCAAAAATTGTTATTGCAAGAGTACCTCGGACTGTTCGCTCAAACCCGGAGTTCGCGATCTATCATCTTGTGTTCCGGCTCCCGTCTTCATATCGTTTCCTCATTTTTATGCAGCGGATTCGAGCTACGTAGAAAATGTGAAGGGGTTACGACCGAATAAAAATTTGCACACCTTCCAACTGACTCTTCAGAAGGTAAGATCTTGTAAAATCATTTCAGTTGGACTCACTTATCACAATCCATAAGTCGAAAATATCCACGTAG
The DNA here is from genome assembly GCA_035079385.1 of Aspidiotus rigidus. Classification (NCBI taxonomy): domain Eukaryota; kingdom Metazoa; phylum Arthropoda; class Insecta; order Hemiptera; family Diaspididae; genus Aspidiotus; species Aspidiotus rigidus. The sequence continues at coordinate 51,484 of JAVHKY010000044.1, read as the reverse complement.
CGTCTCATCTCATTGCCGTCTTATCTGTGCAACTATCTCATTGAATGCACACGTGCAGTAAGCGATAAGGGCAATTGGAAATATATTTATCTCATCGAATGCACACGTGCAGTAAGCGATAAGGGCAGTTGGAGATGTATTGCGACAAGGAGTGGATCGGTTAATTCTGAGTAGATGAATTTATGATGAACGGATTTATGAAAGTTCATACATATTAACCCGACTAAGCGCAACAAGTTTTAACAATTATCATGAAAATGAAAATGAATTGCACTGTAATTGCAAAACGAATCTCCTAATCTTTAAATTTTGATTAAAAAATGATTTGAAAAAGAGAGTGGGATTGGAAAGTCAACTTTCTCTTAAAATTCCTGAATAGAATGTAAAGCCCTAGTTCGAAAGTGTGTATGTGTGAGCCAGTAAATTTAACGTTTACAACGTCGGTAGTTATACATGTGAGCAAGTTTGGACTAGGAAAGGAGGCTGGTATCTTTTGCCAGATGGTCGCCTTATTGGGGAAAATGCATATTTTTAATCGACGTAAACGATTTTGAAAACTCTGTAATCGAAAAATTGTAGTCTTTAGACTACGAATACTAAATGTTTTGCCCTTCATAACCAAAATGAATTGTTAATGACAAGACGTAGGAAAAAAGTTTTCTTCCCGTGGGAAAGTAGGTGGGCGAGTATAATGTTTGTTACAAAGAACCAGCTAGTTTCTAACTTGACTTTTTTCTCTTTTGCTTATGACATTTCATTTCACCCTCCTCGCCCTCTTTGTCAAAAACGTTTCTGCGAGCCTTACGAGGTCCACCGAGGAATCTGCTTTCACTTTTATTGGGGGTAGGTCCGTAGAAAATGTACGCGTCCACATCCAGCTGGAAAGGGTTCTTCTATTCTCCAATTTGGACAAGAAGTGACTTGAAAGAAGTAATATTTATAACGAGATATTCGAAGAAGGGGACTTACCTTCAGATCCGCGTCCGCCTAGACAAATAATCCGATTAGGTTTGAGTCTAGACCTTGACACAAATTTCATGGACATGGATTAATTTCGGAACGGGGGAAGGCTTATTAAATTCGAGATATGCAAATAAAGAAAAAGACTTGAGGAAATGTCGTCGTCGAAGCTACGTACATGAGGAGGGGAACTTATCGACGTCAATCTGGAGTCGACTTATCCAAACTTTTGACATTTGTCATGTCTGTGGTCTCATCTGACACATTTGGCCTAGATTAAGAAGTGTACTTTAACATAATTAGGTTCGAGCGGCTACGCGGTTTGTCTTCAATTACCAACCATCATAAACTCGTTATTGAAGCCTTGAATATATCTGCGTACAAGACTGATGTCATTTGACCTCGATGAGGAAGTGTACTTCCACCTGATAAAATTACAAATTTAAGACCGCATAATCGAAATGAGTAGGGTTTTGCCAATAATGTTGGCTCGGAAATCGAAATTTTTCCAAGGCCCTTCCTACCATACGTAGGTGGAGGGCCGACATTTTCCCAAGTCCAATTCGAGCTATCTACGATAATTTTGGTCTGTTGGATACCATACGGCGCACGGCAAATCTTTCAAAATAACCCCCAATAGAACAGGTTCCCTGTTAAAATACTCTGAGAGCTAGTTGGGATTTTAAATCGACCTCGAATCGACGTCGATCTGGAGTCGATGGTCAGTTATCCCTTTGTACCTAGCATTCTGTCTGTTTGGTAGCTTCGCGACACGCTAACCTGGAACTTTATATCTCCAAGAACTTGACTTTCCTTTCCCACTTCATTGATTATGATCGCCTCTTCAGATGAGATTGTATCCATGAGGTGTAGGTACATAAATATAGAAATTGTTCAATGAATAATTAGGTAGGGCTTTTGATGTAGTTACTAATAAATGTGTCGATCTAACTCCTGTAATTCTGCAATCTATAAACGATATTAACCTTCTTCATTCTAACAATGGATAATTAACGCAACAGATTACAAACTAATACAAATATTTCCTTCTCTTATTGTTCTATATGCAGGATTACGGAATGCTCTTGAATGGGGCTATAAGGTTGCAGATTAATGTGGAATTGAAACGTTTTCCTGGTCTCGGTTTATCGTGAGTATTTCTGAACGAATCTATTACATAGAAATCTATTTGGAACTCATTTTGTTTTTCGAGAACTTGGCTTAGACACTTTTAGAGACATGAACAGTTAATGAACACCAGTTTGTCTCTGAGTCAGGTCAGTTCTGAGGTCATCTTCAAAATCGAGAAAGTAGAAGAATAAGTTGTGAAAAAAATGAATGGCTCAGCTACGGACCTCATTTTTTCCCCCTTTTCCTCGGATTTTGGTAAAAGTTAATTTTCTAATCATGCATATGTTACTCAAATCTTCGTCTTCGCAAAATTTGACCCTCGTCAGCCAAACTCTTCATTCGAACAATCTTAATTAATTTTGCAATTTCAGCACGTAGAAAGGAGATGAATAACGATTTTCCAGCTGAAATGATGCGCTCTTTTTCTGTAAGAAGACGTATGGGTAACGAATATTAATTATGGCGTGCAGGATATGAGCATTTGAAACTGCACACTAAAAACTAGACTTTATCTTAAGTCCTACAAAAGTAGTGTCAATTCAGCTCAGCTCCGAAAATTGTATAGGTTTTAACGCATGACTTGTGACATCACAGGAGGTTTAATGGATATTTTGGCACCCACATCAGTGGAAAATAGAATGAAGGCATTCACACCAGACAAAAATGTACATTTTCTTTCATAACTTGGGTCATCTTCTTCGTGTGTTTTATAGCATGTTTACTTTTATTGATAATGTCATTCTTATTTGGAACAAACTACAGTCTACTATGATTACGTACTGTGTGACGTCATAGGAAATTCATCTATCAACTGACGACCGAGGAGCGCCGTGTTTATACGTAGTTATAAGCTCGAAATAACTTGGTTTTAAGAGAATAGTGTTAATTATTTTCAAATTCAAATTGACGCCTCTCTCGTAACAAATCTTATCATATATATTCGTATTTTTTGAGATCGATTTAGTTCCAATGTCATATATAATTATCTTTGTCACAGAATGTTTGAAAATTTACCAGAGGTCGTGATCCCTACCTTCTGGTTCGAAACAATCATCGATCTACCGCCGGCGGCAATGGACAAATTATATTTCGCATTTACCGGGGTACCCATTTTGTTTCAGAGCATCGGTATTATGATGATAGTCTTGAGCCTAATTATTATTTTTGTATACATAATCGTTTTGTTATTATTAAGAACTCAGCGAACTGGGGAGCTGAACATCATCGAAATGTCAAAAATATAATGGCATTTCTATTTGTAATACTTATTACATTTAAAAAAGGAAAATATTGGAAAATATTTTAAGTAGATATTAAGTCAAGTTGGAAAAGAAAAATATATTTCCAAGTAGGCTACTGCCATTACCGTCTAGCCCACGACTCGTGTGCTCATACGTCATTGGGGCAAGGTTTATAGCCTTAATCGCTCGCTGTTCTTATTGGTGTTATTATGTGATAATTATAGTATATTGTTTTCCTGTATAGAAAAATATATGTATCTCGTTAGATCGTTGATCTCATAATAAATGAATCTATCTAAGATATAAAGCAGAAAGTTTGTCTGTCTGTCTGTCCTCTTATAACTCGAGGACCGCTGTACTTATTGACTTGATATTTTTGCAACATGTTCGTATTATTCCAAAGCAACTTTTAAGCAATAACATGGCAATTTTAGTGCTCATAGAAAGAAAGATCTTATTAAAAATGGTGTCCTCGCTGTATGCGTCACTTGACGCAATTTGGTTCATCGAAGAAAGGAACTGTATAGTGTATTTCTCACCCGCGCTGACGTCCTGTTTTATTGAAAATTGAATTTTGGCGCGATCTTCTAAATTGCAGAACGTTAGATGTGTTTTTTTTCATTTTTTGGAAATCTTTTTTTATTCAAATAAAGTTGTAGATGAATTTCAACGTTCTGGCTCCCTTTGGATGGAGTAATGAGCGAAAAAACTTTGGGACTTCCACGTAGTAAAACTGCTTCTCACTGTACGCGTTGTTCCAAATGTTCAATCGCGTTAAATGTTGCAGTTCTAAAAATTCAGTCGTTGTCTAATAAATCGAATTTTACTCATTTCTATGAAAAATTGAAGAGAACGAAAATTGTTCCTTTCCGAAGAGTCATGATTTCAGATTTTCAGGAGAAAATTTGTGAACTATTGGCATTTTGAATGATGCTTGTTCAACATCACTGTGTTCACAAAGAGAGCGACTTTAAACCAGTTGTTCTGAATGAATCTAGGAAAACTATACAAGTTTTACGTATTTTTACGAAAAAAATGAGGTAAATAAAAATTTCAAGCTCTGTAGTTTCCTTTCAATGAATCCATTTCTAGATTTTAATGGGAGACGTTTATGTAAAATAATTTCTTAGTTGAAAACTCGCTCTTCTTTTGTGATGCGAGTAACTATGCATCAGGTAAATCCCGATAAGCACGAAAGGAAGGAGCGAGAAGGTACAAACTTGCACAAATAAAAACTTTATTTTACGCTGACCGCAGTTTCGAACCAAGTTTGTACTTTCTCGCTCCTTCCTTTCGTGCTTCGTTTAATGGCTTCCAACGTATCACAAACACTCTTCCTTATAAATCCAAAGAAACCAGGTCGACTAACTATCTCAGTCAACTTTGACAAAAATAGACTGAGCGACCGCTCTGACGAGTGACCAATAATAAACCAACTTTTCCAGTTGTCCTTCCGCTCTTCCTTACCAGATTTAGACCAACTTAGACAAAATTTTTACTGAAAAAATTAGTCAATTTGTAAGTGATGTAGGTACGATAAAGAGGGTGTATCCTCAGTCATTGGTTCCTCAGCAATTGACTATATTTCGACCATGTTTGACCCAAAAAGAGTCGATTTCTGGGGAAACTTGACGACATAAAATAGTCTCTGTAGTCAATATTCAATCACTGTTAACTGACCACCATAATTAGACCATTTCTGACGCAATTTATCTAAAAAAAAACCTTGGTAATCACAGACACTTGAAGTGCGAAGGAGATGGTAAACAATATTGAGTAGAGCTTTTTAAGTAGGCGGATATGGAAGTTGTTTGAGCCAGGTACTGCAATCAGATGGCCTTTGGATTGTGAAATCTGACTTGTACTGAGCAGTATCAGTGATTGAGGAGAACGTTTTGATGTTCGAAAGAGCAGGTAGGAGAGAGGAGGTTGAGTTTTGACATCTTTCCTGTCTTTTCTGTACCTCCTAACCCATTTAAAATCCTACGATAAAATTCGAATTCTGTGAGGTCACCACTATTCTAAAGGATGGCGATAACTCGGGGAAAATTTTTGATTTTTGCCCTCCCGTTTTGAGGATGGCAACACTTTCCTCTCGATACTCGGCCTTACAGTGTAATATACTAGACCCATGTAGTAGACTACTTGTATACTAACAGGTTTTCATAACAGTTTTATCTTAGCTTAGGTTTGTCGTCTTCATATACTAGCCTTAATTTATCTAGGCTTATTTAGGCTTCTCTAGGTACAAGTGAGTGAGTCCCTGAGAACTAGTTAGCTTATCATACAGTGTACTCAAAGCTAATGAGCTTAATGTGCAGTAGGATCGGAAGGAATATTGCAGATGGATTTCACCGGCCCCCCCATTTCAGAATCTTGAGTTCGAACTTGCCTGAAGGAATTGTGCTCGATTTGTGCTGAATTGTGCTGCCAAAATTATGTTTTGTGCTTGCTCCCTTCCAAATATATACAAAAAAGTCTCTAGGGGGCTGGTGAAACGATAGCCCCCTTTTTGAAAATTCTAATTTTTTGGGCGAAACGAATTGTGCTTAGTTTGTGCTGAAATGTGCCGCAAATTCTATGTTTTGTGCTTCCCTCATTCTGGAGATATTTGAAAAGTATGTTGGTGGAGGGGCGGGGAGCTGGTAAGATAGCAGCCCCCCGTTTTTTAAAATTTGTAATTTTGGCGGGCAAAATGAATTTTACTCGATTTGTACTGAATTGTGCCGCAAATTTTACGTTTTTTACTTTCTTCCCTCCCCTGGAATGGATGATGGATGTAAGTTCGTCAAACGATAGCTCCCTTTCTATCTCAAATTTTGCATTCTTGTCTCGCTGAAAGAAAGTTGCTCAATTTGTGTTGAAATACCCAAATTTTATGTTTTAAACTTTCTTTTTCTTGAAATATTCACAATCTTCTCTGGGACTATTTGCGAAAACAATACCCTCTCCTGTCTTTCTACAAGACAGCGGACAAAAAGTAATATATATTTTTTAAAAGAAAAACTATAGAACAGATTCCCTCTTAAAATATTGACCTTCAAGTTGTATCCAATAGAATGAGAACTTGAAAGAATTCCAATTTTCAAGCTGTAAGAGGGAAATTGGAAAAATTTTCCCTCCTCAATCAAAATTAAATTTGTCCCATAGTATGGATTTCCTGCGTTCATTGCCAAACTTTGTCAGACAAGCCGTCTACGGCAAAATAAATTCTTCCTCCTCTCCACCAAAATGGGGTTCAGATTGTGCAATATCAGCCCGTTTTTGAATTTTGCATTTTTATCGGGCAAAATAAATTGTACTCGATTCGTGCTGAATTGTGCCGCGAATTGTACTATGGTGCTTCCTCCCCTCCTTTAGAATGAGGTTCCGTTTGTAAAGTATCAGCACCCCCTTTTTTGAAATTTGAATGAATTGTGTCGCTTACCCCCTCCTCAAGATTTTCAAAGAAGTCTCTGGAGGCCCCATTCCAAAGGAGGGGAGGAAGCACAAACAGTAAAATTCGCGGTACAATTCAGCACAAATTGAGCACAATTATTTAACCCTCAAAAAATTGAAAATTTCAAAAAGGGGGGGCTATCGTTTCACCCGGCCCCTAGAGACTTTTATGTATATCTTTGGACGGGCGCGAGTACAAAACATAATTTTTGCAGCACAATTCAGCAGAAATCGAGCGCAATTCCTTGAAGCAAGTTTAAACTCAAGATTCTGAAAAGGAACGGGGGCGGTGAAATGGACCTCAATATTGCAAGCTTCCACATGGGAGGAGAGCCTTGGTGTAGGTACCTCTAAACTTCCAAAAGTTTAGGTCCGTGAGCTGTGTGAGCACCAATCGATTCTAACTTTGCTTGCAAATATTTTCAGTCGACACTCGAGGCAGCTCTAATCTCGTTCCGTTCTTCTTCTGTTCACGGTCCACGCGATTCTCAGTTGGAAACATTCATACCTCCTCACGAAAAAACGTTAATGCAGTTTCTCAGCATCCCTGACGCATCGTTTGTTCTGTGATAAGTCAATAACCTAAACAACCGCGATTATCATCTATGTATGGCAGTAGTACAAAAACTCGCGATTTCTTCTGCAGAAGCACCAGCGCCTATCGCACGTATTCGCGATTCTAATTTGATCGCCCCTGTGTGACAGGAAGCTGACCAGTTACCGTAACAATTACTAGTATCACAGCTCATTCAACGTTGACCAATTCCAGCGCGCTCAATTCGCCTCTCTCCATTTCCACTCTCGATCTTCATCTACTGATAATGCGAACTGAAATTTGTTGGTATTTTTTTCCTCTCCTCACTATCACTATCGACTTTGCTTTACAGTCTACATGATGCATAGGTACAGCAGGTACCTAGATGTTATTAAAGTACTGTGGGATGCGTTCAAAATAGCGTGACCAAAGATATGATTTCACTAGACGCCACGGCACAGTGCACAAGCATTGTAACAATCTGCTCCATCTTTTTCGAAGATTCAGTCGTAGTACTTTCATATGCGAGGTGTTTGCAGTGCCGAAGTCGCGAATGCAGTATTTTTCTCGAGAAAAGTGATTTTTCCATTGGATTTTTATTCGGAAGCTGAGTCAGATCTTTGGTTTTTACGTAAGTATCGTGCTTTGTTTTTTCTAATGAAACTGAAGGTATAGGTAGGTATATCCTACTTCATGACGTTCATTCGCCCCTTTCGATGTAATCATGCGCTGCGGTTCGGTTGCGGTTTTCCGTTCGCGTTTATTTGTACAATATTGTAATCTATAGTTCATAAACTCTAATAACTCGCGGGTACCAATTTACAATATAGCGTGATCGATACCTAGCACTTTTTTTTTCTCTCTTAATCTACCTGGAAATAAGCGTTGTGACCACAAGCTGGTATCCTATATACCGTATAATAATATTATAATCCGACAATCGGATATTGTGCACATAAGTATACGCTATAGATTTTGTTTTGTGTGCACGAGTATAAGTAACAGGAGGAGAAAATCACAAAACCACACACTTGTGTGAAGATAATGATACTCTCTTTCGTGTAATTAACTATCAGAATACAGGTGTCAATTAAGTAGCCTTTTTTTTTACTGGTAAGTTTAGATGAATGACTGTACGTACTTTCATATGCGGCAGTAATTTTGCGTCCCGGATAGGTTCCTTGCTCGATGTGAGAAAACTGCTTCAAAAAGATGGAATACGATTTAATAGTTTTTCTTTCAACTTGTTTATTTTTCATCGTCATAGATACGCGTATTCACATTAACCAACTTTCTCCCCAACCTTTCGCAGTGCATTGTGGAACAGAAGCGTGAGAATTTTTCATGTAATGGATTTTAACTACAAAAGCAATCAGCTCCTCTTTCGCAACTGAGGAAAAGTCCTAGAAAAAAAGTATGAAGTTTGTGTCTGTAGGCTGAGTCATTTAGTAAACACTTCTCGAACCTATCAATTCACTCTCCCCTTCAAAAGATGTGCGTCAGAAATTGACAGGTAACTCTTGTAATTCTATTACGAGCATCAATAACACTAGTTTTTTCCCTCCTTCCAGCAGTATGGAGCTTGCACACCGTAATCTTATCATTTAGATGAATTCGTCGTGAAGAAAACTCCTCCTCTAACCTTATATAACTTTTCAAAATCTGTAATGCGGGTCAAGGAGAATCAGATTTTTTCCAAGTCGAGGGTGCGGGCTAAGGTCTATGTCCCCTACCACCCATTCCTATGTTTGGTCCGGAACCGGGCTGGATCGTTTGCCCTACGTTTATGCTGGTTCCCTTCTCCTTAAACTACTGAGGGGGTTTTAGACATACAAGGGCAAATTTGGAAAATAAAAGAGACTTTTGGGACCAATATGGATCGAAGTTAAGTTTTTACGTTTGTGTTAGTCTCCTTCTCCCTTAACCGTTAGGGAGATCTGTAGACATGTGAGGTACCCTTTCATTCAATTTCTATTATGAAAAAGGGCTGAAAGTTGGGTGCTACGTTTTCTCTGATTTATACTGTTGGGTTTTTCTATCATGGAAGATCCTTCACCCTTCAATTTTTGGAGGCTGGAAATATTCAGGACCCAATATGGACAATTTGTGCACTACGGGGATAAACATGGACGCAATTGTTTGTGCTAGGTCTATCTGTTATCTTCTGTTATGAGAACACAGTGAGGATTGTTGGGTCACTGCAGGTAAATCTGCGGAAATTCGCATTGTCTATACCGAGAAGTAAACCTTCTGTTACGTACCCGCGGTGACAGATTTCCAAAGGCCCCCCGCGCATGATCGAAGTAAAACTCTGGTTATTTCAAGCGAAGGAGGGTATGATACCGAGAAATTGGTTTTCTGTTACGTACCGGGGTGGCAGGTCGACAAAGGCCCCGCTCATGATTGAAGCGGATGAAAGTATTGTAAACGGCAAAAGTATACCAATACTCAGAAGCTTGTCTCTCAGAACTGTACCTAGAGAAAGAAACCAGCTTCGCCCCTCGTTTAGATAAAGGAGGTATTCTGGACAAAAGAATTTAAATCTAGTTTACAAGTCGAAAAATTCACTTTCCTCACCTAGCATAACGAGAATTGTTATAAATTTGTCCTGTTTGAGATGCACCGAAGGCAAAGATGATTCCTTAAAGATAGTTTTTAGGTAAATTATCACGACCAAAATGTTTGGGCTTTTGCCCTCTTTCACAATGATCGGGATTGAAGCTGATTTCTCTCCGTGAATACAGTTGTAGAAGACGAGCTTCTCAGTAAATTTGTATACTTCTATCGTTCACAACGAGAGTTTTCGCACTTCCGCCCGTTTCGATTATGAGCGGGGCCTCAGTCGATCTGTCACCGCGAGCATGTAATAGAACCAGACTTTTTGCACTTTCACACGCTTTGATTATAAGCGGGGCCTGTGTCGATATAGACCAGCTTGTCAGTATCTATCGCCTAAAACGATGCGAATTTCCGCAGATTTGCTTGCAGTGACCAAACACGGTACCTCAACCGAACCATCACTGAAAACTTACAACAGTGGACACAAACCTGGCACAATTTCGAGTAATTGCGTCTATGTTTATCCCAAAAATGTACAAATTGTCCAAATTGGATCCTGAATATTCCCAGCCTCAAGGAGTGAAAGGTGAGGAGTCCCCAGTCCTCTATAACTATAAAATAAAAACTGGACAGCATAATTCAGAGAAAACGTAGTACCCAAAATCCAGCCCTCTTCTGTTATAGAAATTGAATGAGAAGGCACTTCACATGTCTACAGCTGTCCCCAACAGTTGGGGTGAAGGAGACAAACACAAACGTGAAACTCGACGGCACAATCCAGCACGAGCATAACACAAACGATTTTAATTGGTCTCAGAAGTCCTTTTTGTTTTCCAAATTTGCTATTGCATGTGTACAGCCCCCCAGCGAATCAAGGGGAAGGAGACCAGTACGAATGACAAAATCCAGCGAAAACGTAGTAAAAACGACGAGAATGAGGCTCGCATGTCCACAGCTCCAACGGTTGGAGGGAAAGGAGGTGAGCGCAAACAAAAATTCTGACAGCACAATCCAGCAGAAACGTAGCACAAAAAATTACGCCCGGTTCCGGATTAAAAAATAGAATATGGAGGGTTGGCTGGGAACATGGACCAAACCGGTGGAAACTTGCCTATAGGTCAGGGTCGTTCCGGGTCAGGAGTGGGTGACGTGAAAGTCTTTTGGATCCAGACTATCGCGCTTGCTGAAGGGCAGTTCTTTGAGATTACATTTTGGCCGAGGAGGCCAGAATAAAATTTTCCAAGTCCCAATATGAAGATCGTTCGTCCAGATCTTTTGAACCATGTCGACCGTGGCTTTGACTTCGGTTTTCGATCGTATCCAGCGTCGACCGGGAATCGACTTGAAATTGCGTTGATATATTGTTGAAATCCAGTTTCCGTCGACATCAGTATCATGTTGATATGGAATCTGGTGTGGGCACAAATGTTGATCCTATCTCAACTCATCTGTCACGTCGCATCAAAGTCGAGTTGTAGTCGACCTCCGAATTTTTTAAGGACTGCTCCTCTGTGACGACGCTGATCAACTTTAAATCGATCTCAAATGGTCGAATTGGAGTCGATTTACAGACATCTTCTCGTAGCATTCTGTATACTCGTATTTGATGATCTTCGCTATCCGCTTACAAAATGCGTCGTCTTATTTATATAATGGCGACCAAACGGGCCATTAGAAATCTCATTTATGCTTGACCAGTGCAGCAAAAGTTGAATTGACGTAGTTTCAATGTCGATTTTCAGTTAAAATTGAAGTGTAATACTTCCATATTCAATTTATTCTAAACTTGTTTTTAAAACTTGATGAAATTGTGCACTTGAAATCGGTACGCGATGTCGACTTCGGTTGCATGTCTCTTCCCAAGAAATGAAGTACTATTGAAATCAATCTATGATACCGGGAGTCGACTCTATTTTGCCGTCGAAAATAAGTCAGTGATCGATTTTGATTCCAAATTGGGCCAAACTAAATCCACTGAAAATTTACATCAATTTTCATTGGAGTTTTTGTCGAGCTCAGTTAGGTGAAGAAAAATCGAATACTTGGAGCACATAATGCGCAGTGGAGGATACGAGTTGTTGCGGGTATAATCATGGAAGGCCGAATTGCTGGAAAGAGATCAGCTAGAAGGCGCCAGAACTCTTGGCTAAAGGATATGTGTCGATGACTGGGATGTTTATCTTTGAAAGCTCATCTCTGGAACTGTTCCATAAATCAGTCTCAAAGATTCGAGTTGCCATTAGGATAGCTAACCTCTCATGGACATGGCGTTACAAGAAGAAGGATAATGGGGGCAAACGAATGGAGCAAGTGAGTCCGTCAGCTAGTTAGCTCAACATAGAGAATACCAGGTTTACATATACTAAGTTGAGAAAAACTGATGGAGTGAAAAACTGTCCACCTCGAAAGACAACCAAGTTTATGTGAATGAAATCATTTTTAAAAAATAAGATAGAGTCGATATTGTTGAAGTCCTTCAAGTATTGTTGAGAATGTCGGTGTGAACTCCACGCCGCACCCTGAGAAACGATTTTTCTCGGTACACGGTCAAAGTATGATTCCTGTGTCACCCGGAGATGACAATCTCTTTGAAAATGTTCACCCAAGAATTAACTCGTGACTGATGCAGCTCCATTAAGAATAAATTTATTGAAACTACTCCTAGTAATTGTAATTGAAATTAAATTCGATATAGCGGTCGAGAAAATATTCGTCGCATCTTCCTTCTTCAGCTACATCAATGTAGTCATCTCCCTCTTCGGTACTACAATTACAATCCGAAACAATCGTGCCGACGACGCTCAACGACCTGCGCCCATCTGATTGCGGACCTCTACTCGTCTCTTTTACGATTCCCATCTCTCGCGCCGCCGTAAAATTTCAAAATCGTGATACGAAATTAATTACCGACGAGAGCGGGATTCGATTTCCAAAGTAAGAATAACATGTTGCTGCCCGGCGGTACGAATTGACACACCTTATGTACCCGTATCAAGATACTAGAATTCCACTCTATAACGCGCGCTTTATAGGAAAAAGTTAAGGCGATATTCTCAAGGGCAATCGCGACTTGTGAAATGAGAATTCGAGATGCGTGATTTACATTATCGACGTCTCGTTGTGGGCCGAACGCAGAGGCAGAAGCTATTTTAGGTTACTGTTTTAGACTCCGCTCGTTCGCGTTCATCTCCCCCCCCCCCTCCTCTAATAAGATGAAGCTAATTCAAAAAATAGATTTGCAACTATACGGACCGAAAAATGTGTTACTTTTTCTTTCTGGCGGACCTTTTATCATGCAACAATGATATATGGTTAGAAGGAAGTGACTCGCATAGTTAATCAATTGGAGTGGGAACTACTGTAGCAACTAAAGAGTTCTCATCAGATATATCGGAGTAAAGTTGTCCTTCGCTAACGAGTCTATTCAAGACTAATGACTGTCGTTCGTACCCATTACCTGACCATTTGAAAAATTACACGGTAGTCTTCCACGATTTAAATGCAGTAGATAGAAGGATACAATTCATCGAGATCAGTATTGGTTTTGAACGAGTTATAGTGAGACCTACAAGAGTAGGTTCCAAAAAAAAAAAAAGGTTCTTCATGTCAAATTACGAGAATGATAAATTCCTTCGTATTCGTAAATTTTAGGACTGATAAGTACCTGCAACAGTCGTTTATTAGTAATTCAGTAAGTAAGAAAAAAAATTTATGTATTTATTCTTGTAAACAACTATGTTACATACATTTTTACGTCACACATGTGCAATTGAGTATAACTTTCTATGGAAGTAAGTTTTGTCGTGGGCTGTGGGTAGAATAAAAAAAAAAAAAAAAAATGTGCAAATGAATTAAAATTAGAGATTTGATTTATAAAAATATCGTTATGAACCTATTGAGGATATTGAAGGAACCAATTTCTCAATCTTAATTCTAAATCACTTCGAGATTGTACACTTGAGATCGACGAAATTCCAACGTCGATTGCGAGTTATTCGCCGACAAATGATGTATGACGATAATGGATTCGAAATTAGGATGCCGTCGCAAGTTTTGCAAAGGCGAGCGGGGAACCCGCAAGACCCTTATACCACTGCGAAAGGCCTAGCCCCTTTAATGAGCCTGATATGCAACACCATAAGACTCGAAACGCCCTTTCAAGGTACTCCATAAAGCAGGTTCTCTGCGTCCCCTCGTCCTTCCTATCATATTAGCCTCGAGAGTCGAAATTTTCCCAAGTTCCTCTCCTATCATACATACCTCGAGAGACTAAATTCTTCCAAGTCTCTCTCATATCATATATGTATAGCTGAAGAGTCAACATTTTTATAAGTCCCTCCCTCTCCGTGACGTCATCAACCTCGGACCGCGAGCGCGAGTCAAAACTTTTCCAAGTTCCCCTCCTAACATATTCAGCCCAAGAATCGAAATTTCTCCACGTCCCCCCTCTCAATGACGTCATCAACCTCGGCTGCTCTCGTGACGAAAATTTCCTGAAAGTACCCCCAACAAAAGGGATAGTGGGTTCCCGCTAAAATCGACGACGATTATTTAGGGCCTTGGATTATAAATTAATATAATAACAGGTATTCACTCAATTTCGTCGTCAATGATGAGTTAACAAATCAACGGTGGTTCATGTTGAGTCGAACTCCCAATAATTTTTGGTCCTTTTGCAGTAGGAATTTTGAGGGAACTTATTCAGCGTCAATTTTTATAGTACGTTTAGTCCACGAATCGATTCGGGGTCAAATTGACATAAAAAATTGAGATGAAAAGAAAAACACTTGTCGCCACAAGTGTTTTCCTTTTTATGTCAGTTACCGTGTGGACAAGAATTCGAACTAATATAAAATAGGTGGTTCACCTTCCCTTATAGAATGAACATCAGTTTTTAAGAGACTCTTTTTATTATTGATCAATAGAGACCGGATTCTTAGGCCTAAGAGGACGTGTGACTTTCGGTTCTAAAATTCAAAAATTCAGCAATCTTCGGCATTTTTTTTTTTTTTTCTGGGAAAAATACGTTCGTTTTAGAATATTCAATTATTTCCGATAAAAAGTATTCAATTTCCGACAAAACTTGCCTGATCTTTTACCAGCAGTGATCAATTTTGGAAGTCGAAATTGCCTCATTTCAGAGAAAATTTCGTTGATTCTTTCCAATAAAAATTATTTTACTTTAGACCAGAATTTGAGAATTTTTTGACAAGAATTGGTCCAATTTTGTCACAAAATTCAGTATTTTTCAAACAAAATCTACACGATTTTAGGCAAAATTTAGTCATTGTAAACGAAATCTTCACGGTTTAGTATGAAATTTCTCAGTTTTATTGACAAACTAAAATAGTGGTGATTTCAGCATTTTTCGATAGAATAGAATTTTTTTTTCTGCGTCTTACTTATCATAATTTAAACTTCATTTTGATTCTTATAATTTCGCCAATGTGGAGTGCAATAGATTCAGTTGACTCGGCACTGCTTGTTCATATATTCAATGTGGCAGTTGCTGGAGGATCGACAAGAAGGATGAATCACCTGGCTTGCCATCCTCTTATTGACCACTGCCCTAGACAATGTGGGCAAACTCCGAGAGAGAGTAGTAACCAATCGACTCTAGACCTATGTCCGTCTGGTTCCCGAATTGGTCGTTGTACATCAGGTGCTGGAATCAGGCTGAAGAGGATGGTCGAGTCAGTAATAGCTATGCGTCAGTTTTGCGCTGCCATCAGCCTCAATGTTAGTTCAACTCGATTCCATGGGAGAGGTTATTCAAAGCCTTCATGGATGCAGAAGTGCCCGCATACCTGCTCAGGATAATCAGCAGCTATCCTAGCTGTCGAAGAATCAAGTAGAGACGTCTGCTGGTACAGTAAAGCGCACAGTTACTTGTGGAGTGCCACAGGGGTCGGTATTTGGGCCACACTTGTAGTGCGTCGCTATTAGCAGGGATTTTCTAGGTTAAGCTGAACTTATCTGCTACGTGGATGACACACTGATGGCATGCAGCGCCGGAAAAAAAATAGCGGTGGAGAGCAGCGTAAACCAGACTTACATGAGGCCATACTATTTTACCCTTCAGGAAAATAACATTGACAAATGCCGAGGAATTCAGTGTCTATTATTCACGAAGTTTCCTTGGACGATGAGGAGTGCACTTGGGATTTGTTCTATCAAATGAGAAAGAGGCGAGAGTAGATTTAAATCATCGAGTAAAAAGCAGGCGCAGAAGACGATTGTCACAGCACAAAAACCTCAGTCTTTACGTATACCTGTGGGTGGGTAGAACTGATGGTATCAGAAAAAAAGTTACCAACTTTCTTCAACCTACAACTCCTCAACTTTGTCCTCAACCCCCAATTTCGATGGCACGCTCCAAAAAACGGTGGGAATTTGTCACAAAAAGGAACAAAGGGCTAAGATATTGAGGCTTCGAAGAAGAAGATGGTGAATCTTTTCTCTTATGAAAAGTTAAAGGGTTGAGGCTCCATAGAAGAAATTTAGGGGTTTAACCGGGGGGTATTACAATTCTACTTATAGCCGTCAAATACGTCAAACAGCCTAGAGGAGGTGGTTGTGTTGTTATCAACTGCCAGTATGAAAGAAATGGAACCGGCATGGCGTCTAGAGTAGGTCCGTGTGCAATGACCGTGACCAGAGTTTTGCACGAAGAATTTAGAATTATTTTCAAACCTAGTAAATAATAATATTAAATTCGAGCGCAGAACTAAGGCGAGTTTATAATGCGTTGGTTTTTACACGCTTCCGCTGATCTCAAAGTGTAAAGTAACCCAGTTAAAATATGCGATCAGGTCCACCAACGGTGCAGCAATACTTATAAGATAAGAATTTCACTTTCGAACGTTAGACGCCTCTTTCGTTCGACGATCAGTTACTAATTTTTATAAATTATTTCATAATTAAACGTACACGGTACAAATGGTTGGTAGAAGGTTGCGATCATCGTCGACTACTTAACACCATCACTTTCGATAAAAAAATTGCCAGCGAACGATTTTATGCTGACATACCTACTATATAAGTTATCTGAGATACGCCGAGTGCAATAACGCGTGAAACATGATCAACATAAGCGTCGTGCATTTCACTTACTTACGGATAGTATTTTTCTTTAAGTAAATATTGTAATTATGTGTACGTAGGCACTCTTCTCTTTCTCATATTCCATTTAATTACGCTATGTACCGACGACACTCATTTCACGTATAATATGGACGCACGATACGGTAAAAGAAGCTGTATTATGAATATTAAATAAACATCGTTCTGTCATGTTGGAATGTGAGAATCCCAACACCATTCAAATGTCGATCCATGCGAATACTGTAAAAGTTTGTTTCAATAGATTGTCTTCTTCCGCCTCCCCGTACGCATCTATTTGTGTAAGCCTGCCGTATACAAATGTTGATGTACAGCGTCAAAAGAGATCCTACGTCATATAAACTGAACTAATTAGGTATTTTTATATGAAAGTTTGCCGTTTTCATCTATGATTTTTAGAAGCTCTAAAGCAGTTTAGTTTTTTGTGACCAACCATTCTTGTACAGAATATCTTTGAGTGAAATGTGCGGATGGATTGACGCATATCTGGTCAAACTATTACCAATATTACATTGATTTCAAATCAATTTCAGGTCAACCTCTCCAAACCTTTGATGGACCTGGAATAAACTGCTCCTCATTGCATTAGCCCTATGGGAATGTTTCCAAGGTGACCTAGAATTTAACTCCGAGTTGATACGAGGACAGATTTGTCGACCAGATTTTGTCTAATCAGTCGCGTCAATGTGTACTCGATTTTGAGTCCAAAAATATTTCGGCAGAGCCAAAGAAATAAAGATTGTGCTTCATGTCTTTTCGTATGCCGTATATATTTGAAATTACTCGAATTTTATTTCTGAAGTAGGTCAGGGCGTGGCCCATGTCATGGTGTCATCAGTAGACGTTGTTCCTTCAGTAGGCTACTTGATGAACTCCTACCACCCCAATAACCTTAATTCTGTGGGATGTTCCCCTTGACACGATCATTAAAATCTCTTCAAGCCACACTGACCGCAAATATTTTCACGGCGTGGGTCGCATTCATAAAAATTTGTAACTTTTCATGATCGGGTGGGCCGCTGATCATCGCGAGCCGCAGGTTGCCCATGCCTGCCGTAACACATCCTCACCACTTTTTTGGTTCTAGTGGCGCAGCCAGAAGATTTTCGAGAGAGGAGTTCCGAAGGGAAGAATTTTTTCGAGGATGGTTTTGAACAAAATTACTGTGTGTAATACTTTAACCCTCTTCTGTAATTTTTATGGTATTTTAAAACAAATTTCTCATATTAAGGAAAGGGTAGCCCAGACTCTTCTACCCACCTTTCTCCCGTCTTCATTACGCTACTACTTCCTCTTTGATAACGTCTTTGAATAGCATTTCTTCTAATTGATCTATAATAGAGCAAAAGTCACGCAACGCTGTCTGATTTTTTAGCGCGCGGTGTTTGACGCGCATGCGCGTCAAACACCGCGCGCTAAAAAATCAGACAGCGTTGCGTGACTTTTGCTCACCCCGGTATGAGGTGCACTAGCTTTATATTGAGCCAAAAAATGGTCAGCTATTTAGCCTGACATGTGTACAGTACCCATATCAGGCTTGACCTACTTCAGAGACTTGGAAAAATAACATGACCAAGTATGCCTTACTAGTTAAAAAAGTAATTGATGCGCCCATAAGCTAGGTCAAAATTTCGACTCACTAATGAAACAAATCATAAGGGAGGCATGGCCTCGACCTACTTTAGGAACAAAATTCGAGTAATTTCAAAAATGTAAAATATACTCGCATAAAAAGCATGAAACATGATCCATATTTCTTTAGCTCTGCCGCAAGATTTTTTTCATTTTCCTAAATTAATTACCAGATAAATATCCCAGTTCAAGAATTCTTCGATCGAAATCCCGAACGAGGAATTTCCCAACTCCTTTCCCGGTTCATATCCTGTTTAAAGAATTTTCCGGTCAACATCTGGCTGAGGAAATTCCTGGTCATTATTTAGGTTAAAGAATTCCCCGGTAAAGATCCCGGATAATGTCTTTCCAGAAAAATTTCTCGGTCGATATCTCATTCATGGGTCGAGAACCCGGATAAGGGATTTCCTGATCAGTTTCCCGGTTAAAAAATTTCCGAATAAATATCTTGATCAAGGCCCCGGCTAAGGAATTTTTCGGTCAAAATCCCAAGTAAGGAATTTTCCCGTCAATATACGGATTAAGGGGTCTTCCGATCAATATCGCGGTTAGAGAATTTGAAATTTTCAAGATCCGACAAACTTTTCTTCAAATAGTGCCTGATGATCCTTTTAATAGTCTCCATACTTATCTCTGCTAACAGCAGTAATTTCAAAAGAACCCTTGCTATCCTCCTACCTTTTCTCTTTTCTGTCTTTTTTCTCTCCTCTCGTACTTCAATTTACTCATAACCCATTGAGCAGTCAAAAAGCTTTAAGTAGATGAGAAGTTAAAGTCTCCTCGAGTTTACAGTTTGGTCATTTTAATCCTGTATTATGAAAGAGTTTTGTGTTAGCAATAGAGCATTTTTAGTTACAGGCTTCTAAACAAAAGTTATTTGAAGCGTATTGAATTCTTTCTCAGAATAATCCCTCACTCTTACCTTTCACTTGGACGACTGAAACAATCGCTGCATACCTACAATCGATATTTGACCTATTTCTAAGGTATACTTTTGATTCCCTTTAAAAAAAAAAACTATAGGACATTTACACAATGAAGTAGCTTACATTTTGATGCTATCTTTGAAAAGTGGATTGAGGGAGAGGAGGACTATGAAACAACGAAAAACGTTTCTCAGTGGCGGAGTGGTTATGGCGATCACTTTGTATATGTGAGATCTCAGGGGTCAGAAATTCAAGCGTTTTTCGACGTTCTATATTTTGGTACACCGAGACACTCAGTAGCTTGGTCAAAGATCGACTTAACCCAAATGAGGAAAAAACTGCTTTAAGAACAAGAACTTTTCATAATGCTCAACATTTTTGAATAATCTGATCAAAGTCGAGTCAAGGATCGAAGAAGTACTAAAAACTTTGATGTTGCAGGATGGCCATGAAGATTTGGATGTTTCTCTTCGCTATGACGTTACCAGATGTGTTACCGAAGATCATCAGTACCAGTTACGACGACGACCTGAACAACAATACAGTAACTGAAAAATTAGAGCCAGTCGACTCCTTGCAGATCTCGGACTTTTCTAATGAGAAACCACTCACAGGTGAGTTTTATAGTCACATCCACCCATGCTCGATATTCCACTCGTTAACGTTCCACTTTCCTGAATTTCACGCACCACATGACGATTTTATAACAGGAAGTAAGTCGTAATAGGCCTATAGGTCTTAGCTCGGCACAAGTGCGATGAATCTTTGGAATCGAATACAAAAATACGGCTGTATTTGTAAACAAAAAACACGAGTAAATCGTTTGGAATTCACAAGGAACTACCTACTTCCCTCAACACCATAATAGAGAGTACAGTGACATTAAATAAATTAATAATAGCCAAATAGAATACATTAACTTTTAACGCGCTGACCTATTATTGGTGCGCCATTAATATAGGTCTAGATTTACGAAAGATGAAAGTTTTTTTTTTCTTCTTCTTCCTGCCTTCAACTCTAAAAACAGAAGCTTTAAATCCCGTATTCGATTTTATTACCACGCGGTTTCATTTCGCTTTGGTACGGGTATATCGTTTTTAAGCGATAAAGGCAAGAAAAAAAGAAAAACTATAAAATGGTAATTTATTCAATATTGTCGTTCTTGATCTTGATATTGACAACATAATAATGAAAAACGAAATAAGTTAATATAAAAACATGACCGCGATGTCATTAACATCAAATTAAATGAATTATAAATGTTTTCGCCTCTCTTCCTCTCTTCTCCTACACATCAAGACTGTCACATTTAATTCATTCATGTAAATTCTTATATTTTTTTGGCAATTGAAGAGATCGATCATAATGACAACGGATTATGGCGAAATTTGGAAAGTACCTAAGTCCCTCATTCAAGACCTTCAATTACTGTGCTCGGGTACAATCTGTTATTTTACATTTCTTTACAAAAAGCAGATATCGCCTTCTCTTTGTTTTTCTTTTTTTATATTGATAGGTATCCTACACTCTTTTAAACCGTATTTCTTATCGTGCCACTTGTTTTCTCGTTCAAGCTCCCCTTCCCCACTCCATCGTTTTACCGTCCAACTAGAACCGATTGTCTTTCGTCAAAAATACTTGGAACGTTGTTTGTGGGTTTTCGAACATAGGGGAAAAGTGAATTGTAATGAAAAGCTCGAGATATTTCTTATCGGAGAGTATTTCTTAAAGTCGGCTCTGAGAAATTGATGTTACTTTAGTCGCAAATTTTATTTGAACGATATGAACGTTTTTGGGCGATGACAATAAGGGAGCGTTCATAAATTACGTGAGGCGATTTTTGTGATTTTTCGACCCCCCTTCCCCCTTGGTGAGATATCGTGAGATTTGCCTTGACCTCCTCCTCCCCCTCTCATCTCGCATGAAATTTTTCGAAATGTGTATTTTTGCTTTGAATACATTTTATATGTGCTTAATCGCGTTTATCTATTAAAAAAACGTAATTTTCTTGATCACATTTTATACCTATTCAAAAAGGACTAGTTTTTATTAAATTTAAGCCATTTTAGAATGTATTTGTGTGAGAAAAAATTACGTGAGATTTGTCGGCACCCCCTCGCCCTCACGTGAGTTTTGGTTGGACGCCCCACCCAAAAAAAAAAAAAAAAAAAAATGCCTCACGTAATTTATGGATGCTCCCTAATGTGTCAAACATCTCTGGAGAATCTAGGTTCGCATCAAAAACTACAACAATATCTCAATGAATGAACGGCGACTCCACTGATTCTTCAACGTGCAGATGGCCCTAATATTAGTTTGTCGTAAATACGTTGAGTCTGTCCAAAGTTTGAGGAATTAAGTTTGACATCTGCTACACTGTCGCGCTAAGTAACTTTGAAATAATTTTTAACGCTGAAACAGAAAAAAAAAATCTGGTTTTAACAAGAAAACTGTTTTGGGGGTTTTCTCAATTTTGATAACTAATTAAAATCAATTATTTATTTGACTGAATTTATTTAAAATCTCTCCTGATATGTAGGGATAAAAAGTCAAAATTGTTAACAAACAATTCCAACGCCAACAACACCAATATAATAATAAACAACACCAACATCACCAACAACAACCCATACAACAACACCATCTCTCCTGATATGTAGGGATAAAAAGTCAAAATTGTTAACAAAAAATTCCAACGCCAACACCAATATAATAATAAACAACACCAACATCACCAACAACAACCCATACAACAACACCATCTTGTTGGTGTTGGTGGTGTTATAGTGGTATTGGTGTTGTTGATGAACAGCTGTTGTTGGTGCTCTTATTGTTGGAGTTCTTGATGATGTTGTTGGTGTTGGTAAACTGATGTGTGTTAGTAGTGTTGATTTCCCCGAAAAATCAACATCAACAATACTTGTCCAGCAACACCAATCACAACAACAAGAACAATACCAACAGCAATATCAACAACTACAATAATCACATTGCCAACCACACCTGTTCATTAACATTACCATTATCAATGACACCGACAAACAGATATTTGCTGACAACACCAACTGTGCCAACTAAACATTAATACTAACAAAACCAACACCAACAATACAAACAACCTGAAAACTACATACAAGAATGGTTGACCAGCAACACCAATACCATCACCTTCCAAAATGCCATCAACAACTTCACTATCAACAGTACCAGCAACACCCATTCATCAACAACACCAACACCACCCACACCATCAAGGTATTGTTGTTGACGTTGGTATTGTTGCCTGTGCTAGTGTAGGTGTGGTTGGTAAATAAGTGTTGTTATTTGTGTTAAGAGTTGTTGGTTTTTTGGCTGGTGGTGGCCAGGTACTGTTGGTGCTGTAAGTGAACAAGTGTTGTCATTGGTGTGGTTGGTGTTGTTACTCGCGTTGAAGTTAGTTGTGTCGCTGTTGCTATTGTTTTTGGTGTTGATATTAACGATGGCTTCCTGCACACTTTGCGTAAGTGACATTTTTTCGAAAATGAGTTAGGAGCAGAAATGGGTCCTAAAGAATGTGAAAAAATTTTCAATTTTTCAATCCTGCCCCGTGGGAGAGCTAGTGCGCATTTGTTATAAGTACAGTTTCAATAACTTTCAATAAGTTTCTCGTCCACAGTGGTGCTAAGCACACTTACGACTATCGGCACGGGAATCTATATGGCCACAGAAAAAATCATTCATACCTGGCGCGTGTAAAGAAGGTGCTCTGCAGAATACCTACTGCGAGGGTGTTTTTTTTTTCAACCTTTTCTCTTGTTTTTTTTCCACCTTTATACCTCGTAGAACTATGCTATTTTATCATCTGAACACTGAAATCCTATAATGTTGTACTGGTAGTGCAAATCTGCTAGTACAAATCTTCCGGACCGATGATGACTTTATGCTTGGAACATGAAAAAGGAACAATTTTTTCTTTAACTTATGTCGGTAACAGTAGCCAGCCTAGTTTCATCGCTAGACTCGAATCGATTGAAAGGTCCATGACCTTGTACAGATAAAAAATAATAGAAACGAGAGTCAGTCTTTGAAATCTAGGAAGAGAATATAATAGCAGGTAGGACATGTGTAGTTTATCTTTATTTGATATCTTAAATATTATTTCAATTCTGATCGTACGTCATATATTAGTATCGACGCAGTTGGTAATTTTTGTATCGCCGCCGGTGTAAAACTCATCCTGCTATCATTTAAGATATTTAGAAGGAGCGATTTCAAGTTGGAATAATCACAGACTTTATACAATCAGATAGGGACTTATTATTTCGAACCTAAACCCACCTTCTCCTAAGAATGACTCATCTACTTGTTGGTATGTAGTATGAGATGAAGCTTTATCTTCTCAGCTTCCAAAAAATCAATGAAGCTGACGTCATTTCTTTCCATCTTAAAAAGTTGACAGTAGGGAATATTTCTAATGTATCAGGTAATTGTATTATTTTCACTCGTTTTAAAATTACAAGCGTAATAGAAGACTTGGCCCTATCTAACAAGTTTTGTAGAAAAAGAGTACTACAGTTCCATCGTTGGATGTACTAGTAGTATATAAATAGTGTGATACAGACACACATTTTTTTTTTCGAAGAAAAAAAAATGTGTGGATGTATCACACTATTTATATACTACATCCACATCTATTTACTCTAATTTAACGTTTTTTTAACATGCTCAACGAATCTCAACGAATGTAGAATCGATTCAAGAACCGATTTTTAACACACTCAATGAACTTTCAACAAACTCAAAATCAGTTTCAAGAATCAATAATCAGCTTAGCAGCTGCGGAGCACCGGTGCGACGCAGCTGCTTTAAAAAAAAATCTGGCTCACATTTAATAAACACTACTATTTAACCGAAAAAACCTGTATCATATTTAGTTTATCATTTCTCAACCGAAATTCCAGTAGGTATCCCATTCTTTATGGTTTCAAGTCCGAAGATCCTGACTCACCTTTTTTTGTACCTTCACCGAGCTTCAATGAGGACTATTTCAACAATTAAATCAGAGCGAGAACCGATAAAATAAATACGCTTATAAATCCGATGAACTAGATACGGTAATGAATCCGTAATTTTTCCAAGCTCACTTTTTTTCTCAACAGGTTCAACGAATTTCAACGTCTATAATTTCGGTAATGAATGCGTAATTTTTCCAAGCTCACATTTTTCTCAACGGTCCACGAGTACGGTAACAGATCCAAAAAAAAAAAAAAAAACCTGGCTCACATCTAATAAATCAAGACTCACTTTTAGAATCAATAAAATGAGTAGAGCATTTTGCTATTGTGCCCATAAGACAAATGTATAGGAGAGAGAACGAGTGAGAAAATATTCTGAGCGTTGATTCTACTCAAAATTATGAAATAAAAAATGACTTAAATTATCTAATAATAATTAGAATCCTATTTTCCTGAAATCCCCACATATTGTACACTGATAATGCCATTTTTCTTGGAAATGCCAGGTTTTTTCTTTACATTTATAACACACAAGTGTGATTTTATCTTTGGTACTTATCACTCCAGAGAGAGTAATTTTACATTGAGTGCATGTTCTAACTTCTTTTTCTAGAGTGGATTTAATGTCTTCCTCGGTAATCAAGTGTTTAGTTGACTTATTACAAGGCCTACAATATCTCATAGAAGTTTTCATCATGTTTGTTGGTTAATATAATATGTTCAAGAATTTTAAATATTCATATTATGGTAAAGAGGGAAAACCACTAATCGATTATTATGATTTTGTTAATAAATATCCAATTATTGTCATTGATTGCTCCAAGCAGTCTGATGTCATAAAAGGATCTACAATAAATATTAAGATTAATTTTCAATGGTGGGATTCATTTGCTGTAGATTCAGTTATTCATTGCTTAGTAATTACCTCAGATAGGGCTAGATATAATCCTCTCAAGAATACTGTTGTAGTTCATTAAAAAAATTTTCTATATCCCTAGTAACAATTTGAACAGCAGATCTGACAGCGTTACGCTGTGCGTTTACGCCGGCGTGAAATTGCCACTTTTTGAAAAAACGCCCGCGTATCCGCGTAGCAGAAATGAAGGTAGAAGTAATAGCGGAAATGGTAGCTTAAACGCATAGCAGAAACGATAGCGTAATGAAACGCAGGTCCGCCAGCGGAATTGAAGGCGTAAACAAGCGCTGAAACGCGAAGCAAAAACGTTGTCGTTTATAAATGCAGATCGGTCGTCAGAAAAGAAGTCGTTAATAAATGCAAATCCGCTGGCTGAAGAGTTAGCGGAAAAAGACCCAGAAAATGGTTCAGAAATACATGCTCTGGTATTATACGCGCAAATAAGCAAAATAGGTACAATTGTTAGCTATTGTTTTATTTTATGGATTTTGTACATAATATTATTATGTTGGCTTAATAGCACCCTCATACATACATACACACACACACACACCCGCCCAAGACAAAAGGAGAGGCGTCTTCTATTTGTTTGAGCGTGTGGTTCGCTGATCCAGCAAATTTTTTAAGAATTGCTGTATGTACGTCGTAAACTTATCATTGTTGCTAAGTCCCAGTTCTTTGAGAGCTTCTGAAAAATGTAAAAATAATAATATAGGTATTAGGCATGATTCTATGATGCGCGGTCACAAATAATATTAACTTACCTCTGAGAGCTTTTATTAAAGACGTTGTCATAAGACTGTCTTCGTCTTTTGTGCCCGCCAGAGTGTATTTTTCGGTGATGTCACCGTGAAATATCAGCCCCAATAAATGCTTCACAACTTTGTTCCACGTGGACAATTTGCCAGCTGAATGTTTCGACTTGGTAATAAAAAATTTCACCTATAAATGAGAATATACATTTACATTACAAATACTAAAATTTTCTCAATCAACTATTTCCTGCTAGACACATTAGAACTACTCCAATAGCAGAATCTTTCAAATACATTGTGAGAAACTCGGCCCCAATTTATATGGCTGAAATAAACGTTATACTCACTGCCTGCGTATAACCCACCTGAGCCCAAAGTCTCTTAAAAACTATATCTTCTCCTCACTGACTCTCTCTTTATTTTAATCAGTTCTTTCCGAAACACTTTTTCGATGAACAGCATTTAGACCTCAGTTTAACCACTCATCTCTCTTCTTTTGTTACTATAACATTTCCACATAACCTTTGCTGAGATCTCAGGTCATGGAGATCTAGTAGAACACAATGCAAATAAAATCTCTTCTTATTCCCCCAAAATACTAACCCCATCCTTCTCCAACTTCCAACCTTAAACCATTCCACTGATCTACCCTAATTTCCAAGCTTTGGCTGTAAAATTATAAAAATTATTCGAATAATAAACGCGAAAAAATTAAAAAGGAACCTCTTATCTAAACATCATTCTTCCCTCCTATAGTGAACGGGCGAAAGTCTCGCGAAAATAGGTGCCTCAAAATTTGATACACTCGTCATACACACTCTTATCTTGGGTTGACTCTCTTCTTTCCCCTCCTCGCCCCTTATTATCATGAAAGATACCTATCTGTCGAACATGTCTTCTTATGACGTCCGAACTTAGAATTCTGCATTCTCTGTCCCGTCATTGAATTTGTCAAATTGATCAATTTTTGGCACAATTTGGGCCATAACACGACTCAGGAAAGTCGTAGACAGTTTCGTATAGGGGCGCAAATTGAAGATAAAATTGAGATACAAATTTTGTAAATTTGAAGTGTACATCTAACGTTTTGCGTTTTTGAGCTGGAGTGAATTCAGTGCCAACTCTCATTTAACTTGTAACATCATTTTGACCTATCCGGTAAGTACGAGTATATCAAATTTGAACCATGAATTTTCGTCGTGCAATTTTTTCAAAGGAGTTAAATAACATTAAATTTGATTCTCGAAAATTGACTGCTCAATTGTAACGATTCTGTGCATAAAACCAAAAGTAGCTACCTAATGAAGAGCCTCTTCCCCGCCACTCTATTTCATGATTGCGTCGACTATGTATACTCTGTTCACACTAAGAAAGGATAGCAGTATGTACCTCGAGAACGGAACGGTATATTAAAATTACCTGGAGCGTTCCGTTCTCGAGGTACGTATTTCTATCCTTTCTTAACGTGAACGGAGTATAGGATACCCTTGCGTTTTCTCCTGCCTAGATACAAGTTACTCCGTACACATTTTATTGTGAACATGCACGTGATCTATACCAGTTAGTAGAACGAAGTGTACTAAGTACGAGCTCGAAGTCACGCGTAGAAAATATAACGATATTATAAAATGGAAAATTCGCTTTCAAATTTGAATATTTTTAGCTCACCAATATGAACAAATATTATTTCTCATATCAGCGTTAAGGTATGGAAACTTTGTTAGTTAAAAATATTGTAACAAATTTTACAGAAGGCGAAAATAAAAAAAATTCGAATACCTAATACTTTTTACTATTTCTAATTTTTTTGATTGGTCATACGGTGCTCGTTATTTTTTAATCCAGATAACTTAGATAAGAGTGAGATTTCAGAATATTATTTAAGCACTGAACAGCAGTAATTCAGTTTTATGACGATTTAAAGTTACGAATCTTTTGTTCTAGAGTACCTACTTTACAAAGTTTCGTTACACACCGATAAAAGCTAACTTATGAGATCTTCGATTTAATAACCCTACGCGAAACAAAACCAAAACCAAAAAAAAAAAAAAAAAAAAAAAACACTCACGCAGTCGCGTGAGTAGTACACGACTTTTCTTCTCACAATGAAAAAATCATTGAGAGAGTCACTCCCTCTCTTTAAATTAAATACCAATGACCTAGGTATCAATCATGCCAAATATTTGTAGAATGAACAATGAAACTCAGTTTATAAATTCTCAACTGATAACAGAATAAAAATACCTACAATCCAACAAGGAAACCTGAATTTTGTTATAATTTAGGCTAGGAGTGATCTAAAACCTACAAAACGTCTCCAGAAAAACCACTCCCCCTCCCCCTGCCCAAACTGCTACGAGGCTATAACAGTTGTTTCTGCGATCTTTACAAATTTAACAATAAAACAAATAAAATTTGACAAAACAAAATTCAAGGCTCTAGGGGCTGTGGGAAGCGAGATACAAGTGTACTAAATTTGAATAAAATATTATCGAAAATAAAATTCAATAAATATTTGTAGAATGAACAATGAAACTCAGTTCATAAATTCTATCTTTATGACGTCATCAACTGATAACAGAGTAAAAAAATACCTATAATCCATCAAGCAAACCTGAATGATCGATGAAATGTTCTGAAATATCCGCAAATAGGCCTATATACGACAATTTATAGTTTCTACTTACCGATCTATCTTCAATAGTCAGGACTATAATTAATCAGATCGTCGAAACTCGAAAGATATATTTTTATTTTCTATGTAGTGAAACTCTGGAATTAGGGTCTAATTAAATATAGGCTCACCAGCTAGAGTACCTATGATCTGAAAATGAGAAAAGAATTAGTTTCGTTTCATTTCAAATTGAAAGAAAATGAGTAATGAAAATATTAAAAATTGAACTGAACAAACAGATACCTACTTAA
Organism: Aspidiotus rigidus; assembly: GCA_035079385.1. Classification (NCBI taxonomy): domain Eukaryota; kingdom Metazoa; phylum Arthropoda; class Insecta; order Hemiptera; family Diaspididae; genus Aspidiotus; species Aspidiotus rigidus. The sequence goes on along the minus strand of JAVHKY010000044.1, from coordinate 22,350 downwards.
ATTGTTTGAAGAAATATTAAGCTGCAATTTTCTGGGATATTAATTAGGTAGCCTACCTACGTATTTAATTTAGTCGTCAAATACGATCGACGCTCTGAAAAATAAAGCAGAAATACGAGTAATTACGATGATCCTTCGAAATATCGATCGTTCAAATAAATAATTAGGGTTGGACGTGAAGGTGTTTTTATCGATATTTCCTAAAAAAATGTTCTTGGGACCGATCATACGTGGAGTATGGTGCAATCAAATGTTCTGAAATGTCCGTAACTACTATACGACAATTTATACTTTCTACTTACTGGTCTAAGTATCTTCAACAATCAGGGCTACAACTAATCAGATCGAAACTCGACAGAATATAAGTTATTTTTATTTTCTATGTCGTAAAATTCTGGAATTAGGGTCCAATTAAATATATACCGGCTGGAGTGCCTATAATTTGAAAATAAGAAAAGAAATAATTTCGTTTTATTTCAAATTGAAAGAAAATTATAAGTAATGAAAATATTAAAAATTGAACTGAACAAACAGATACCTAAATTGTTTGAAGAAATGTTAAGCTGAAATTTTCTGGGATATTATAATTTAGTCGTGAAATACAATCGACGCTCTGAAAAATAAGGTGGAAATAACGATGATCCTTCAAAGTATCGATCGTTCAGATAAATAATTAGGGTTGGGTGTGAGTAGGTGTTCTTATCGATATTTCCTAGAAAAAAATATGATCTCGAGACCAATCATACGTGGAGTTATGGTGCTTAGAAAAGTATAGACTATTCATTTCAAGTTTTATTCAGAATATAGGTATCCATAGCTACTTACGTACTGAAATAAATCCAGCGGACGATACTGTATTACACCTTACTTCATAAAAATTGCTAACGAATATATTTCACTCGCTTTTCAACCTATGATAACATAAAGCAATGCTGTTTCAAAATTGAGTATATCATGCGACAAATTCTACCTACTCCCTTGAGCTCCCTTCATCGCATTACGATAAGCGCATAGAGCTAGAAGAGTAGAAGTATATTTATCAAAGCTATATTAGCTTATTATGCGCTTATTTAACGTTAAGGGACGTCTTAAAATGTTGTCGCAAGGAAAATATCATCAATTGAAGGCTGTCCGAGGAAAAGAGTATCAGTGCCATCGGAACCAAAAATAATGTTTTCATTGATCCTACATAATTAGAGTCACGACAATTTTCATGCTCTGTTAAGTGTCTCATTGATATTTTTGTGGTACATACACGCTTTTCGAGGAAACGTTTGTATTGCGTTAGAGAACCTCATTTTACCTTTAAATCGCTCTCCTGAAAAATTTTGTTATTGGCACTTACACTCTTTCCCGCAAGAAACCCCCGTTATGATGCTCATCAAGAAACCAGAGTAAAAGCTAAAAGTGCAAGAGGTACTTACTCGTAAATAATTTTGCCATAAAACACGGCCGGAACACACGAACGAACAATGAAATTTGAAAATTAGTAAATTACTCAAACGAAATTGACAAGTAAACGACAGGGTACTGACCTAGTATATTTTGCGCGCAACATTACAAAATGGAGGATACCATCACAGCTGTACAATTGGAGTTCATTGGGTCAGTTCAGGTCAGCGAACTGGATTTACCGTCATTTTCGTGACGTCATCGCACTAGGGGCAGACTCATAATAACGATGAGCTATCATATTTTTTCACGTAATTTGGAGAATAGGTTCGTTTCGAAGACACGGAGAGGTCCAATTCGTTAGATCCTGTATTTTGACTGTGTTATCATTTTTTAGTAGCTTCACGTTGAAAGTGAATGAATTCAATTAAAAAAAAGAAACATTGAATTCGTCATCCACATAGATATTTATTTTGGATTTCAAATTCCAATTGACAGTGTTGTTGCTTGTTGAAGAGTAGCTAGAAATTCTAGAAGCATTGCGGTTCTTCCAGAGGTTCTTCATCTTGTGTAAGTACTCCTACATCAATATTTGTGTTACCTAATATATGTATAATTATATTATAATATGCAGGGAGGAATTTTCACTTGATCACAATCGAACATTTTCTTCAATCATGAATTCGATGAACAAAGTCGTATTATATATCATCGCACCTTATTATACCTATTCATTGGCGCAGGCACCTTGGGCATTGTGTGAGAGTATTTGAAATGTTCCTTAGAAAGAATTCGTCGAATTATGCTACATTTCATCTTCCACAGTTTAAGAATATCATTCAAGTATCATATTTATCTATCTACCTACTTGAGTCGGGGCTAATTCAGAGGGCACATATTTTCGCAGCAATGGACTGATCAAACTGCATGTAATGTCACGGTTAAGAAAAATCCCAAGTTTCCAGCTCAAGCACCTTGTTCTATACTGTATGTAGGTACTTATTTTCTTGTACCTATTACTGATGGATAATGTTTCGTACGCCTTCCACAGAACTGCTACAATAGCTATAAGGAATGGTATTCATCTCAATTATAACTACTTGAATCGAGAAAAATTCTACAAAGAGTATCAGCGTGTGGATAATTGACTTCAGAATTCCGATATTTCTAATTGAATTGAAATGCGTACATTTACATAAGAGGTAGGTATTTAAGAGCTGAATTTCGATTAGCAGCACGCCCCTCATATTTTACTGTAGGTACGTGATGTAAATTATAAGTGACAAATACTTCTTACGTCTTTCACAGATCTCACATATACCTAGGTACCTAATAGGTATAATAACTTAGGAGGGATTCTAATTGATTTGAAGATTATTCCGCATTTAGTCCAAGATATGCTCTACGACGATATTGCAGCGAATATTTGAATTCAGAGTTCTTGGCCTATGTTCTTAATCGAATTGAACTGTATTTACTTACGTCAAGGTAAAGAAAAATTTCAATTTTGAGGTACACACATCTTACTTTCAGTACATGATGTGATAGTTATATTCCTAGCTGATGACGAATGTTTTGTACTTTTCTGCAGATCTTATCTATTGGTAGCTACTGAGGGACGGAATATATTCATCTAGGTATCAGTTATACTTGAATGGAGGATTATCCTGCATAGAGAACGATATCGACGGAATAATCGAATTCTGAGTACTTACGTCCATATTCGTGATTGAATCGAATTGTACCCACACTTCAAGGGGAAGAAAAATTCCAATTTTCAGTATGGATATAAAACTATTATTTTGATCTCCCGCGGCGATCGTGATAAGTAATTTAGAAATTTCTAGCAGTCAGTGTTTTTCATTCACATCCATTATTCAAGAGTCTGTACCTAACATACGTCTATATTATTCATATTTCAAAGACTTTGGTTGTTATGACTCAACAATATCATACATAGAATTAAAGTCAGGGTACAAACTCACCACCCTCACAGTGAGGAGGGAAGTTGCGGTCTCTTATTACTCATGTTGGACTTTATTGCGGTCAAAAATTGAGTTGTCAACGTTACTGAGTGAAGTGGACTTTGTAGCACCTGCTTGGTCCACTCGAGAGCGAGACTTATTGAGAATTTCAAATATCAGATCTCGATCATTTCGATATTTAAATGATTCAATTGGTCTAAAAATTGATGTGGGTATATTGTGTATCTCTGAAAGAAAAAAAAATATCTGCAACATACTATAGGCTGAATCAAAACAAACATTATCGTCGAATTTATTATTGAAAATTGATATAATTATACCTATCCATTCCATTTCGTCGTTTTTTGGGGAAAATCCGATTTCATTTTTTTCTAATTATTAATTAGAAAATAAAATAGAGAAAAAAATAAAATCGGTAAATGCGTCAGTTCTGCTTCATCAATTTCAATTTTTTTTTTTTCCTCGTGATAATTTATAGTAGGTAAGGAAGTTAAGTTTAATATCCTTCTTAGGATATCAGTTCTGTAGCTAAGACAAATAAAAGAGAAATGAAAATAGAAATGCTACTGGTACAACTATTTATTTGATATTGGATGAGGTAGACAGGTATAAGATTTACGAATGTTTTGATACGCAATTGAATTATTTAGGTTGGTCTACAGAGAATTAAACCACTCTTTAGTTGATCGACATTCTCGTCAATTTTATTCAAATGCGGTATAGCTAGAACTCTTTCTTTTTTTTTTTTTCTTCGTCTCCAAATGAAGTTGATGTGTTATATCCTGATAATTTCATCGCAAAAATACAAACGATCAATTTTTGCGTAAAATTTGCAGAGTAAATACCTAATAAACTTGTTCAATAAAAAGAGAGATACCTAACAATAATAATAATAAAAAATGATGATAACGACTGAAAAAACTTTCGATTGTCTGAAATTAAGAATCAAGAATTTGTCGTGAAAAGGTAGCCTCATCCCTTCCACCACCATCCACCACAACTGTATTGGGACTATAAGTACCTAATACCTCACTTTTCATAAATAAACATTGTGTTTTCATTGACGCGGAGTACTCTTCTTTAAATTTTGACCTGTTGCTTGACTTTAGGGATCTTGTAGTTTTGCAATGTGTATCACTACGGTAGCGGTTCGTGGAAAAATATGTTCGACTGTATAGTATGATTACGGAAAGAAACCGTACGTTTACTTCCGCGTCCACGAGTGCCTTTACGTTCCACCTGGTCTGTATGTTGGCACACACTCTGGCACACATGCCGACGTCCACCTCACTCTGAATTTCCAGTTGGGCCACGGTGAACTTCTTGAGAAAACTGATCAAGAAATTGCATGTGTCATAGATTTATGTACACATTACGACGAATTTTGTGGAGTGCTGAAAGATTATTTTATGCTGTAGTCAATGAAAACTTTTGGTTACATAAGTTCTGAATATCTAATTATTAATCTGGTTGAAATTATACTTCTCTTGAATTTGTTGATTTAGAAAAGATAATTTTGCTATCCGTTAATGATGACTTACGTACGTACCTACTTTGCAGGATTTGCAATCCTATTTCGATATGTCATCAGTTCAAAAAGCTATGCTGTCTAAAATTTTCAAAATTTTATAGAATACAATACATTTGTAAATGATATGCGTTGAGATTCTATTCGTGCTGTTTGTATACCTATCTGAATGTCTCTTGTCTATCTTCAATAATTTAACTCACGAAAGCTTTACCTATCGGTATATATTATTATATTTTAATATCTGAATTAGAATGTGGATTGTGTAGCAAATTACACTACACAAAAAAAAAATGAAAAATGCATGAAAGAAAATAATACGATTCTAGAAAAATTTTCGACTTTGACCACGATATGCCGTTGACCAATTTTCGAGATTGGCTCTTATGGTTATTGAGAAATGATCATATCAAGTTCCCACGATTTATTGGCGACGCGTAATATATATATGTATGTTATCGAGGTATCGAAAATTTTGCAAACGTGTACAAAAACATACATTGCGCGTCGCAACAAATCGCGGGAACTTGACATGAACATTTTTTAATAATCAGAGCCAATTTCAAAAAACGGTCAACATCACCCAGAGTTGAAAACACTTTCAGACTCGTATATAATTTCTTTTATGCATTTTTTAATTATTAAGTAAATATTTTCAATGTGTAGATAGGTAGTAGTGTTACTTGCCCACGCGAGTCAAATACAATGACAAGTCAGCTAGCTAATCAATTTACATTTTGGGCCAGCGGAAAAGTGTAGTGCATCCTCTCATATTACCATGTAGAAATGCTGGCAGAAACACTGATCAGTACGCGCACCTTTTCAGTATACCCGAAACGCCAGGCGTAAACCCTGTACGACATGGCAAAAACGCGAGCGTTTCTGCGGAGCGTTACGCGACACTCATTCTGCCGCATTGGAGGGCAGAAAATGTAAGAAAACGCTGTCGTTTCTGCTATATTTTACGCCACGCGGCCGAAACGCTGTCGTTTCTGCTGCGAAAATGTTACTAGGGATAAATGTGGATTCTAAAGTTAAATCTTCTATTATTCTTTTTTGCATTTTCAAAGCAAGAAAATATTTTCATACAAACTGATAAAAAAGTTGAGAAGCAGACTGTTACTTTATGGTGCAATGTGTCATTCAATGATCAAGAAGTGGTGACACAAGTACAATGGATTGAGAGTAATTACTTATTCAAACCCGATCATGTGGCATACTTGAACTCTTTCTCACCAAAAAGAGTAGATATAGCGTCATTCTTGAAATTTCCAAAAGATGAAGAATGTGGAGGAAAAATCTATAAATGTGAGATTCAGACAGGATATTCTGACTCAAAGAGACTAAATAGAACCATTTATGTGGACAAATGCCCTCCAACTGAATTCCCTATTATCAAGTATTTTCCTGATCCATATGTCTTGAAATATTGGGTAAAAACTTTAGTCGCAGAGGAAGGCTCCAACATTATCCTTAAATGTGTCTATGATGAGCAACAATTTCCAGATTATAAGACTTGGTACAAAGGGGAAAATGAAATGATAAAATGCAGTGACCGAATCCATCCCATCCTCAATAGTAATGTTCTCTCCATAAAAATTCTAAATTTGAATAACACCAGTGTGTATAGATGTGTGAGTCCTGATAATGAGTTTTCCACAAATGTAGTTGTTGTCAGAAGTCATAAGCAGAAACCTAGAAAAAAAAATCATGAATTAAAATAAATAATAGGTAATATACAACAAAAAACTTCTCATTAAATAAGTCAGAATAATTGAGTACCTACTTCTCCTTCAGACACACTGTAAGAATAATACACTATAAATTACCCAACGGCAACACCTTTTCTATTTTTAATTCTTCAGTGTAGTTTCATCTGGAACACAGAAAGTTTAATTCCTTTTAGAAATCGCTGTTAATTAATGAAAAATGTAATTAATGAGAGTGAATATACTTATCTCATAGTATTTTCCATTCTAACGCTTCCACAAGCCTTGTAAAAAAATAAAAATAAAATAAGCAGCGACTCGGCAAGGAATAATTCGACTCGGTACACTAGCGCTGTGTATACCTATTGTTTTCTTCGTCGTTCAGGCATTGCATTATCACGGTGGCATTTAGTCCTTCGCGTAAACTGTGACATTTTTTCGCTCCTTCTGCTGGCACCCTGGTTGATACCAGCTGTTCATTCCGCGATGCACACGGCAATGTACGTAAAGAATTAAATTTTAGTCTCCATCAATAAAACGTGTTCAAATCATACGAGGAACTATTTAATAATCCAAAAAGCGATAACAATTAACAACATCAGAATAAGACAGTATTACCACTTCAACAAACATGCAAGTAAACATGTAGTTCGACAGTACGACTGTTGTTCGTAGATAACGTGGAATACATAATGTCGCGTATCTGTCTGTATTGAATGATTAAATCTATGTGCCACGAGAAAAGTAGTTCACCCGTCGAATATTTCTTCAACGTCATTGTCGATCGTAAAAATCTGCATTAGTTGACATCAGTGAAATGTCGAGCGACGAAAATAAAGACGTAAGTACAATTATATAGATTGCTAAAGCATAGTTATTTCATGCGTTATTTGATCGCTTCTCGTTCTAACATGAAGATAGGAGCGAAAATACAACATTGAGGATATCTTAGTTGCGCGTATTTAATCAATTGTTTTTTCAATTTTCAATATCGTACCAAGATTCCTGAGACGAAATAGTGTTAACTATTTCTTATCAGGAGTACATTCAACGTGATTATGATTTCTTGTTGTTTGATGTTTTCAGCTTCAAAACAATATTAAAGCCGTACGACAACAATACCCCGAAGATAAGTCATACCAGTTGGGTGTGTCCGATGCCGGTCTCATATATGTAGAGGAAATTACGAGACTTCGAAAAGATTTGGTGAGTACTAGAACGCGGTATGGTTCTGCTTTTCCGACGAAACTTTTATTTCTTGGCTTCTCCAGGCGTTCGAATTTCGGACGTGCGAAATCCCTTACTGATTCTATACGTACGAAGTTCGATCTTTTTCGATTGAATACAAAAGTCAGTTCACGATCGACGCTATGTTGAATGCTTTCACGTTCATGTATTTTCCCGTAATACTTGCGTCATTCAGCGAATTCTCGATAGCAAGAATATGTCAGTAGCGATCTTATTACGTTCTCCATGATTCATATTTGAAGCTTCAATAGTGCGATTCTTGACTTTATGATAATAGTAGACGCTGAAAATACACGCTTTTCGTTTCGACGAACGACGTATACGTGTAAAGTCGAGTATACATTAGTCTTACGGACGCACCGGATGAAACGTTGTCATATTCTTCTTCTCTCAGACACTCAAAACAAGTACGATCTTTAATGAGGAGGGAACGAATTCTCGATAGGTTCAACCTAGAATACTGATCTGAAAACGTTCAAGCGCGAGACACGAGTCCGAAATTATCACCGTTCAATAGTGTTCGATAGTGTTGTTCTGGCTTCCATCTTCTCTCTTAGATACTCAAAACAAATAGGTTTTCTTTCAAGTACCTCGAAACTATGAGTGAGTATAGTAGACCCTCGGTTACTCGATACTTACGAAGCTCGATAAATTCTACGTTTTTTTCGTTTCGAAGAACGATGTATACATACATAGTCGAATGTGACGAAACGCTTTAGTTGGTAATACATCCTAGCGTTCTCTCAGAAAGATCAGTTTCGAGTTTGTAGAACTTCCTTTCGACATACGTGCGAAATGGGATGAAGTTATCAGCATTCAACAGTGTTCGATAGCGTCGTTCTGGCTTCTCTTCGTGTGAGGACGCTCGAAATTGTGTTCGTAGTCGAGTGTTAAGAAACGCTCGAGCTGGAGCGCTTGCTCATTAGTTGATTTTTAATTAATCAGAAAACGCTGTAGTATGAGCGCGGGGCATACAAGCTAGAATAGTGTTCGAAATAGGTATTCCTTGCTTTTCGTCGAGTAGATGTTCGACATACATCATCATTCGTTCGTAATATTACACAGGTCGTCATATTCTTCTCCCTCAGATACGTTATTACGAAACCGGTCGTGGTGATGAAATTTGTACTTACATTTTTACGTGCCTGTACAATTAAATATTTTAATAAATGGCTCGTAGTGAAAACGAACTTTTTGAATTTATATCAACGAGCAATGTTCACTTGAGAATATGTATTTTAGAACTACTTATACAGTAAGAGTACTAATTTGATTTGTTTATTCACTTCTTAGGAGCGTTACAAGGACGTAGCAAGCGCCGTGTGCGGTCGCACTGTATTAGAAGATCTGAGGGACCAGAAGTTAACCCCGTACATTCAGGGGGATAGAACTGCTAGTAATGTTGAAGCTGCATGTCGTGCGTTTATCACCGATGCGCAGAACCCGGAAGGAATTAGGCTGAAGAACATGTTTCCGAGAAGAAGACGTAAGAATATACCCCGATATTGTCGCTCTTGCTACAAAAAATTCTGCGACGTAATACATCTTGCCGGTGAATCATATCGCCGCTCACACGCGGGGGAATCATTTGTTGATATCCTCTTGGAGCTACCTTCGCTGGACCCCGAAGAAAAGAGTTGTGTTCAATTAGTAGCTCAATTTTTGTATCCCTAAAAAAATTTACGCTCGTCCGTCCAGTTTCATGACACCAAAAAATTATAAAAAAACGTTTAAATTCGTAAATTGTGTCATTATTATCTATATCTATAAGGTTCATAAATTGATCTCCACTTTTATGTACATTTTTAATTTCATTATTATATCCTAGCTGCTAACCGTCCTCTCTTTTTTGTTAGCTCCGATAACCTGAAAATAGAGGGTGAAAAAATGGAAGATTTCTAGTTTTTTTGAATTTTTAGGAATTCATTCTCTCTCAGTTACATTGGTCTTATGGAAGCAACAGTAGTTTGGTCTGTATACAGTAAGTTTTTCTCTATAATGCATTGAGTCTTATGGACCAAACAGGAGTTTGGTGACCTTGATGAACTATGAATGAATTAGGAATACGTAATTTTCTTTCTCTCTCAATTACATTGGTCTTATGGAAGCAACAGTCGTTTGGTCTGTTGTGATGCCTCAGGATCCCCGAAATTAATACACCTCTCGAGTGCCTTTTAATAACTCGACTATATTTTTTTTTTCATTATTTTTACAAGCTCGAGTCAACCTAACTTATTGTGTGTGGAAAGAGAGGGCACGTAATCAAAACAATTTAGCGTACGTTAAGAATGTGGAAGCGATAATTAGGAAAATGTTTTGAGTGAATGGTCAGCGGATTGTGGAATAATTATGGTGAGACAAGAAAACAGAGCGAATTGTATATTTTAGAGTTGGTTGAACTGATGTGGAAAAAAGCGTGATTTAGACGGAATAGTTTAGGTTTAGACAATGTTTATGGAATCAAGAAAGTAAAATATTAGACAATTTTGTCGTACGATACGTGAGCCGAAAAGGTGATGGATTATCGTCCATCACATCTGTATACAGTATGTTTCTCTCTATAACGCATTGAGTCTTATAGACCAAACAGGAGTTTGGTGACCTTGATAAACTATGAATGAATTAGGAATACGTAATTTTCTTTCTCTCTCAGTTACATTGCTCTTATGGAAGCAAGAGTCGTTCGGTCTGTTTTCTCTATACCGCATTGAGTCTTATGGACCAAACAGGAGTTTGGTGGCCTTGATAAACCATGAATGAATTAGGAGTACATCATTTTCTTTCTCTCCTCTCTCATACACATTAATCTTATGCACCAAACTGCTGTTTGGTGACCTTGTACAAAAAAAAAAGTGAGCTTGGAAAAATTAGGCATTTATTACCGAAATTATAGACGTTGAAATTCGTTGAACTTGTTGAGAAGAAATGTGAGCTTGGAAAAATTAATCTAGTTCATCGGATTTATAAGCGTATTTATTTTATCGGTTCTTGCTCTGATTTAATTGCTGAAATAGTCCTCATTGAAGGTCGGTGAAGGTACCGAAAAAGGTGAGTCAGGATCTTCGGACTTGAAACCATAAAGAATGGGATACCTACTGGAATTTCGGTTGAGAAATGATAAACTAAATATGATACAGGTTTCTTCGGTTAAATAGTAGTATTTAAGATTTTTTTTTAAAGCAGCTGATTATTGATTCTTGAAACTGATTTTGAGTTTGTTGAAAGTTCATTGAGTGTGTTAAAAATCGGTTCTTGAATCGATTCTACATTCGTTGAGATTCGTTGAGCATGTTAAAAAAACGTTAAATTAGAGTAAATAGATGTGGATGTAGTATATAAATAGTGTGATACATCCACACATTTTTTTTTCTTCGAAAAAAAAAATGTGTGTCTGTATCACACTATTTATATACTACTTGTACTATGCTAATTATAAAAAGTTGTGACTAGACTCTCTTTCTCATCCTCGTTCATCGGCCGCCGTCGCAATCCTTTCTCTCCTTTCGCTCTTCCTAGAATATCACAATCACTTAGATATCATAGGTACTACTTCATTTGAAATAGGTACACACCATCTTCGAGGTAAAACTTATTCGTTTAGCGTGTCTTCTGTGTCTTCTTTCGAGATGCGTATTTTTGGAACGTAAGAGCAAATCTATGAAGATTGTCCCTTCTTTTTTTTCTGTTTTTTTTTTCTTTTTTTTTTTCTTTCTAAAGAGGCCAGAAAGTTTATTAGAATGATTTCCACGCATTGTTACAATCGGCTGTAGGCTAGGGTTCTATTCATACCCCAAAGAGGTAGATAACAAAAAATTGGAGAGAAAAAAAAAGGTAAAGGAGACAAAAGAGCAAGGGTTGAATATAGTTTCAACAGTATGCGCACTGGTATTAAGTGCATTCGTTTCAAATATTTTCACAAGCCAAAGGTACTAAGTGCATTAGTTTCAAATAAATTCCGCAAGCCAAAGGTGATAAGTGCCTACACGATCCAAGAAATGATGGATTTATGACCTAGTAAATTGTGAAAAAAATTCGCTTTACGTCTCACGGGTTCCTGAATGTTGACGCTTTAAATTATAATCCTAAAATTGAAAATTGGAGCTATGTGAGGGCCACAGGAAGCGTGAAACTTATGTGAAACTAACAAAAAACTTTAAAACGCTCTCCTGTAAAATCAGGTTTTTGTTACTTACGCAAAGTGTGCATGAGATTATCGAATTGGTAGGCCTGTGTACCAACACAGATAACAACATCTGTTCGCCAACAATATCAACATTAACACAATCAACAGCAACATCACCACCAAGAACTACTACACCTGTTTGCCAACAGCAACATCTACAACTCCTGTTACAAGTCACATATAGATTTAAGCTAACTCGGGCCTAGAATACATCAATATCATCATGCTGACTAGCTTCTTGAAACTCATTTGTGTCCTAACCTAATATAAGTCCAGTTAACTTGTTGTTAGGCTAATTAGCTTTCTTGGGCTTACTCGCTTCGCTCATGGGCGCGATTCTTAGCCTAGTATACAGTACATTAGGCTGACTAGTTCCTGGGCTAGTCCCCTTCCCAGCCTAATATAAGTCTGTTAGCAGGGCTGTTGGGCACGGATCGCAAAAATTTGATCCGAATCGCGAATCGTCAGTCTCACGGCGGATCGGCGATCCGGATCACGGATCAGTAACATTTGATTCAACTGCAAATCAGAACATTTGATCCGTGATCCGCGAATCATAAAGCGCGGGAAAAAAATAAGCCAAATACGGATCACCAATTTTTGATCTGCAATCCGATCCGTGCCCAAACCTGTCTATTATAGGGCGCTCTTCCCCTATATCATATTGCATACTTGTGTGCCTGATTCTTATAGCAATGGTACTTGCTTTACATTGGTCTTATAGCGGGGGAATTGAATATGCAATATACTGTGCGCGACCCAAAGTCATGAGCGCACACACAGGCAAATTTTAAAATCAGGCTCGCAAACGCGCGCGCTGATTTTAGGATTAGCTAAAAGAGGCAGAGAAAGACAGAGAGAGAAGGGAAGTGATCAGGTTGACTGTTGAGTAATGTTATTTTGTAATTATTTGTCACTCTCCTGGACCTGACTATGTTGCATCTATTTTCAATAACCTTCTCCCTCATCACGAATGGAATAATGAACTAGCACTCATAAGTAAAATAAAACGAAGGAAAAGATCAATCTTTATGAATGATAAAATGTCTTTTATACTTCAGATACGCGCTGTACCGTATTAAGTATTCGAAAATTCGTCTGTCCATCACGTTTTGAAATATTTCTCGTTCATACCGGTATCGTTCTTTCACACGTTCATTTCATAGTACTGTAATAATGCACAGCCTTCTGAACATCTTTCTCTCTTTTTTTCTCTTTCCGTGTATCACTATTACTCGCACAGTCACTTAAATGTGTACTGTAATATGCTCTTAGCAGCGTATACCTAGCTATGAACTCGGATGCACTATATGACCTTTAGCTACTCATGAATCACGATATTGATAGGTCTATTATTGAGTGTGTTCGATTTATGATCATTTAGAATAGGAAGAAAGTTCTGTACACTGAAAACAAGAATGCCTGTTTTTCGTATTCTAGGTTTTTTTATAAGATTTTCGGTTATCGATAATTCATACCGCAATAATGAATTAATTGAAGTAAGCTTGTAAGTTTTCTATGTCTTGAAAATTCACGCTGGGTTTTTAAATAAAACAAAAAATATTGTTTTAAATACGATGCCAACACCTTCGTAAATAATTCCGGAAACACTTTTAAGCATTGTTAACGATTTTTGTTACAAAACTAACTTTCAAAAATTAGAAATCTGATACTTATTATTTTTGACCTGTCTGGGTGAATTAAATTACATGGACCTTTGTAAAGATTTATATCTATGTGGAATTCATCTCCAAAAATATTCTGTTCCGGAAGAAAGTAAAAAGCGCGTATAGTAAAAAATTTTTTTTAGGGTGACTACGGCAGAATTTTATTTTTCTTTAAGAGTACATTTGATTCCACTTCGCTACATCTGGTGGGACAAGTTGACTCAATGCTTTAGTACAGGTACCAGATTTTCAAACACATTTACTTACAGAAAGCGCATTATTTTCTCTCTTTCAGCTAGGTATGTTCGGATTAGTACAAGATAATTGTTTCTGGTAGGTTGTAGTTGGAATAGGACAGGTTGAACTGATTTTCGTCCCTGAGACACCCTAATGTCAAGCTGAATGTCGAGGGTGGATTTAGAGGACTATTTTGATAGAGGAAATTACACAACGTTTGCTATTTTGACAAGCAAAGTTTTTAAATTTATTCTTTTTCCCCCTCATTTTCTGTTTTTTTTTCTCGGAAAGGGGATGTTTCCAGTCCCCCCTCCTTAAATCCGTCCCTTTCAGTTTAGTTCTTCAAAAAATCATTCTTCTAGAACATGAGTAGATCGGTTTGAGTAAAGAATGATTCCAATCTGCATCATCATTGCCTGTCAGGTAAAATTCTTGTTCCTTTTTTGGGGGTTTGATGCTGAAATACGTGTATAGTATTAAAAGCTACTATGTACAATCGAAGAAAAATAATTTTTTTGGGCGAGCAGCAATACTCAAGTTCGTTGGGATGGAAATGTTTTCAACAGTCATGATTTTTTGGACTTAGAAAAAATTACTCCTGAGGAAAGGAAGACTCACTTGAGCTCATGAGGAAACGCTGTAACAGATTCGAAAATATTTTTCTTAGTGCACTGTATTATCGTTTTCTGCCCCCCTATTTTGTTCTACCTGGGTTTATTTCATAGAAATGGTGACCAATAGTGGCTATTTTGGGTTCCAAATGTTACTTTTTTTACGCATCATTTTGGGAAAACGTGAGTGTACGCCAAATCACAAAATTTGACACCGTTGAATTACGATTTATTTATCGTTCGAAATATTATAGGTATGTGTATAATCAAAATAATTCAGACTACATATTACTTGCGAACAGAATTAGCTCATATTATATATTGATAATTTATTCTTCTGAGGTATGTGTGCTGTAGTAAATTGTGTACTGAGGATGGTTTTGTTCCATTACAAAGAGGTCCCACAAAGGATTTATGCCACATTGCGTGATTCGACAGGCGTTCAGTGTAAGAGGTCTGTACGAATCATCTACGGGCTCAAAATCGTATCCTCCAATTTGAAAGTAACTCTGACAATTTCTATTCATTTCGCGTTGTACTGCTTGGAATACCACTTCGTCCATGACAAATTCATGTTTTCCAAAGTAATCTTTATTCGCGTCTCTGCCTTGTAGCGCTGAAAAATAAAATCATGATGAGGCTCAGGCCGTGATTTAGGAGTAGGCAAGGTGAACAGCTGCCTAGAGCGGCAAATTTTTCCCAATCCCCTTTTCCTTCACAGTGAGAAAAATCATGACAAAAGGGAAATTTTGCCACCCACAATAATTGCTTGTCGTGATAATTTTGATTTACGTTGCAAACGCCGTTGAATATACAAATGTTTGAGAAAATAAAAGAGCAGAATACGTGTAAGAGAGCGGCAAAATTTTCCTAATTCCTTGGAGAAGATTCCAACCGAGGCGGCAGGTTAGGAACTGCCTACAGCGGCTGGAAGTATTGAACCATTAATAGGGAATCTGTTTCATGATCGGGGTTTTAATAATGTAACCTGGGGGGGAGGTGAATTTATAAGAATATGGAGCTTTTAACCCGATGAGGAATTCAGAAAAACCCTTGTAAAGTTGTAAATTTAAAAAAATTGTGAACTCTATAAATGGAGGAGTCCTAAAAACACGCGGTTCTTCGCGCAAAGTTGAACAAAAAATGCAGCAAATCTATCTCATAGGATTCCTGATGAGAGGGAATTATTATTATAAATACGTAGAACAAGAAAAAACTGGCTTTATTCTCCACATACATATAAGTTTATACAACCGAAGTTCGACGTTTCGAAGCATCCCGCTTGCAGTTTTATTCTAGTTCCTGATGAAGAAGCGGGATGCTTCGAAACGTCGAACTTCGGTTGTATAAACTTATATGTATGTGGAGAATAAAGCCAGTTTTTTCTTGTTCTAATTAAATTCTCTCCACGGTTAAATCCTTTCGTATTTATTATTATAAAGCTCGATTAGTACGTTGTCGCCCAATCTGCCCATTTCTCAGCATGGGCCTCCGTCACCCATTTCCACATATTAATATTTAGGGACACGCTTGTTCATTGTGGACAATTACTATCGGAGCATTGATTTCGACGCTTTCCTTTTTTGGGGTAGGGAATTTTTTGTATAGTAAAACTAAATGAGAATGCTTCAAAAACAGAACTTGGAATATTTTGTTATGAAAAAAAAATTAGATGCCATTGCAGGACTGCAAGGGCATGTCCCGAGTCCCCTAGAGCCTGAAGTTTTTCCAAGTTCTGAAAATCATGACGTGACAACTTGGAAGCCGTCGTCTTTCCAAGTACCCTCCTATCATATATAGCTCGAGAGTCGACATTTCTCCAAGTCCCCCTCCCCTCTCCGTGACGTTATCAACCTAGCTCGCGCTCGCGGACGACAATTTTCTGGAAGTACCCCCCCCACAAAAGGGATAGGTAGTGGGTTTAAAAAAAAAAAAAAACGATAATGAAGTGGGAGAAGGCTGAAAATTGTTTAGTATAGTTGTATTTCTTCCAACAAAAAGAGTCCTCTTTTTAGGGCGTATAATAAATTTAAAAATGAAGGAACGATTGGCTTTTGCTATCACTAAAATACAATTCTTATGATTTGGACATTTCGTAACACTTATGTACCATAATCAACGACACAAAAGTTGCCTTTTTTTTGTGTGTGTAAATCAGCGCTTCCCAATTATCTTACCTCGCGGAATCTTTGAAAGTAAGAAAAAAATGCGCGGAACCTAATGAAAAATTTTAATGTCCAAAAATTTTACAATTCGAAACTTCTCGTGCTATATTTGGATGAGTCAATAAGTAGCAATGTACAATCTACGATTTGCGTTTTAAATTTCTTTCTTTCCAGAGACCCCTTGGCAGATGCCCGCGGACCCGGGAAGCGCTGTTCTCAATTGTAGTTTCTACGTATAAAATTTGGTATTTCAAAAAATATTACATTACCTGATTTCATGACTGCGAATGGTACTTTTTTAAATTTTAGCTGTTGGCCTTGCCCGACTGTCAATAAAGTTAAAATCGGAAGAACATATAAAAATGATTGAATCATTTTTTCTCCAAGAAACGATGTTGTGAAAGAAAATTTTAATGGTCGTCACCCGAATTTAAGCCCGACTACTTTCTCTCGTCTGTTCTAGTAGAAGAATTTAACTATCGTCATATTTACATCCGAGTTGGTAAACTAAATTTAACCTTGTGTCGATGTGAACACATTGCGCAGAATATGAAAATCTGAAAAATCGTAGAAAATCTGCGACTCGATCCCGGTTACTTTGCGAAGAGTAAATAAAGGCAGACGGTTTTGATTTTATACTATCTCGAAGTTGAAAGTACTCGCGTATTAGAATAATTTGGTGAAATATTCTCCACAGAGTTCAGACTGAGGCATAAATCTGTTTCCATAAGAAACCTTCTTGGACCTAATATACTCCAGACAATGATGAGTTTGCTTTCCAAACACATAGAAAGATATTTTCAAGAATCAAGATACCATACTATCATTCAACTCTCCTGAAATAAACTAAGTTTCTTTCTCACTATGACACATCTTCAGTTGTCTTCAATACCAGCGCAAAAAATGCCGAGCTATGTATGACAGAAAAAGATTTGGAAAAATTTCGACCTCTTAGCTATATATGATAGAGGAGGGGCGGACTTCGAATTTTTCTCAAGCTATATTTATATGAAGAAATTTTGACTTTCGATTACATGACAGCAGAAAGACTTGGATTAATTTTAGCTTTCGAGCTATACATGATAGGAGAGGACTCAGAAACATTCAAACTCTTCGAGACTTCAATTCCGAATTTAATTCTCAATACCAAAACCAATTCGACTCATAGAACAGGTTCCCTACGTCCCTCGTTTTACTTCGGGGAAGCCGTCGTCTCTATATTGGTCGGTAGATGACTATTTTACTGTAGACTAGCCTCCGGGCTCTTGCTGGCCGAGAACAGAGGTAAAAGATTTTTAAGAAGCAATTTTTGTTTAGATTCCCACTACAGCTTCTTCACTGTTTGTTCACAGAGTCCAAAGTTGTCTCGATCCAAGGAGCGCCCAACGATATGTGCTTCGCGCGTCTCGAAAACTCTCTCGGCACCCTCTCGCAAAATCGTATAAACAGCGCCACCCTACCTATGATCGATCTAACCGGCTACGCGCTCCACCAGCCGCTGAAGACTGTACCGGTCGACATGTACGTTACCGACTTACGGGTCAAGGTGCCGGCTAATTTACATTGGGCTAAAATAGATAATTGTCGTTTCGACCCGAACACCAAGATACTACAAGCTAAACTGTTATTCAACGACCTTATTGTGACGGCCGCAGTCAAGTTGATGGACGAAGATCATTTGAAACAGCAAGGTACGACAGTGGATACCGTCACTGACCGGTGCAACATGACTTTACGTTTGCGCCAGGCAGGTTTGGGTTTTGTGGCGATGCCGCAATATGTGAAGGCAGGTGCTGTGGGCATACGCACTTCCGCCACGTTTGTGGATCCGAATTTTATCAGTATTCACGCTTATAATTGTCAACCGGTGGATGTGCAGGATCAAAGGCGGTCTTCAACACTTAATAGTGGATACATTGACGGGCCGGAGGGACGCGCACCCAGCAATGAGGATATTAGTCAGGAAATGGAGGACATATTCCTGCGTGGTATACGATCCCTGCTCACCAAGTACATGGAAAAACAATTACAGCCAGCTCTGAAGGATACCTTAATGCTGAACATGGGATATACGCTTTCTTATGGTAGAAAAAGATGAGGGATTTTGTCAATAAGTCAGGAATTTCAAATTTACTTTACCATTATAAATGTAGCTATAGTGTCAATTTTTTTCAGCGAAGACAATTGACATTTGTATGGGCGTCATTAATCAAAGGGAAAATTAATAAAATTTTTGGCCTATGCTGCGTAGTCTTGTGTCTTTGAAATGATCCTTCGATGTTTGCCAATTCACAATCCGTGATTTGTGATTCGCGATGCCGGTTCATCTGTAATTGAATCTTCAGTATTTGATCCTTCGTCTTTAGATTTAAAGTTTACAGAAACCTGTAGCGAGATAGAAATTTAAGAAACCAATGACCAAGTGTTTGTTGTTTTCTTGAAAGAGAGGGAAAATATGCTATTTTGTGATAGCAAATGAATGATTAATTTTTGAAATCAGTTGCAGCAAAATGAATGAGAGTAGAGTGTTGAGCTATTGAAGAAAAATAAGTAAAAGTATTGTGAACAAGAATCATGTAGAATGGATATAATGGAAGGTTACTACAGTGATCATACTCATTAATTCTTATATTGGAGCAAACACGTGGCTATACAACTTGAGGTAGTATATAGAGATCACAATGCAAAATTTCAAAATGTTGGTCAATGCGACAAAACCTACCAAACTTTCTTGCTTGTAAATTGTGAACAAGAAAACCGTTCTGCTGCTTCTCTTACAGGTAGCAGGACTATTTTATACATCTCCTACTGTCTCCTAGGTGGTAACGCAAGCGGAAGAGGGCCATTTTTTTGATTCACTCGCACAACCCATACTTATGAAATCATTCAGTAGTAGACTCCATCGTTGTAGGCCGTTGAAAGGTACACTTTGTTGTGTGTTTGGGTAAGTGTGTCAGCAGCCTGTATGTGTAAAATATGCTGTTTAAAGGTGAAACTGGATACCGTTTTATCTCCAGAATCGAAAAAAAAGTATTATGTCCACTTTTTTCTTTTGAAAATCATATTTTACACATACAAGCTGCTGACACACTCACACAAGCACACAACAAAATATGAGATTAAAAGGGTATGAACTAACAATGAAAATTGACATTTGCTTCATTTTTTCCCCTACTTTATTGACTTACACGTCATTTGTGACGCTTCTGAGAAAGCCCGTGGAGCAGTTATATACATATATATTTGTGGGAAAAATATTTTGAGCTATTTTCGTGGGGGCGAAAGTCTAATATGATATTTTTTGAGCTATCAGCTTTCGTGGGGCAGCAGCTCTTATAAGTAAAATTAGCTTTTGCAAAGGAGAGAATGGACATCATACTTTTTCAATTCTGGAAATAAGACGGTGTAATGTCCATTTTCTCCTTTTGAAAAGCATAATTCTATACATACAGGCTGCTGATACACACACACAGACACATTGTGTAAACAAGCCAGGTACCTGTGAGATACCCTCTCGAATCCGTTAGGTCACTCCCTCTTTTGAATTACTCAACCAATGAGCATCAAGAAAGGACAGGTAAAGTTTGCACACGTCACCTTGCATTCAAGCGAGTGCATACAGTTTGCTCAATCCCTTCAACCAGTTTAGTATGTTCGGTGCAGTTGTGGAAAGTGGAGTGGACGCGTTACTTCTACCGTTTGGTTTTTCTTGTCGCTCGCGTTTTTGCTTCGGCATATACCGCCGCACCATCTTTCCAGCCTTTGCAATATTGATGAAATATTTTTTCATTTCAAATACAAATTTAAATTGAAACCATCGTCATTTTGTAGCGGCCGTTCCATTCTGAAACACAGGCGGCAAGACAGCTCCAAATTTTGACTTAAGGTGGTGTTCATTCTTGGTCTGCGCTATCGTAGGTGGATTGCAGGAAGTACAGTGAATGCATAATGCGGATATACTCGCGCGCGATGATATTGTGCTACCATCAATCATACCTATTCTAATTTGAAAAAATTAAAATTGAAACCATCGTCATTTTGCAGCGGCCGTTCCGTTCTCACGACAGCTCCAAATTTTGACAAAAGGTGTTGTTTATTTTTGGTTCGCGCAATTACCCTTTCTACACACATTATATTCTATAATTATGATGGTTAGGTCTTATAGGAAGTGCATTGAACGAATAATGTGGATTAGCCGCACGCGTGATAATATTGTGCTTTTTGATTATTCAGTGCACCCACGATCGGAAAAGCTACGGTGCGGCGCAGTATTAGTTTACTGACCCGCCAATGAAGAGGCAACCATCTGAGGTTGTAATTGAGGTGTTGCAGACGTAAACAGTTTTGATAATTTGTGGTGGACTGACGTGGATGCCTGCGCTTTCTCTCTTTTTCATTATAATTTTTTCAGATGTAGGTACAGCGCACCACATTCGGATAAACCAAGCAGGGATTTTATCTTCATTAGACGCGGTGGACTGTTGTGGTAGTGCACAGTCGCAGTCTTACATGTATAGGGATTTTCTTTTCTTTTTTTGTCTGTAGTGTAGGACTAAAATCTTTAGTGTCTTTGGGACGCATTGGAGCCACCTCCACGTGGTGCGTCCTGGGCAACGGCAACAATTATTTTGTTGACGGCTAAGGCTCCTAAGAGTAATAGGTCGAATAAAAATTACATGAGAAATCCAATGAATTTAACTTTGATTCGCGACAAAATGTTTCTTCATACCCAGTGTAATTTTGTAATTCTATTCGGTAGGTCATTTTAGAGTTTTTAGGCTGGTCCTCGAGTTAAATGTGCTCACCTTCGTCGTTACTCATCCTATTATGAAAAATTGAAACCTTCGTGACTCTACTTCAGGGTCAGATGAGTGAATTAATTATTTACTTTGGATGGAATATTGGTTAACTTTTCAAAGAGGATTTTAATAAGGTACAGAGTTGGAATTTTCATAATTATTTCGAGTACAAATTCAGATTGCTTGAAACCTTTGTAAGAAGTAGTATTTCGCAGATTTTCTTTATACCAACTGTAGGCTTCGATATTCTCAAAAAATTTTCAACTTGTTAATACGAGGATTTCGACTTGAGTTAATATTAGGAAGGTTTAAATATGATAGGAGGGGGACTTGAAAAAAAGTCTACTCTCGAGCTATATATGACAGGAAGAAGACTTGGAAAAACGACGGCTATCTAAACGAGGAACGCAGGGAACCTCTGTTATAAGTCGAATATTGGTTTTAAAATTTCGACTCCTATCGTACATGGCTTGGAGGATGAAATTTTTTCAAGTCCCCCTCCCATAATATGTTTATTGTACTAGGCTTATAGTAGTTTATCTAGATCTAGGCTTCCTTGAATTCTCAATACAAAATCAGATTTCACTTATCGTTTAACTTCGTTAAGGAAGCCGTCGATTTGGTATTGAGATTTCAAAGAAGGCTAGACCTGGTATAAAGGTAGTACAGAGAAGGCCTAGAGGTACCATAAGCCTAGTACAATATAATTCAAGAGTGTGAGAGAGTGGAGAGCGTGAGAGCGTGAGGGGGGGGGGGGTGCGAGACACGTGTGAGAGTGATGAGAAGAGAGAGAGATGTGTGGAAGGAATGTGAGAGAGTGGATGAG